>CM046876.1:140503152-141158152 GCA_025667525.1 Glebionis coronaria | reverse complement strand
GTTTTTTATGGTTTTTTCTTGATACAAATCATCTACATAGTTGTGGTAGTGATTTGGTATTGTTACTTTGGCTAAAAACACAAAAATTTTAGGTGTTTTGATCATTTTTTGGCTTAAAATCACGAATTGGTTGAGTTTTGTCCGAGAAAAGTGGGATTTATTCCGATCTGGTCATCGGAAAAGGGTTTATAGTATTCCAACCAGTGTAATCAGAATAGGGTTTAGGGATTTCGATTTGGTGCATTCCGACAAGGGTATTCCGATATGATATTCCGATTAGGGTATTCCGATAGTGTTTATTCCGACAAGGGTATCCCGATTAGGGTATTCCGATAGTGTTTATTCCGACAAGGGTATTCCGATTAGGGTATTCCGATTAGGGTATTCCGATTAGGGGTATTCCGATAGGACATTCCGATCAACGATATTCTGATAGGCTTTTTCTGACAGCTTTCCGATCTTTATACCGATTTCGTGTGTAATTTTGACTTGGAATTTTTGGTTCATTGAGAACATATTTTAGGGGATTTTAACATTGTTTCTAGACTTCAACTCACAACAACAAACACATTTACTTTCTTTCATTGATCGATCAACGTTTGTAAATCTTAACTTATCGAAATGGAGTACACATCTCTTACGGATAAGTCCATCCTCTCGGGTACGGATAATCGTCCACCAATGTTGGAGAAGTCTATGTACGAGGATTGGACTTCCTGAATGGAACTTTACATGTTGAACAAAGAGAATGGACATCTCATTTGGGCATCGGTGCTCAATGGACCATTAGATTATGGTACAGTGACGGAAGGTACAACTACTCGTCCTCGCGCAACGGGTGAATTGACTGGAGATATGAAGATTCAAGACAAATGTGATAAGTATGCTACAAACATCATTCTCCAAGCCCTTCCTCCAGATGTCTACAAACTCTTCAGCAAACATAAAGTTGCCAAAGAGTTATGGGATAGAATTTGTGTTCTCATGCAAGGCACCTCATTAACCAAACAAGAACGGGAGTGTAATCTCTATGATACTTTTGATAAGTTTGCCTATGTGCCAGGGGACACTCTCAATGACTACTATCTGAGATTTACCCTATTGTTGAATGAGCTCAATATCTATGGCATGGAAATTCCTATGTTCCAATTGAACACTAAGTATTTGAACACTCTTCCTTCAGAATGGAAAAAGTACGTGACGGATGTTAAATTGGCTAAATACTTGCATAACACCAATGTGGATCAATTTCAAGCTTTTCTTCAACAACACGAATGCCATGTCATTGAGGCTCGGTTGTCTAAACCTCAAGTTCATGATCCACTTGCCATGTATGCTTCTCAACAAAACATGGCTTATACTTATCAACAACCATCATACTTGTAGAAGCCACCACCACACACCTATCAGCAACCACAACAACCATCTTATCAACCACCAATGATGCCACAGCAAGCATTTCAACAAAGTGTTCATCAACAATCTTTTCCACAGCAACCACCATATCAGACATCACCATCATAAGCGAACACTTCTCCAATGGGATATACCCCTCAGCAAGGATACTTTCCTATTGAAGCACAACCAGCACAAGCCTTCTACTCTAATGAACTTCCACCAATCCAAGCACCGGTCTTTACTCCAAATGATACGCTAGCTGATGTTCTAAACCATCTCACTACATACTTGTCAAAACTTGTTGCAACTAGAGGATTTCCACCAACAAACAATCGGCTCCGCACCTCTTCAAATCCTCGACAACAAGCTACTGTTCAAGATGGTCAAGTAACAGTGCAACCTATTCAGGGAAGGCAAAATTATTATGGACCTCCTACAAGGAATGTGAATGCTCAAGCTGTGAATTCACAAGCTAATGGAAATGGAAGTCCCATTGGTTCTAAAAAGGTTGTGACTTGCTACAATTGCCGAGGACAAGGTCATGTGGCTAGGGAATGCACTCAGCCGAAAAGGAGGAGGGATGATGCATGGTTTCGTGAGAAGATGTAGTTTGTCGATGCTCAATCAAAGGGAAAGATTTTGGATTCAGATGAGTTAGCATTTCTTGCAGACCCAGGGGCAGCAGATACTGAAGGCATTGCAGTCGTTTCCACTTCTAATGCAGCTTATCAAGCAGATGATCTTGACGCATATGATTCGGATTGTGATGACATTCACTCTGCCCAAATTGCTCTCGTTGCTAATCTCTCTCACTACGGTTTTGATGTCGTCAGTGAGGTACCCACCACAACCAATCTTGGTAATGATGATAACCAACATCAAGTTGGGCATGAAAATGACAACCTCGAACAGCATTCGGGAACTAGTAACTCAAATGATGTGGTACCCAATCTAACACATTTGAGTGAACCTTGACCAAATGCTACGACGGGTAGGGAATCTTATGCTCAACATGATTTGGTCATGGTACCTAAACATATTATTGATCAAATGCATATGGCCCTCAGACAATCCGTAGATACCAATTCCACCCTAACTGTTGAGCTTGCGTTGCATAAAGAAAAGGTCAAAGCTTTTGAAATGGTCCCTCAAAAAGAGAAAATAACATGTTCTGAATTTGACCAATTTTGTTTTGAAAAGATTGAACACTTGAAAGAAATAGAATCATTAAAAGCCAATCTTTCCAATGAATTAAAAGCAAAAGAGTCGGTTGTCAATGATTTTCAGAAACTTAAAATGGATTTCGAAACTCTCGAGTCTAAAAATTCTGAATCGGAAATTAATGCTACCAAACTTTTTAAATTCAAAGAACAACAGCTTTTAAAACAATACGCTTCCACAGAAAAGGTTCATCTTTTAACTAAATCATTTAAAGAACTCGAACTTAAACGTCTTCAAGATTTACCACCTAATCTCGGTTATGCAAAACAAGCTCAGGAATATATTCCGTGTCTTTATGATATGACCCTCATTGGCAAATCGAAAGAAGCACCTTTTGTTCGTAGTTCTGAGGAGACACATTCACTTGCGGATGAAACTCATTCTAAAATTGTTTCAAAATTCCATACAATTGATTATGATCAATATAACAAAGATCAACTGTCTAAAAAGACCCGCATTCATTTACAAAAGGAATTAGCTAAATTGACAGTTCTTGTGCCCCAAAGTTTGTCAAATGAAAACCCTCCTAGTACGTCTCCTACACTTGTAAAAACGGATTTAACGAAGTTAATTCCACCGGTAAGTAAGGCGTCCGTTAACTTAAATGCGGTACACCAACACTTAGCCGATTTTGACAAGGTCATTTTGTAACGTACGACGGCTTCGGCCATAACGGAAAGTGAATGGAATTTTGAGCACACTAGAGCTGCGTTTCGAGACGAAATTGTTCCATTTGTAAAGAATGTTAAAGCTTGTCTTAGTACTCTTGATCAAGATTTTCTTTTGGAAATAGAAGAAGTTAGACGTGTTTTCAATGAAATAGATGATGCTTATGAAAACAGTTTACTTGAAATAGAACGGGTTTCACGCTAAAATGATCAGCTTCTGAAGCAAGTGATGTCTCATGATATAGTTTCCGTCTGTGTGAATAAAAGTGTTGATGATGATTCTATTGTGCATAATGTTGAATCTGTGGATACTGTGGTAGATAGTACTTGTCACGAATCTGATGTTGAATTTTTAAAGCTTCAAGATTCATATTCTTCGCTTTCAAAACGTTTTGATGAGATTCAAATACATTGTATTTCGCTTGAATGCAAGCAAAAATTTATTCAAGAAATCTTTGAAACGTCATTCGAAGGTGTTAATATCGATGATGCAAACTTTGAAAAGAACTTTCGATTGAATTTACAATCAAAATAGCTTTAGCCAAGTGACAAGGTTGCTCAATCTTTGCCTATAGACATAGAGAAATCTAAGGAGCTTAACTGTGTGAACGTACTTGAGGCCGCTGAGAATTTTAAACTTGATCTAGATAATCGAGTTTCAAAGATTTTGTCCAAAGTTGATAACTTAAAACAGAAATATACACGACTCTTTGATTCAGTAAAGCCCGCATGTGCTGATACCACTGCACAGAATCAATCTTTGATTGAATAATTGAATTGAAAGTCGGTGGAAATATCTGATTTGAGGGAACAAATTTATAATAAAAATCTGGTCTTGGCTGAGTTAAAGGAAACACTTCGTACTCTAATAGGTAAGAATGTTGTGGATAACGCAGCCATTGTCTCAGCATCGTCCTCTAGTGCAATCAAAAGGAACCTTATAGCCGTCACACCATTTAATAAGGGCCCTAGGACTAAACAATCTCAAACTTTGGTCACTAAAGATAAGGCGGAACCAAAACCAGCTTCTAATATTCCTGTGTTGCCTTCTACAGGAGTAAGCACCACTACTAAGGCTCAAAGATCTAAGCTTAAAAGAAACAAGAAGAGTGATAGGATCTTGCCTCCATCTAGTAGTCCAGTGAAGAAGAAAGTAGAAGCCCATTCTAGGAATGTTATTTATGTTTTGAATAAAAAGAATCATGTAGCCAAACCTAAAGGCTCTGCGGTTGTGCAGCGTTCTAAGCCTACTGTGAATTCTAATTTGAAATGTTGGAATTTCAATGAATGTATGTTTTCTAGTCGTCATGATTCTTGCCTTATTGACCATGTGAATGAGATGCATGCCCGGAAAAATGGATTAGAATGGAAACCGACTGGGAAAGTGTTAACCCAAGTTGGTTGGTAGTGGCGCCCCACTGGTAGAACTTTCACTATAGTAGAAAATGTGTGCCCTTTAACTAGGATCACTCCCACTACAGCGAAGAAAGCGTGCCCTTTAACTAGGATACCAAGGCTACCAAAACACAAGCGTGTCCTTTAACTAGGAACACTGACACTACTGTAGGAAACAAGTGCCCTTTAAATTGGTCTACTCCCACTGTAGTGCCCGCGGATAATCCAAAACCTAAGAAAGTTGGAACTGTAAAACCTGTTAGTGCTAAAACTCACATTAGAAAACGCAGGAAATCTAAGGGTCACAAACATGTTAGCAATTCTGATAATCTTATATATGTATCTTCTAACACTCAGGAACCAATAGTTTCCAATGCATTGTCTACTGTTGTTATTGAAAACAGGTGGTCCAAATTGTTCTCTGGTATTTGGACTCTGGTTTCTCCAAGCATATGACCAGAGATCGCTCTCAGCTCAGAAACTTCGTCAGCAAGTTTCTTGGTACGGTTCGATTTGGAAATGATCATATTGCAAATATAATGGGTTATGGTGAATATCATATTGGGAATGTTATAATTTCAAGAGTGTATTATGTGGAAGGTCTCGGTCACAACTTATTTTCTGTGGGACAATTAGTGATGCAAACCTAGAAGTCGCTTTTCGAGAGCATACCTGCTTCATTCGTAATTTGGAAGGGGTTGATTTATTGAAAGGTACTCGAGGGAATAATTTGTATACTTTGTCTCTACAAGACATGATGGCCGCTTCTCCCGTATGTCTTCTCTCCAAAGCATCGAAGACTAAGTCATGGTTATGGCATCGACAGTTATCTCATCTTAACTTTGACGCTATTAATCATTTGGCGAAAAACGAACTTGTTCGTGGTCTTCCTAAACTTTCATTTCACAAGGATCATTTGTGTTCCGCGTGTACAATGGGGAAAAGCACTAAGAAATCTTACAAACCCAAGATAGAAGACACCAACCAAGAGAAACTTTATATGTTGCATATTGATCTTTGTGGGCCAATGCGTGTTGAAAGTCTTAGTGGTAAAAAGTACATCCTCGTCATTGTCGATGATTACTCTCGGTTTACATGGGTGAAATTTCTTACAACAAAAAATGAGGCACCAAAATTCATCATCGGATTTCTCAAGATGATTCAAGTGCGTCTCAACACTACTGTCCGACGAATTCATACGTCTTGAAGTTTGGGAACTTGTCCCATGCCCGGATCAAGTTCATTTACTCACTTTGAAATGGGTTTACAAGGTGAAACTCGATGAGTTAGGCGGAATATTGAAGAACAAAGCTCGACTAGTAGCTCGTGGATACAAGAAATTATTGGGCATCGAATTTATGGAATCCTTTGCACCTGTTGCCCGTTTGGAAGCTATTAGACTATTCCTCGCTTATGCATCCCATATGAATATGATCGTCTATCAGATAGATGAGAAGACGGCATTTCTCAATGGTGAAATCAAGGAAGAGGTCTATGTTCAACAGCCGGATGGTTTTGTGAATCCTAAATATTCTAATCATGTGTACAAGCTTAAGAAGGCTCTCTATGGGTTGAAGAAAGCTCCTCGCGCATGGTATGATCTTTTGTCACAATTCCTCATTACGCAAGGCTTCGCTAAAGGCAAGGTGGATCCTACGTTGTTCATTCAGAAACGAGGTAAAGATATGATTATGGTACAAATATATGTTGATGATATTTGCAGCCTCGACCCAAACTGTTGGGAATAAATTATGGATCAGTTCACTAGACGCTGTTAAGAAGAATTCAAGCGCTGATAGGATGACATTTGACGCTGACAGCCAAGCGTTGACACTTGAAGAAGTCAACGCTGACAGCCTTGAAGATTAGCAGTGATGGAATATATCTTCATACGAATCTTTTTGTTTATTTGTTTCTTTATTTGTGTATGGTAAAGATAAGCTCGACATTGTATTTTCTATTATTATCTTTACCTAGAATAGTTGATTCGTAGCTTATTGTACAAGACTTCTTAATCTATAAAAGAAGATCTTTTAGGTTAATGTTAATCATCAGTTATCATAAGTTTTCACAAGTTAAACCTTTTTCATTGTAATCAAGTTCGATCATTCTAATACAAGTGAAAGTTTGTTTAACATCTTTGTGTTTTAGATTAAGTGTTAATTCCGCATAACACTTAGTTACTTTATTCATAAGCAAAGGTTTCTCTACGTGTAGTACTTGATCTAATCTCGTATACACAAAGCTTAATCGATCTAAGTTTGGGATCAACAAGTGGTATCAGAGCTTGTTGAGAAACTTTTGATCTCTAAGTAACGCAAGAACCCTAAAACACCAAACCCTAAAAACCCTAAATCTCTCAAAACCCTAAAAACATCATGTCTGGCACAAATCAGCCTTCTGCTTTGTTACAAAATAACTCCACAAACCCTAATATCAAAATTCCCATGTTTGATGCCAGGAACTTCGAGCTTTGGAAGTCTAACTTTGAGCAATATATAGCTATTCATGACTACACTCTTTGGGAGATTGTTGAATATGGGAACACATTCAACAAAGCTCAAAAGATTGCTAATGCTATTGCCACAAGGATAGCTCTTCCTAATTGTCCTGAAGCTGATAAGAAGGAAAAGCCTGAAGATGGAAGAGTTGTATCTGCTGAAGATGTAGCCAAGAAAAGGGTGGACATGAAAATCTTGAACATCATGAAACACGCCCTAGGTCATGAGAATCAGCACAAGTACAAACGCTTTGAGTCTGCAAAAGAGCTTTGGGAAGCTCTTGAAGTAGCACATGGTGGCAATGCTGACACAAAAGAAGAAAAGAAGAAGCAACTCATGCATGAGTATGCTGTCTTTAAGGCTCAACCCAATGAGAATCTCAGTAGTGTGAGAAGTAGACTGCTTGACATCACAAGTCAACTTTCCTTCATGGGAACACAGATTGATGACCCTGACTTGAATGCTACTTTTCTCAAAAGCCTTGGTGATGTATGGAAGATTGAGACAAGATCCATTCTTGTCAATAACACCCACAAGACCTCCAGGTTTGATGACATCTTCAACAAACTAAGACTGTTGGAGAATGAATGGCTTTTGGAGAGTGATAATAAATCTTCCAGTAGCAACATGGCCTTCTTCTCACAAAGTGAAGGCCAATTTGATTCCATGAACTCCTATGGACATCCAGTCACTGGATCTCAATGTGTCAACGCTGGATCACAGTTTGTCAGCGCTGGATCATATCCTGTCAACGCTTTATACTCAAGCGCTGACACACACAACTTTGGCGCTGATAGAATTAAACCTGCTGGTTTAGATCTAGATAATGTGTGTGCATTCATTGCTTCCTTCCCCAGTGATTCAAGGATTACATATGAAGATCTTGAGCAGATAAGTGATGAACAATTGGAAGAGATGGACATCAAGTGGACTATGGCTCTTGTAAGTTTAAGAGCAAACAGGTTTAATAAAAGGTTCAAGAAGAAGATGACCTTTAATGCTAAGGATGTTGCTGGATTTGACAAATCCAAAGTTGAGTGCTACAATTGTCATCGGATGGGGCACTTTATGAGGGAATGTAGATCTCCAAGAAGATCTGATGCTGGTAAGCCTTCAAGCCAAATGGTTAAGAGCCAAGATCCCAAGGCCATGGTTGCTGTTCAACAAATTGATGGTGTTGGAGGATGGGACTGGAGCTGGAACTTTTTGGCCAAGGATGAGGAAGAGGACAGAGCCTTGGTTGCTGAAGTTAAAGAAGAGCATGTTGAATATGCTCTCATGGCACACTCCTCCTCTTCATCAGATAATGAGGTATATGATGATGCTTTCTGTTCTAAGGGTTGTCGTTTAAATACTGAAAAACTAAATCAAGAGATAGTAAAATTATTAGATGAGGCAAGTACTGAAAGATGCAAAGTATCTAATTATCAAATTGCTCTTACCCAAACAGAAAAGACAGTAGCTGAGTATAAGAAAATGGAGTTTGATTTAAAGGATCAAATAAATATCTTAAAACATGAGTTACATCAAAGTAAAGATATTCAAGATATCACAAACAGGGTTAATCTTGATTTGATAGCTCAGTTAGATGAGGCTAACAAAAATAAAGACAATGTGAGTCTTAAAATCCAGAGATTTGATAAGGCCACACAATCCCTAGGAGAGTGTGTTAGTAAACAAAGAGACTCTAAGGACATGAGTGGGATTGGGATGAAAGATTATACTAGTGTTCCACCACCAGCTGGGGATTTCTATGGTGTCCAATCAAAGGACTTATCTTGGACTGGCTTGCCAGAACTCTAAGAGAAGGAATTCATTCCTCCACCTAGAGTGACTTCCCCAGTTGAAGAATACAAACAAAAACTGACTGACCTAGATGAGTGGAAGAAAGCTAACCACACTTTGTTTGTTAAGGGAGGGTTGTTGTGTGAAAGTCCAAATGAGCCCACACCAATCAAGAGCCATGATCCTACACCTATTAAAATCACACACCCTACCACTGGCAAAGCTGTTGACCTTGGCCCACAAACTGTTAGAAAACCTAGTGTTAAGTATGCAGAGATGTATAGGAATACTAGGTCACCAAAAAGCCAAGTTAGTAACCATGGAACAGGCTTCTTTGCTTCTAGACCTAAGACTATGTCTAGAAAAGCTTGTTACTCATGTGGTAGCTTTTCACATTTGGCATACAAATGTGTCAACGCTTCCAATGTCAACGCTGATAGGAACCATTTCAGCGCTGACAAAAGTCAACATAGGTCAAACACTGTCAGACCCAATACCTTTGTGAACAAAAGTTCACAAGTTATTAGACCAGTCCCATTCTTTTCTAGAGGGTCTAACACACAAGGCCTAAGACCTTTCCAAAAGTCAAACACTTGGTCCAATAGGCAATGGGATCCTGTAGCAAACCCTAGGTTCAACGCTGATAAAGGCAATCGAGGCGCTGACAAGAACAAATTCAGCGCTGACAGACACACTGCCAAACCTAGGTATTTGCAACCACAGGGAAACAGGTCTAAAGCTTCTACTAGCTTAACATGGAGAACAAAACAAGACCAAAACCCTAATTCTACTGGTATTTCTATGACATGCAACAGGTTTCATTATATTTCAAAGGCCATGTCAACACCAATTAGGGTTAACTGGGAATTTCATTCAAAAAGGGATGAAAATGGGGTTGTTATGAGAACCAAGTCTGTTCTTGTTGAACAACCAGATGAATCCAAGTCTTCCAAGGCTTGGGTTCCCAAAGAAAACTAATGTGTTTTCTTTATGTGCAGGGCATTCAGAAGAAGATCAATGATTATGGATATTGGGATAGTGGATGCTCAAGGCACATGACAGGAAAGGAAGACTATCTGACAAACTTCACTCCTATTCAAGATGGTGATAAGGTATACTTTGGAGGGGGCTATGGCACCATCACAGGAAAAGGAACCCTTATTACCAATAATCTACGTTTTGAGAATGTCTTCCTGGTAAAAGAACTGGATTATAATTTGTTTAGTGTATCACAAGTGTGTGATAACAAAAATAAGGTTCTTTTCACTGATACTGAGTGCTTGGTGTTAAGCAAAGATTACAAGCTCCCTGAGGAGAAATACATAGAATTTAGAACACCAAGGCATAAAGACATATATAATGTGAATCTTAATGGAATTAGGATGAATAATAAAATGATGTCATGTTTTTATGCTAAAGCCTCAGTAGATGAAAGTAATCTTTGGCACAGGAGATTAGGGCACATAAACTTTAAAAATATCAATAGACTTGTGAGGCTTGGTTTAGTTGATGGTTTGCCTGAAAAGGCTTTCCACAATGACCACTCTTGTGTTGCATGTCTTAAGGGCAAGCAGCACAAGGTCTCATTCAGATCTAAACAGGTGCACTCTAGTTCTAAACCACTTCACTTATTGCATATGGACCTCTTTGGTCCAACTAATATAGAAAGTTTGAAGGGTAAATCATATTGTTTTGTCATCACTGATGATTTTTCCAGGTTTACATGGACTTTCTTTTTAGCCAAGAAAAGTGAAACTGCCCAAATTCTGATTAATTTCATTACCCAGATTGAGAAGAAGAATGGTAATGAGGTCAAAATTATTAGAAGTGACAATGGGGGTGAGTTTAGAAATCAGTTGTTAGATGATTTTTGTGCCAAGAAAGGGATTACTAGGCAGTTTAGCATAGCTAGAACCCCACAGCAAAATGGGGTTGCTGAAAGGAAGAACAGAACCCTAATTGAAGCAGCCAGAACCATGTTGGCTGATGCCCACTTTCCTATAGCCTTTTGGGATGAAGCTGTTAACACAGCTTGTTATGTTCAAAATAGGGCATTGGTCAACAAAATACATAATAAGACACCTTATGAGTTACTTTGGGGAAGGAAGCCAAATATTGGCTTTCTCAAGCCTTTTGGTTGTCATGTAGTTGTTTTAGAAACTAGTCAAGCCCTAGGTAAATTTGATTCAAAAGGTGATGAAGGCTACTTCATGGGTTATTCAGTGCAGAGAAAAGGATATAGGGTTTACATTAAAAAGGAAAAACGTATACTTGAAAAGGTACATGTTAGGTTTTTAGAGAGTAAACCTAGTGATCCTGAAAGTGGTCCAAATTGGTTGTTTGACTTGGAACCTTTATCTAGAGCTTTAAATTATATGCCTGTTACTGATCCAGACATTGTGAAGGTAACTTCAAGTGTTTTGGAAAAGAGAATTGGTAATGTTTCAGGAATACAGGTTGCTAAGAAGGATGGACCACCAGCAGTTGAATCATCTCCCACACAAGAATATGTTACACTTCCTATATGGACAGATGAGTATTATGCTGCTGCTGCTGCTGCTAGAAAAGATAATGGTGGTTTCCAAATACCACCAAATACAAACATGCATGGTTCTTCAGGCGCTGACAAAGGGAAATCAAGCGCTGACAAAAGCAATTCAGACGCTGATGGATCAGACGCTGACAACAACAGTTCAAGCGTTGTCAGCCCAAGCGCTGACAAACAAGGTTCAGACTTTGATGACACCTTTGCACATCTTTTCTCTTCACATTTTGAACAAGGTGGACCTTCCAATGTCCATGAAGAGATTCCTGTTGATCAAAGAGAGTCTGATGAAGAAGATATTGGCAACATGGAGCGTGAAGTTGAGGACACCAGACTTTTTGAAGGAGGAGTTCTCACTTCCACAGCAAAGGATCACCCCTCATCTCAGATCATTGGTGATGTTATGGCTCCAGTTCAGACAAGAAGATCCCATCAAAATCTTGGTGGATTTATTGCCAATATACACAAGAAGGTTGATACCCCTCTTGTAAAAGCATGTTTGTTTGCATGTTTTCTGTCACAAGAAGAACCCAAGAAGATTTTTGATGCTCTCAAAGAACCTAGTTGGGTGGAAGCAATGCAGGATGAGCTTCACCAATTTGCTATACAGGATGTTTGGGAGCTGGTTGATTGTCCTAGGTATGTGAGACCAATTGGGACAAGATGGGTTCTAAGGAACAAGAAAGATGAAAGGGGTATTGTGGTCAGAAACAAGGCACGTTTGGTAGCTCAAGGATATACACAAGAGGAAGGTATAGATTATGAAGAAGTTTTTGCTCCAGTTGCAAGAATTGAAGCTATAAGAATTTTTCTAGCTTATGCCTCTTGTATGAACTTTACTGTTTATCAAATGGATGTGAAGAGTGCTTTCCTCTATGGAACAATTGTTGAGGAGGTATATGTCATGCAGCCTCCTGGTTTTGAAGATCCTGAGAATCCAGACAAGGTTTATAGAGTGAAGAAAGCTATGTATGGACTTCATCAGGCCCCAAGAGCATGGTATGGTACATTGTCCACTTACTTGGTGGAAAATGGTTTTAAAAGGGGCACCATAGATCAGACATTGTTCACAAAGAAGAAAGGTAAGGATGTCTTACTTGTTCAGGTCTATGTTGATGATATCATTTTTGGATCCTCTAATCCAAAGATGAGTGAAGACTTTTCCAAGATTATGACAGATAAATTCAAGATGAGTGCAATGGGTGAGATGAACTTCTTTCTAGGTTTACAAGTTCAGCAGAAAGAAGATGGTATCTTCATCTCCCAAGACAAGTATGTAGCTGAAATCTTGAAGAAATATGGTTTTTCTCCACATGAAAAGGATGCTTCCACTCCTATGGATAGGGAACACCCTTGGGGAAAAATTGGAGCTGGAAAGGATGTGGATGTTAGGCACTATAGATCAATGATTGGTTCATTGATGTATCTTACAGCCTCAAGACCTGACATCATGTTTGCTGTGTGTGCTTGTGCACGCCATCAAGTGACTCCCAAAGAGTGTCACCTTTTTGCTGTGAAAAGAATTTTTAGGTACCTAAGATGCTATCCAGATCTTGGCTTATGGTACCCAAAAGATTCTCCATTGGAGCTTATTGCATATTCAGACAGTGACTATGGTGGTGACAAGTTTGATAGGAAATCCACAACTGGTGGATGTCAATTTCTTGGGAGTAGATTAATATCTTGGCAATGCAAGAAACAAACAGTGGTGGCAAACTCTACAACTGAAGCAGAATATGTTGCAGCAGCTGCTTGTTGTGGACAAGTCTTATGGATTCAGAACCAGCTGTTGGATTATGGGTATAATTTCATGCATACCAAGATTTTTGTAGACAATAATAGTACTTTATGCATTATTAAAAATCCTGTACATCATTCTAAAACCAAACACATAGAAATTAGGCATCATTTTATAAGAGATTGCTTTGAGAAAGGTTTAATACAACCAGATAGGGTAGCCACAGAAGATAATGTGGCTGATTTATTAACTAAACCTTTTGATGCTGGAAGATTTCAATATTTGGTAACAAATATTGGAATGGTTAATCTCACTTAATATGTGTTTTGGAACCTTTTTGTAAAAGTATGTACAGGATAATGCATTGTTATTGGTATTTGTGATGATTTAGATTTTTCCACTTTATTTTTCTAACACTGACAAAGGTAAATGTAACGCTGTCAAGTGTTATTTTGCCGTTGTTAGAGATATTATTGTCTAACGCTGACAAGAGTTCCTTCAACGCTGATACGTGTTGTCGGGGCGCTGTCAGCAACAAATGTTAGTTTTGTGGTTTTCAATCTAAATGTGTAGGTGGTGGTAGCTTTATGCCATTGGATACAGAGTTGCTTATGGATCTTTGAAGAACTATTTGGACATGTTTTTGTTTATGGATGATGGTTGGAATATTTATATTCCTATCTTGACATAAATTTTTAATGTTCATATATATTTTGAGAAACTCATGTATCATAGTTTAAGGGGAGGTTTAAGGAACCTTTAGGACTTTTGGGTATTCTTATAATACTCTCATCACAATTCTAGATTGTGTCCACAGGTGAGTATGGGTTAGTTTTACTAAACCATGAGGCACTGTAGCATGCAAAGTTGCCAAACTATGCATGCTGCCAAGACATTTTTGGCCTAGAATTGGTTATGGTCTGATGGGAGACTTGGGAATAGTTTTGTTATGGGTTTACCTGGGAGTTACAAAGAATTTTATGAAATAACTTTGTTGGTAAGTATTTTGGTTAGCAAGGGACACTAGAGGACATTTGTGTCTATCTTGCTTAAGCAAGTGTGCATAAATGGACAGTGCTTGCCGCCCAGTAATTATTATCAACTTGTAAGATATTTCCCTTAGGATAAATTACTTTGTTAAGGTCTTTTTCTTTTTAAATATTTTTATTTTTAGACGCTGACAAGTTTTTCTCCAAACGCTGTTGCGTCCAATCGTGACGCTGACAAGGCTTTAGGCAAACGCTGACAAGAAAATATAGCCGTTGAGCGCTGATGGGTTATTTTTGACCGTTGACACCTAGTGGGTCCTACCCAGTTGTTATTTTTTGACTAATCTTTTGCCGTAATTTTGGGGAGTTGTTACTTTTAATTAATGCATGAGATAAGTTATATTTGATTCAATATTTTCATCATTACTCTTTGAATATAACTGCCTCATTTTTGACCAATCAAACTCATGCATCTCTCCTATAAATTTAGCTAACTTTTTTATTCTGGGTATTCATATTTTCTTGTCTAACATTTTTCTCCTAGATTTTTCCCATATCACATAACCTAAACAGCTTTAAACATGGCACCAAAGTTCAACTCAAGCAATCTGACATTGGAGTTCAAGAGCCAACATAATATGGTGGCTTACTTGGCCGCTGATAATGATTTGTTCCCTCAGTATTCACAAATGGTGGCATTTTTAAATGCATCTTCTATAAGGTATGCACTTTCTCATGAGCCATTAGTCCCTGTCGCACACATTAGACAGTTTTGGAACAATGTTAGTTCCACAACAGCTAATGGAGTGACCACATTAACATCTACTGTTCATGGAAGAACATGGGTGGTCACTGAAGCCTTGGTTCGCCAAGCTTTGCGTCTTGATGACGCTGATGGTGTGACTACCCTTGCCATTGCAACAATAGAACAAGGTCTTAGGGAATTGGGTTATCCTATTCCTGCTGGTAAAACTTTAAATAAATATCATAAGCAGGAATTTCCCTCGGATTGGAAATATTTGATACATGTCCTTCTCCAATGCTTAAGTCCAAAATGTACTTCTTTTAATGAAATAAACAGGTCAATTGCAAGTGCTTTGGTTTGTATCACACGTGGGCTTAAGTATAATTTTTCAAAAATGATTTTTGAAGGGATGTGTAAAAATAAGGGAAGTAAAATGACTTTGGCTTACCCAAGATTTTTGCAAATGGTCTTTGATTTACAAGAATATTGTACTAGGGATCATGACACTTTTTATGAGATCCCTAAACAAAAGAAAACCATTTTTGACAAGATGAGCTCCACAAACAGATCCATACCTCTCACCCAAGCTATGCTTGAAGTAATTCAGGCTGCTCAACCACAACCAGACCCTGCACCCCAACTTGAGCCTATCCATGAACCATTACCTTCACCTGACCATATGGACGTTGACCAACCCAATGTCAACGCTGACACTCTAAATGTTGGCGCTGACACAGCCAATCCCAACGCTGATGCCATCCCTGAACAATCCCAAACACCCCTTAACCAACCAACACCCACACAATCTACTTCATCTTCCACCCCATTACAATCTAGGTTGAATAAACGCCAAAGGACTACTGGAGTGTTCTCCTCTAGTGGTCCTAGCCTTGTTGCAGAGAGAACCACCTCCACAAGTGTGGCTGGTGCCATGGATGAGGCTGGGGCTATTGACACACGCTTAGATGCTGGTCAAGACAGTCCCAACATCATTAAGACCTCATCCACGCCCTATGATTCTATTTTGGGAGGTCAAATCCCCATTCTAGCTGAGGGCAGATTGGAACCTATGACATTGAATGAATTGACGGCTGCTGTCATTAGCTTGCAAAAGCAAAATGTCAGCCTTGTACAAATTGTCAATAATCAGGGCCGTGAACTCCAAGTATTGAGGGAGCGGGTAACTGTTTTGGAGAATCCAAGTAGCAGGAGTAGGATGGAGGAATCTTCCAAAGGGGAGGATGAAGAGGATGAGCTGATTCATACAGCCAGTGAGAAGAGTTCACAATTTAGTGAATCTTTAGGTATTGCTGAAGCTCTTACAAGTCTGAAGCAGCATCCTGTTATTGATACATCCAAGGTGACACCATTAAACTTGGAAGGATCTTTCACAGAAACAATGGGCGCTGATACAGGTTTGAACGCTGACACATCCAGCGCTGACAAAGGTAATCGGGGCGCTGATAAAGGTAACTTGAACGCTGACAAAGTTGCAGGTGGTGTTGATGTATTCCAGTCATCAACAATCATCAAAGATGTTTCCACACAGGTTTCTTCTTCTACCTTACCTATTATTGATCCAAAAGACAAAGGTAAGGGGATTATGGTTGAAGAAGATGTTCCAAAGAAAGATGCAGCACAAATTGCATTTGATGAACAGTTGGCTGCACAACTTTTGGAAAGAGATTTGAAGAGGAGTGGTAGATCACCATTTGTTGCCACTTCTGAGAGTGAGGAAGAGAGTGGTGATGAAAAAGAAGGAGATAGCTCAGATTCAAGTGTTTAAATTATTGAAGATCCAGAAAGACTTGAATATGGGGATGAGTTGGCAAGAGAAAGGTTGAGTGATTTGAAGAATCAGATTGATTGGGACCTTCCAGAAATCACCAGAATGTACCATGCTTGGGAAGACAAGGTAATGGACAACCCAGGGATGAGTTTGTCAGATCAAATTTGGGGGTTGGAAGTTCTTCTTAGGGTACAAGATGATATAAAGGTGATTTTGAGGTTTAATGCACAAGAGGTCAAGACTTGGCTTAAAAGAGATAGAAGGCAGTTGTACTACAAGTTGCTTAGATGCCATCAACCTAGATGGACATACAAGAAGTTGCTGGCTTTATCTTTTGAGGAGCTAGAGTATAGGGCACATCCTATTTGGAGGAATGTGCAAGAAAATAATGTCTACCAGTTTCTTTCAGAAGAAAGGAAACAAGAGCTTGCTGAGGAAATGCAGATTCAAAAGGAGATGAGGATTGCTCAAAGACCAGTGAAGAAAGGAGATCCTCTCCAATTTCCCGAAGATATGGATGTTTATTTTCCAACTGAAGGTGTCATAAGGAAGCATCTCAAGCTTTCTCCATTGGAAGCTTCAGATTTGGTTAATGTAGTACCTCTAGATGACAGAAATCCAATCATTAGTTTTGATGAAGATGAGTGTGGATTTTGGAAGATTGGCAGGTTTGGAAAGGAGGTACATACTTTCACTTCAGTTATTTCTATCTTTGCAAGCATAGACAGAGAAGACTTGGTGCATCTATGGAGATTGATAGAGGCCAAGTATACAGCTGAAGCACCTACTTCAACAAATGGAATAAGACTATGGCACACATTTTTGACTTTGTGTGGTCCAAGAGAAGCAGATCCTGCCATATGGAAGGATCTTGAAGATGACCTGAGTAATCTTCATTGGAGGCTTTATTCTACTTGTGGTGTATTTCATTTGAGCTCTACAAAGTTTTCAGAGTATCTACTTCTGGATGCTAACTATTTCTTGTCCAAAGAAGTATTGGAGAAGATGAAGGAGACACCCTTGGAGATTGATTATACTAGTGACGTGGCCAAAGACTTGATAAGATATGTTTATCACCAACATAAGAAGTTTTTGTAAGATTCCTCCTAAGCCTTAAGTTTTTATTCAGAAACTTGATCATTGGAATAGATATCAAGTTTAGGGGAGGATTGTTGGGAATAAATTATGGATCAGTTCACTAGACGCTGTTAAGAAGAATTCAAGCGCTGATAGGATGACATTTGACGCTGACAGCCAAGCGTTGACACTTGAAGAAGTCAACGCTGACAGCCTTGAAGATTAGCACTGATGGAATATATCTTCATACGAATCTTTTTGTTTATTTGTTTCTTTATTTGTGTATGGTAAAGATAAGCTCGACATTGTATTTTCTATTATTATCTTTACCTAGAATAGTTGATTCGTAGCTTATTGTACAAGACTTCTTAATCTATAAAAGAAGATCTTTTAGGTTAATGTTAATCATCAGTTATCATAAGTTTTCACAAGTTAAACCTTTTTCATTGTAATCAAGTTCGATCATTCTAATACAAGTGAAAGTTTGTTTAACATCTTTGTGTTTTAGATTAAGTGTTAATTCCGCATAACACTTAGTTACTTTATTCATAAGCAAAGGTTTCTCTACGTGTAGTACTTGATCTAATCTCGTATACACAAAGCTTAATCGATCTAAGTTTGGGATCAACACAAACCTTATCAGATGAGTTTGGGACACTCATGTCTTCCAAGTTTAAGATGTCAATGATGGGCAAGGTATCATTCTTCTTAGGTCTTCAGATATCTCAGAGTCCCAGAGGCATCTTTATCAATCAATCCAAGTATGCCCTTGAATCGCTTAAGAAGTATAAGATGGAATCTTGCGACCCCGTGGATACTCCAATGGTGGAACGAACTAAGCTTGATGCAGATCCACATGGAGTTGCGTTGATCCGACACTTTATCGTGGAATGATCGGTACTCTTCTGTATATCACAGCTAGTCGACCTGATCTTCAATTATCTATATGTATGTGTGCTCGTTATCAAACTAGGTCTACTGAGTTACACTTAGCTACTGTTAAACGGATCTTTCGATATCTTAACGGAACCATTAATCGGGGACTTTGGTATTCGAAGGACTCTTCTATTGCACTAATGGCATATGCAGATGCGGATCACGCGGTTTGTCAAGATACAAGGCGTATCACGAGTGGAACTTTGCAACTACTAGGAGATCGACTAATCAGTTGGGCATCAAAAAGGCAGAAAAGCACTGCAATTTCAAGTACGGAAGCAGAATACATAGCTATGTCCGGTTGTTGTGCTCAAATTCTTTAGATGAGATCGCAATTAACCGACTATGGTCTAGGTTTCAACAAAATTCCGATGTACTGCGACAACAAGAGTGCAATTGCCTTATGCTGCAACAATGTTCAATTCTCCCGGTCAAAGCATATTGACATTCGCTACCAATTCATCAAGGAGCAAGTAGAAAATGGAGTAATCGAGCTTTACTTTGTCCGATCTGAGTATCAATTGGCGGATATTTTTATGAAGGCATTAGATCGCGCTCGAATTGAATTTTTGGCCGACAAGCTAGGAATGAGAACCTTCTCGCCTGAGACTCTTAAGGAACTGGCAGATGAAGCGAAAGAATAGTGATGGTAAGCTATTCTCCGTATCCTTGGTGATCATTTGTATATATTGTTTATATTTTTATCCACAAAAGCAAAATAGAAAAATATAAAACCATATAAAAAACCATAAAAATTGAAAAATTCAGTAAAAATCCAAAAATATTTTTTACTTTATTTTTAAAAGGCATGTCTTTTGGTAAGATAATATTTACGGCCTTAGAAATGTTTATTAATATCGACACGGCGCCATAAATAGAGTTCGTACAAAAGTTATAAATATTTCATAAAACATGCCTATATGGCTTGTAGTTATTTCATACTGCAACCCGGTTTTCATATTAAAGTCGAGTATTTCTTATGAAAGCTTTGGCTCACAACGGGAATTAATTTTCTCGGGCAAGGTTTACTTTAAAACCTTGTAAGGGATCAAGTTTACTTTATAACTTGGTCTAACACAAATATATATACGTTTCAGTGCATTTATTTGTTAAAACAAGAGAAGTCTTGTTTTTATGAAGCTATCATCTCTACAACCATAGCGATCTATAATTGGTATCTACATACTTGACGATGCGACTACTCAACCGACGACTACAGCTCTTTCAATAGAACACGGGTCAATAATTGAGGGGGAGCAATTGTCAAGCATTCAGAATCTTCGATGCCGAACGTGCCTAGTTCACAAGTTGGTGTCAAGACAATAATACCAATCGTACATGTGGTGTCAAGAGATGACTTCAGACGTGACGAGGCGACCAACATATGCTGACAAGAACCATTTGATCTTATCATATGATGTTCTCATCTATCAGGTCCAACCTTGTCAATTCTTTTCTAATATGGTGAATATGTGATCATGTTACAAGTCGGTATCATATCTCATACATTTGGTATCATGAAGATTAAACGAACATGTATTTTTCTTCCCAAAACCTTTGTTAAAACTTCATTAAATCAATTGATATTAAAAACATCGATTGGGTTAATATTTTTAATATGGGGGAGAAAATGTGATTTAATATAGGACATTATCACAAATGGTTTGACTTAATGTGCTGGCTCATCCCGACATATGCGAAATGTTTCGTGGCATATGTTAAGGGGGAGCATAACGGATTTGCATATCAAAATGGATTTTCATGGTGACATATACTTACCCAAAACCCATTTGTTTCACGACAATGAAGATTATGGTGACATAAGGATGGTAGGATAGGTTAAGTCCTATGATTCTTCCAGAACCGGAGGAATCTTCCCAAGGACATTCCATAGCTAGAAATAGTAGTCCTTAGAAAAAATAAAGAAAGATTGTGAACGTAGCTGAATGCCGACCAAGTACTTAAGTTAGCACTAGAACAATCACAACAAGGTGCTAGTGATGACGTATTGGTAAGCATTGAAGGGGTTGAAGAATGAAAAAGAATTGTAAAGATAAAGGGTGTAAAGAAAGAAGCCCTCCTTACAATCTTAGGCAGAAACCGGGTCAATACATATGCTATTGAGATCATTTTAATGATTCTTGATATTGAAGATAGACATCATGGAACCAGTGATGCAATGCACAACCCGTCCCAGCTAACTCAGATATCTCTCAAAAGATATTTGTTTTAATCACACGGAGACAACGCATTATCTATTGATTTATTCACTCCGAATAAATTGGTATTGAAATGGTGGCACTCCTCTCCAGCCTCCGATCACTAAAAATCCAAAATGCACGATTGAGTCTAGAGCCATTTGAGATCATCAAATATCTCATTAGGACACACTTTCATATTTCCTTGCTTCTTCACACACTGTGAAAAGTAAGAAGGATTTTAAGAGTCCTACGCAAAATCTTCATGATCTTTCCTGAACATCCGAGTAATACTAAAGTATTTACAATGAAGATGGAAATCCTTCTTGAGCGAATATCAAAAAGCTCATGGTAGGTGACTTGTGCGATTCTTTATGAATCAAACTTGTGATAACTGGAAAGCAACAGTGGTTTAATTCTTAGCTGAACTTAAACACGTTCCAGGCCTCTACGCAATATCTTAGTGATCTTGCCAGAACACTCAGAGTGATACCTTAGTGTTCACAGTGATGAGTGGAAATCCTTCTAGTGTTAACCTCAAACAGCACTTGGTAGGTAACTTGCAAAATTCTATACGAATCAAGCTCGTGACAACTGGAAAGCAACGATGGTGCGGTTCTTAATTGAATTTCACTTGTTCCAGGAACATGAATTGACGGCCTCAAATCATGCGGATATTTTTATCCAAATGATTCACTCTTTACGTTCGCAGTCAGCTTTGGACGGTCGAGTAAAGAGAACGGGTTTACCCGCGAAATCTTGTCAAGGAGATTTTTAATTAAATCTACCTGCCACAAGTACGATATTTTATATCGTCCAACGGTCTTCACCTACCGGAGGTAAAATGCTACCGAATTAGAATGAAATGTTCAAAGCCATTTCGTTCGTGTCTACTTATGTTGCGGCATTTGAAGACGGTGGCATTGCGGAATCCGAGAAGAAGTCGTCCCCGCATGCTTATACTTTATACACTTAATACCTCATCTAATTCAAGAAAGCCTAAAAGTTAAGTCTTCTGTTATATTGAACTCTGAAGCTTTCAAGAATTACAAAAGATATAAGTATGTGGGACATGGTGTCACGAAGAGGCGGAGATCACAAGTGATGGATGCACGAGATCGAGACAAGAGATTAATGCTCAAGACTGATATCAAAGATCACATCAGCATGTTCACCGGAAAAGAAAAAGAAAAAGAAAGACGAAGACTATGAGCTCAAGACAAGCATAGTATGCTAGGTTTATCTTTTTATTATAACTTGGGTAATGCCCTTGTTTGGAGTGACCTCCCTTAGGGGGAGATTGTTGGAAATACGTTTTATGTATTAAGAAGGATCGGTCACTCCAACAATAGTCCATGTAATAGCTCGTAGTTTAGTTACTTATCTTTATTTAACAAACAAACCAAAGCCTAGCCTACAACATGTGTAGGCCGGCCCAAATGTAAGCCCAAGACCATGACAAGGGCTTGGGTATATAAACCCTCTCCTTAGATGGAGAGGGTAGTGTGGTTCTTCCTTTTACACATAGTTGAAAAGTGTTTTTCTTTCAGTTTCTCTCTCTAAGTGTGTGTGTTCTCACCATCTCTCTATCTCTTTCTCTTTCTAAAACATAAGCAAGATTTACATATCCTACAATCGTTTTGTCGATATTAGAATTTTTCGAGAATTTTATTTTGGGTTCGTGTTAAGTCGAGCCGGGTGTGTTTTATTTCATCACGGGTGCGTTTAAATTGCTTTAAAAGTATTTTCGAGTGTTCGGGGAGACCCTCGAATATCGCAAATTTTCAAAACCGAATAGTAAGTCGTTTCCCGCTACTAAGTTGTGTCGTTTAAAAAGGAGGCCAAAAGAAAACCAAAATGGAAAAAGAGGCCACTCTAATTTTTAAAAAAGGGAGGGATTAAACACACACAAACAAAAACACATTCAAATTTTTTTTCTCTCCTCCCTTTCCTCTCTCTTCGACCGTCGGCCTCCACACCACCACCACCAATTTTTTTTCCCCTTTGATTTTAACAAATCCAAGTTTAGACCACATCCTAGTTTTTCTTTGTAAGTGTTTTGATGTAGTTTATAACAACATGCATTAACAAAAGAATTTCAACAATCAAAGATTTTTCAAAAATATGTTTTGATGTAATTAGACTAGTTGCATGTTTGATTGATGTTTGGGTAATGGATAATCATCCACAAAACCAACAAAAATCAATTTGGTTGGGTGTTTTGAACACCAACACCCCACGGCCAAATGGGGGTGTTTGGTTGTTCATGGTGGTTGATGATTTGTGTTGTGGGTTTGTGTTTAGAGTTATGTTTTTATTGTTTTTAAATGGGTTAAACATAATGCATGTGTGATTTAGTATTTGGGTTTTTAAGAAGATTTGATGTTCTTAGTGGTATAGGCTGATTAGGGTGTTTGGAAATGATCATAAGTGGTTAGGTTAGGTCTAGGTGATGTTAGAATGGAATGGAAACAAGTGTTGGGTTGATTTTGAGGAAGGAAATTTTAGGCAGATTGTTTAGGCATGTTTTCCTGGGTTTAATTTTGTAAAAAGGTCATGAGGATAGGATGTACTTGTAGAGCATTGTCTTAGCTTCGATTTGGTATAAGAAAGAGCTTACGACTCCTAACGAGCCAAAAGTTATGCTATTTTGAAAGTTCGTGTACCGGGAGATGAGAATCAACATAATCCGAAATTATGTTTGGTTTTAAGTCAAATCCCGGGGACCATAGATAGAGTTTTATAAATAAATGAAAGTTGTTCTTTGGTTCCAAACCTTCATTTTTGAGTCTATTTTTATACTTAGGCGTCAAATTAGCTAATGGTACATTTAAACAAGTCAAACAAGTCTTACATGGTAAAAGTGCAAAATCAGTCCGAAAAGTTTACGTCTAGTAATGTAGTGAGTAATGGGTCTTAAAAGTGAAAACTTTTTATGGGATTTAAAATGGGTTTTCTAAAGATTATAAGGGATTTTTACAAATTTTCTCGTGATTTATAGAAATGCTTAAGTGTTAGAAAACAGCCCGTACTTTTGGTAAGTACCGGCAAAGCTAGAAAATGGGAAACATTTCTAATTACACAAGATAGTATGAGTTTAGTAATGATCACATGTATGAGTTTTGGCGTGATTTTTTATAAGTATTAAGTGTTTTTATATACGCGTGTTTAGTACAATAATGTACACGGAATATTGACTCGGTTTTCGTATTTTGATTTCTAGGTCACTTGTTAGATTTTCCGGGGCAACCAAATCGTCGGTGATATTTATGTTACGTCTTCGCTAGAACCACTACTACTACGCAAGGTGAGTTTATACCCTCGCTTCTTACACTTTTAAATGGTTTTACCCGCGAGGGGAATGCATGTTATTTTAAATGAAACGAACATAAGTCATGAATGATTGTTGGACCCGAAAGTTGCCTAAATTGTGTTGAGTACCTAGTTGCATAAGACCCTGTATTCATGAACTATTAACTATTGTTTAATCCTTGTGTGGATTGAAAATAGCCGATTATACAATTGATAGTACTATGGGGTTGACGACCCTATCCGAGACGAGAGCTAGTACGTTGAGTACCCTCTGCGGACGGATAACTTGTGATAAGAAATAAGGTATAATTGCAACTAATGCCTTTAGAAGGGGTAGTGGTTTCATCTTAATCATGCTGGTAAATGTACGCGGGTGATTGAGTTAACGGATTAGTGTCATGAGCTTAAACACAATTATAATAACCTTGAATGATAGATTGTTTGATCAACAATTCTATAAATGACCGTGATTGATTTTATATACTTATATTCAAAATGAGATTGTAAAACCTATAAATTTCGCTCAACATTATTTGTTGACCCCTTTAAGCATGTGTTTCAGGTAATCAATGATATGGTAGCAAGGAGCATGCGAGGATGGAAGTTGTTGTGGCTTGGCAGTCTACTTTGTCTTTCCTCCCTTTTTATAACTTAAAACTTTTTAGATTATGTCATGTGAACTAGTAATGTACTTTTGGGTTGAGATTCAGTGGGGACCTAAACGCAACTCTGTTTTACATTATCTTTGGGGTTTGGGAAGCGGTATACAATGTTGTTTTAACAATGTTTAAATCATGTTTAAATTTCTACGTCTCTTTGAGTCATTCGAAATAGCTTGTGTGTAATGATAACTACCTAGCACCCAAATGTTGTAGTTCCGTTGCGCATAGCATTTGGTGGGGGTGTTAGATTAGTTTTCAAAACAATTAAGATAAGGGGTGTTTGGATTTGCTATGTTTTATTGTGGGTGACATACAAAATTGACATTCATTTGCATACATGTAACACCCCCATTTTACCTTTACGCATCGGAATATTGATCTGGGGTATTACTTCATAGAACACAAGTCATAATAATAGAAAACAACTCAAAAGAGTGACCAAATCAACTTTCTTTATATATCATTGAAAAATCAGAGTTTTACAATATAAGGTTCCCAAAATCTAGAATAATAATTTCAGTCTTGTGCCTCTTCATGCCATCCTCATGCTGCTCCATTCTAACAATCTTTAAAACCTGAGATATATGCTTAAAATCAACATAAAGGTTGAGTGGATTTATAGGTTTGAATACAAGATCCTTTTCTTAAGTTACATTACTATTCGCTCACATAAAACAATCAATTATTATTACACTAGCTCATGCACCGCTACTTGACATACAGGAACCTAATAAATTGCCCTTAAGCAGGCAGTCTGCCAAACTCATGTATAAGCAAAATAAAGTGTATCCGTTTAGCCTAGGTCATAGCCATCAACATTCCAGCAAGTGCGACTTACCCAGATAGGGTATGCCAGTCCCCAAATAGTACTATTCACAATATTACCGTTCATGAAATGATTAACGGTCACGATTAAAAAGGGACTTTTAAAGGCAGCAGTAAACGTAGTTTCAATAATCATATCTGAGAAGCATACCAAAATACTTGTATTCCATTTTAACATATATCCCCCTCACGGGTTTTCAAATCATTTAATAAGCTGCACTAGTGAGGTTATGAACTCACCTGGGATCCATAGAGTCTGGGTTATATCAGGTATATTTCATTCACAGTTAAACAACTTTATCACATAAACCACAACTTGTTCTCATAAACAACAGCTTGATCTCACACAAACCTAGATTAACACATTTTGTATAGTATCAAGTCTTTAATATTTAGTTTAATCTTTCTAAGTATTTGGTTAAATATTATTTAACTATTATTTGGTGGTAATTCTAGCACCATTGTTCGGGCCATCATACTCAAAATCGATTCTATAAACGTTTGAGGGGCGAGGGCACTTTAAATCGTAAACCCAACCACTCAGTCAGAACGTAATCTCGAGATGGAGCATCTTTGTACAAAGCTCCCTACTAACATGATACTTTCATTAATTCCTCATATTTAAAATTAATATTCTTTAGTTTCAAATTTGGCAAAAATACCCCTTTTAGTTATACTTTGGTATAATTACACTTTTAACCCCTAAAGTATATAGTTTTAGTATTTGCATTTTAAACCCTCAATATTTAACCTTAGGATCCCAAACTTTTCAACATTTATTCTTATAGCTTATAATTTCATAAAATGACACTTTTGACCCAAAATATTAAAATGTCAAAAATGACAGTTTTAGTCCCTATACTTGTAAAAATCACATAACAACCTCAAAAATGGACCAAATGATCTAGAATTTTAAAACAAGTTTCAAAAGACATTTATAATCACAATAAAAACATTTATTAGAATTATAGCTTTTGAAATGGGTTTTTGCTTATCATTTCATGTAAATTACAAAACTAGGGTTTTAAGACATCTTTAACTTATAACTTTCATTTAAATTGATGAAATGACATAGTTTCTTTTAGATTATATTTATAAAATAATTTTGGCATTATAGAAAGTCTAATATATCATTATAACAAGATCAAAGCCTTGCTAACATAGAATTACCTAGGTAGCTCCAAAATGGCTCCTAATGGCTTCCTATGAGCACTACTTGCTATCAAAGCTTTAAGATCTTCAATGGCTTCCTTATAGACCTAGTTTCTAGTCTTGGGGGATGTCCTAATATGTTTATAGAAGTGGAAATGGAGAATGGGTAGGAGATACAAAGGAAACGGGGTGCGATTTGTAATGAAGACTATACGCCCCTATTTATAGTTATTCCAAGCCTTAGGCTCCAAGGTAAAGTCTAGGACGTGTAACACAGCTAGATTACTGACTAAGGAAGGCTAGTGAAGGTCTATACACGTTTGTAGAGTCTATCTTCAATCCTATCCATGGTTTGTGGCTAAAAATGTACACGACATACATATAGATAAGAATGGTGATGTGTAACTACAAGTAGCTTATGAACCTACTTTCTTGGCACTCAAAAATATCTAGGGACATGTAAATATCTGGTTTTCAAACTTGGAATGGAGGGAAATGATTTAAAAAAGAGTTTTGGAGGGAAATTATAAAACCAAGTTTCAAATTAGGGCTTGTAACTTTATACTTTGTGATTTTGGTGATTAAGGGCTTAGGAATGCTATTAGTGATGTATTAGGGTTTAATTAAGGTATATACTTTGTAATTAATAAGTTTGGGTCTTTGGTATCAAGTTTAACAAAGGTTTGATGTGAAGATGGAAAGAAAACTTAGGCGGGTTAGGGTTTCTAATGATCTAGGGCTTAATCCTTGTAAAACTCATTATCCTTGGTTTAGATACTGATGTTAACTCATTTTATACTTCCTATATTGTCCTAAATGTGTTCATGAAGTCCCAACATTGGTTTTTGATACTAAGTTTTGCTATGGGGTTCAGATTAAGTCTCGGAATCTTCTCGAATTGATCACAGCTCAAAGTGGAATGATTGTTCTTGGTGACAAATAGAGGGTTTGGTTTTCTATTCTACTAAAAGGTAAATGCGTGAAGTAAGTAAAAGTAAACTAGAAGCAGTTAATCAATAAAAATTAAACTTGAATTAAATTTTAAATAAAACAGTAACAGTAAATACCTTTAAAAATGCTTGATTCGGAATGTAGCCTTTATTCGGAATAAATCAGACACAACTCCTTCATGCGGAATATCTTGCTCATGCGGAATAAATACTCATGCGGAATAAAGTGTTCATGCGGAATAATAGCTCATGCGGAATAAATAGGCTCATGCGGAATGTTCTTTCATGCGGAATAATCTTTCATGCGGAATATTAGGTACATTCGGAATAAAAGACTCATGCGGAATAATTGATTGATGCGGAATAAATGGTTAATCCGGAATAATTGATTATTCCGGATGAAAGGCTTGACTCGGAATAATGGTTATTCCGGATGAAAGGGTTTGATCCGGAATATTGGATATTCCGGATGAAGAAGGTTGATGCGGAATATGAAGGTTGATCCGGAATATTGGATATTCCGGACGAATGAGCTTGATTCGGAATACTGGGAATGATGAAGAACAGTAAACAGAAGAACAGGGGATACGTTTTTAATCAAAACAAGCCAATTTTTAACCAAAAGATTTAAACCAAACTAAACACTAATCATCTACTAAACATAAACATCAAATCCCAACAATAAAAACACAAAAAAAATAACTTTTAAAGATCAAAATCAACCAAATAAGAACTTTAAAACTTTGAAGAAAAAAAGATGAAGATGAACAAGATTAAAGGAAGGTTTATATTGATTGATTAAGGTAAAGTAAACAAAAGGAAAGATTAAACACTTACAAGATTAAAGATTGAATCAAGAAAAATGAAAATCACCAACACCTTAGTGGTGTTGGCTTCCTCCCTACGAAACAAAGAAAAAAAACTGGAAATGAAAAACTAGCCAAAAAGTGTGAAGGGGAATTCTTTATATAGGCCTAGTGGTTGGTTGGTGAGTGGGCTTTCTTCTCTCTTTTCGTCTTCTCGTCTTTTCAGTAAAGTTGACGTTTTCGATTCTGATTCGGGATTTGTCGACGATTAAATTCAACTCGTCTTTTAATTTCTTCGGTTAATAGACTTGAGTTCCTTCGACATATGTAAATCTTCCATCTTTGGTCCTTTTCTTCGATAAATCTTCAAATAGGCCCATTGACTTCAAATCTTTTGCATCTCTTGGACTATAGACTTTGTCTTGAGTCTTTTTCTTCGATAAATCCCGTGCAATCCCATGTTTTCTCCAATATTAATCCGGTTGGCTCTGCAAAAAAAATAAACACAAAAACCACGCATAATTCGAAACAAATGATATTAAATACGCGTTTTGGTCTCGTTTTAGCAAGAAATAATTGGTAAAAGGATGGGTGTTTTCACACCTATCAAATCCCCTACACTTAACCATTGCCAGGCCCTCATGCAATGCTTAGTGATAAAGCAAATATACACTTTTCTCAAAATCAATCAACCTTGGCCTTATTAACATACTAATAAAACAAAACTTAGAATACTAAGAGAAATTAGGACTTTAAAGTTAACAAAAGGATAGAAAACCATTTTCACTTGAAAATAGCTATATGGAAATAACTTGCAAAGAGATCAAGGACTTACATTAGGGCTTTGGTGCTGCGAAGATTTATCACCCTCAAGTTTCACGTTCCCCAAACTAAGCTTAAAAACGAGATCATTGTTATTATAAGTTAGCAAATCAAACACTTACACACATGGCTTAATTATATGCTTAAACTCCTTTATTCCTATGTGTATCCCTTATATTTTATTTTTGTCTTAAAATGATCATAAAGATGCATTTTTGGACTTACTTTGATAGTTTATTTAGGCTGAAAGCAAAGTAGGACGATTTGATCAATAGTTAGCTAAAGGACAAAATCTCTTAAAACTGATTCTCAGGATATCAAAAAGTTCATATCTTGGCATAACTCGCTTCACGATTTGAGACCTTTCTTGGGCCGATATTTTGCATGTACTTCATACTTCATATCTTGAGAGACGTTCTTAAGATAATGGTCTTCTCTTCGTTAATAGAGTTTCTTCACTTGGAGACTTTTGAGGGGTACTCCAACTTTGTTAACCACGACTTCATGATTATTTCTTCAATCGCTAATTGGGATTTTGAGATACAATGATCCGCCTCCTTTTCAGACTTGGATCTATTTATCCTCATACCTTGTTAGGGTCTTTTCGGATAGACTTCTCCATGATCTTTATGGGAGTTGATTGCTTTTCGTCGTGAGTCTTGATCCTTCATATTGATTTTGGGAATAATGCTTTTCACATCATCTTGGATCTTTAGCAATAAGATTGAATCCTCATGCCTTGTTAGGGCCTTTTCGGACTCGCCAATCTTCGCGCCCCACTTCATAAGTTATGCCTTGGCTATGAACTCTTATCATTACCGACCAACTTTTAAACGATCTTGGGCTAGAAGCTAAGTAACTTTTCAAATCGTACGACCTTACTTATTGCAGATAAATTATTAGCAAGTGATGGGAGAATAGGCAGATAATCACACCAAGTGTGCTTGTGCAAGAATACCGACTTATAATTGACTCTATCATTTCTCGTTCTCCACAATTTAAAATCTCAAGTAATAAGACTCGTGGATGCTTAGCCTAATAAACCAATTAAGGTCTTCAAGGTTAAGGATACTAGCTAGAATAAACCTGGACAAGTCTATTCGGGTTGAGTAAAAATAATCGCAACGGGCCTAATATGTCAAAGATTTCAAAACTAGCTACACCACTTTATTAATATTTTTGACTTTATTGCGGGATATATACATATGAAAGCAATGATAAACATTTAAAAATTACGACTAAATGGCCAAAGTTAATAAAAAATTTGAAAAATGTTGAAAAAGATGATTTTGCGGTTAAATGAAGGCATTTTCATGGAAAAGTCCACTTAAAACTTTGATAGAAGTCCCCCCTACACTTAATATAAACATTGTCCTCAATGTTTAAGCATGTGGGAAAAGTCTCCCCTACACTTATGACATTGTGCACGTTGGTTAAATCAAGCTAAGGAAGAGATGACTAACGTGATCAATTTCAAATGTGAGTATGAAGAAAATTGAATAACGATAGTTGAGAGATAGAACCGGATTTCGGATAACACGGGAGCACGGTTCTTCAAAGGTTCCAAAAGTGTATTCATCCCTGTAATCACATCACCACACAAACACAAACAACCTATAGAGGTCCCCCTACACTTAGGAGGTTAAAACGGAAAAGGATAGATACTCAGGTTGCCTCCCGAGGAGCGCTTGTTTTTGATAACCAAGTCACGAGCCTGACTCGACCCAAAATTAGTTCATGGGAAACGTGGTGAGGGATGGAATCATCTCATGAGAGATGTCCTCACCAAAGTACAACTTCACTCGTTGGCCATTAACCTTAAAATTAGGTCCATTAGGTTGAGCGAGCTCGAGAGTACCATATGGAAAATTTTAGGCAATGGTGAATGGGCCGGACCAACGAGATTTCAGTTTGCCCGAAAAGATTTTCAACCTAGAGTTAAAGAGTAAAACTTTGTCTCCAACTTGGAACTCTCGTTTTTTAATCTTAGAGTCGTGAATGAGCTTAGTCCTTTCCTTATAGATTAAAGAATTTTCATAAGCCTCATTCCGGAGTTCATTCAGCTCATTGAGTTGGATCTTGCGTAGGTCACCGGCTTTGTTGATATCGAAATTAGCCCACTTCAAGGCCCAGTAAGCCTTGTGCTCCATCTCAATGGGGAGGTGGCATGCCTTTCCGTACACAAGACGATATGATGTCCAACCAATCGGAGTCTTGTATGCGGTACAAAAAGCCCACAAAGCATCATCAAGTTTATCGACCCATGAGGCACGATGCTCTCCCACGGTTCGTTCAAGAATTCGCTTTAATCCTCGGTTGGATATTTTAGCCTGGCCATTAGTTTGTGGGTGGTAGGCGGTGGAAAGACGATGATTTACACCATACTTAGCCATGACTCTTGCAAATTGATCATTGCAAAAATGAGTCCCGCGATCACTAATAATGGCGCGAGGCACACCGAATCTAGCAACAGAGATTTCAAAAAGTTACAAACCACCCTTGCGTCATTAGTGGGTAAAGCTTTGGCTTCAACCCATTTTGAAACGTAGTCAACGGCTACAAGGATGTATTTGTTTTCTTTAGAGGAAGGGAATGGCCCCATAAAGTCGATACCCCAAACATCAAAGATTTCACATTCTTGTATGAAATTTTGAGGCATCTCATCTTTATGTGTGATCTTGCCTTGTTTTTGGCAAGCATCACAATGTTTAACCATCTCGTGAGCATCACGGTAAATGGTGGGCCAATAAAATCCCGAGTCAAACACTTTTTTGGCGGTGTAGTTGGGACCAAAGTGACCACCGGTGGGTCCTTTGTGGCAAGCTTCAAGAATGTCTAAAGCGGCCGGTCCATCAACACATCGGCGAATAATTATATCAGCACATTGTTTGAATAGATACGGGTCATCCCAAAAGTAAGTCTTAATGTCTTTGAAGAACTTCTTCTTTTGTTGGGATGTTAACCCGTCAATGAGAATTCCACCCGCCAAATAGTTTGCAATGTCCGCAAACCACGGGGCTTCATCATTACTCGAGTTGATAGACATTAAGGTCTCCAGGGGAAAAGAGTCATTGATCTCTTTGTTCGGATGATTCCCTTGGAAAGGATCCTCAAGTCTACTAAGATGATCTGCGGCTAGGTTTTCAGCTCCCTTCTTATCACGAATTTCGATTTTAAATTCTTGAAGTAGCAAAACCCAGCGAAGAAGTCTTGGTTTGGAATCTTGTTTAGTTAACAAGTACTTCAACGCGGAATGATCGGTATACACGATTGTGGTAGAAAGGACAAGATAGGGGTGGAACTTTTGAAAAGCATAGACAACAGCTAAAATCTCTTTTTCGGTTGTCGTGTAATGCAATTGAGCCCCTGTCATTGTCTTGCTAGCATAGTGGATTGGTTGGAAGTGTTTGTTCACTCTTTGGCCCAAAACTGCTCCAATAGCATAGTCGCTAGCATCGCACATCAACTCAAAGGGAAACTCCCAATTAGGGGTAACCAAGACCGGTGCCTTAGTTAGCTTATCCTTAAGAAGGTTGAAGGCTTCAATACACTCTTTGGAAAAGATAAAAGGAGTATCTTTTTCCAAGAGGTGGGTCATCGGGCGAGCGATTTTAGAAAAAACTTTGATCAAGCGACGGTAGAAGCCCGCATGACCAAGGAAACTTCTCACACCCTTCACGGTTGAAGGTGGAGGCAATTTAGCAATAACATCGACTTTAGCACGGTCCACTTCAAGACCGGCTTTGGAGATCTTGTGTCCTAGCACGATGCCCTCTTTTACCAAGAAATGGCATTTTTCCCAATTAAGAACAAGGCGAGTATGTTCACACCGCTTAAGCATACGTTCTAAATTGGCAAGGCAAGCAGAGAAAGAATCGCCATAAACCGAGAAATCATCCATGAATACTTCCATAGTTTCTTCAACCATGTCATGGAATATCGCCATCATACACCTTTGGAACGTCCCAGGAGCATTGCATAAACCGAAAGGCATGTATTTGTAAGCAAATGTTCCGTAGGGACAAGTGAATGTGGTCTTTTCTTGGTCTTTGGGATCGATGGGAATTTGAAAATACCCGGAGAAACCGTCTATGAAGCAGTAATAGTCATTACCCGCTAGACGCTCGAACATCTGATCCATGAAGGGAAGAGGAAAGTGATCTTTTCTCGTGGCATCATTGAGCTTGCGATAGTCAATACAAACTCTCCACCCAGTAACGAGACGAATAAGAATCAACTCGTTGTGTTCATTGGGAACAACGGTTATTCCGCCCTTCTTGGACACACAATGGACGGGCCTTACCCATGGCGAATCCGAAATAGGGTAAATTAAGACGGCATCTAGAAGTTTGATAACCTCTTGTTTGATGACGTCATGAATGCGAGGATTAACCCTTCTTTGGATCTGGATTGCGGGTTTAAAGTCATCTTCCATGAGAATCTTATGAGTACAAAAGTTTGGATCAATTCCGCGGATTTCGGAAATTTTCCAAGCAATTGCCTTCTTATGATCTTTAAGCACGGCGATGAGGCGAGATTTATCTTCTTCTTTCAAGTCCTTAGCAATGATGACGGGCGACTTCTTCTTTTCTTCAAGGAACACGTACTCGAGATGGGGCGGCAACTCCTTCAGTACTAAATCCGGAGGATTTTTGATGGGAGGCGTATTCAAAGTCGGTTCATCGATAGCAATAGCCTTGGGAGATGGTGGAGAAATATGGTCCTCTTTGAGAAGGTTCCCAATGAGACGAATGTCTTCATCCCAATCGGTGGGAGAATCGTCATTTTCTAAGTTCAAATCTCCCATGGTTACTTCAAAATCTTTCCAAAGGAAATCACTTTCTCCAAATAGAGATAGTGATGAATCAATAGAGGAAACAGTCTCAACATTAGGAAGAGAGGTAGGAATACTTTTACAAGCATCTTTGAAGTGTTCTTCACAAGCCTCATCAAGAACGTTGATACAATTAACACTCTCGTATGAATAAGGCTGTTTAGAAAGCTTTCCCATGTTGAAGACGATTTTATTGTCACCCACTCTAATGATAAGCTCACTCGCTTCAACATCGATGAGAGTGCGACCGGTCCTCAAGAATGGACGTCCGAAGATCAATGGAACACGAGGATCCATGTCGTAGTCAAAGACAACGAAATCGGCAGGAAAAGTGAATTTGTTGACTCCTACAAAAACATCTTCGGCTATCCCCACTGGATAAGCAACCGTACGGTTAGCTAATTCCAAAGTCATTTTGGTGGGGACTAGCTCAGGGAGAGATAATTGCTTCCAAACACTTAAAGGCATTAAGTTAATACTGGCACCTAGATCGGCTAGGGCCATGCAATTTGGTACAATCGTTTTCGTTGGGGTTCAGAATTTAATCTCAGAATCTTCTCGAATTGATTAACAACTCAAAGTGGAATGATTGTTCTTGGTGACAAATAGGGGGTTTGGTTTTCTATTCTATTAAAAAGATAAATGAATGAAATTTAAACCAAAAACAGTCAATGAAATAAAACTTTAAGTTAAACTAAACAATTAAATGATAAATCTGTGAAATAACCTCACTGAATAAATGGCTACTCGGAATAAAGTCCTTATGCGGAATAAGTGGTGCTATCCGGAATATATGACCATGCGGAATGAAGTCCTATTCGGAATATACGGCTACTCGGAATATATTTGCTATCCGGAATAAGATGGCTATTCGGAGCAATTTGCTACTCGAAATAAAATGCTACTCGGAATAAAAGGTTCTATCCGGAATAAATTGCCATCCGGAATATAAGGCTATTCGGAATATTTGGTGCTACCCGGAATAAAATTGCTACTCGGAATAATGATCCTATCCGGAATATATGGCTATTCGGAATAAATGGTTATTCGGAATAAATGAGCCATCCGGAATACATGGCTATCCGGAATATTTGGCTACTCGGAATGTTTCACTACTCGGAATAAATTTGGGATGAAGAACAGTTGACAGGAACTAAAACAGGGGAAAACGATTTTTAACCAAATCGAGCCAAATACACAAAAAGATTTAAACCAAACTAAACACAAATCATTTACTAACCATAGACAACAAATCCCAATCATAAAAACACAAAACCCACTAACTTTTGAAGATCAAAATCAATCAAACAAGAACTTTAAAACTTTGAATCAAAGAACAAGATGAACAAGATGAAATGGAAAGATTATATTGATGATTAAGGTTTAAACAATCAAAGGAAAAAGATTAAACTACAAGATTGGTAAAAACAAGAATCAAAATCACCAAACACCCTAATGGTGTTGGTGATGCCTATGAACAAAAAGGAAAGAAAGGGGAAAACTAAAAACTGGCTAAAAAGTGTGAAGGGAATTATATAGTCCTAGTGGTTGGTTGGTGAGTGGGCTTTCTTCTCTTTTTTCGTCTTCTCGTCTTTTCAGTAAAGTTGACGGTTTCGATTCTGATTCGGGATTTGTCGACGATTAAATTCAACTCGTCTTTTAATTTCTTCTTAATAGACTTGAGTTCTTTCGACATGTGTAAATCTTCCATCTTTGGTCCTTTTCTTCGATAAATCTTCAAAAAGGCCCATTGACTTCAAATCTTTTGCATCTCTTGGACAATAGACTTCGTCTTGAGTCTTTTTCTTCGATAAACCCGTGCAATCCCATGTTTTCTTCAAAATACATCCGGTTGACTCTGAAAACACAATAAGCACAAAAACCACGCATAATTCCAAACAAATGATATTAAACACGCGTTTTGGTCTTGTTTTAGTAAGAAATAAGTGGTAAAAGGATGGGTGTTTTCACACCTATCAAATCCCCTACACTTAACAATTGTCATGCCCTCATGCAATGCTTAGTTAAAGCAAATTTACATTTTTCTCATAATCAATCAACCTTGGCCTTATAATCATACTAGACAAGAATTAAAGGACTAAGAGAAATTAAAATCTTTAAAGTAAACAAAAGGATAGAAAACCATTTTCACTTGAAAATAGCTATATGGAAATAACTTGCAAAGAGATCTAAGACTTACATTAGGGCTTTGGTGCTGCGAAGATTTATCACCCTCAAGTTTCACGTTCCCCAAACTAAGCTTAAAAAGGAGATCATTGTTATTATAAGTTAGCAAATCAAACACTTACACACATGGCTTAATTATATGCTTAAACTCCCTTATTCCTAGGTGTATCTCTTATATTTTATTTTTTTCTTGGAATGATCATGAAGATGCATTTTTGGACTTATTTCGATAGTTTATTAAGGCTGAAAGCAAAGTAGGACGATTTGATCAATAGTTAGCTAAAGGACAAAATCTCTTAAAACTGCTTCTCGGGATATCAAAATGTTCATATCTTGGCATAACTCGGTTCACGATTTGAGACCTTTCTCGGGCCGATATTTGGCATGTACTTCATACTTCAATTCTTCGAGAGACGTTCTTGAGATAATGGTCTTCTCTTTGTTAATAGAGTTTCTTCACTTGGAGACTTTTGAGGGGTACTCCAACTTTGTTGACCACGACTTCATGATTATTTCCTCAATCTCTAATTGGGATTTTGAGATACAACGATCCGCCTTCTTTTCGGACTTGGATCTATTTATCCTCATACCTTGTTAGGGTCTTTTCGGATAGACTTCTCCATGATCTTTATGGGAGTTGATTGCTTTTCATTGTGAGTCTTGATCCTTCATATTGATTTTGGAAATAATGCTTTTCACATCACCTTAGATCTTTAGCAATAAGATTGAATCCTCATGCCTTGTTAGGGCCTTTTCGGACTCGCCAATCATCGCGCCCCACTTCATAAGTTATGCCTTGGCTATGAACTCTTATCATTACCGAGCAACTTTTAAATGATCTTGGGCTAGAAGCTAAGTAACTTTTCAAATCGTACGACCTTAATTATTGCAGATAAATTATTAGCAAGTGATGGGAGAATAGGCAGATAATTACACCAAGTGAGCTTGTGCAAGAGTACCGACTTATAATTGACTCTATCATTTCTCGTTCTCCACAATTTAAAATCTCAAGTAATGAGACTCGTGGATACTTAGCCTAATAAACCAATTAAGGTATACATGGTTAAGGATACTAGCTAGAATAAACTTGGATAAGTCTATTCGGGTTGAGTCAAAATAATTGCAACGGGCCTAATATGTCAAACATTTCAAAACTAGTTACACCACTTTATTAATATTTTTGACTTTATTGCGGGATATATACATATGAAAGCAACGATAAAAATTTTTAAAAATTACGACTAAATGGCCAAAGTTAATAAAAAATTTGAAAAATGTTGAAAAAGATGATTTCCCGGTTAAATGAAGGCATTTTAATGGAAAAGTCCACTTAAAACTTCGATAGAAGTCCCCCTACACTTAAGATAAACATTGTCCTCAATGTTTAAGCATGTGGGAAAAGTCTCCCCTACACTTATGACATTGTGCACGTTGGTTAAATCAAGTTAAGGAAGAGACGACTAACGTGATCTCTTTCAAATGTGAGTATGAAGAAAATTGAATCACGATAGTTGAGAGATAGAACCGGATTACGGATAACACGGGAGCACGGTTCTTCAAAGATTCCAAGAGTGCATTTATCCCTGTAATCACATCACCACACAAACACAAATAACCTATAGAGGTCCCCCTACACTTAGGAGGTTAAACGGAAAAGGATAGATACTCGGGCTGCCTCCCGAGGAGCGCTTGTTTTTTATAACCGAGTCACGAGCCTGACTCGACCCAAAATTAGTTCATGGGAAACGTGGTGAGGGATGGAATCATCTCATGAGAGATGTTCTCACCAAAGTACAACTTCACTCGTTGGCCATTCACCTTAAAATTAGGTCCATTAGGTTGAGCGAGCTCGAGAGTACCATATGGAAAAATTTGGGCAATGGTGAATGGGCCGGACCAACGAGATTTCAGCTTGCCCGAAAGGATTTTCAACCGAGAGTTAAAGAGTAAAACTTTGTCTCCAACTTGGAACTCTCGGTTTTTAATCTTAGAGTCGTGAATGAGCTTAGTCTTTTCCTTATAGATCAAAGAATTTTCATAAGCCTCATTCCGGAGTTCATTCAGCTCATTGAGTTGGATCTTGCGTAGGTCACCGGCTTTGTTGATATCAAAATTAGCCCACTTCAAGGCCCAGTAAGCCTTGTGCTCCAACTCAATGGGGAGGTGGCACGCTTTCCCGTACACGAGACGATATGGTGTACAACCAATCAGAGTCTTGTAAGCGGTACAAAAAGCCCACAAAGCATCATCAAGTTTATCAGCCCATGAGGCACGATGCTCTCCCACGGTTCTTTCAAGAATTCGCTTTAATCCTCGGTTGGATATTTCAGCCTGGCCATTAGTTTGTGGGTGGTATGCGGTGGAAAGACGATGATTTACACCATACTTAGCCATGACTCTTGCGAATTGGTCATTGCAAAAATGAGTCCCGCGATCACTAATAATGGCACGAGGCACACCGAATCTAGCGAACAGCGATTTCAAAAAGTTACAAACCACCCTTGCGTCATTAGTAGGTAAATCTTTGGCTTCAACCCATTTGGAGACGTAGTCAACGGCTACAAGGATGTATTTGCTTCCTTTAGATGAAGGGAATTACCCCATAAGTCGATACCCCAAACATCAAAGATTTCACATTCTTGAATGAAACTCTAAGGCATCTCATCTTTATGTGTGATCTTGCCTTGTTTTTGGCAAGCATCACATCGTTGAACCATCGCGTGAGCATCACGGTAAATGGTGGGCCAATAAAATCCCGAGTCAAACACTTTTTTGGCGGTGTAGTTGGGACCAAAGTGACCACCGGTGGGTCCTTTGTGGCAAGCGTCAAGGATTTCTAAAGCTGCCGGTCCATCAACACATCAGCGAATAATCAAATCAGCACATTGTTTGAATAGATACGGGTCATCCCAAAAGTAAGTCTTAATGTCTTTGAAGAACTTCTTCTTTTGTTGGAATGTTAGCCCGTCAACAAGAATTCCACCCGCCAAGTAGTTTGCAATGTCCGCAAACCACGGGGTTTCATCAGAAGTCGATTTGATAGACATTAAGGTCTCCAGGGGAAAAGATTCATTGATCTCTTTGTTCGGATGGTCCCCTTGGTAAGGATCCTCAAGTCTACTGAGATGATCTGCGGCTAGGTTTTCAGCTCCTTTCTTATCGTAAATTTCGATTTTATATACTTGGAGTAGCAAAACCCAGCGAAGAAGTCTTGGTTTGGAATCTTGCTTAGTCAACAAGTACTTTAACGCGGAATGATCGGTATAAACGATTGTGGTGGAAAGGACAAGATAGGGGCGGAACTTTTCAAAGGCATAGACAACAGCTAAAAGCTCTTTTTCGGTTGTCGTGTAATGCAATTGAGCCCCCGTCATTGTCTTGCTAGCGTAATGGATCGGTTGGAAGTGTTTGTTCACTCTTTGGCCCAAAACGGCTCCAATAGCAAAGTTGCTAGCATCGCACATCAACTCAAAGGGAAGCTCCCAATTAGGGGTAACCAAGACGGGTGCCTTAGTAAGCTTATCCTTAAGCAAGTTGAAGGCTTCAATACACTCGTTGGAAAAGATAAAAGGAGTATCTTTTTCCAAGAGGTGGGTCATCGGGCGAGCGATTTTAGAAAAATCTTTGATGAAACAACGGTAAAAGCCCGCATGACCGAGGAAACTTCTCACACCCTTGACGGTTGAAGGTGGAGGCAACTTAGAAATAACATCAACTTTAGCACGGTCCACTTCAAGACCGGCTTTGGAGATCTTGTGTCCTAGCACGATGCCCTCTTTTACCATGAAATGGCATTTTTCCCAATTAAGAACAAGGCGAGTGTCTTCACACCGCTTAAGCATACGTTCTAAATTGGCAAGGCAAGCAGAAAATGAATCGCCATAAACCGAGAAATCATCCATGAATACTTCCATAATTTCTTCAACCATGTCATGGAAGATAGCCATCATACATCTTTGGAACGTCCTAGGAGCATTGCATAAACCGAAAGGCATACGTTTGTAAGCAAAGGTTCCATAGGGACAAGTGAATGTGGTCTTTTCTTGGTCTTTGGGATCGATGGGAATTTGAAAATACCCGGAGAAAGCGTCTAAGAAGTAGTAATAGTCATTACCAGCTAGACGCTCGAGCATTTGATCCATGAAAGGAAGAGGAAAGTGATCTTTTCTCGTGGCATCATTGAGCTTGCGATAGTCGATACAAACTCTCCACCCAGTAACGAGACGAGTGGGAATCAACTCGTTGTGTTCATTGGGAACAACGGTTATTCCGCCTTTCTTGGGCACACAATGGACGGGACTTACCCAAGGCGAATCCGAGATAGGGTAAATCAAGCCGGCATCAAGAAGTTTGATAACCTCTTGTTTGATGACGTCGTGAATGCAAGGATTAACCCTTCTTTGGCTTTGGATTGTGGGTTTAAAGTCATCTTCCATGAGAATCTTGTGAGTACAAAAGTTTGGATCAATTCCGCGGATGTCGGAAATTTTCCAAGTAATTGCCTTTTTATGATCTTTAAGCACGGCGATGAGGCGAGATTTCTCTTCTTCTTTCAAGTCCTTAGCAATGATGACGGGTTACTTTATCTTATCTTCAAGGAACACGTACTCGAGATGGGGCGGCAACTCCTTAAGTTCTAAATCCGGAGGATTTTTGATGGGAGGCGTATTCAAAGTCGGTTCATCGATAGCAATAACCTTGGGAGATGGTGGAGAAATATTGTCTTCTTTAAGAAGGTTCTCAATGAGGCGAATATCTTCATCCCAATCGGTGGGAGAATCGTCATGTTCTAAGTTCACATCTCCCATGGTGGCTTCCAAATCTTTCCAAAGGAAATCACTTTCTCCAAATAGAGATAGTGATGAATCAATAGAGGAAACGGTCTCAACATTGGGAAGAGAGGTAGGAATACTTTTACAAGCATCTTTGAAGTGTTCTTCACAAGCCTCATCAAGAATTTCAATACAATTAACACTCTCGTATGAATAAGGCTGTTTAGAAAGCTTTCCCATGTTGAAAACGATTTTATCGTCACCCACTCTCATGATAAGCTCACCCGCTTCAACATCGATGAGAGTGCGACCGATCCTCAAGAATGGACGTCCAACGATTAATGGCACACGAGGGTCCATATCGTAGTCGACCATGATGAAATCGGCAGGAAAAGTGAATTTGTCGACTCCTACAAAGACGTCTTCGGCTATCCCCACTGGATAAGCAACCGTACGGTTAGCTAATTCCAAAGTCATTTTGGTGGGGACTAGCTCGGGGAGAGATAATTGCTTCCAAATGCTTAAAGGCATTAAGTTAATACTGGCACCTAGATCGGCTAGGGCCATGCAATTCTCTACTCCCAGGAAGTTGCAAGGGATTAAGAAGCGACCCGGATCACCAAGCTTGGTTGGCAATTTCCTTAAGAGCACTGCAGAGCAATTCTCATTAAGTTGGGTGTTAGCAATATCAAGAAGCTTCACCTTGTCGCTAAGAAGATCTTTGAAAATTTTCGCATACTTGGGCATGTGAGCGAGAGCCTCAGCGAAGGAGATGTTGAAATTCAATTGTTTAAACATTTTGAGAAAGTTCGAAACCTGAATATCGTCCTTGCTTTTGAGCTTCTCTTTCCTCAACCTTGAGGGATAAGGTATATCGGAAGAAGAGGAAGGCTTTGGGAGAATAGGATCACTCACATCCTTGGGTGGAGGAGGGGTAGAAGTAAGAGGTGGAGAAATTGGGGAAGTAGAAGGATGAGGAATAGGAGCAGGTGACTCGTTTTCCTTAGTCACAATCACCGGTGGAGGTATAGGAAGCTTGGGTTCCTTGGTACCTTTTCCACTGCGAGTGGTGATTGCTTTCATCTCCCCTCTTGGATTCGCAACGGTGTTACTCGGAAGAGTACCCGAAGAAGAGGGTTGATTACCTTGGAAGAAACTAGCTATCATGTTCCTTAAGTCATTCGTTTGACTTGCCAAAGTGTTTCTCATATCAGCTCGAAGATCGTTCCCTTGTTTCACCATGTCTGCTTTCAAGTTGAGCACTTCCCACTGGAGATTGTCCACGATCACATCATTAGTCCTCATGTAGGTTCCAATATCTTGGTTTAATGCGGTGGCTTGGTTGGGAGGAGCATTGTAGGCGGGTGGTTGATAAGCAGGTTGTTGGTAAACTTGGTTGTTTCTTTGAGGTGGATATGGTTGTTTGTGAGGTGGTAGGTATGGTGCACGAGGTTGTTGTTGTTGTTGAGGAGGTCGATTGAGGTTTTGTTGTTGGTTTGGGTTGTTAGGAGGAAAACCGGGCGGGGAAAGAAAGTTGTTAGAGCGGTAGCTAAGCAAGTTGCGGTCACCTTGAGGACGAGCTTGATAAGCGGCCGGAGGATAGGTACCGTATGCTGCATTCACATTCTCAGAAGGATAGTCTTGGGTGGCGGTACAAGTGGTGTAAGAGTGAGGACCACCGCATATCTCACATGGTTGGCTAACAGCATTGACTTGAGCGTCTTGAGCGTTTTTAGCGTTGATGCTGTTGGTGTTGTTAGCTGTGTGGGTAACAAGCAATTCAAGAAGCGTAGTAATTTTGTCAAGTCGCTTGTCTCTATCACTAGTACTAGCACTAGCGGCATTGGTCCGAACACTCTTGGTTTGCACACGAGACTTATTCTCAATGATATCCCAAGCGGCATTAGAAGTCTTAACCAAAATATTACCCCCCGAGGCACTGTTTAGTGAATCTTGCTCATTCATGCATAAACCATTATAAAAAGTATTAATTTGGTGCACTTTGGTAAAACCATGTTGTGGGCACTTCCTTAAAATATCTTTGAAACGGTCCCAAGATTCACTAAAAGACTCATCGTACTTTTGTTCAAAATTGATAATTTCATTCCGCAAAGCGGTAGTACGAGAGGGTGGGAAAAAGTAGTTTATAAACTTGGTCTCTAAATCCGTCCACGTCAGAATACTTTGTGGCGGTTCCTTAGCAAGCCAATGTCGGGCTTGTCCCTCTAAAGAAAAGGGAAAAAGTTGTAAACGGATTACCTGTTGTGGAACACCATTGAATTTGACCGTATTCGTGAGTTGTAGGAATCTCTTGATGTGGTCATGTGGATCATCAATGGTACGCCCCAAGAATGGTTGAGCAGAGACCATCTAGATAAAGCCGGATTTGAGCTCAAAGTTGTTGGCTGCAATCGCGGGTATGACAATTGGATCATTGTTGCCCTCCACATGTGCTTGTAACAGTTCAATCATAGGGAGATTGTCCGGTAAAGGTTCATTGTTTTTGTTATTATTTTTGTTGAGAGGTGGGTTGTTATTGTTGTTGTTATTATTGTTGTTGAGAGGTGGGTTATTGTTGTTATTGTGTACACCGGCCATGTCTAAGTCTTCGAGAGGCTCAGGCTCTTGATAAGACATTGATTGTGTACGCATGCACCTGCAAAAGAACTAACAAAGCAAACAAGAAATATTTTTGGTTTTTATGGTTTTTTAATTTTTTAGGATTTTTGAAAATTTTATATTTTTTAGGGTTTTTTGAAAATTTTTATGAAACAGTAACGTTCACGGTGAACGGATCCCAAAATCCAAGTTCTCACAAAAAATTGTTAATCTTAACGAGAAGAGCCGGTAGCGGCGCCATTTGATACAATCGTTTTCGTTGGGGTTTAGAATTTAATCTCAGAATCTTCTCAAATTGATTCACAGCTCAAAGTGGAATGATTGTTCTTGGTGACAAATAGGGAGTTTGGTTTTCTATTCTATTAAAAAGATAAATGAATGAAGTAAATAAAGATTTAAACCAAAAAAAGTCAATGAAATAAAACTTGAAGTTAAACTAAACAATTAAATGATAAAGCTGTGAAATAACCTCACTGAATAAATGGCTACTCGGAATAAAGTCCTTATGCGGAATAAGTGGTGCTATCCGGAATATATGACCATGCGGAATGAAGTCCTATTCGGAATATACGGCTACTCGGAATATATTTTCTATCCGGAATAAGATGGCTATTCGGAGCAATTTGCTACTCGGAATAAAATGCTACTCGGAATAAAAGGTTCTATCCGGAATAAATTGCCATCCGGAATATAAGGCTATTCAGAATATTTGGTGCTACCCGGAATAAAATTGCTACTCGGAATAATGATCCTATCCGGAATATATGGCTATTCGGAATAAAAGGTTATTCGGAAGAAATGAGCTATCCGGAATACATGGCTATCCGGAATATTTGGCTACTCGGAATGTTTCACTACTCGGAATAAATTTGGGATGAAGAACAGTTGACAGGAACTAAAACAGGGGAAAACGATTTTTAACCAAATCGAGCCAAATACACAAAAAGATTTAAACCAAACTAAACACAAATAATTTACTAACCATAGACAACAAATCCCAATCATAAAAACACAAAACCCACTAACTTTTGAAGATCAAAATCAATCAAACAAGAACTTTAAAACTTTGAATCAAAGAACAAGATGCACAAGATGAAATGGAAAGATTATATTGATGATTAAGGTTTAAACAATCAAAGGAAAAAGATTAAACTACAAGATTGGTAAAAACAAGAATCAAAATCACCAAACATCCTAATGGTGTTGGTGATGCCTACGAACAAAAAGGAAAGAAAGGGGAAAACTAAAAACTGGCTAAAAAGTGTGAAGGGAATCCCTTTATATAGTCCTAGTGGTTGGTTGGTGAGTGGGCTTTCTTCTCTCTTTTCGTCTTCTCGTCTTTTCAGTAAAGTTGACGTTTTCGATTCTGATTCGGGATTTGCCGACGATTAAATTCAACTCGTCTTTTAATTTCTTCGTTTAATAGACTTGAGTTCTTTCGACATGTGTAAATCTTCCATCTTTGGTCCTTTTCTTCGATAAATCTTCAAAAATGCCCATTGACTTCAAATCTTTTGCATCTCTTGGACAATAGACTTCGTCTTGAGTCTTTTTCTTCGATAAACCCGTGCAATCCCATGTTTTCTTCAATATTCATCCGGTTGACTCTGAAAACACAATAAGCACAAAAACCACGCATAATTCCAAACAAATGATATTAAACACGCGTTTTGGTCTTGTTTTAGTAAGAAATAAGTGGTAAAAGCATGGGTGTTTTCACACCTATCAAAATTCTCTACTCCCGGTAAATTGCAAGGGATTAAGAAACGACCCGGATCACCAAGTTTGGTTGGCAATTTCCTTAAGAGCACTCCAGAGCAATTCTCGTTAAGTTGGGTATTAGCAATATCAAGAAGCCTTTCCTTGTCACTAAGAAGATCTTTGAACATTTTAGCGTATTTAGGCATGTGAGCGAGAGCCTCAGCGAAGGAGATGTTGAAATTCAATTGTTTAAACATTTTGAGAAAGTTTGAAACTTGAATATCATCCTTGCTTTTGAGCTTCTCTTTCCTCAACCTTGAGGGATAAGGTATATCGGAAGAAGAGGAAGTCTTTGGGAGAATAGGATCACTCACACCCTTGGGTGGAGGAGGGGTAGAAGTAAGAGGTGGAGAAATTGGGGAAGTAGAAGGATGAGGAATATGAGTAGGTGACTCGTTTTCCTTAGTCACAATCACCGGTGGAGGTATAGGAAGCTCGGGTTCCTTGGTACCTTTGCCACTGTGAGTGGTGATTGCTTTCATCTCCCCTCTTGGATTCGCAACGTGTTACTCGGAAGAGTACCCGAAGAAGAGGATTGATTACCTTGGAAGAAACCAGCCATCATGTTCCTTAAGTCATTCGTTTGACTTGCCAAAGTGTTTCGCATATCAGCTCGAAGATCGTTCCCTTGTTTCACCATGTCTTCTTTCAAGTTGAGCACTTCCCGCTGGAGATTTTCCACAATCACATCATTGGTCCTCATGTAGGTTTCAACATCTTAGTGTAATGTGGTGGGTTGGTTGGGAGGAGGAGAATTGTAGGCGGGTGGTTGATAAGCAGGTTGTTGGTAAACTTGGTTGTTTCTTTGAGGTGGATATGGTTGTCTTTGAGGTTGTTGGTATGGTGCACGAGGTTGGTTTTGGTTGGGTCGGTTAAGATTTTGTTGTTGGTTTTGATTGGGTGGAGGAAAACCGGGCGGGGAAAGAAATTTGTTTGAGCGGTAGCTAAGCAAGTTGCGGTCACCTTGAGGACGAGCTTGATAAGCGCCCGGAGGATAGGTACCGTATGCGGCATTAACATTCTCAGAAGGATAGTCTTGGATGGAAGTACAAGTGGTGTAAGAGTGAGGACCACCGCATATTTCACATGGTTGGCTGCATCATTGACTTGAGCGTTTTTAGCGTTGATGTTGTTGGTGTTGCTAGCGGTTTGGGTAGCAAGCGATTCAAGAAGCGTAGTAATTTTGTCAAGTCGCTTGTCGTTGTCACTAGTACTAGCACTAGCGGCATTGGTCCGAACACTCTTGGTTTGCACACGAGACTTATTTTCAATAATATCCCAAGCGGCATTATAAGTCTTAACCAAAATATTACCCCCCGAGGCATTGTTTAGTGAATCTTGGTCATTCATGCTTAAACCATTATAAAAAGTATTAATTTGGTGCACTTTGGTAAAACCATGTTGTGGGCACTTTCTTAAAAGGTCTTTAAAACGGTCCCAAGATTCACTAAAAGTCTCATCGTACTTTTGTTCAAAATTAATGATTTCATTCCGCAAAGCGGTAGTACGAGAGGGTGGAAAAAAGTAGTTTATGAATTTGGTCTCCAAATCCGTCCACGTCAGAATACTTCGTGGCGGTTCCTTTGCAAGCCAATGTCGGGCTTGTCCCTTTAAGGAGAAAGGAAAAAGTTGTAAACGGATTACCTCTTGTGGAACACCATTGAACTTGACTGTATTCGTGAGTTGCAGGAACCTTTTGATGTGGTCATGAGGATCATCAATGGTACGCCCCAAGAATGGTTGAGCAGAGACCATCTGGATAAAGCCGGATTTGAGCTCAAAGTTGTTGGCTGCAATCGCGGGTATGACAATTGGATCATTGTTGCCCTCTACATGTGCCTGCAAAAGTTCAATCATAGGGCGATTGTCCGGTAGAGGCTCATTGTTGTTGTTATTATTGTTGTTTTGAGGTGGATTATTGTTGTTGTTGTGTACACCGGCCATGTCTAAGTCTTCGAGAGGCTCGGGCTCTTGAAAAGACGTTGATCGTGTACGCATGCACCTACAAAAGAACTAAGAAAGCAAAAACAAAGCAGAAATATTTTTGGTTTTTATGGTTTTTTAATTTTTTTTATTTTTGAAAATTTTATATTTTTTAGGGTTTTTTTTTTTTTGAAAATTTTTATGAAAAAGTAACGTTCACGGGGAATGGATCCCAAAATCCAAGTTCTCACAAAAAACTGTTAATCCTTACGAGAAGAGCCGGCAGCGGCGCCATTTGATACTAAGTTTTGCTATGGGGTTCAGATTAAGTCTCGGAATCTTCTCGAATTGATCACAGCTCAAAGTGGAATGATTGTTCTTGGTGACAAATAGAGGGTTTGGTTTTCTATTCTACTAAAATGTAAATGCGTGAAGTAACTAAAAGTAAACTAGAAGCAGTTAATCAATAAAAATAAAACTTGAATTAAAATTTAAATAAAACAGTAACAGTAAATACCCTTAAAAATGCTTGATTCGGAATGTAGCCTTTATTCGGAATAAATCAGACACAACTCCTTCATGCGGAATATCTTGCTCATGCGGAATAAATACTCATGCAGAATAAATACTCATGCGGAATGAAGTGTTCATGCGGAATAATAGCTCACGCGGAATAAATAGGCTCATGCGGAATGTTCTTTCATGCGGAATAATCTTTCATGCGGAATATTAGGTTCATTAGGAATAAAAGACTCATGCGGAATAATTGATTGATGCGGAATAAATGGTTGTTCCGGAATAACTGATTATTCCGGATGAAAGGCTTGACTCGGAATAATGGTTATTCCGGATGAGAAGGTTTGATCCGGAATATTGGATATTCCGGATGAAGAAGGTTGATGCGGAATATGAAGGTTGATCCGGAATATTGGATATTCCTGACGAAGGAGCTTGATTCGGAATACTGGGAATGATGAAGAACAGTAAACAGAAGAACAGGGGATACGTTTTTAATCAAAACAAGCCAATTTTTAACCAAAATATTTAAACCAAACTAAACACTAATCATCTACTAAACATAAACATCAAATCCCAACAATAAAAACACAATACCCAATAACTTTTGAAGATCAAAATCAACCAAATAAGAACTTTAAAACTTTGAATAAAAAAAGATGAAGATGAACAAGATTAAAGGAAGGTTTATATTGATTGATTAAGGTAAAGTAAACAAAAGGAAAGATTAAACACTTACAAGATTAAAGATTGAATCAGAAAAATGAAAATCACCAACACCTTAGTGGTGTTGGCTTCTTCCCTACGAAACAAAGAAAAAAAAACTGGAAATGAAAAACTAGCCAAAAAGTGTGAAGGGGAATTCTTTATATAGGCCTAGTGGTTGGTTGGTGAGTGGGCTTTCTTCTCTCTTTTCGTCTTCTCGTCTTTTCAGTACAGTTGACGTTTTCGATTCAGATTCGGGATTTGTCGACGATTAAATTCAACTCGTCTTTTAATTTCTTCGGTTAATAGACTTGAGTTCCTTCAACATATGTAAATCTTCCATCTTTGGTCCTTTTCTTCGATAAATCTTCAAATAGGCCCATTGACTTCAAATCTTTTGCATCTCTTGGACTATAGACTTTGTCTTGAGTCTTTTTCTTAGATAAATCCCGTGCAATCCCATGTTTTCTCCAATATTAATCCGTTTGGCTCTGAAAACACAATAAACACAAAAACCACGCATAATTCCAAACAAATGATATTAAATACGCGTTTTGGTCTCGTTTTAGCAAGAAATAAGTTGTAAAAGGATTGGTGTTTTCACACCTATCAGTTTTACTAAGTTATTCTAAGTAAACATGTCTAAAGGGTGAAATTACCTATTTTGACCTAATTTACAAGTCATGCATTGAAATCCTGTACCTTGTGCATTAGAGTACTTTTACATTGTGTTGATATAATCTTATAACCTTAATGAAGTGCTATGGGTGTTTGTAGACTTGTCCTAAAAGACTAGGTAGTGATTCTATGTAGATTTCTTAATATAAGGGTTTTTAGGTCATTAATCTTAATGACGTTCTATATTGGGTAATTAGGGTTTATATTCTAATGTAAGATTATTCTAGGGCTTATATAATATGTTTATGACTTTTATGGTTTCTACATTCTTTGATTAAGGGTTTATATTAGTTTACCATATTCTAGGGATAATTATAGGAGCTTAAGATCATATGCTTTGATAACTTGTACCTTATGCTTTATTAACTTGTAAGTTAACTTGAAATAAATGTATGACCTTAATATGATACTTATTTTAGTTTTATAATTAGTGGCAAAATATTAGACACTAATTCATTATAGAATGGATTTTATATGCTAATCTTAGTTATAGGTCATTTGCTTGTAATTAGCTTGAGATTAGTGAATATTAGTGTTTGGTTATTATTTATCTTTCCTTTTATATAGTAGATTATAATTAGCATAGTGTATTTGATAATAGTAGATAGATATTATGTAGTTATATTGCTTGAAACATTGTTTACCAAGTGTTTCTAGGTGATGATCTAGACTATTATGTACATTTACATGTACTTATTTTTGTATGGTTTGTTATTCTTAGGCATTATTATGTCTTTAAAGTATAGTTTATAACTTGTATATAATCTTTAATTACTTGTTCATATATACTTTCCGTTCATAGTTTATCATTCTTGAGTTTATAACTCATTTTTAGGGATTCTAGGGTCTCTAAGGGAATTTAGGGCATGATAGTCATATTTGAGATGTTATTATTAATATTGAACTTATAAGATTACTTTTATATCTTAGACTTGACGTATACATTGTGTTTACAACATATAGGAATATGTTGTGGTGGCAGTTTAGGTTGTGAGAAGCAATTCATTTTACCAAGTAAGGTATAAAACCAAAATTTCTAGCCAAATTTTCATATTTAGACAATTATAGCACATAATACATATGTGAAATTTGATGATTGTCACGGTCTCTTACCCTTAAAGAAATATCGTCCTGAGATTTAAATAAAGAGCGATGTCATAAGACAAAGAATAGCATAATCCTCGTGTTTCCAAACATATTCATACCCTTTCTCGGGGTTTTAATAATTCAATAATTAGAAATATAACATTATACCACATAATTTTTGTTTATCATTGGAAACTCTTTCATTGGGATGATAAGAGATTCATCAAATAAACATTTCTTCAGATTCACAATACGATAAGTATTATGAATATTACTAAGTTCTTTAGGAAACTCAAGTCAATATGTCACTGCTCAATTCAAAATCTTGAATTGATTATCGCATTTTTCAAAATCAATTTGGGTATTTGATAGAGAAAACATCCTTATCACATAGATACTGTTTAATACGGTGTAATTTCTCATTCATAGTGAGAAATTTTTATCAAAATAATCTCTTAGATTATCTTAAATCACCATTCAATCCAGCAGATACTTAACATAATTTAACATTCTACGAAGCTCTATTTTAATATAATCTTTTCCAACAGTTTCATGAATTATCTTGGGTCTCGTAAGTTGAAAATCTCCAACTTTAGCCCAGCAAATACGTAAATGGCACTTCTTTCGATAGAGTGTTTCAAATAGTATTGATTTGATTTGGCATGAGAACTATCGTTATACGGGAAAATTTACCAATGTTAAGTATCCTTCCAAAATTTATAATATATACATGGAGTATGTAGTTTAGCGTTTGGATCGTTCTTTCACTTAATAAATTAGTATACTTATGTTTTCATTTATATAATGGACTGAGTATAACATATTACCGTCGGGTATTTTATATATACTTTTAGGATTAAGATGTGAAACACTCATCACGATCTTAGATAATAGATATTGATTCTCTATGTCGACATATTATTTCTTGTATAACCTTATCAGAGTTTTCATATCATCGTTTTCCTTGATAGGAATAAATCCTATAGACTTGATAAAACAATCGACAATGACCTAGATGGAATCACGTCTATATGAAGTAACAAAATCCTCATTGTTCTTTCCTATTTCCATGGAGGAAATTCAGGTTGAACTTAGTAAGTCGGATGACTTTGAATATTCTGCTTCTTTTGTTGGAGCATAATATAAGGATTTAATTGTTTCTTCGAGTTAAATGGAATACTTCACATTCCAAGTCCTTACGAATTGTAAGTCTTTTATAACTTCCAAGTCTTATGTTTAATATGATAAGACGAATATTCCAACTTTTTGGCATATTCATGAAGTCCTTACCATAATTTACATAGGATTTAGATCTTATTCATAATTCCATAGAGATACAAAACTCATAGGAGATGTGAATAAGACGTTTCTACAAAGAACACTATAGAAATGGATGTTGGGAATAAATTAAGGCCAGATCACTTGAGCGCTGACAAGAACAAAACAAGCGTTGACAAGAACAAAACAAGCGCTGACAGCTCAAGCGTTGACAAGATAAAGTCAAGCGTTGACACATTGAAGACAAGCACTGATAGGAAGATATACTCTACGCGTTTATTGTATTCTAGAATGGTTCTAGTAAAGATAGGAACAACAATGTATTTTCTATATTTATCTTTACCTAGAATAGCTGATACGTAGATTATTGTACAAGGCTTCTTATGTCTATAAAAGAAGACCTTAAGGTATAAGTTTCATATATGTTTTCATTCGTAAACTACTTTTATTGTAAGCTAGTTTGATATTGATAATCAAAGTGAAAGTTTGTTTATATCATTGTGTGTTCTTGTTTAAGTGTTAAATTCCGCATAACACTTAGATTCATAAGCAAATACAAAGGTTTCTCTACGTGTATTACTTGATCTAATCTCGTATACACAAAGCTAATCGATCTAAGTTTGGGATCAACAAGTGGTATCAGAGCTTGTTGAGAAACTTTTGATCTTAAAGAACACAAGAACCCTAGAAATCACCAAAACCCTAATTTTCTCAAAAACCCTAAACAACATCATGTCAACTCCAGAAATCACCAACTCTTCCTCCTCACCTTTACCAAACATCAAGATTCCTATGCTTGATGCAACCAACTTTGATCAGTGGAAGTTCAACTTTGAACAATATTTGGGGATCTATGAATACACACTCTGGGAGGTTATTGAATATGGAAACACATTCAATAAGGCTCAAAAGATTCTTAATGCTATTGTTGCAAGAACAGCTGTTGCTGGATGTTCAGAAGCTGACAAGAGGGAAAAACCTGATGATGGTAGAGTTGTGTCTGCTGAAGACATAGCAAAGAGAAGGGTTGACATGAAAACCCTAAATATTCTGAAGCTCTCTTTGGGACAAGAGAATCAGCATAAATACAGAGGTTATGAATCTGCTAAAGACCTTTGGGAAGCTCTTGAAGTTGCACATGGTGGCAATGCAGACACTAAGGAAGAAAAGAAAAAGCAACTCATGCATGATTATGCTGTCTTCAAAGCTCAACCCAATGAGAAACTGAGTAGTGTGAGAAGCAGATTGCTTGACATTACAAGCAAGTTGTCCTTCATGGGGACACAAGTTGGTGATGTTGACATTAATGCTACCTTTCTTAAAAGTCTTGGTGAGGCATGGAAGATTGAAGCAAGATCTATTCTTGCCAACAATACTTACAAGAGCTCCTCGTTTGATGACATCTACAACAAACTAAGGCTGTTGGAGGATGAAACTCTTTTAGAGCATGTAAGCAAGTCTACCACCAGCAATATGGCCTTCTACTCTCATAGTGAAGGTCAATTCAATCAGAAGGACTCTTACGTGCATCCAGTTACTGGATCATCATATGTCAGCGCTGGAACAAGTCCTGTCAACGTCTCCTATTCAGACGATGACACATTCAAGAGTGACTCCCCAAGAGTTACACCTGCTGGTTTGAATTTGGATACTGTTTGTGCTTACATTGCTTCTTTGCCCAATGGTTCAGTGATTACATATGAGGACCTTGAGCAGATAAGTGATGAGCACTTGGAAGAGATGGACATCAAGTGGAACATGGCTCTTGCTAGTATAAGAGCAAACAGGTGGAACAGAAGGTTTAAGAAGAAAATGACCTTCAATGCTAAAGACACAGCTGGATTTGACAAATCCAAAGTTGAATGCTACAACTGCCATCGTATGGGGTACTTCATGAGGGAATGTAGATCTCTTAGAAGATCTGATGCTGGTAAACCCTCAAGTCAGGTTGTTAAAACTCAGGATTCCAAGGCCATGGTTGCAGTTCAAGGAATTGATGGTATGGGATGGGATTGGAGCTATCTGGCTAAGAATGTTGAAGAGGACAAAGCTTTGGTTGCTGATATTGAAGAAGAAGAGCATGTTGAATATGCTCTCATGGCACACTCCTCCTCTTCATCTGATAATGAGGTATATGATGATGCTTTTTGTAGCAAAGGTTGTAGGTTAAATACAGAAATACTTAACAAAGAGGTGTTAAGATTATTAGATGATATGAGCACTAAAAGATGTAAATTGTCTAATTACCAACTAGCTCTTACTGAAACTGAGAAAACCGTTTCTGAATATAAGAAAATGGAATTTGACTTAAAAGATAAAATCAATATCTTAAAACATGAGTTAGATGCTAGTATGGATATTAGAAATATCATGGAAAGGGTTAATGGTGAGATACAGGCTAAGTTAGATGAGGCTATTAAGAATAAAGATAATGTTGGCCTTAAAATTCAAAGATTCGATCGAGCCACCCAAACCCTAGGAGACTGTGTGGCTAAACAAAGGGATCCCAAGGACATGACTGGGATTGGGATGAATGATTACTCTTTGATTCCACCACCAGCTGGTGACTTCTATGGTGTCCAACAAAAGGACTTATCTTGGACTGGTTTACCAGAGCTCCAAGAGGAGGAATTCATTCCTCCACCAAGAGTTGTCACTCCAGTTGAAGAGTATCAACAAAAACTGACTGACCTGAATGAGTGGAAAAAGGCTAACCCTACTTTATTTGTCAAGGGTGGCTTGCTATGTGAAAGTCCAAATGAGTCAACACCCATTAAGGTCACTAACCCAATCACTGGTAAAGCTTTTGACCTAGGCTCAAACACTGATAGAAAACCTAGCATTAAATATGCAGAGATGTATAGGAATACTAGGTCACCCAAGAGCCAAGTTAGCAATCATGGAACAGGTTTCTTCTCTTCTAGACCTAAGTTTGTGTCTAAGAAAGCCTGCTACACTTGTGGTAGCTTTTCACACTTGGCATACAAGTGTGTCAACGCTCCCAAAGCCAGCGCTGACAGGAACAATTTCAGCGCTGACAGGAACAAAGTCAACGTTGTTAGGAAGTCAAACGTTGTCAGACACAAACCTTGTGTGCAGCAAAGTCCACAAGTGATTAGACCTGTCCCATTCTTTACCAGAGGGTCTAACACTCATGGACAAAGACCATTTCAAAAGACAAACACTTGGTCAAACAGGCAATGGGTTTCTGTAGCAAACCCTAGGTTCAACGCTGACAAGGGTAATTTCAGCGTTGACAGGTCAAATTCTAACGCTGACAGAAATGTGACCAGACCTAAATATTTGCAACCACAAGGTAAGGGGTCTAAAGCTTCTTCAAACTTAACATGGAGACCCAAGAAAGATCAAAACCCTAATGATAATGGGATTTCAATGACCTGCAACAGATTTAATTATATTTCAAAGGTCATTACCAAACCTATTGGGGTTAACTGGGTTTTTCATCCTAAAAAGGATGAGAATGGGGTTGTTGTGAGAACTAAGTCTGTTCTTATAGAACAACCAGATGAATCCAAGTCTTTTAAGACTTGGGTTCCCAAAGAAAACTAATTTGTTTTCTTTATGTGCAGGGCATTCAAAGACAGGTCAATGATTATGGATATTAGGATAGTGGATGCTCAAGGCACATGACAGGGAAGGAAGATTATCTTACTAACTTCACTCCCATTAAGGATGGTGACAAGGTTTACTTTGGAGGCGGATATGGCACTATCACAGGTAAAGGAACCCTTCTCACCAAGAATTTGCGTTTTGAAAACGTATTTCTGGTAAAAGAACTTGATTACAACCTTTTTAGTGTATCACAGGTTTGTGATAACAAAAATAAAGTTCTTTTTACTGATACTGAGTGTTTGGTGTTAAGCAAGGATTTTAAGATCCCTGATGAGAAATATATTGAGTATAGAACACCTAGGCATAAGGACATATATAATGTGAATTTGAATGGGATTAAAATGAATAATAATATGTCATGTTTTTATGCTAAGGCCTCAGTAGATGAGAGTAATTTGTGGCACAGGAGACTAGGGCACATAAATTTTAAAAATATAAATAGACTTGTGAGGCTTGGTTTAGTTGATGGTTTGCCTGAGAAGGCCTTCCACAATGACCACTCTTATGTTGCATGTCTTAAAGGCAAGCAGCACAAGGTCTCATTCAAGTCCAAACAGGTGCACACTAGTTCTAGACCTCTTCATATGCTACACATGGACCTCTTTGGTCCAACCAATATAGAAAGTTTGAATGGTAAGTCATATTGCTTTGTCATCACAGATGATTTTTCTAGGTTTACTTGGACATTCTTTCTTGCTTTGAAGAGTGACACAACTGAGAAGAGGTCTGGCAATGAGGTTAAAATTCTTAGGAGTGATAATGGTGGAGAATTTAGGAATAAGAAGCTAGATGATTTATGTGCCAGGAAAGGAGTTACAAGGCAATTTAGTATTGCTAGAACCCCACAACAAAATGGGGTTTCTGAGAGGAAAAATAGAACCCTAATTGAAGCAGCCAGAACAATGTTGGCTGATGCTCACTTTCCGATAGCCTTTTGGGCTGAGGCTGTTAATACAGCTTGCTATGTGCAAAATAGAGCATTGGTTAACAAAATTCAGAACAAAACACCTTATGAGTTACTTTGGGGAAGAAAACCTAATATTGGTTTTCTCAGACCTTTTGGTTGTCATGTAGTAGTGTTGGATACTAGTGATGCCTTAGGGAAATTTAGTGCAAAAGGTGATGAGGGTTACTTCATGGGGTATTCAGTGCAGAGCAAGGGATATAGGGTTTATCTTAAAGAGGACAAACGTATAGTTGAAAGAGTACATGTTCGGTTTTTAGAGAATAAACCTAGTGATCCTGAAAGTGGTCCTAATTGGTTGTTTGACTTGGAACCTTTATCTAGAACTTTAAATTATATGCTTGTCACTAATCCAGACATTGTGAAGGTAACTTCAAATGTTATGGAGGAACAAGTTGTTGATGTTTCAGGTACTCAGGTTCATGAAAAGGTTGGATCACAAGCAGAAAAGACATCTCCTATCCTAGAATATGTTTCCATTCCCATTTGGACAGATGCTTTTGCTGCTGCTGCTGCTGCTGGACAAGATAATGGTGGTTTCCAAGCACCACCAGATACAAACATGCATGGTCCTTCAAGCGCTGACAAAGGCAAATCTAGCCCTGACAAGACCAATTCAGACGTTGATGGCTCAGACGTTGACAACAACAGTTCAAGCGTTGTTAGCCCAAGCGCTGACAAACAAAGTTCAGACGTTGACAACACCTTTGCACATCTTTTCTCTTCCACTTTTGAACAAGGTGAACCTTCCAATTCATATGAAGAAGGTCATCCTTATGTTGATATAAGAGAGTCTGATGAAGAAGATATTGGCAATATGGAGCGTGAGGTTAAGGACACCAGACTGTTTGAAGGAGGAGTTCTCACCTCCACAATGAAGAATCACCCCCCTTCCCAAATCATTGGTGATGTTATGACTCCAGTTCAGACCAGAAGATCTCATCAAGGTCTTGGTGGGTTTATTGCCAATATACACAAGAAGGTTGATACCCCTCTTGTGAAAGCATGTTTGTTTGCCTGTTTTCTGTCACAAGAGGAACCCAAGAAAATATTTGATGCTCTCAAAGAACCAAGTTGGGTGGAAGCAATGCAGGATGAGCTTCATCAATTTGCAATTCAGGATGTTTGGGAGCTGGTTGATTGTCCCAGATATGTCAGACCTATAGTGACAAGATGGGTTCTAAGGAACAAAAGAGATGAAAGAGGCATTGTGGTCAGAAACAAGGCAAGGTTAGTGGCTCAAGGTTATACACAAGAGGAGGGGATAGACTATGAGGAAGTCTTTGCACCAGTTGCAAGGATTGAAGCTATAAGGATTTTTCTAGCCTATGCATCCTGCATGGGCTTCACTGTCTATCAAATGGATGTCAAGAGTGCTTTCCTCTATGGAACTATTATTGAGGAACTATATGTAATGCAGCCTCCTGGTTTTGAGGATCCAGAGCATCCAGATAAAGTGTATAGAGTCAAAAAGGCTATGTATGGCCTTCATCAAGCCCCAAGAGCATGGTATGGTACTTTGTCTACATACTTGGTGGACAATGGATTCAAGAGGGGCACCATAGATCAGACACTGTTTACAAAGAAGAAAGGCAAGGATGTGTTGCTTGTGCAGGTCTATGTTGATGATATCATTTTTGGGTCTACTGATCCAAAGATGAGTGAGGATTTCTCCAAGCTTATGACAGACAAATTCAAGATGAGTGCTATGGGGGAGATGAACTTCTTTCTTGTTTTACAAGTTCAGCAGAAAGAAGATGGTATCTTCATCTCCCAGGATAAATATGTTGCTGAGATCTTGAAGAAGTTTGGCTTTTCTCCACATGAAAAGAGGGCTACTACTCCTATGGATAGAGAACACCCTTGGGGAAAGATTGGAGATGGGAAAGATGTTGATGTCAGGCACTATAGATCCATGATTGGATCCTTGATGTATCTTACTGCCTCCAGACCTGATATCATGTTTGCTGTGTGTGCTTATGCACGCCATCAAGTGACTCCCAAAGAATGTCACCTTTATGCTGTGAAGAGGATCTTCAGGTACCTAAGATGTTATCCTGGTCTTGGTTTGTGGTACCCAAAGGATTCACCATTGGAGCTGATTACATATTCAAATAGTGATTATGGAGGTGATAAATTTGATAGGAAATCCACAACTAGTAGATGTCAGTTTCTTGGGAGCAGGTTGATCTCTTGGCAATGCAAGAAACAAACAGTGGTGGCTAATTCTACAACTGAAGCTGAGTATGTGGCTGCAGCTGCTTGTTATGGCCAAGTGTTATGGATTCAGAACCAGCTGTTGGACTATAGGTATAATTTCATGCATACCAAGATATTTGTTGACAATAATAGTACTTTATGCATTATTAAGAATCCTGTACATCATTCTAAAACTAAACACATAGAAATTAGACACCATTTTATAAGAGATTGCTTTGAGAAAGGTTTAATACAACCAGATAGGGTTGACACTGAGGAAAATGTGTCAGATTTATTAACTAAACCTTTTGATGCTGGGAGATTTCAATACTTGGTCACAAGTATTGGAATGGTCAATCTCACATAATATGTGTTTTGAAGTCTTTTTGTAAAAGTATGTACAGGATGATGCATTGTTATTGGTCTTTGTGATGAATTAGATTTTCCACTATATTTTTCTAACACTGACAAAGGTTGCTTGAACACTGTAAGTGTTTTTGCAACGTTGTCAGCAATATAATTGTCTAACGCTGACAAAGCTTCCCTCAACGCTGTCATGTGTTATCGGCGCGTTGTCAGCAACAATGTTAGTTTTGTGGTTTTCAATCTAAATGTGCAGATGGTGTTAGCAGTATACTATTGGATACAGAGTTGCTTATGGATCAATGGAGAAGCATTTGGACAAGTTTTTATTTATGGATGATGGTTGGAATGTTTCATTCCTATCTTGACATAAAAAAAAAAATTTATGTTCATGCATGATTTTAGCAAACTTTTGTATCATAGTTTAAGGGGAGGTTTTAGGAACCCTTAGGGTGTTTGGGTATCCATATGATACTCTTATCACAATTCTAGATTGTGTCCACAGGTGAGTATGAGTTAGTTTTACTAAATCATGACGCACTGTAGCATGCAAAGTTGATATACTATACATGCTGCCAAGACATTTTTGGCCTAGAATTGGTTGTGGTCTGTTGGGAGACATGGGAATAATTTTGTTATGGGATTTACCTTGGAGTAACAAGGAATTTTGTAAGGTAACTTGGTTGTTAAGAGTTTTTGTTAGCAAGGGACACTAGAGGACTGTTATGTCTATCTTGCTTATGCAAGTGTGCATAACTGGACAGTGCTTGCCGTCCTATAATAATTATCAGCTTTTGGTTATCTTATCTAGGATAAATTACTTGTTAAGGTCATTTTTCATTTTTAAAACATTTTTATTTTTGGACGCTGACAAGAATTTTTCCAAGCGTTGTTGTGACCAAATTGGACGCTGACATGGCTATAGGCAAACGTTGACAAGATTACAGCCGTTGGGCGTTGATAGGTTATTTTTGACCGTTGACACTCAATGGGACCTACCCAGTTGTTACTTTTTGACATATTTTCAAGCCGTAATTTTAGGAGTTGTTACTTTCATTTAATGCATGAGATAACTTATAACTTTTTCAATATTTTCATGATTGATTTTTGAAAATATTTGCCTATTTTTGGGCCAATCATATGCATTCTTTTTCTCCTATAAATTTGGCTCCTATTTTAAACAGGGTATCTATAATTCTTGTCTAACACAATTTTCTCTTATCAACTTCATCTTCTTCACTTAAATTTAACAGATTTCATCAATGGCACCCAAGTTTAAACCATCAGAATTAGAATTGGGGTTCAGATCACAACACAACATGATTGCTTATCTTGAGGCTGATGATGCTCTGTTTCCCCAATACACACAAATGGTGGCGTATTTGAACGCATCCCCATTAAGGTATGCTCTTTCTTATGCACCACTCATTCCAGTCACACATATTAAACAGTTTTGGAACACTGTTAGTTCCTCAACAGTTAATAGAGTGACTACATTGACTTCTATTGTTCATGGGAGACCTTGGGTGGTTACTGAGGCTTTGGTACGCCAAGCCTTGCATCTTGATGATGCTGATGGTATAGCCACCCTTCCAATAAATGAAATAGAACAAGGGCTTAGGGCTTTGGGATATCCTTTTCCTGATGAAGGTACTCTCAACAGTATCATAAGCAGGAATTTCCCCCAGCCTGGAAGTACCTCATACATGTTCTCCTTCAATATTTGAGTCCCAAATGCACTGCACACAATGAGATCAATAGATCCATTGCAAGTGCTATTGTGTGCATTGCAATAGGGCAAAAATTTAATTATTCTAAAATGATTTTTGAGGGGCTGTGTAAAAACAAGGGGACAAAAATGACTTTAGCTTATCCCCGTTTTTTACAAATGGTTTTTGATGTCCAAGGTTATTGCACAAGGGATCATAATGATTTTTATAAGATCCCTGAGTAAAAGAAAGCTATTTTTATAAAGATGAACTCACCACCTCATAGAGACCTACCTTTAACCCATCTTATGCTTGCTGTTATTACAGCAGCACAACCCCTACCAGACCCCCAACCACAACTTGACCCCCAACCACAACTTGAACCAATCCCTGAACCTTTACCTTCACCTGAACACATGCAAATTGACTCAGAATCCTTCAACGCTGATACCTTAAATGTTGGCGTTGATGTGCCTATTTTCAACGCTGACACACAACCTTCACAAACCCAAACACCCCTTAACCAACCCACATCCACCCATTATTCCACACCATCTTCCACACCCCCTGAATATAGGTTGATGAAACGCCAAAGGATCACTGGAGTGTTCTCCTCTGGTGGTCCTAGCCATGTAGCAAAGAGAACCACCACCACAAGTCTGGCTGGTGACCTGGATGAGGCTGGGACTATTGGTTCTGGCTTAGAAGCTGGCCAAGGCAGTCCCACCATCATTAAGTCCTCATCCTTGCCCAATGAATCTGACTTGGGAGGTCAAATCCCCATTTCAGAAGAGGGCAGACTGGAACCAATGACTCTTATGGAATTGACGGCAGTCTGCATTAGCTTGCAAAAGCAAAATGCAGACTTAGTACAAGTTGTCAGCTCACAAGGCCTTGAACTCAAGCAATTGAGGGAGAGGATTGTTGTTTTGGAGAGTGCTGGTGCAAGGAGGGGTATGGAGGAATCTTCCAAACGGGAGGAAGATCCAATAAATCTAAGTGATAAGGGCAGTCATGATGGTCAATCAATGGATGTTGCTGAGGCCCTTACAACTTTGAAGAAACAAATAGGTTTTGATACGTCCTTAGTCTCTCCTACCAACTTAAATTTATCATTTATAGCTATGTTGAGAGAGGTTACATAAGGCGCTGAGGGAAGATATTTGGGCGTTGACAAGGAAGAGTTGGACGCTGACAGAAATATTTTGGGCGCTGATAGGACAAATTTGGGCGTTGACAGACCTGCACATGAAGGTGATGTATCCCAGTCATCATCTATCATCAAGGAGGTTTCTACTCAGGTATCACCATCTACCTTACCAACCATTGCACCATCAGATAAGGGTAAGGGTATATTGGTAGAAGAGATCGTTCCAAAGGATGCAGCTCAAGTTGAGTTTGATAGAAGATTAGCTGCACAAATCATGGAACAGGATAAAAAGGAGGGGTCACCATCTGTTGTGACTTCAGAAGAAAGTGATGGAGCTAGCTCAGACTCAAGTGTGATGATAATAGAACCAGAAAGACTTGAGTATGGGGATGAGTTGGCTAAGGAGAAGCTGAGAGAATTGAAGTTGCAGGTTGACTTTGACATGCCAGAGGTGGTTCAAATGTACAATGCTTGGGAAGAAAGATGCATGGAGAATCCAGACTTGACCATTTTAGATCAAATATGGGGTTTGGAGATTCTTCTTAGAGTTCAGAAGGATTGCCAGGTTATTTTGAAACACAAGGCAAGTAATATTCTCTCAGAATTGAAAAGGGATAGAAGGGAGCTCTACTTTATGTTGCTCAGATGTCATGGAGTTGGATGGACATATCAGAAGTTGAAGGCTTTGACATTTGATGAGTTGGAAAACAGGGCTTATCCCATTTGGGTGAGAGTGCAGGAAGCAAACACTCTCAGACTCCTTTCAGATGAAAGAAAGGAGGAACTTGCAGAAGAAATAGAACTCAAGAAAGCTATGATTATTCCCATGCCAGTGAAGAAGGGACTTTCATTTGAGTTTCCAAAAGATATGGATCCACTATATCCAAGTGAAGCTGTCATCAGAAAGAGCCTTAAGCTCTCACCTTTAGAAGCTTCAGATATGGTGCAAGTGTTACCATTAGATTCCAGGAACCCAATTGTGAGTTGTGAAGAAGATGATTGTGGGTTTTGGAAGATTGGTAGATTTGGCAAAGAGGTACACACTTTTACCACTCTCATATCTTTGTTTGCAAGTTGTGATAGAGAAGACTTGGTGGACCTTTGGAGGTTGCTTGAGACCAAGTATGAGGCTGAAGCACCAACTTCAGCTAATGGAATAAAACTTTGGACCACATTCAAAAGAATGTGTGGACCAAAAGATGAGGATCCTGCAATTTGGAAGGATCTTGAAGATGACCTCAGTGGTCTTCAATGGAGGTTATATTCAGCTGCTGGTGTCTACCATTTGAGTTCTACAAAGTTTGTTGAGTATCTACTTGTGGATGGTCAGTATTTCATATCCAAGGCTATTCTGGAAAAGATGAAGGACACTCAGCTGGAAATAGATTATTCAAGTGACGTGGCAAAATATTTGATTAGATTTATTCATTACCAATATGAGAAGGATTGTAAGATTCCTCCTAGTCCTTAATGCTTATTCAGAAACTTGATCATAAGAGTGGATATCAAGTTTAGGGGAGGATTGTTGGGAATAAATTAAGGCCAGATCACTTGAGCGCTGACAAGAACAAAACAAGCGTTGACAAGAAAAAAACAAGCGCTGACAGCTCAAGCGTTGACAAGATAAAGTCAAGCGTTGACACATTGAAGACAAGCACTGATAGGAAGATATACTCTATGCGTTTATTGTATTCTAGAATAGTTCTAGTAAAGATAGGAACAACAATGTATTTTCTATATTTATCTTTACCTAGAATAGCTGATACGTAGATTATTGTACAAGGCTTCTTATGTCTATAAAAGAAGACCTTTAGGTATAAGTTTCATATAAGTTTTCATTCGTAAACTAATTTTATTGTAAGCTAGTTTGATATTGATAATCAAAGTGAAATTTTTTTATATCATTGTGTGTTCTTGTTTAAGTGTTAAATTCCGCATAACACTTAGATTCATAAGCATATACAAAGGTTTCTCTACGTGTATTACTTGATCTAATCTCGTATACACAAAGCTAATCGATCTAAGTTTGGGATCAACAATGGATAACACTTGAATAGAATTCGGTATTTTATTTCCTATAAAATACAGGATAATTTTACCAAACATATGATTTATAAGACCATTTGTCTTTACAAATCCTAGACTAATGTCCTACTATGTTGAAAATCCTACACTAGATGGTGTAAATTTCTGCATTTCTTACACGGAAGAAAATTTCCATCACATTCACCGTAGGTTGAATTAGTAACTTAAGTTATGGTAGTTTCTTATTTATTAGAATTTACAATTGTTTGTTCCTTACTGAATTTATGCTTAAGATTTTTCTGATTTTTGCACAGGATTGTACTAAATTACCTTGTTCATCAACTTTTTAAATATGTTAATGACTTTTTCCAATATATTGGGATTTTTGAAGTGGTAATCTTTAAAAATCTTCGATAACATTCCTTGATTAATTTTCCTAGCAAAATCTTCGATAAAATTCCCTGAGGAAGTTTTATGATAGAATTTTCTGATGAAAGTCCATGGCAAAATCTTTATCATTTTATGGAATAAGATACAATTCTACTAACTCTTGAAATATCCTCGTGTATGTCTCGAGGTTTTTATCATTAGAAAGCAGAGTTCTTCTTTCATCTTCTCGAAAATATTTGAAATTTAATCAAGCGATCTTATGTACTTCTTTTATCTCAATGGATTGAGCATAAATAATTTACCAAGATAACTGACGAAGTGCTATGTTCTCATTGCAAGCTTCATTTTAAAATTTCAAATACGATTAATATTATAGAAAACTAAATTGGCTTTCTTAATTCAATGGGTGATACTAATAGCATCTTTTCTTCCTTGGGTATCCAAAACTAACTGGTCATCGATTTTTCTTCCGAATAATACTTCTTACTGACAATTTGCACTTGCAGGATTGTAGCCACATCATCGTCAATTCTTAGTCAAATACTTTTAGGGTTTAGAGTGAATGGAAAAGAATAGAAATAATTCGGACTTCAAGGTATACTCATATCAGAAAACATCTGTCACATATGTATATGGATACATATAAATGCTTATCGAACATAAGGTATATCTTTTAGGTTTATATAGGAAACTTACTATGTTGATTATCATTCATATTTAAGGATAATAAATCTAACTATGAAAGAGAATTTCAGAGTTTACCACGGATTTACAGAGATATGACTCATACATAATCGTAACATAATTTTTTCATGATATGGAATAGAGGAATATAGCAGAAAATGTAAAAACTCGTCTTATAGAACAAGCTTCTCTTTTACATATCATATATTCTATAGGAGAATCCTTTTGATAGACAAAAGTCGAGAATATAATATTTCTAGAAAACTTGGGAAGTTTCCTTACTCTTTCTTCAAACTTGCGGGTTACATTCAATTGATAATTCGTATTATCATAGAAGGTAACAGAATTTCTAAGAATATATACTTTATCAAGCATATGATTTTCCCAGAATTAACGCAAGAAATGGTGGTTTCTTACTTCTAAAAAATAAATATGAAACGACAAGATGAGAAACACAACTTTTATTTATTAACAACTTGTCTGTTTAAACTTACAAGACAAGCTTCACTGTTAACATAAAAGTAAAGACATAAAGTTGAAAGTATTTACAACTTAATAGTCTAATGTCTTCATCTCTCCTTCTTGAGTTCATTAAGGGCATCAAAAAGACTTCATATATTGGCTCGATGTCTAATTTGAATGTCCTCAATGACTAACTCGAGAGTAGAAATCTTCAGTCGAGCTTGAACAATTTCTTCATCGTGTACCATTTGTCTTTTCCAAAATTTAGCATTAATTTCTTCAAAATCTTCTTCTAACTTCTCAAAATCTCGTTGTATAATTCTTCGACATTTCCTAAGTCCTTCAACTTTATTTTCAAGATCTTAAATACGCTCGGGAGGAACTTCTTCCAAATAGGGTAGGATATTTTTAAATTATTGTTCAAAGGTATTTTTGGGTAAGTTTTTGGATATAGGTTATGGTACATTGATAGGGTAAGGTGATGGAAAATTTTGTTGTCTAGGTGTAAAATTTATCTCTTCATTATATGCTCGTATAACTTGCATATAGGGGTTGTCATCAAAATGTAAAACGGCTTTTGGGAATTTCTGATCTTTGAATGGATTTTCTAAGGTATCATAGGGATTATTTTCTTGAAGAATGGAAATATACTTCGATAAATGATCAGAAATACTTGCAGAATGCTCATCTTGAGAACCCTTTAGATGATAATAGGAGGAAGATAAGTATACAAATTTCTGAAGACGTCGATAAATAACATAATTTATTTATATTATATTACATACATTACATAACATCGTATATGTCTAAACATAATATCTCTTGTGCATAGGCATAATATCAAATAAGCATATACTTACATATAATCATGGAGAATAGCAGTACAATCATCTACATCATTCTTGTAGCAGCACTGGCTTTGGTACGGAGGACATTCTTGAAATTAATTTAAAAGTAGTTATAGTCAAGATTTTAATTCTTGTTCTCTATAACCATGGCTCTGAGTACCAATCAGTAACACCCCCATTTTACCTTTACACAGCGGAATATTGATCTGGGGTATTACTTCATAAAACACACGTCATAATAAAAGAAAACAACTCAAAAGAGTGACAAAATCAAATTTCTTTATATATCATTGAAAAATCAGAGTTTTACAATATAAGGTTCCCAACTCTAGAATAATAATTTTAGTCTTGTGCCTCTTCGTGCCATCCTCATGCTACTCCATTCTAACAATCTTTAAAACCTGAGATATATGCTTAAAATCAGCACAAAGGTTGATTGAATTCATAGGTTTGAATACAAGATCCTTTTCCTGAGCTACGTTACTATTCGCTCACATAAAACAATCAATTATTATTGCACTAGCTCATGCACCGCTACTTGACATACCGGAACCCAACAAATTACCCTTAAGCAGGCAGTCTGCCAAACTCCTGTATAAGCAAAATAAAGTGTATCTGTTTAGCCAAGGTCAGAGCCATCAGCATTCCAGCAAGTGCGACTTGCCCAGATAGGGGATGTCAGTACCCAAATAGTACTATTCAAAATATTACCGTTCATTAAATGATTAATGGTCATGATTAAAAAGGGAATTTTAAAGGCAGTAGTAAACGTAGTGTCAATAATAATAACTGAGAAGCATACCAAAATACTTGTATTCCATTTTAACACATATCCCCCTCACGGGTTTTTAAATATTTTAATAATCAACGCTAGTGAAGCTATGAACTCACCTGGGATCCATAGAGTCTGGGCTATATCAGATATATTTCACTCACAGTTAAATAGCTTGATCACACAAACCACAACTTGGTCTCATAAACAACAGCTTGATCTCACACAAACTTGGATTAACATATTTTGTATAGTATCAAGTCTTTAATCTTTAGTTTAATCTTTCTAAGTATTTGGTAATATATTCTTTAATTATTATTTGGTGGTAATTCTAGCACCATTGTTCTGGCCATCATACTCAAAAGTCATTCTATAAACGTTTGAGGAGCGAGAGCACTTTAAATCGTAAACCCAACCACTCAGTCAAAACGTAATATCAAGATGGAACATCTTTGTACAAAGCTCATTACTAACATGGTACTTTCATTACTTCCTCATATTTATAATTAATATTCTTTAGTTTTAAAATTGGCAAAAATACCCCTTTTAGTTATACTTTGGTATAATTACACTTTTAAGCCCTAAAGTATATAGTTTTAGTATTTGCATTTTAAACCCTCAATATTTAACCTTAGGGTCTCAAACTTTTCAACACTTATTCTTATAGCTTATACTTTCATAAAATGACACTTTTGACCCAAAGTGTTAAATAATTTCAAAAATGACAATTTTAGTCCCTATACTTCTAAAAATCACATAACAGCCTCAAAAATGGACCAAATGGTCTAGAATATTAAAACCAAGTTTCAAAACACATTTATAATCATAATAACAACATTTATTCATAATTATAGCTTTTGAAATGGGATTTTGCTTATTATTTCATGTAAATTACAAAATAAGGGTTTTAAGACATCTTTGACTTATAACTTTCATTTAAAATGATGAAATTACTTAGTTTCTTTTAGATTATCTTTATAACATAATTTTGGCATTATAAAAAGTCTAATATATCATTATAACAAAATCAAAGCATATCTAACATAGAAATTACCTAGGTAGCTCCAAAATGGCTCCTAATGGCTTTCTATGAGCACTACTTGCTATCAAAGCTTCCAGAGCTTCCATGTCTTCCTTCTAGAACTGGTTTCTGGTCTTGGGGGATGTCCTAAGACTTTTATAGAATTGGAAATGGAGAATGGGTAGGAGATACAAAGGAAACGGGGTGCAAGTTGTAATGAAGACTATACGCCCCTATTTATAGTTTTTCCAAGCCTTAGGCTCCAAGGTAAATTCTAGGACATGCAACACAGCTAGGTGAGTTGAAGGAGAATACTGGACAGCAACTACAGCTTATTACAATGATTGAGAGTAGTAGCTAATAATCTGCCTTATGCTTGCCAAGAACTAGGAAATATATAGACTCACAAAGACCTCTCAAATGGCTTATGAAAAAAACTGTCTGACTTAAATTTTAGCAATCCAAAAGAGTTATATTTATTAAATGAGATTGCTTCTAGACTCTTCTTGATCTGCTGCGTTAGTCGTCCCCCGATTGAAGAAAACTTGTCCTCGAGTTGTTAATGCCATGACGATCGCCCTTAAACGGGATCAGATGCTTGACATTGAACACATCTGACGGATTGAGATGACTTAGTAATTCCAGCTGGTAAGCATTTTCATTGATTTTCCTTATAATCTTACACGGACCAATTTTTCGATCATGCAACTTGACATTTACTCCCGCGGGTATTCGGTCCTTGGTCAAAACAACCCATACAAAAACACCTTCCTCAGAAACAACCTTTCGACGATGTAAATCAGCAGCAGCCTTATATTTGGCATTATTGATTTCAACCTGTGCTTTAACTTGCTCGTGGGTGTTCTTGATATGTTGAGCAAACTCATCAGCCTTCACGCTAGTGTCCTTTGAGCTGGGAATTGGGGCCAAATCGGTAATGTTATTTGGACTAAGTCCGTAAACAACTTGAAATGTAGTTTGTTGCGTTGTTAGATTCTTTGGTTGTTGTATGCAAATTCAGCAAATGGGATAGCTAAATCCCATTGCTTTGGTTTATCTCCTACCAAACACCTTAATAGGTTTCCCAAACTTCTGTTTACAACTTCTGTCTGTCCATCTGTCTCGGGATGATATGCGGTGCTGAAACACAACTGAATACCCATTTTCTTCCATAAGGTTCTCCAAAAGTGCCCAATAAACTTAGGGTCACGATTAGAAGTTATAGTGAGAGGTAGACCATGCAAACAAAAAACTTCTTTGAAGTACAGATTAATACAAGATTTTCACCTAGTATAAAAGAGATTCGTTTTTCCAGTCTTTTCGAATTGATTACTAGTTAAGAGTGTGACTCAGTCGTTTTTGGTGAATAAAAGAAGGTGTGGTTATCTATTTCTACTTAAAAGGTAAATGCAAAAAGTAATAAAAATAAGCCAAAAACAAATAACTAATAATAAAGGAGCAAAAAAATAATAAAACGTAAATTAAAACAAAAAAATTAATAAAAACAAAACTAAAAGAGGAAATTAACTTTCGACTTGAAAATAAAATTTACTTAATGAAAAAGGAGAAAATAAAACTAAGTGGCTACTTTAAAACTAAACGAGAAAAAACTAAAGCGGGTACTAAATAAAAGATAAAACTTAAACTTTTCGAAAAACTATCACAATATGAAAACTATCACAATATGAAAAGTATCACAATATGAAAACTATCACAATATGAAAACTATCACAATATGAAAACTATCCCAATATGAAAATTATCAAAATGTGAAAACTATCACAATATGAAAAGTATCACAATATGAAAACTATCACAATATGAAAACTATCACAATATGAAAACTATCACAATATGAAAAGTATCACAATATGGAAACTATCACAATATGAAAACTATCACAATATGACTGTCAAAATTTGGGCAGCATTTCGTCGCAATATGCCTTAAATCCCGATCTCAATCCACGATGCCAGGGGCAATCGCAATCCTCGATCGGAATAAGGGAATATTATAACTTTGTGATCGCAATGAAGCCGGCGGAATGAGATATCACAATGAGCTATCACAATGTCAAAACCCTAATGATATTGTAATGGAAAAATCACAATATTCAGATGGAGTAAAAATAAGCAAAAAATCAAATAAGCACTTTAACAAAAAATTTAACCAAAACAATAATAAGAAGAACAAAAATAAGCTACGAATTTAAAAACTTTCAAGATGTTAAATAAGAAAAATTTATAAATTGAACTAAAATAAAAAGATTAAACTTTAAAAAGATAGAAATTTTAAAAACACTTAAATAGAAATAAGCTAGACACAAAATAAGCAAAAAGCACAATAAGCTAAGGCCATGAATCAAATGAAATTGATAATAACAAAAAGATAAGAACTTTAATCAAAATAAGCATAAAGATGAAAACTTTAAGATTAATCAAACAAGACAATATATTTTTAAAACAAGAAGAGAAGAATGAGAATGATTATGAAAAACTTGAAATTAAAGATGAAGATTAAAGATTCAAATACAAGATTAAAGTGAAAAGCTTAAAACTTTAAAGAAAAAACTAGAGAGAGAAAGTAAAAAAACCTACTCCTACTCCTACTCTAATCTACTCCTAATTTTCTAACCATTCAAAATGAAGGAGTAAATGACTATTTATTGGAGGAGGGGGAGTTGTTGTTGTTGTTTCCTCCTTTTCTTTCTTTGTCTTTTCGTCTTTTTATTTCTTCGTCTTTGTCGACGTTGTCTCAGGATTTGTCGATATAAAATGAACTCGTCTTCTAATTTTCTTCTATTATTAGACTTGGTTCTTCGACTTCGTTAAACTTCAGTCTTTAGTCTGTTTCTTTGATAAATCTTCAAAATAAGCTTTTGACTTCCGTTCTTTTTGCACTCTTGATCTTTTGACTCCGTCTTTTGTCTATTTCTTCGATTAAAGCCCGTGAAAGCCCGTGTTTTATTCCTTTTTCATCTTTCTATCCTAAAACACAATAAAAACACAAACGACGCATAATTCTGACATTTATGACATAAAATACACGTTTTGGCTTGGTTATTATTATAATTAAGTGGTAAAAGGATGGGTGTTTTCACACTATCAAATCCCCTACACTTTACCATTGTAATGCCCTCATGCAATGCATTAATTTCAAAGCACGGTTTACATTTTTCATCATAAATAACCCACCTTGGCCTTTATTAAATACTAAACCTAAGGAAACTAAAAGATAGAAATATATACAAAACAAGTATAGAAATCAAAAACTTACATTGGGGTTTTGGTTGTCATGAATGATTATCACCCTCAAGTTTCACGTTCCCCATACCAAGCTTAAAAACGAGAGCATTGTTATTATAAGTTAGCAAACTATCACAAATTCATGTGGTCCAATTATTCACTTAGATTCCCTTATTCCTAGGTGTGTCTCTTATATTTTATTGTTGTCTTGAATGATCACGAGGATGCATTGTTGGCTTATTTCGATAGTTATTTAGGCTGAAAATAAAGTAGGACGATTTAATCAATAGTTGGCTAAAGGACAAAATCTTTTAAAACTGCTTCTCGGGACCTTATAAAGTTCATATCTTGGCATAAATCGTTTCACGATTTGAGACCTTTCTCGGACCGATATTTGGCAGCGACTTCATACTTCGAATCTTGAGAGACGTTCTTGAAATTATGGTCTTCTCTTCATAATAGGAATTTCTTCACTTGAAGTTTTTGAGAGATTCTTCAAATTTGGACCACGACTTCTTCATTTTTCTCCAATCTTTATTTTGGACTTTGATATACAACGATCCGCCTCCTTTTAGGACTTGGATCTATTTATCCTCATACCTTGTTAGGGTCTTTTCGGATAGACTTCTCCATGATATTTTGGGGAGTATTTACTTTTCGTCGTGTGTCTCGATCCTTCATATTGATTTTTGATAAATGATTCTTCACATCACTTAGGATCTTTAGCAACAAAATGTAACCCTCATGCCTTGTTAGGGCCTTTTCGGACTCGCCAATCTTCGCATACCGCTTCAATAAGTTATGCCTTGGCTATGAACTCTAATTAATATCGAGCAACTTTTAAACGATCTTGTGCTAGAAGCTAAGTAACTTTTCAAATCGTACAACCTTATTTATTGAAATTAAATTTATTAACAAGTGATGGGAGAAAAAGCTCATAATTAACTCACATAAACTCATGAAAGAATACCAAACTTATAATTGACTCTATCATCTCTCGTTCTCCACAATTTAAAATCTCAAGGAATGAGACTCGTGGATGCTTAGCCAATCAAATCAAATTTTGGGTTTTCAAGTCATCTATAGGATCTTGCAACTTCTTAGACTCTTTCAAGTTTAGAATTCACATTTTAAAGTTCCCTTGATAAACGACTTTCTAGGATCAATTATAGGAACTTGCGAAAAGTTCTTGTTCTTAACCCGTAAGAGTTAAGACTTTCGAGTTTTAAAGTCCCCTATATAAAAGCCTAGCAAAACTTGACTTAAACACGTTAAGGATACTAGCTAGAGTAAACTTAGATAAGTAAGCTCGGGTTGAGTCAAAAGATTCATGACTTTGAAAAATACAACAAAGAAATCTAAACTTATTAAAACCATTTTATTAAAATTTATTCTAGCAAATAAAGTAAATGACGATAACAAAGGAAAATACAACTAGGCCAAAATAGATCAAAAATTTTGAAAAATGTCAAAAAATCAATTTTCCGGTTAAAATGAGGGCAAATTAATGGAAAAGGCCAGTTAACTTCGATAGAAGTCCCCCATACACTTGATATAAACATTGTCCTCAATGTTTAAGCATGTGGGAGTAAACTCCCCTACACTTAGGACATTGTGCACGTTGTTTAAATCTTGCTAAGGAAGAGACAACTAAAGTGATTCCTATTTCAATCATAAATGATAAAATAATGAATCAAAAGAGTTTAGGATAGAACCGGGAAGACGGAGACACGGGATCACGGTTCGTCAAAAGTCATCAAGAATGGATCTTTGAAAGCTCGAATCCCTGTAACTGATAAGAAAGAAAACAACAAACACATACTAGGGTCTCCCCCTACACTTATTATAAAAAACAGATAAAGATAGATAGATAACCGGGTTGCCTCCCAAAAAGCGCTTGTTTTTGTTAACCGAGTCACGAGCCTGACTCGTCCCCGAATTAAATGGTCCATGGGGAAGCCTCGAATGTAATACTGGGATCAAAGACCTTGTCCTCGTTCCCGGAGGACATTAATAAAGGAGAGGCCGGAGGATAAGTCTTAAAGGGTAGAAAAGTCCTCTTAACATACGAAAAGTATGTGAGTTAGTGATCCACGGGAGGTGGGGTGGGTAAAGGAATCAAAATGTCATCCCCAAAAGACATATGATTATCACTGAGTGGTAAAGCCGTAAAGGTGTCAATCATGGAATGGTCAATGTCACCCCCGGGTCAAAGCACTCATCCTCCGTAATGGTGTCTAAAGGAGTGGATGAAAGGTGCTCGGGAGGGATACTTGGGATAATATCTTCATGCAGCAAATTATCAAAAAGAATATCCCCCTCCATTTCATCATCATCAATACCCAGAGGTATTGAGATAATGTCGATTTCCTCCATAGTTGTATCATTATTCTCAACTGAAGTAATAGACGGAGGTAAAGACTCGGAAATAGGAGCAGAATTCAACGCTTCAATTTTAGCAATAAGAAGATGAACTTTCAGTAATTTGTCGCGAAGAATAACGTCTTCCACCTCATCTACAAGACCAAGTTCAGTTGTGAACTTCTCGTAAGTCGGAGAGAATAAATCAACATCGCCCTCATCGCCCGGAGGAGATTGAGAAATTTCAAAGGTGAAATTATCATAGCATGGAGAAAAATCATCATCATTAAGAGCGACCTCGTTCGTAGAATCCACAAAATTCGGTGCATCACAAATCTCATCAAAGAATTTATCAAGACCAAAATCACTAATCTCACTCGATGTATCACTATCCTTAGACGCATTAGGGATATCAAGAGTAGGAGTAGTAATCTCAGAAGATGATTTAAGATCATAGATATCATCCTCGTCATCATCATAATAGTATTATGGACGCACAAGAGGAGGAGTATAAGCACTAAGATTAGATACTTGCTCTTGTCGTCGTTGCTCCGCCCTTGCTTCGCGTATGATATCTACTTCTTGTTGAACGTATTGAAGTGTATTCAAAAAAATGGCTTGTTCTTCTTCACTCATTCCAACAGAAGGTTGATGATCGAGGGAGTAATGTGGGGGCTCGAAATTATAAAAACCGGAATCATAGCACGGATTTCCTTCAAAGTAATTCATCGGTTGACAATAAGAAGTATCGTGAGGGCCCCCACAATTATTGCAACACGGGTATTGAGAAAAACCTGGTGCGTCTTGTGGATAGCTATTACCATTGTCATAATTGTAACCCGGTTCTTGCCCGTCATGAGACGGGTATCAAATCGGACACGAAACATGCCAATGAGAATCGCTTCCACAATATATGGAAGAGGGGGGAGTAAGTGCATGAGAAGCAAAGGATGAATTAGTCGAATTGCACGATGGACAAAATCCAAATTGTGAATCGGTTGAAATGGGTGGAAGATCTTTTCCGCGTTGCTCGCATGAACACCATTGACATGATTCACACCCATATAATCGTCTCCCAGACCCTACGCAATGGACATAAGAATCCATGAAGAACTAAAAATTAGAGGGGTTTAGAAAAAGAATTAAACACAATTGAGGGTGAAGAGGAATGTTTTTGGTGCAAAACTCTTGGAAAAAGAAATGCTTTTTATTATTTTTTAAATGTTTCTATATTTTTGAAATTTTTTATTTTTAGGATTTTTTTTTTAAATTTTTAAAACTTTTGACAAGAAAAATAGCGTTAAAAAATGAACGTATCCCAAAATCCAACGCGTCTCTCACAATAAATCGTTAATCTTCACGAAAAGAGCCGGCAGCGGCGCCATTTAATACAAGATTTTCACCTAGTATAAAAGAGATTCGTTTTTCCAGTCTTTTCGAATTGATTACTAGTTAAGAGTGTGACTTAGTCGTTTTTGGTGAATAAAAGAAGGTTTGGTTATCTATTTCTACTTAAAAGGTAAATGAAGAAAGTAATAAAAATAAGCCAAAAACAAATAACTAATAATAAAGGAGCAAAACAAATAATAAAACGTAAATTAAAACAAAACAATTAATAAAAACAAAACTAAAATAGGAAATTAACTTTCGACTTGAAAATAAATTTACTTAATGAAAAAGGAGAAAATAAAACTAAGTGGTTACTTTAAAACTAAACGAGACAAAAACTAAAGCGGGTACTAAATAAAAGATAAAACTTAAACTTTTTGAAAAAATATCACAATATGAAAACTATCACAATATGAAAAGTATCACAATATGAAAACTATCACAATATGAAAACTATCACAATATGAAAACTATCACAATATGAAAACTATCACAATACGAAAACTATCACAATATGAAAACTATCACAATATGAAAACAATCACAATATGAAAAGTATCACAATATGAAAACTATCACAATATGAAAACTATCACAATATGAAAACTATCACAATATGAAAAGTATCACAATATGGAAACTATCACAATATGAAAACTATCACAATATGACTGTCAAAATTTGGGTAGCATTTCGTCGCAATATGCCTTAAATCCCGATCGCAATCCACGATGCCAGGGGCAATCGCAATCCTCGATCGGAATAAGGGAATATTATAACTTTGCGATCGCAATGAAGCCGGTGGAATGAGCTGTCACAATGAGCTATCACAATGTCAAAACCCTAATGATATTGTGATAGAAAAATCACAATATTCGGATGGAGTAAAAATAAGCAAAAAATCAAATAAGCACTTTAACCAAAAATTTAACCAAAACAATAATAAGAAGAACAAAATAAGCTAAGAATTTAAAAACTTTCAAGATGCTAAATAAGCAAAAATTATAAATTGAACTAAAAGAAAAAGATTAAACTTTAAAAAGATAGAACTTTTAAAAACACTTAAATAGAAATAAGCTAGACACAAAATAAGCAAAAAACACAATAAGCTAAGACCATGAATCGAATGAAATTGATAATAACAAAAAGATAAGAACAAAAATCAAAATAAGCATAAAGATGAAAACTTTAAGATTAATCAAACAAGACAATAGATTTTTAAAACAAGAAGAGAAGAATGAGAATGATTATGAAAAACTTGAAATTAAAGATGAAGATTAAAGATTCAAATACAATATTAAAGTGAAAAGCTTAAAACTTTAAAGAAAAAACTAGAGAGAGAAAGTAAAAACACCTTCTCCTACTCCTACTCCTACTCCTACTCTAATCTACTCCTAATTTTCTAACCATTCAAAATGAAGGAGTAAATGACTATTTATAGGAGGAGGGGGGGTTGTTGTTGTTTCCTCCTTTTCTTTCTTTGTCTTTTCGTCTTTTAATTTCTTCGTCTTTGTCGACGTTGTCTCGGGATTTGTCGATATAAAATGAACTCGTCTTCTAATTTTCTTCTATTATTAGACTCGGTTCTTCGACTTCGTTAAACTTATGTCTTTAGTCTTTTTCTTCGATAAATCTTCAGAATAAGCTTTTGACTTCCGTTCTTTTTGCACTCTTGATCTTTTGACTCCGTCTTTTGTCTATTTCTTCGGGCCGTGAAAGCCCGTGTTTTCTTCCTTTTTCATCTTTCTGTCCTAAAACACAATAAAAACACAAACCACGAATAATTTCGACATTTATGACATAAAATACACGTTTTGGCTTGGTTATTATTATAATGAAGTGGTAAAAGGATGGGTGTTTTCACACCTATCACAGATCTACAACATTTGATGCATCCATGGTCTTGCGACAGTGTATAAAATGAGCCATTTTTTAGAATCTATCTACCACCACCATAATAGAACCTTTTCTCCTTTGAGTACACGGAAGTCCAAGAACGAAATCCATGCTCACATCATTCCAAGGAGAAGATGGGACCGGTAAAGGAGTGTAAAGTCCTGCATTAGTGGAGACTCCTTTTGAGCGTTGGCATACTTGGCACCTCTCTACATGTCTGGTAACCTCACGTCTCAGTTTTGGCCAAAAATACTTCCTTTCCACCAACCCGATACTGTTGTCACGACCAAAATGACCCAAGGAGTGCAGTTCTGCCACAACTTTTTCCCTTAAGGAACAATCTGGAATGCACAATTGCATACCCCTGAATAAAAAACCATCAAGAACTTGATAATCATACCGCTATCCATTTAATACTTCCTGCATAACATGCCCAAAATAAGTATCCACTGAATACATCTCCTTGAAGGTGTCAAATCCTTGCACCTCGGCTCTTATCACAGATAAGTAAGAAGCTCTTCAACTCAACGCATCAGCGACCTTATTCTGAATTCCAGCCTTGTGTTTCAATGTGAAATTGAAGTTTTGTAGAAAACTAACCCATTATGTGTGCCTCGGGCTCAACTTGTGCTGGTTATTGATGTACTTGAGTGCTTCATGGTCTGAATTCAGTATAAACTCATTGTGCATTAGATAATGTTTCCAATGTCGCAAAGCTCGAACTATAGCATAAAACTCAACGTCATAGGTTGTATAGTTCAGCCTCGACCCACTTAGTTTCTCACTAAAGAAAGCAACCGGGTATCCTTCTTGACTTAAGACAGCACCGATTCCGACCTTAGATGCGTCACAATCTACTTCAAACACCTTCCCAATATCTGGTAAAGCGAGAACTGGAGCCTCAGATATTTTCCTCTTGATAGGCTGAAAACTTTCATTAGCTTCTGGAGTCCAGCAAAACTTCAATTTACCCTTCATGCATTCGGTAATTGGAGATACTAGACTGCTAAAGTTATGAATGAATCGTCGGTAAAAGGACGCTAGACCATGAAAGGTTCGAACGTCATGGATGGAACGAGGTGTAGGCTATTCAAAAATAGCCGAACCTTGGATTCATCTACTTTAATTCCTTCCTCAGAAATAACAAACCCAAGAAATAGTATCGATGAAGTTGCAAAGCTGCATTTTTTTAAATTCACATAAAGTTTCTCTTGCCTTAAAGTCTCGAGCACCTTTTCCAAGTGTTGTTTGTGCTCTTCGAATGAGGGTGAGTAAATCAACATGTCATTGAAGTATACAACAACACACTTTTGAAGAAATGGTTTTAGGACATGATTCATGACTCGCATAAAAGTACTCGGGGCATTAGATAGCCCAAATGGAATCACTAGCCATTCATACAAACCTTCTCGCGTCTTAAAATCTGTTTTCCATTCATCACCTGGTCGTATGCGAATATGGTGATACCCACTTCGTAGATCGATCTTTGAGTACACCTTTGCACCAGCAAGTTGGTCCAACATGTCATCTAGGCGAGGGATTGGATAACGGTACTTTACTGTGATTTTATTTATTGGACGACTATCAACACACATGCGCCACGACCCATCTTTCTTAGGAGTTAAAAGGGCGGGCACATCACAAGGGCTCATGCTTACTCTTATCAATCCCTTTCCTATAGCTTTTTCTACTTGGTGTTGTAATTCTCCGTGCTCCTATGGGCTCATGTAGTAGGCTGGTTTATTAGGCAAGCTTGAACCTGGAATGAGATCAATTTGATGTTGAATATCCCTCATCGGTGGCAGCCCAACGGAAGTTCTGTCGCCATCACATCAGCATACCTTTCAAGAAGCGACTTTACTAAATGGTCGGCTGAGAAAGGAGTTTATGTCTCACGGACCACTAATGCAAACATTATTCCAGATTCATCAAAATTTTCCATGAAGTTAGAGATTGAAAGAGGGTTATCGCTGCTCCTTTTAGTTACTTTAGTGAGGCCAACTTCTTTTGATGGAACCAAGGTCACTTTTAGATTGTCTTTATTAAAGTTGTATGTATTTGATCTACCATCATGGATTGTACAACGATCAAACTGCCAAGGCCTTCCAAGAAGGATGTGGCAAGCATCCATCGAAACTACATCACACCAAACATTATCAAAGTATTTCTGCCCAATTGAAAAAGAAAACAAACAGCGAGTATCCACATTCACTTCGTTTCCTTTCTTAAACCAACTCAACTTATGCGGTTTTGGGTGCTTTTCTAATTTTAAATTTAGTTTTTCTACAGCATCCTGTGAAACAACATTTTCACAGCTTCCACTATCAATTATGAGATTACATACCATATCTTTGATGGTACAAGTTGCGTGGAAGATGTTACTTCGAAGCCATTCATTCTTTTCTTCTTCTTCTTTTGGCAGCAAAAGACTCTTTCGAATAACAAGCATCTTTACAACATCACCATAGACGAAATTGTCTTCGGACTTGTAGGATATGTAAATCTTGCTTATGTTTTAGAGAGAGAAAGAGATAGAGAGATGGTGGATTTCACACAATTCTAGAGAGAGAAAATGAAGATAACTATGTGTAAAACTATAATGAAATCACCACCCTCTCCATCTAAGGAGAGGGTTTATATACCTAAGCCCATGAGATGGGCTTGGGCTTACATTAGGCCGTCGGCCCATACATTTCATGGGCTCGGTTTTGGGCTTTGTTTAATAAATGTAAATGACTAAACTACGAGCTATTACATGGACTATTGTTGGAGTGACCGATCCTTTCTAATACGTAAAACGTATTCCCAACAGGACTCTTCATCCTCATCATAACGTGGTTCATCATTATACTCCACCCCATAATCATAATCATAGGTTTCAACCTTTTCATTGTCCATCATAAGTTGCCTACCTCTTTCTTTTCTACAAGTTGAAGACCTATGACCTTGTTCCCCACATTTGAAGAATTTTATGTGTTGGTTGGATGAATTGGAAGTATTTCCTGCACCACTTCCACTTCCACGAGATACACTTGGCCTCTTTGATATACCAACATCTTGTTCTTGACTCTTATCACCATGTTCCACCTGTTTTGGTTCAATAGATTTGGTTTGTGATCCTGCAAAACGATTTCTAGATCTTTTTTGTTATTTCTCTACTGCTAAAGCCCTCTGGTATACTTCTAAAACTGACCAAAAGGTTTAGAGGCAAAGAACATCTTGTATATTTTGGCGCAAACCACCTAATGTGACAACCGTGGTTTTGAGGTTCGTCACTTGGTCTTACTTTTAGGTTATTTTATGTGTGACTACTTGATTTTTGTGCTTACGTGTTTATTTTGTGTGAACGAGGTTGGTGTGATTATCGTTTATGAGTATAGAGTACTCATAAGTAAATCGGGGAACGGTTAATTCATGTTCATGAGATCACAATTAGTGACTATGAAATGAAATGGTGATATTTTGGTGGTTACGTATACGTATAAGTATTATAGTAATAGTGTATTTTTTTTAGGATTTACGGTTTAGCATTTAGGGGTCTCGGATAAGGTAATTAGTCAAATGAATATTTTTCGGGATGGTTTTAGGTCATTTAGGACTTAATTATAAAGTTTATTTCAAAATTTGAGATTTTTTATAAAAGTGTATATTTTACGTCTTTTACGGTAAAACGCGTAAATTTGACTAGTTTTACGGTTTTGAGGTTTTGGGGGTTTTAGGAGCTGAAATAAATTAAGGTAAATTAAGGTAATATTAATAAGATATTAATTAACAATAAAAAGAAAAAAAAATAAAGAAAAATACGAAATTAGGGGTGTTTAGATCGGTTTAGAAGAGAAAAAAAAGGAAAAAAAAAGGGAAAGTGGGCTTTGGGTTGGACTAGGATTCGCCCATACCCTATATAATGTATATACTAAACCAAATTCATTATTTTTCTCCTGGAGATGAAGGAAATTCGTGAGTCTTATAAAAAATTAGGGTTCTTCATAAAATTTGGGGGTTTTCATAAATCCAAGGTAAATCTTCAAATCCTTTTTTAATTAAATTGTTTTTATGTTTTCTTTAATAATCTTATGATGGATTTAGGTTAGGGTTTAATATAAAAACAGTAAATTAATGTTGTATTAATCATAATATGATGATTACATAAATTAGGGCTTGTAATTAGAGGGATTAGGGTTAATTAATGAGGTTGATTTTGTTAAACCCGTTTTTAAAAACTGGGCAGATTTTTGAGTCAATTGTTTTGATCATATCGGGAGTTCTATAAACTCTTATTTTACGATCCAAGTACCCCTGGAAAGATATTTGAAGTGGATTTCCAATGCAAGAAACGAGAACTAAATTGGAGGTAGGGAAGTGGGTCAAAAACAGGTTACAACAGTCGGAGGTCAAAACAGTTTTGAATTCAGCCTGTTTTCTTTTTAAGTTTTGGGTTGTTTGGGGCACTTAGGGTTGCATTGGGATCTTCTCACGAACTAGAGAGATGGTTTATATATTTTAGTTAATATCTGCACTTGGTCTAAGGTGGTGGTTTAGGGTAAGACCCCTTAATGGTAACAAACTTTTAGTACGTTTAAAATCAGGAAATCTGGAATGACGAAAGTAGATATATATATATCGGGGCCTTAACAGTAGCTTTAAGGTTAGGGAAAGTGGGAGGTGTTAGCCAACATACGTAAAGGTGTGAATATTCCTTTTACAGAAACCATGGGTAGGTTTAAGTAGGCGTTTGACCTAAAGTTTTGAGACCTAAAAAGTGGGACTGTTTTGGGTAAAATACGAACGGGTTAGTTGTTAAACTTAACCAAGTTAAGGACTTGTTAAGGAAGGGTAATGGGGTAATTAGAGCTTATTAATGAGGTAAATATGTGAGAATGGGTTAGATGTCCATCATAGGTTAATGAGCCATCTTAGTGATTGGTTCGTTTATTGATTTCGTGTTTTTGGTTTGTTAGCTTGTTGCTAGTGCAAGGACGTGTGAAGGAGCTATCAGGTGAGTTTCATTGTCCCATGTTTAATATTGATTTTGACTTCCAGATGGGATGGAAGAGACACTGTGTTGAGTTATTTATAAATTGATGATGTGAATGTTTTTAAGGTTTAAGATGGACTTGTGTGTACATTATGTGATGAACTGCTATGTGATTTTTGATTGTGTATGATTTGGATCGGGGGACACGTGCCGTTTCAGTTATTGTGGTTTGACAAGGTAGTGGCCTTGTGGTTTGACAAGGTAGTGGCCTTGTGGTTTGACAAGGTAGTGGCCTTGTGGTTTGCCAAGGTAGTGGCCTTGGGATAGGTACATAGGGTGATCATCTAAGGTACCATGATGTTGTTTGGCAAGGTAGGAGCCTTGGATTGGTTTGGTATGATTGGTCTTGATTGATAGTTGTTAATACATAATTGTAACACATTGTCCATATGTTCTTTTGTTGATGATTGTTATTCACAGCTTGTAACTGATTTAGCGTTGGAGTCTAAACCTATGACTCTCACCAACTTTATGTTGACGTGTTTTAGTGTCTCTTTCAGGTGAGAATGTGGTTAAGCTTGAGGATAGAAGTGGCTAGACTTGGATGCCTTAGGATTGCATATAGAAGGAGATCCCCGTTCCTTCTTAGTTTACCTATATGTTTGTTTGGTTTATGTTTATTGTTTGTCTTGGGTAAGTGGTAGGACTGTTACCTACTTACCTAGACTCCTGCATTGTTGAGATATTGTCATGACATTTGTGTCGCCATTTATGACATTATATTTGCATTTTAGTCTTCTCTATAGAGACACCATTTGTTGTGATGATATCCATACGTCGCGCCCCATATTCCGCCATTGGTGGGGTGTGACAGAATGGTATCAGAGACAATGGTTATAGAGAATTAGGTTGCCTAGTCGCGTAGCCTAGTCTATAGCTTAAGGGTCCCTACATATAGGCGTCATAGGAGTATGTGTGCATTTTATTATAATTGATGTGTTTGAATGTTATTTATTGTGATGTTTTGACTGGTATGAATTGAACCATAGTAAGTTCATACTTAGCCACATGTTACTTTCTTTTCGAGTTGTGAGTAGTGCGGGTTTAACCATAATCTCCCACGCTAGTCATTGTCGTATTTTACTTATAATGTACATTATAGTACATAATTTGGTACATAGTAGTTTCTATCTTTTGTTGGGTTATTTTATGTACCTGAAGGGTATTATTTTCTTTTGATGTTTAAGTCATCTTCCCTAAGAATCATGTGGTGGTTCGAGTTATTAGGAGTAGGTGAATATGAAGGACCTTATGCTATTTCCACTCTTATGGGCGACATGACTTATAACTGATTATGTTTTCGTTTTGGATTTAGTCTAGGCTGTTTTAGCTAGACTATGGATTTCTGTATTCCAAGAGTTTTATTATGTTATTTTATAGATGGAGTTTTGGACCTTATTGGTTATGTGGTTATGAGCTTATGTGAGTAGATAGATTTATGTGTTATATGTTGTATTGATTCTTATAAGTGTCATCATAGGAGGGAGTGCATTGGGGAAAGGGTAATTGTATAAGTATGGTGGCCAACATAGTTATACAAGTACCACAACTTCAATGGGTTCTCAAGTATGATTGCATGAAAGAGGATTAGTACATGCTTGTATATGGTGAGATGTAGATATTGGGTATACGTATAATATATGGGTTTATGTAACGGCTGCCTACGATATGGCTATTTTTATTAGTGTGTTATATGTTTTGGGTTATAGTTGTGTTGTGTGATTTTGGGGTCACACGATATGGTTTGGTTTTGGAGGTGGGTTTTATGCTTTGTTGTGGCACGGTGAGATGGTGATTACTCGTGTGGAAAAACGAGTGTATGACGTGATTGGTTGATCCGACATGTATGGTAACGAGTATGTTTTGGGTGATTTAATAGGTATATATATTCGGATGTATATATACTACTATGTGTTAAGTTATGGTATATGGTCGTTCACTAGTTATTATAACTTGAACGTACCTTGTGTTTGTTCGTGTTTTATGGTGCTGGAGTTGATGGAGTTTCAACAACGTTTCGAATTTTTTTGAACTGTGTCTTGTAGCATATTCTTTGAGTTCATATTTCACGTGTACGTTTTAAAATGTTGTTCTGGGTTTTAAGTCCGTTGAAATAAATGGAGATTTCTTTTGGGATAATGAAATCTTTTGGGTTGAGTCTTACATTTCTTTTGGTTGGTATATGGAAAAAGGGGGGACATGGAAATCTACTATAGAGTTAGATAGTTGGTTGTATTCGGTAAAATAAGGGTAAGGTGTTGGAGTCATGTTTGAAACAAGATGTAACATAAGTTTTTTTTATCAACACTTATTTATTTCAAATTCTAAAAGATTGTCTTTAAAATAAAGCGAAGTAAAATTTCTTTCTACTTACATAGTTTATATAATTGGATTTAACCGATTCATGTCATTTATAGTTATTAATACAAGGTTAAAAGGAGTTTATGAATATTTCACATACAATTATATCTTTCATTGAAAATGATTGCATTGATCACTAAGTCTATTCTTTAGTTTTTAAAACAACTAGCATAAAATTGTTTTGGTCATAACTTGTTCGTTTTTAAAGCTTTTTGGGTGATTCAAAAGCCTAAAATTATGTACTCGGAACGTACTTTTCAAATATTCAGAATGTATAGTCATGGGAGGTCAGTGGACTGGTCGGAATTGTTGTACAAGTGTCGGGTTCAAGGTTGAGTTTGAATAGTAGTTTTATTTTTATGATTTGGGATGCACGGGATACCTAGTCTTTGAGTTGAGTTTTGAGAACGTCTAGAAGGTTGTTTGTAGATGGTTTGAGTCACATAGATGTGGGGAGGTAAAAAAAAATTTTAAAAAATAAAAATAAAAATATATATATATATATTCTTTTGGAAAGTCGATCTTTTGCACGGTTTATATAATATGTCGCGGGGCGTAATATGTTTTGGTTGCCATTGGGTGTTTCTGGATTATTTTTCGTTGTCATGGGTCATTTGGAATTGATACATGTTTTGGGTTTGAGTTTTCTTTGGAGTCTCGTGGTTTTTGATTTGTTTTAATTGGTGCACGTGAAATGTCGTTAGTTATCCGTAGGTTTAATTCGTCGATCATATCTGGTGTATTCAGGATGTAGTTTTGGTTTTGTATGGTTTAGGAGCGTTGAGGTAGAACCAATAATAGAGCAAGTAGGAGAAGTGAGAGGAGTTGTAGTTAGTGTCTTCCAAGGCAAATCGTTGATCGAGTGAATTAAGAACAAGAGCTGTTAGAAATTGCAAGGAATTTATTTGTATTGCCGCTAAGAGAGGGTGTGAGGAGGACATAATTGAAATTGCTATGGATGTTGTATGAACGCTTTGGGTTTACGGTTATGCATTTGGCTTCGCCAAAGCACTAGCGGTTTCATGGAGTCAATGAACCGAGTGTGCATGAACGTATATAAACGAGTTGTCATCGGGAGCATCGACGACATCTTGATCTACTCAAAACATAGAAGGAGGATGAGTCGAATTATGTGTTGGTTTTGGAGTTGTTAGTAAAGGGAATGAAAGTGAGATTTTCAAGTGTGAGTTTTAGGATTTGGTTGGCCATGACTAGTAGTCAGAGATGATGGCATATCGTGGAACCAGCAAGGGGCGAAGTGAAGAAGGACGAGGAAGCATTTTGGAGGCTGAAGAGGTGGATTGGATGATAGCAGATCTTGGCATTATCGGAAGGACTGGATGAATTCGCGAAGCATGACGATACATAGAGCAGGGATTTGGACGCGTACGAGGACGACAAAGAAAGGCGATCGCTTATACGTTGCAGGAACTGAAGATTTGGAAGAACTGGATAGACTTAGTTAGTGGAGCTGAACTGTTATATCTGCCTAGAATGCTAGAGGCATTTGGTGTACGAGACGTGGAGAATGATCTATACGGATCATGAACGTATCCAACACATATTCAATCATCTTGATTGAACATTTGGCAAAGGTGATGGGTGGAGTTAATTGATGAAAGAAAATTGCAAGGCCAAGTACCATCTGGGAAAGGCAAGCATGGTCGATGAGACATGGAATAAGAAGGATGAGGTGAAGCTGAGACGAACTTGAACTATAGGGATGATGTATTAGAGTGGTTTGGATGAAGGATGTGGGTTGCACGAGTTGAGTTGTCTAAAGCAGTGAACGCGTCAACATTTATGTTGCGTGGCTTGGACAATCGTAAGGAGGAAAGGGACGTAGACTATACTTCCTACATGGATAGGAGTAGTTTAGAAAGGGCGATGTAAGGACGAAGTTGGTGGAAGGGATACATAATGCGGTGGGGGATTAAGTACGATGAGAGTTGGGTGATAGTCGATAGACTGACTAATACATCACCTATTTCAAGAGGAATGAGAAGTCACGTAGTTGGGAAGTTGGAAGAATTAATGGATATGTGAAAGACCGTCATAGGTCACTTTGTAAGGAAATTGGAATTTAAAGTAGTTTGGGATACGGACTGAAGGGAATTGCTGAACGTAATTGGACATGGGTGATTGATTTAGAGGTAGTTCGGAAACTCGTTAGCGATGGCTGAGTTTTCATATAATGATAGTTATCGTACTAGAAGTCGATAAATGCCATTTGAGGCACGATATGAAAGGATAGGGTGAGTTGTCCTCATTGTGGACTAGAATTGGTAAAAGAGGCTACTAATGTGGTAATGGTGTTTGTGGACAGAATGAGAGCAACAAGGGATGCTATGTAGAAAAGGAGGAAACCACTAGATTTAGTGACAAAGTTATGTATGGAGTTTCACCCATAGTGACGGGTGGTATGTTTTGGTAAAATAGAAGAGTTGATGTAGAGTTTTGTAGGTCCATTTATGATCTTTGGGAAGATCAGACCATTAGCTTAGGAGCATAGAATTACCTGGGGGAAATGAGTTGTATACATGATACATTTCATGTATTGGGATTGGTAAATGTTGTTTGAGGATGCATATTTGCATGTCCGGTTATTCGGGTTTTGTGCTAATAAGAGTCTTTGTTTTATCGAAGAGTCATTTGCGAGATTTATTGACTGAGAGGTCAAGAGTTTGGCAATGGGTTTAATTATTTTTGGTTTGTACATGTGGTATCTTGAAATTTGAACTGAAGTTCACGTGGAAATGAGAGGAGTTCATTTAGAACAAGTATCCTCGTGTGATTTGTTGTCTGTGTGTTGATCCTAAGGAGTAAATCTCGAGACGAGATTTCTATTAGGAGGGAGTGATGTGACAACCGTGGTTTTGAGGTTCGTCACTTGGTCTTACTTTTAGGTTATTTTATGTGTGACTACTTGATTTTTGTGCTTACGTGTTTATTTTGTGTGAACGAGGTTGGTGTGATTATCGTTTATGAGTATAGAGTACTCATAAGTAAATCGAGGAACGGTTAATTCATGTTCATGAGATCACAATTAGTGACTATGAAATGAAATGGTGATATTTTGGTGGTTACGTATACGTATAAGTATTATAGTAATAGTGTATTTTTTTTAAGATTTACGGTTTAGCATTTAGAGGTCTCGGATAAGGTAATTAGTCAAATGAATATTTTTCGGGATGGTTTTAGGTCATTTAGGACTTAATTATAAAGTTTATTTTAAAATTTGAGATTTTTTATAAAAGTGTATATTTTACGTCTTTTACGGTAAAACGCGTAAATTTGACTAGTTTTACGGTTTTGAGGTTTTGGGGGTTTTAGGAGCTGAAATAAATTAAGGTAAATTAAGGTAATATTAATAAGATATTAATTAACAATAAAAAGAAAAAAAATAAAGAAAAAAACGAAATTAGGGGTGTTTGGGTCAGTTTAGAAGAGAAAAAAAGGAAAAAAAGGAAAAAAAAAAGGGAAAGTGGGCTTTGGGTTGGACTAGGATTCACCCATACCCTATATAATGTATATACTAAACCAAATTCATTATTTTTCTCCTGGAGATGAAGGAAATTCGTGAGTCTTATAAAAAATTAGGGTTCTTCATACAATTTGGGGGTTTTCATAAATCCAAGGTAAATCTTCAAATCCCTTTTTAATTAAATTGTTTTTATGTTTTCTTTAATAATCTTATGATGGATTTAGGTTAGGGTTTAATATAAAAAAAGTAAATTAATGTTGTATTAATCATAATATGATGATTACATAAATTAGGGCTTGTAATTAGAGGGATTAGGGTTAATTAATGAGGTTGATTTTGTTAAACCCGTTTTTAAAAACTGGGCAGATTTTTGAGTCAATTGTTTTGATCATATCGGGAGTTCTATAAACTCTTATTTTACGATCCAAGTACCCCTGGAAAGATATTTGAAGTGGTTTTCCAATGAAAGAAACGAGAACTAAATTGGAGGTCGGGAAGTGGGTCAAAAACAGGTTACAACAGTCGGAGGTCAAAACAGTTTTGAATTCAGCCTGTTTTCTTTTTAAGTTTTGGGTTGTTTGGGGCACTTAGGGTTGCATTGGGATCTTCTCACGAACGTGAGAGATGGTTTATATATTGTAGTTAATATCTGCACTTGGGCTAAGGTGTTGGTTTAGGGTAAGACCCCTTAATGGTAACAAACTTTTAGTACGTTTAAAATCAGGAAATCTGGAATGACGAAAGTAGATATATATATATCGGGGCCTTGACAGTAGCTTTAAGGTTAGGTCAAGTGGGAGGTGTTAGCCAACATATGTAAGGGTGTGAATATTCCTTTTACAGAAACCATGGGTAGGTTTAAGTGGGCGTTTGACCTAAAGTTTTGAGACCTAAAAACTGGGACTGTTTTGGGTAAAATACGAACGGGTTAGTTGTTAAACTTAACCAAGTTAAGGACTTGTTAAGGAAGGGTAATGGGGTAATTAGAGCTTATTAATGAGGTAAATATGTGAGAATGGGTTAGATGTCCATCATAGGTTAATGAGCCATCTTAGTGATTGGTTCGTTTATTGATTTCGTGTTTTTGGTTTGTTAGCTTGTTGCTAGTGCAAGGACGTGTAAAGGAGCTATCAGGTGAGTTTCATAGTCCCATGTTTAATATTTATTTTGACTTCCAGATGGGATGGAAGAGACACTGTGTTGAGTTATTTATAAATTGATGCTGTGAATGTTTTTAAGGTTTGAGATGGACTTGTGTGTACATTATGTGATTAACTGCTATGTGATTTTTGATTGTGTATGATTTGGATCGGGGGACACGTGCCGTCTCAGTTATTGTGGTTTGACAAGGTAGTGGCCTTGTGGTTTGACAAGGTAGTGGCCTTGTGGTTTGACAAGGTAGTGGCCTTGTGGGTTGCCAAGGTAGTGGCCTTGGGATAGGTACATAGGGTGATCATCTAAGGTACCATGATGTTGTTTGGCAAGGTAGGAGCCTTGGATTGGTTTGGTATGATTGGTCTTGATTGATAGTTGTTAATACATAATTGTAACACATTGTCCATATGTTCTTTTGTTGATGATTGTTATTCACAGCTTGTAACTGATTTAGCGTTGGAGTCTAAACCTATGACTCTCACCAACTTTATGTTGACGTGTTTTAGTGTCTCTTTCAGGTGAGAATGTGGTTAAGCTTGAGGATAGAAGTGGCTAGACTTGGATGCCTTAGGATTGCATATAGAAGGAGATCCCCGTTCCTTCTTAGTTTACCTATATGTTTGTTTGGTTTATGTTTATTGTTTGTATTGGGTAAGTGGTAGGACTGTTACCTACTTACCTAGACTCCTGCATTGTTGAGATATTGTCATGACATTTTTGTCGCCATTTATGACATTATATTTGCATTTTAGTCTTCTCTATAGAGACACCATTTTTTGTGATGATATCCATACGTCGCGCCCCATATTCCGCCATTGGTGGGGTGTGACACCTAAGTACCTTGAAACAAGTTGTTCCTCGCTATCTGATATTTCATTGCGTGACACCAGCTCATAGAATTCTTCTGTATACTCCTTAACAGACTTGATTCCTTGCCTCAAATTTTATAAGCGTTGGAACATTATTGTGTGTAATTAAACGGGAGGAAGTTCTCTTTGAGTTTCTTCTTCATCTTATCCCAACCTATGATTTTCTGTTTCCCTCTTCTTTCTCGCATCAATTGGAGTTGTTCCCACCATGCAGATGCTCTACCCTTTAACTTGATGGCCACCCACTTAACCTTTTTGTTTTCAGGCACATCCTTGAATTCAAACACTCGCTCAATAATGTTTAGCCAATCAACAAAGTCCTCGACTTTCAAAGTTCCTGAAAAAGGAATTTCAACCTTAATGCTTGTCTCCCACCTACGGTGCATAGGTGGTTCTTGATGATGAGTATGCCTATGAAATGGGTTCTCAAAGGCATCATCCAACTCAAGTTCTTCTTCCTCATTGTGAGGTTCGATTTGAGTCAATCGCTCGATCAGAATCTCGACTTGCCTCCTCAATTCATTCACCTCTTCTCTTCGATCATGTGCATTGGTTGGTGCCCTTGATGGTTGTGGTTGCCTTTGCCTAGGAGGCATGATTAACCCAAAGCACAAACACACAGCCTGCTCTGATACCAACTAGTGCAGTAGTAGCTATAGAGTTAAGAGGAACAATAGGGGAGTTGAAGGAGAATACTGGACAACAGCTTTATTTAGGTAATTTCAAGCTTAAAATCTTATTACAATGATTGAGAGTAGTAGCTAATAATCTGCCTTATGCTTGCCAAGAACTAGGAAATATATAGACTCGTAAAGACCTCTCAAATGACTTATGAATATAACAGTCTGACTTAAATTTTAGCAATCCAAAAGACTTATATTTATTAAATGAGATTTCTTCTAGACTCTTCTTGATCTGATGCATCAGTACTGACTAAGGAAGGCTAGTGAAGGTCTATTCATGTTTGTAGAGTCTAGCTTCAATCCTGTCCATGGTTTGTGGCTAAAAATGTACACGGCATACATATAGATAAGAAAGGTATGTGTAACTACAAGTAGCTTATGCACCTACTTGCTTGGCACTCCAAAATATCTAAGGACATGTAAATATCTGGTTTTAAAACTTGGAATGGAGGGAAATAGTTTAAAATGAGTTTTGGAGAGAAATTACAAAACCGGGTTTCAAATTAGGACTTGTAACTTTATACTTTGTAATTTTGGTTATTAAGGGCTTAGAAATGTGATTAGTGATGGATTAGGGTTTAATTAGGGAATATACATTATAATTAATAACTTTGGGTCTTTGGTTTGAAGTTTAACAAAGGTTTGATGTGAAAATGGGAAGAAAACTTAGGCGGGTTAGGGTTTCTAATGATCTAGGGCTTAATACTTGTAAAACTCATTATCCTTGGTTTAGCTACTGATGTAAACTCATTTTATACTTCCTACATTGTCCTCAATGTGTTCATGAATTCCCTACATCGGTTTTACTAAGTTATTCTAGGTAAACATGTCTAAAGGGTGAAATTACCTATTTTGACCTAATTTACAAGTCATGCATTGAAATCTTGTACTAATTATAAAACTAAACTAAGTATCATATTAAGGTCATACATTTATTAACTTGTAACTTAACTTGAAATAAATGTATGACCTTAATATGATACTTAGTTTAGTTTTATAATTAGTAGAAAAATATTAGACTCTAATTCATTATAGAATGGATTTTATATGCTAATCTTGGTTATAGGTCATTTACTTGTAATTAGCTTGAGATTAGTGAATATTAGTGTTTTGTGATTATTTATATTCCCTTTATATAGTAGATTATAATTAGCATAGTGTATTTTATAATAGTACATAGATATTATGTATGTATATTGCTTGAAACATTGTTTCCCAAGGGTTTCTAGGTGATGATCTAGACTATTATGTACATTTACTTGTACTTAGTTTTGTATTGTTTGTTCTTACTATTCTTAGTCATTATTATGTCTTTAAAGTATAGTTTATAACTTGTTTGTAATCTTTAATGACTTATTCATATGTACTTTCCATTCATAGTTTATCATTCTTGATTTTATAACTCTTTTTTAGGGATTCTAGAGTTTCTAAGGGAATTTAGGGCATCATAGTTATATTTGAGATGTTATTATTAATATTGAACTTATAAGATTAATTTTAGATCTTAGACTTGACATATACATTGTGTTTACAACATATAGGAATATGTTATAGTGGCAGTTCGGGTTGTCAGAAGTAGTTCATTTTACCAAGTAACGTATAAAAGAAAAAATTTCTAGCCAAATTTTTATATTGAGACAATTATAGCACATAATACATATGTGAAATTTGAGGATTGTCACAATACACTTTCTTCTGTTGACCAGTTAAGTGTAGTTTTAGGTTTTTATTTGTAGTTTATTTGAAAATTTGAGTTTGCAAGTTCTCTAGTTTCTGCCATAAATAAACATTTTATATCAGATTGTGTAGTGTTCTTGAGATTTTTGTTGCCCGCTACTCATAGAAATGCTAGTTCATGTGCTCATTAAGTCTGCATAGAGTTAACTGGGTGTTTTGTTAGCTTTTAGTCAAGTTTAATAAGCTAAAAATTGGATTTAAGGTCAACTAGTTCAACATTTGTTTTACATTTTGTCTGAGTTACACTTTTTAGGCTTACCCGATATCTGACGAAGCTTGTTGGCTCTTATCAGATATCGGACATAGGGAAAGTTGTCTATATGCTTATTTGACTATATGGTGTTTTTTAGTGGCTTATCTGGCTTATTAGTTTGCTGAGTTTGCTTATTTTCACCTCCCCAATAAGCCATTGCTTATTGGGGTTGTAATTGTCCAAGAAAAAAAATTGCAAAAGCAAAGGCTCGAACCTACGACATGCAGGAGTAACAAGTTTTACCAGTGATCTAGATGGATTTTTCTTGTTAGCTCTCCCCACATTTTGTATTTAAATACTTCTTGGTCCCCTCTTTTATTAATAAGCCGTGAGCAATAAGCTCATTTCTGGCTTATTGAGTTTGTTTAAGTCTGTCTTTTTATTTTTTCTAGTTTCTTAGTTACTTTTTAGATTTTTCTGAAACATGTTTGGGATTTTTCCCATTTACCAATTATTTTTAATTCATTTTTCTTTTCCTGTTTTTTATTAAACGATTTAAAAATAGATAAACTAGTTTTTAATTTTTGGAAAAATAATTTTTAGCATTAGATAAATATAATTGAGGTTTACAATTGATAAACTCTTTGTTTGGGCGTTTTCTTAATTATTTTTAATTTTAGATATTTAATTAGATTTTAAATTTTAATAGTAAATAATTAAAAAGTTTTCAAGAAGTTTTGTTAATTTTTCAACCTTAGTTATAATTTTTAGGATTTAATTGAAATTTTTTTTTAATTTTTTAGATTAATTTTATCTTTTCATCTCGATTCGCGTGTAATCGCTTATTCGTCGTAGTTAAATTTTAGCGTAATTCATCTTTATTTTCCACTCTTTTTCTCACCAAAAACAAACTAATCCAAATAACGTTTTTAATTTGGCTCTACACAAACACACTTCCTTAGAGAACGAACTCATTGTCGGTATTTACGTTTTCCTAAACGTGATTACTAATACTTACTGATTTTACGCTTTTCCTAAAAGTGTAATTTTACTACATCAGCTTATTATGTGATTTATGTGAAAAGTTAGGTTATTGTGAATAAGCTGCTTCAAGTGAATAAGCATATGATTTATAGGATATGAGGGCTATGTGAATAAGTGTATGAATTAGAGGATCGTTATGTGAATAAGCGTATGAATTAGATGAGATTTATGTGAATAAGCTTAGAAATTAGAGGAGAGTTATAAATAAGCTAGCTTATTTTGGTGAATTATCAGGTTTATAAGTATTAGATGTATGAATAAGCTTATGTTAGTGAGAATTATTAGGCATTTTAATTAAGTTGCTGATTTAAGTTATAAGTTTGATGTATCATATATGATACCTCATTTATCATACATGATAGTTATATGATAGGTTTATCATATATGATATATGAAGTATCATATATGATGTATCTCTCATATAAGCTTTTTAAACCTACCCTATATTATATGATTCAGTTGCTGATAACATGGTGCCTAATATGTTCTCTCATTTGTTTATAAATGCAGATTGTGCTAACACAACAATAGAGGGATGCTGCAATTGTCCGTGTTGAAGAAAAAGCAAGAGGACGTGCACGCGTATGTGTGCAGGTGCGGTTAGCAACATGTAGAGATGAAGAAGCAGTTGATTGTTTTTACTGAAAAAGTTTAGTAATTTATGTTTTTTTAGAAACCATGTATGTTCAAAGTGATTTAGCATATATGATATTTGTAGCTAATATTTTTTACTTAATGTATCATATTTGATATGTTGTACACATCAAATATGATTTTTTATGTACTTGTTACATGTGTATATGATATATGTTTTAGTTATTTATCACATAATATTTCATTGATTTATCATATATGATACTTGTAGTTTACATTGTTTAGCGATTTATCATATTTGATATGTCGTACACATCATATATGATGTTTCATAAATGATAATCTATGAAACTTTTTTTTAGTATCATATATATGATAATGCATTATCATATATCATAATGCAATATCATATATGGTATAACTTAAGAGTTACATGGATTATCATATATGATATTTCACTATCATATATGATACTAATAAAAAGGTAAAAGAAACTATGCTTCAAATGATAAAAACATCAGCAAAATAGACATATTATCCAAAAGTTACATCCGCAGATGTTTCACCATTTTCATATTCAGCAATAAGCTCGATTATTTAGTAGCATTATAAAGTCAAAGCATTACAACATCATACACAAATTACTAATATATAAAAGAGTCAAATGACTAAAACAATGGATCTTGATTACATGCATTAACACTTTAGTTGCAAACTTGACACTCGTCTTTTGTCATCTCATGCACATGCCGTTGTTTGTTCTTTCAGCCGAGAATTTCATGTTCCACTTCTTGGCATTGTATTTTTTAGCTCACTTTGGCCTCACGGCTCTTTCTCTTTATTTTACTTGTTTGGCCTTGAGATGATTGAGTTCTTCAATATTTTTTGAAAACAACTTTTTGTACCCAAATAAAAAGACTTGGTCTTAGTTTCAAACATATTATCATATATGATATATTACAGAAGTTGAATTTTAACCATATTATCAAATGTGATATATTATAGAAGCTAAATTTTAACCAGATTATCAAATATGATAATATACACACAACTATCTTTTAAAACCCTTCAGGAGATCACATACTTGCTTGTATTTGTTTTCAACCACATTATCATATTATCATATATGATACATACATATATCATATATATGATATATTTATCAGTTATGATGTATGGAGGTATCATATTTGATACATCTGTTAATGTAGCCTATAGTTTTATTACAACTCTCTTAATAAGCTTATTCATATACCTCACCTTATAATTATCCTATAACTTCAACAAACTCAATTTATAAGATTGTTCACATAACTATATTCTAATTCATATGCTTATTATTCATAAAACTCTCCTAATAAGTTTATTCACATTAAATAAACTAACACATACATAATCACATCAAAATAGGCAGAAAAAGAATAAATTGATAAGCTAAAAAAAATTATCTTCTTATTCATATCAAATCTAAACTCGTATATAAATTCACGTCAAATAAGCTTAAAAATAAGCTTATTTACATCGAAAAAGCTAAATCAAGTATAAACTATGGTGATATTACCTGATGTTAATCAATTAAAAAAGAAGATGATCGAATACGAATGATATAATGATATAATAGATCGATGATGGATCGAATTCAATCGGTGATGCATCGATGATATGAACTGTGTGTTTTTTTTTTTTTTTTTTTTTTTTATCATGGAAGAGATAAGACAAGAGTGTTATTAGGTGAAGTTAGGTGGGAGAGATGATATTACCAAAATACCTTTTTACTTTTTTAATTAATAAAAATAAAAATAATAATTAATCTTAACATTTGATATATATTGTATGAAAGATGGGAATTGATCCGTATACAAAATATGCAAAATAACATTTCTTTTGATTATTATGAATTTTGAATCTTATCGAGTTTATTATGTATAAAATGCCAATGAAAAAAATCGAGAACTTGAGCCTTCAAACTTTCAACAGCAGCTCATTAAAAAAAAACAGATTGACCATGGTTTTTCCACCCTAAACCGGTTAATACCGGTTGAGTTTTTCCTCCTAAAGTTCCAACCCGGCCGACCAAACGTTTTTTGATTAACCTGTTAAACCGAGTTTGACTAAAAAACGGTTAGCATTCTACCAGAACCGGTTAGGCCAAAAATACCAGATATGTGCACGACTAACTGACTAGATATGGTTTCTATGACTTAGTTATGCCATTCAAGTGAAGATCCTCGTTGACAAAAAACAATATACTGTAGATGAATCAAAAATTAAAAAAACAAAACATATAAACTTAAATTTCTCATACCCACTCACGCCTGTACGTTCTCTTTTCACACTCAAACACGCAATAATTCACACGCATTATAAACCTTGAGTCAACTTACACCCAAATTGTCAGATATGGATTACAAACTAGTACTAGAATACAGTTACGCCAACCAACTTGGTTTTGTTTTACTATGATCATCAATTTAATTCCAAAATAATGTATTTCTAAATTTAGGCACAACATTAATAGTTCTAGTTGAAACAACCATGAGAAACAACCAAACCAAATTTCTTACGTAAGACCATTAGTTTTGGTGTAGTTGGATGACTTGAAGTACAATATTTAAGTTTTTTTCTCCCAACGCTCGTAGGAACTTGGCTGGGAGTGAACATGAACCTCAAGAAAAAAGAAAATTTAAAATCTTGTATGATTGATATTTGAATGTGCTTTATTTTGTACGGCTTTTAACTCGATCTCGCATACACATGTAACACTTGCATCACAATAGTGTAAGACAAAAAGAATGGCTAACTATAGCACGGAGCATTTCAAAGATTATCCCAAATATATTTAAGTAATTGCTTTTTCTAAGTAAAATAACAAGAGCTATATATGTTGAAGTACTTGAATGGTTTCGTTGTAGATTTTGGATAAGTAGTTGTGCATGTATGAAAATTTTGTTAACCTCGTAGGGTTTTTTATTTTTTTTACGATATTGATAAAATAATCACATTCAATTCCTTTAAACCAAAAATTTTCTTAGAGCAAACGGAATGTACACGGCGTGGGGGCCGTTGGTTTGCGTTAAGCCGCGTGACTACATCGCCGTAAACGGCAGGACGGCGTGCTCATGCTCACGACCGTGGAAAGGGAGTGATATTTTCATTTCTCCCTCTCGTGTATTTTTCATACCCCGTTCTCAATTAAACCCAATCAAACTAACCCTAAAAGTTTAATTTTATGGAGGCAAAAAATTTATTTGAATTTTTTTAAAAAAATTCTTCTAGCCAACGGCTAGTTTTCAAACATTTAATTTTTTATTTTATCTTTTTGAATTTCAAATCTCCCAGCGGCTAGTTTTGCATATTTTTTTTTATTTTCAAAAAAGCTTAACGGGTAGTTTTTTTTTTTTTTTAAACAACATAAATGCCCAACGGCTAGTTTTATTGAATCCCCCCAAAAAAATTTATTTTTTTAAACCCCTATATATACATAACAATATCCCTTCTAAAATTATTATTACATATCACATAACTTAAATCATGTCCGAAAACCCCGAAAAACCTTCATTCGTTGGCCTCCTTAACACGTTTACCGGAGGTCCGTCTTCTCAAGAACTATATTCGGATGATCCGACATGCCTAGAAATACAACGACAAGCCTACGAAAATCACCAACAACAAAGATATACCCAAGTCCAATCCGAAGAAGATATTTAATTTCAAAAGCTTCAACAAAACCCACCTTCCTTTGATGAACCACAATCCTCACAATCCTCACTTCCCACACCAGAATCACAAAAAAAACCCGTAAACGGGCGACCAAAAAGAAAAATGTTGATTTGAATCAACTAGGGGCGGATTTTGAGAAAAACCCGAATGTGTCGGTTGCATCGGAGGAGGCATTGCTTGCCTCATGTTATGGTGAGATTTCGGAGGATCCGAATGTCGGGAGATCTCAAAAAGGCGAAACTTTTTGGTATATGGTTATGGGGACTTTTAACAACCAAAATTTTCAAAACCGTACCAAGTACATGATTTCTAGTAAATGGAGGGATTTGAACCCGCTTGCCAAAAGTTTAATGGTTGTTACCGACGTAGCAAGGCGGCTATCAAAAGTGGCGAAAGTGAATTGGATGTGATGGCGAGGGCTCGGAAAATGTATCGGGACGAAAATAAAAACAACACTTTCCACCTCGAAGACGCATGGAATATTTTGAAAGCCCATGCGAAATGGGACCCTCCCGAAGCCGTTGATTTAACCGGCGACGTTCCGTCCCAGCAAGTTCGCGAAAAAGGAAGAACCAGAAAGAAGGCAAGATCCGAGTCAACGAGCACGGGAGCGAGTAGTAAGTCGAACCCATTAGGGGATGCCTTAACCCACGAGTTTCGACTCAAAAGGCAAGCCGCCCAAGAAGCATATCATGTCTCGATAAACATAGACAACGAATGGCTTGTGATGGAGCAACTAAAATTTCTCGCGACATTGAATCGGGGTTGTGATAAAAGAGAAACTCGTTTGATCAATGAGAAAAAGGAAGAATTCAAAAATAAACTTGATCGAAGTGAAGATGAAAGTGAAGATTAGTTTTTTTTTAATTCTCGTATTGCTTTTTTTAGCCAAATGTTTTTTTTTATCTGAATGTTTTTTTTAAAATGTAATGTTTTTAATTTGAATGAATAAAGTAAATTAGGATTTGAATAAATTAATTGTTGAGATTAGTTTTTGAAAAAAATAAAAAAATGGTTAAATTGGTGTGAAAATGATATGATGATAAGATGATTTTTTTTTTATGTGGAAGTGAAAAAGTTGAAGTTACAGGGTATTTTTTTAGTGCGTGAGTTACTCCATTTACTCTTAAGCATAATAGGCGTTGTCATTTCCTCAGTGTTAGTTATGGCGTTAACTGGCCAAATATCTGCCCTATAAATAGTCCCAAACTATTCGAGAATAAGCATCCCATCTCTCATTTACAATTACATTGAACTCCATGGATATTCTCTCAAGTCCAATCTTCATTTCATCAGCAATAGCTGCTTTACTGCTTCTTGTTGTATTCCTCTACATCATCAATCGACACGATGGGAAGAAGTATCACCCTATCGCGGGGACTGTGATTGATTTGCTCATCAACTACAGTAAATTGCACCATTACATGACTGATCTTGCAGAAAAATACAGAACCTACAGAATTATTGGCCTCTTCCATGCTGATGTTTATACATCTGATCCCGTGAATGTGGAGTATATCCTCAAGACAAACTTCGAAAACTATGGCAAGGTGCCTTCCCACTTTTCTTTTATTAAGGATACATTGGCATGCAATATATTCATATATTTTTCGTAAGTATTTTGATTCATACAAAACATTTTGTTGTATCATATGATGCTAGATCTTTGGTTTTCCGTTTTATGCAACACATACAAATATTTTTTATATTCACGTTTACATACGTGCATGCATGGAAATATTGATTAAAATTTGTTCCTTTACCTTAAGTCCTTAACCTGAATACATGCAGGCTTCAAATTCACCGCCAAATTACATACGTGCATAAATGTAACCGTAAAAAGATTTGCAAGTATAATATCAACATCCATTACAAGCAACTCGACAAAAACCTGAATATATGCAAACTTGATAAAATCATCTAATTCACTGATATTACAGTTGTGCAATATAGTACCAATATATATTGTTGCAGGGAACACATAACCAAGAACTTATGAAGGAACTACTTGGTGATGGAATATTCACAGTCGATGGGAAAAAATGGCGACAGCAAAGGAAGGTATCCAGCCATGAATTTTCTACGAAAGTATTGAGAGATTTTAGCAGTGAAATTTTCACAGAAAATGCAGTAAAACTTGGAAGCGTATTTTCAGATGCATCAAATAGCAACCAAATCATCGACCTAAATGTATGTTTCTTATAAGTTAGTACTAATATGATACATCTTATTACCCCTTTGATCATCCGCAATAGCACTCAATATCAAATTACCATATGTGTACACACAGGACTTGTTTATGAAAGCAACTACAGATTCAATATTTAAAGTTGGTTTCGGAATTGATCTGGACAACTTGAGCGGTTCAAACAAAGAAGGTGCTAAATTCAGTCGGGCATTTGATGATGCAAACGTGCTGACATTTCGAAGATATATCGACAAATCATGGAAGATCAAAAAGTATCTGAATATTGGATCGGAAGCAGAGTTAAAGAAAAATATGAAAACTGTAGATGAGTTTATCTACAAGGTGATTCAGATGAAAATCGCACAAATGCAAAAGCCAAAGGATGAGTTTTCGGTAAGCTTGTTTTTCTATCATCTTTATAATGATGCTGCAACGGATATTTGAAATGTAATATATGTGAAATGAAAATGAAATGATGTATTGTTTCTGTGGGAAAATATATATTATATCAATTAACCTTTGATTTATGGAACTTGTAGTACAAGAAAGACGACATCCTGTCAAGGTTTGTAATGATCAATAACAATGATCCAAAGTACTTAAGAGATATAATACTTAACTTTGTGCTTGCTGGTAAAGACCCTATCGCGATTACTATGTTATGGTTCATTTACGAGCTTTGCAAACATCCTGAAGTTGAAGAGAGGGTGGTAAAAGAGATAAAAGAAGCAATAAACATGAAAGAAGAGATCACAAATGTTGCAGAGTTTGCTGCTCGCGTGACCGAGGCCACGTTCGAGAATATGCAATATCTTCAAGCCGCTTTGACTGAAACCGTCAGACTCTATCCCGCTTTACCAGTGGTACGCGATTAATCTGCCATATTTTAGACTCGTTATATTTCTCATATTGACGAGCCTTTTTGAAGCGGTAGTTGTGTTACATTTCAGGTTTACTACATCTATTAATAATACACTACTAAAACGAACTCAATTTAATTTTTATACACAGAACTTTAACAGTATTGAGATGGAATTATAATAATGCAGGATCCAAAGATATGCTTTTCAAATGACGTTCTACCAGATGGTTGTAGTGTGAAAAAAGGGAGTGTGGTAGCTTTCACGCCATATGCAATGGGAAAAATGAAGTACATATGGGGTCATGATGCACATGAGTTTAAACCAGAAAGATGGATTGATCGCAATGGTCTCTTTCGCACTGAGAGCCCCTTCAAATTTACAGCTTTTCAGGTTAGTAAACCACCTTTATTTATCGACATATCGTATCACGTACAGGTCATTGTAACATTTGTTCCTAAAGAATTCCGATTACTAAGTCGAATTTTCTATTCACTGATAAAAGGCTAGGCAATGCCTCATAAATTTCAGGTGAAAAATAGAAATATTCTATGACCAAAATGCCACCCTAGTAAAGTTGCTTTATTCTATCATGGTGATGTTTTAGTTTTAGGATCAAAATACCCAAACTGTACTCTCAATAAAATGTACCACCTATATTAAAAGCTTATTTTTTTAATAAGCTTACTATTACAGTATTACTTATGATTTTTTTTGTCATATTATCAGCAATCAGCTAACACGTTTTCATGTAAACTAGTCGGTAAACGGTGATATCACCACCTCTATTTTTCATGTTTATGCGCAGGCCGGACCACGAACTTGTTTGGGTCGAGATTTTGCATACAGGCAGTTGAAGATCTTCTCATCTGTCTTGTTAGGTTGCTTCATGTTCAAGTTAAGTGATGAAACCAAAGCCCCAAGGTACAAAATCTCTATTAACCTACACGTCGACGGTCCGTTGAATGTTCGTGTTTTCAAGAGATATGGGTCACATAATAATCCTTAAGATTCTATGTTTGTTATGTCTATATCGGAAGTTAAACATAATCTAAGTGTGCTTATATTGCACATCTGTGCTTAATAAATGTTATGGCATTGCTTATAAAATAGTGCCTAACTTGTATAAATAATGATGTATGTTGCTACACGTCGATTAATTAATCATGCTGGACTTTATTTTCGTGATTGACGTCCCAGACATTTTGATACTCGTAACTTCATATACTACTCATCAATTGCATGACTCCTGGTAGAATGTTAAACATAACATCATTAAAAAAACACCTTTTTAGTTATAGTGTGATAAACGGAAATTGATATTGCTAAAAGTTGGTTCTTCGCTTTTCTTTAAATGAAAAGAACTATAAAACATGTATAAAAGAACAGAATCTTACAATTCAAGAAACAAGAAAGAAATTAGTCACAACAAATGAACTACCACAAAACATAAACAAAGAAAGAGAGACCGGATCAAAACAGTTGATCCGTCGTACAATTACAACATGAGACTCACTAGCAGATCGAGGGTGTGTGGGATGTGCTGAGGCCTCAAAATGTATATCACGCTATATATTTGGGACCTCAAAATTCAGTTCAAAAAAAATTGTTTCAGTTTTTTTTGGGATTGACGATTTCTCATGCTCGTTACGAATGACGATGTATTCAGGGATCCATTCATTTGTGAACGTTATTTTTCATTGCAAAAAAAGATATAAAAAATAAAAAAAAATCAAAAATATAAAAATAAAAAAAAAACAAAAAAAAACATAAAAGCAATTTATTTCTTAAGAATTGCACCAAAAAAATAAAAGAATAAAAAAATAACTCTTTTCATAAAAAGTTACACCAAAAATATTACGTATTACTATACATATTATTTTCTTTACTTTGTTTGCTCTCACTTTTCTTGTGAATATATTCTCCTAAAAAATAAAAAAAAATACAAAAATATTGCTTTGCAATACACCGTGATTAGTGGCGTTCTGGTGCTATTCACGTGTATCGATCAAATAAATAGAGGCACAATAGATAAATATTACGAACTATTTAAACTAGAGAGAGAAGTCATTGTGTGGGGGGTATAAGGAGAGTGTATTTTACATTCGAAATAAGAAGGCTCTTAAGTGTTTCGCGCCGCCTCGTTCCTTCGCTCCCTTGTGATTCTTTTGAAGGTGAGAGTAGCTAGTGATATGCCACCCAATTAGTATTACGTATATATTCTTTTGACATTTACATATCGAACCTCGATCGGGTAACCAATCCCTTTTAAAGTTACCAAGGGCAATCCCCTTACTCCTCGGTTTATACTTGCATGCGCACTCGTGCGCGTGCAAACATACCGCGTGGTGTACCTCGTCGTTCCAAGAGGACGAATAATAATACCATCACAAATCAAGCCGATCCTGATAATCGAGCTATTGATCCGAATTTAGCCATGGATAATCGACTAATGATTGAGATCTTGCAATCCCACGTTGAGGGTAATGATGACGTGATTGTTATACCGAATATTGGAGCGAATAACTTTGAACGTAAAACGGGTTTTATTCAAATGGTTTCCTCTACACCATTTTTGGGACGTACACATGATGACCCACACGCTCACATTAAGAGATTTTTTACCTTGACCAATGCTGTGAAATAAATGGGTGCCACAAGAGGCAAGTAGATTGTTACACTTTCCCTTTTCCTTAGAGGGGCAAGCCCGGATTTGGCTTGATAAGGAGCCACCTCAAAGTATTCTTACATGGGCGGACTTAGAGACCATGTTCATTAACTACTTCTTTCCACCCTCACGTACTACGGCTTTAAGGAATGTGAATATCAAATTTGAGCAAAACTATGGAGAGACATTTAGTGAGAGTTGGGATAGATTTAAGGAACTTTTGAGAAAGTGTCCTTAACATGGTTTTACTAAAGTTCATCAAATTAATACTTTTTATAGTAGTTTGAGCTTAAATGATCAAGATTCACTTAATTTTGCAACGGGGGGAAATATTTTAGTGAAAACCATACAAGTAGCTTAGGATATAATTGAGAATAAAGCTAAGGTTCCAAGTAATCGAACAAGGGCTCAATTGGCCAGTACTGGTGAAGGTGACTCTACTAATCAAGAGGTTTCCAATCAAATTAAAAAGCTTCTTTCAATTGTTAAAAACTTGGATTTAAAAGTTGAAAACCCTCCTACTAGACATGTTCATGCCCTTAGTAAAACTTATGGTGAGCCCAGGGGCGGATCTAGGTATTGGCTACCTATGGCACGTGTCACACATGATTTAAGCTGACAAAATATATTTTTTTCTAGTAGTTGTTGGTTCTTTGATAGTATTACATGTAGCTTAGAGAAGAGGAAAGAAAATGAGCAAGAATAAGAAGGAAATACGTTTTTTACAGCTTTGTATTTGAATTTTGGAGAAGAAAGAAGAAGATGAACAGTAGTTTAGATTATCGGTAAAGAAGATGAACAGTAGTACATGATGTTTATTATTTTGTCTTTTAGTGTCATTGTTTTGTTCTCTTTTAATGTGTCAACATTTGGGTAGCTTTCAGTTTATGTGTAAAACATAAATAAAACCACTACTGCCTAGAGCTTCGTGGACCATTTTTGTTATATAAAATATACTATTAAACGTCCTAAATGTCATTTTTATTACGTAAAAAATAATATAGTTGCTAAATATCTTACATGTTTTTTTAATCTTTAACTGAAAATATTAAACAAAGTTTAAAAAAAGTTTCACCCTATGATTCGATTAAAACCACAGAAAATTAAAAAGCAAACGTCCTCTTTATTTAATGATAATTTATATGTTGAGATGTTTTAATATGATAGGTTTCTTTTTCCACGATCAATCATAATCAAATTTAGTCAGTAAAAATGATATTCAATTGGTGGAAGATGTGTTAGTTACAATGTTTTAAAACCCGGGTTTTTAGACGATCCGGTCGAGTCACCGGGTCACCGGTTCATCGGGTTACCGGTTCAACCGGTTAAACCGCCGGGTCAAACTGGTTTATTATTAAAAGTAAAAAATTATTACGTTTAAATATAAAAAGATATACCACCTCACTATTAGTCTTTATCATATGCCTAGTACTTCGTACCAAACTACATTAGTTTTATTTATTGTTTAAATGCCCAAGAAACTCAATTACGTGGCTCGTTGTATATAAAAAAATAATCATTTCAATTAGAACTTCCTTCATACTTTGAGTCTTTGACTCATAACTCACAAAATAAAACCCATCGCACAGACCGAACCTCATTTCTATCAATTACTCACTCCCTCAAAAATTACTGAATCTCATTTTCATCCACTACTCACACTCCACCACAAACTTGGATCTGTATGTCAATGAACAAAAATTAAAACCAATAGTCGGATCTTTAACAAGATTAGAGAGGGTATGGTTCAAGTAGACACCCACAACTACACACCCAACTTGTCTAATTTCATCATCTAATAGTGTCAAGATGCTGCTTCTGTAAGATACAGTGTCAAATGCGATACTGCAGACTGTAAATGACATGAAAGAAGGTCTTCAGGATGGGGGAATCGAATATGGAATTGAAGCAGTGTAACTTAAACTTTGTGGTTGAGCCCTCCCTGGAATCGGCTACAAGCAGATCACTGATGTCCTCAGTCATCTTTACAGATCTTTTTTTCCTTTGTTGAACCGGCCGGTTTCGGTCCGACGGTTTGATCCAGGTCGATCAAAACCCGGCGGTTCAATCCGGGTCGAGTTTTAGTGAAAACCCGGCTCACAACGGTCCGGTCAACACTCCGGTTCTCGTTTCAACCGGTTGAACCGGCCGGGTCAAACCGGTTTTTAAAACAATGGTTAGTTATACGTTTTTTCGTGAGGACAACAAATTCAGGACTGGGGAGTAATAGTTATTTAAGGCTACACATCACAGCGATCATCATCGATTTATGTTTTTTTAACGCATCAGCTTTTTTTCCCAACGAAATATATAATTTATTTTTACAACAAAGTATAATTTATTTAAATAATTATTTAAATAAAAATAAAAACAAAAACACTATAATAATACTATAAGTAAAATATTTTAAAAAAATGATTAAAAAGCATAATTTATAAACATAATAAAATGTATTAATTAAAATTAACTCTAAAAATGGTCAAAGCAATATTTGTTGTGAGGAATTAAATAAAATTCAATATATTAAAATTTAGAAATTTATAACAAATTTTATCTAATTAAAACTAATCTAATCTAACTAAAAAGAAGTAAAAAAAAGAAAGAGACGACCGGTTGCCCAAATGGGTCAGGGGTGCGAACGACTTCGAGTAATCGGTGGCTTTGACTCGATCGCCGCAACGAGGTCGGCCGAGTTCGACCGTTGAGTGACCGTCTTAGACGACCGCCTGTTGTATAGAAACTAATACTAGAAACCACCCTCGAAGCAAAGCAAGACAAAATAGTGCCACACACGATTCAAAATCCTAGATCCGTCACTGGGTGGGCCTCAATTTTACTTTAATTATGACAAAGTTTATGACCAACCCCTTGGTGAAGTGTATGCTTACTAAAATGATGAAAATGAGAGGGTTTATTTTAAGCCTAATGTTGATGTTAACCATTTGTCTTATAAATCTACTAACTATTTGGCTCCCCCTGGTTTTCACCTCATCAAAGACCACCCCCTCCAATGCAAAATAATCAATATCAAAATAGGAATCATGGCTCAAATAAGGGAAATTTTCAAAGGAATTCAAATGTGAGAGGTTATAATCTAAACCATGGGAACTTTCAAGGGCAAAACCAAGATTTTCAAAATCAAAGGTTTTTATAATCAAGGATTTCCACCTCAAAATCAATTTCACAATCAAGGCTTTATTAATTAAGGGTTTAATATTCAAAATCAAGGGTTTCAAAATCAACCTAATAAAAACAAGGGTTTAATCAAAATAATCAAAGGAATAATCAAATGGATATGATTCTTAAGTTGTTACAAGATAGCGAGAAGAAAAGACAAGAGACCGATAGAGAGGTTAAGCGACTTAAGGAAGAGCAACGTGCTTTTCATAATCAACTTTTGTAAACCCTTAGACCCCAAGGAGCTTTACCTTCCAATACCCAAACCAACCCTAGGGCCAATGTGAATGTTATTACAACGAGGAGTGGGAAAACCACTGAGGGACATTCCATCTCTTCGTCAATAAAGGAGAGACAAGGCCCGGAGGTAATAATGAGTTCTACCCCCCCCCCTTCAGTGACTTCTCCCTCTACAACTCCTTGTGATATTCCTCCATTGAGTTAGCCTTCGGTTCTTAAGCCTATTCCCGAGGTTGTAAGTGAAAAAGTTCCTCCCAAGCCTCTTCACAACCCAACATACCGTATCCTTCAAGGTTGAGGAAGGAGAATTTGAAGAATAAGGATGATATACAAGTATCAAACTTATTGAAGATGTCTAAGCAATTGAACTTTAATATCACCTTTGCTGAGGCTCTTGCTCACATGCCTACGTATGCTAAGATGTTTAAGAACCTTTTGACCAAAAAGGAAAAATTGGTTGAAAAGCCAACACCCAACTTAATCAGAATTGCTTCGCGGTTTTATTAAGGAAATTACCATTTACGCTTGATGACCCTGGGAGATTCCTTATTCCTTGCAATTTCCGTGGGGTAGAGAATTGTATGGCTTTGGCGGATCTAGGATCTAGTATTAATCTTATGCCATTATCTGCATGGAAGAAAGTACCTCTACCCGAGCTAGTCCTCACACGTATGACTTTAGAATTAGCTAACCGTACGGTTGTTTATCCGGTGAGGATACCCGAGGATATATTTGTGGGAGTCGATTAATTCACTTTCTCTGTGGATTTCGTTGTACTTGACTATGAGATGGATCCTCACGTTCTCTTAATTGTGGGACGGCCTTTCTTGAGGACTGGGCATACATTGATTGATGTAGCCGCGGGTGAGCTTATCATGAGAGTAGGGGATGATAAGATTGTCTTTAGCATGGGTAAACTTGTTAAATATCCCAATGAGCATGACTCCGTGAATTTAATTTATGTGCTTGATGAATCATGTGAAGAACATTTTCATGAGGCTTGTAAGAGTGGTAAATCTACTTTAACAAGTGTTGAGACCGTAGCTTCCATTTCTCCTTCCTTGACTCCCTTTGGAGCAAGTGCCTTTCTCTTAGAAGAATTTGAGGTAAGCTTAGACAAAGTGGATTTTGGAGCTTATTCCACCACTTCTAATTGGGAGGAGGATGTTCTTGAACTTGAAAGATTGCTCAATGAAGACCCTAGTTCTTCACCTTCTCCTAAGGAAGTTACAAACGATGATCTTAATTTGACTAAGCCTTCCACCAAGAATCCTCCTGACTTAGAGCTTAAGGATTTACCTTCACATTTAGAGTATGCTTTCTTAGAAGGTGTTGATAAGTTATCCGTGATCATTGCTAAAGACTTAAAGGAGATGAGAAGGCTAGGCCTATTGAAGTTCTTAAAAAGCATAAGAAAGCAATTTCTTGGGAAATATTCAATATAAGAGGAATTGATCCCAATTTTTGCACCCATAAAATTCTTATGGAAGATGACTTTAAACCCGCCATGAAAAATTAAAGAAGGGAAAATCCTAAAATTCATGAAGTCATCAAGAAAGAAGTTATCAAACTTCTAGATGCCGGCATGATTTACCCCATCTCGAATTCACCGTGGGTTAGTCCGGTTCATTGTGTGCCCAAGAAAGGTGGGATAATCGTTGTTCCCAATGAAACAATGATTAATTCCTATTAGACTTGTCACGGGGTAGAGATTTTGTATTGACTATAGAAAACACAATGATGCCACACAAACGGATCATTTCCCACTTCCTTTAAAGGATCAAATGCTTGAACGCTTAGCGGGTAATGAATTCTATTGCTTCTTAGATAGTTTCTCTGGATAATTTCAAATCCTAATTGATCCTAAAGACCAAGAGAAGACCACATTCACATGCCTCTATGCGACATTTGATTATAAAAGAATGCCTTTTGGCTTATGCAATGCCCCTAGGACATTTCAAAGGTGTATGATGTCAATATTCCATGACATGGTTGAGCAAACCGTAGAAGTACTTATGGATGATTTCTTGGTCTTTGGAGATTCCTTCACTTCTTGCCTTGCCAATTTAGAATGAATGCTTAAAAGATGTGAAGAAACTCGCCTTGTTCTAAATTGGGAGAAATGCCACTTTATGGTGAAAGAAGGGATTGTTTTGGGGAATAAGATTTCTAAAGCCGGTATTGAAGTGGACCATGCTAAAGTAGACTTTATTGATAAATTTCCTCCTCCCACAACCGTAAAAGGAGTTAGGAGTTTCTTAGGTTACGCGGGCTTTTATCGATGATTTGTTCAAGATTTCTCTACAATAGCTCGTTAATAAGTGTGAAAACACTTATCCTTTTACCACTTAATTATAATAATAACCAAGCCAAAATGTGTATTTAATGTCGTAAATGTCGGAATTATACGTGGTTTGTGTTTTCGTTGTGATTTAGGATCAAAATATGAAAAGGGAAGAAAACACGGGCTTTCACGGGCTTTTATCGAAGAAAAAGACAAAAGACGAAGTCAAAAGATCAAGAGTGCAAAAAGAACGGAAGTCCAAGGCCTATTCTGAAGATTTATCGAAGAAAAAGTCAAAAGACGGAAGTTTAACGAAGTCGAAGAACCAATTCTAATTAATGAAGAAATTAGAAGACGAGTTCATTTTACTTATCGACAAATCTCGAGACAAAGTCGAGAATGACGAGTTTATTGTCAAAGACGAAAGACGAGAAAGAAAGAAAGAAAGAAGGAAGCTTCCAACCAACCATACACTCCACTCTTATAAATACCCTCCTAATGACACATTAGGAGGTGTTAGCTAATTTGATACATTAGTCTTTCCACATTTATTTTCATGCACTTTCATATTGTCATTTACTTAATTGTTCTTTAATTTCAAGATTATTTCAAGTAAGTTGTTGAATTCTTATCTTTAATTTCAAGTTTTTATATTAATCTCTCATTCTACCTTTCTTATTTTTGGTTAATCTTTATGCTTATTTGCTTATTGTCATGCTTATTTGATTGTTTCTTATGTTTTTATGTGATTTATTGTGGTAGCTTATTGATTTTATAGCTTATTGTGTGCTTTTCTTAAATTTAATTAAGTGTTTTTAAAAGTTATTTTATAAAAAGTTGATTTTAAATATTTTAATTATTTAGTGTTTTTAAAAGTTTTTAAATTTTGGCTTATTTGCTTTTTCTTAAAAATTTATTTGGTTAAGTTTTTAGATAAGTGCTTATTTAGATTTTAGCTTATTTTGCATTTGTGTTTTAGTCTGTTTGTAATTCGGGTTCTTAAAACCCTAGTTACCAGACTTAGGTTGAGTTTTATCTTTTTCCCGACTTACATGCAAATTCATTTAATCCGAATTAGGTCCTTCATAGCTTATTCCGACTTAGGTATAATTTGTGTATTCAGACTTGTTTTTATATCCCACTTCCCGAATTAGGTCAAGTACCAACACCCCGAACAAGGTATTACACGCTGGATTCCGAATTAGGAGATGCTTGATATCCCGAATTAGATCCAACTCCTGGATTCCGAACTAGATATAGGATTGCATTTCCCGAATTACATGCAAACTAGCCTATTCCGAACTAGTTATGAAATCATGCATTCTGAATTGAGTGTTGGGTCCCCGATTCTGAATTACTTGCTGAATCTACATTCCGAATTAGGTGATTGATAGTGTATTCCGAACTAGGTTCAACAACTTGTATTCCGAACTAGATACGGCACATGCATTCCGAATTAGATCATGAACTACGGATTCCGAATTAGAATTGGTTTCTACTATTCCGACTTATATTTTTGATTTAGATTTCCTGTTTAGTTTTTAAATGTTATTTTTCCCGCCATTTTCTTTATGATTTATTTTTAATTGTTTTATCTTAAATTTATTTAAAGTTTGCATTTTTATTTAAGTTATCAAATTTACTTTTAACAGTTTTTAATTTTTCGTCAATTATTTTTAAGTCTTAATTTTTAGTTTTAAATTTTTTTAAGCTTCCACTTTTACTTAACGACATTTACATTTACATTTTCATTTTACTTTTACTTCTAGTTTAAATTAGATAATCATTTCTTTATTTCCCACCAAGAACAACTGAGTCACACGATAAATCATTGTCAATTCGAATAGACTGGTTCAACGAATCTTTTTCATACGAGGAAAAAACCTTGTATTAAAATGGTGCCGCTGTCGGCTCTTTTCGTGAAGATTAACGGTTTATTGTGAGAGACGCGTTGGATTTGGGATCCTTCACTTTTGAACGTTATTTTTCTTGTCAAAATTTTCAAATTTTTTCAAAAATCCATAAAAATAAAAAAATTTCAAAAATCCAAAAACATTTAAAAATCATATAAAGCAATTCATTTTCAAAGATTTTGCGCCAAACATATTTCTTTTCACGTTAACCTTTATTTTTCTATTTCTTTGCTTTTCTATTATTGTGTAGGTGTATGCGTACTCGCTCACGCAAAAGGAAGTCCATTCAAGCTGCTGTCATTGAGCCTCCTCTTGTTGTTAACACAATGGATAACCGTCCTATGATCGAGCTCTTGCAGTCACATGTTGAAGGCAATGAAGACGCGATTGTGGTTCCGGCTATTGATGCAAATAACTTCGAGCTCAAGACCGGTTTCATACAAATGGTTTCCGCTACACCATTCTTAGGTCGCATTAATGATGATCCACACGATCACATTAAAAGGTTCGTACACTTATCCAATACTATTAAATACAATGGGGTCTCACAAGAGGCAATTCGTTTTCTCCTCTTTCCTTTCTCCCTCGAGGGACAAGCCCGGATTCGGCTTGATAAGGAACCACCCTAGAGTATTGTCACATGGACGGACCTTGAGACCAAGTTTATCAATTAATTTTTCCCACCCTCACGTACTACCGCTTTACGGAATGACATTATTAATTTTGAACAAAAGTACGGTGAGACGTTTAGTGAATCTTGGGGTCGTTTTAAGGAACTTTTAAGAAAGTGTCCACAACACGGTTTTACAAAGGTACATCAAATTAATACTTTTTATAATGGATAAACTTTGAGTGACCAAGATTCACTAAATAGTGCTTCGGGGGGGTAAGATTCTTTTCAAGACCATGAATGAGGCTTGGGCTATCATAGAGAACAAGGCCAAAGTCCAAACCAAGAGTGTTCGGGCTACTATGGCTAGTGCCAGTGAGAGTGAGTTGACCAATCATCTTAAGGAACTTAATTCAGCTGTAAAGCAACTTGTTTTAAGAGATAACCCTCCTAATCAACATGCCCATGCTCTCAATATTACTTGTGAAACTTGTGGTGGGCCACACTCTTATGCTAATTTGATAAAGCTTATGATCAATCTCATGGGGAAGTGTATGCTTACAACAACACCGAGAGAGTTCATTTCAAGCCTAATGTCGATGTTAATCACTTGTGTTACAACTCGAAAAATTACTTGGCCCCACCCGGTTTTCAACAAAGACCTCACCCACCCACCCATAACAACCAAGGGCCACCTAGATAAAAATGTTCAACAACATGCAAATGTGAGGGGCTACAATGGAAACCAAGGTAATTATCCAATGCACAACCAAGGCTTTCAACAGCAAGGTTTCAATCCTCCAGGTTTTCCACCATATAACCAATTCCCAAACCATGGTTTTCAACAACAAGGGTTTAATTTACCTCATCCGCACATGGACTTGATTCTACAAAAATTAACCGATCATGAGAGAACCATGAAGGAAATGCAAGAGTCCACAGATAGGAAATTCGTTCAAATGTTTCAAACCCTTCGCCCCAAGGTGCTCTTCCTTCTACAACCAAAACAAACCCTAGAGCTAATGTGAGTGCTATTACTACACGAAGTGGAGCAACTTTAATAGGACCTTCTACCCCTCTTCCCGTTACTCCATCTACACCTTATCCACCTCCATTTATCCCTCCTACTTCCACGCCTAGTACTAGTTCTCCATTACCGTCTCCACCTCTTAATGAAGAAGTACCCAAGAAAAACCCTTCACCATCTCAACCTTCAACCTCTACATCTACACCTATTACACCTTCACCTTCTATACCTTCACCACCTAAACCCAACATCCCTTATTCTTCTCGATTAGACAAGTGCAAATTGCTTACTAAGGAGGATTCTCAAATTACTTCCTTTTTGAAGATGATCTCCCAAATGAACTTTAACATTAGCCTCGTTGAAGCACTAGTCCAAATGCCAAAATTTGTCAAATAATTCAAGGAATTGCTTAACAAAAAGGAAAAGATGAGTTTGTCAACACGCGCTTGAATGAAAACTGTTCTGTAGTCCTTCTTAAAGAACTTCCAGAAAAAGTTGGAGATCCTGGTCGTTTTGTGCTACCATGTACTTTTAACCAAACCGAAGAATTTACTGCCTTAGCCGATCTCGGGGCAAGTATTAATTTGATGCCATTAAGTGCTTGGAAAAAGCTATCATTACCCGACCTTACACCAACAAAGATGACTCTTGAGCTAGAAAATCGAACTCTCGCCTACCCCGTTGGTATTACCGAAGATGTGTTTGTTAAAGTTGGTACTGTTGGGTCTACTAGATGTAGATCTTGCAGCCTGTCAGGACCGGTGAATGACTTCTGTAATCACAAGTCAAATCACAAAGAGACTCTATACACAATATGAATGTAGAATATAAATATAATTAAGAAAAACAGAATAACTATAAAGACTTGATCCTTTCTAAGGATTTCTAATATTGATAATGACTAGAACTACGTTTTGTGAAGGTATATCTAACCCTTCTGCCTAAGGTTCCTTTTATACTACAAGGAAACCCTAATACATCATTAAAGAAAACGTGTAAAACTGATATGCATATCCTTTCCTAACATATCTCATGCATATCCTAACAGAATATTAAGTAAATAATAAAGTTTGACTTCGACTAGGACCAGGAGCAGGACTTGCTCCTACTACGACAAGGACCAGGAGGAACTACATACCTCCTAGTCTACCTATTACATATAACTATTACAATGGTCCTAACAATCCTCCCCTAAACTTGAATTTGACCTGTTGAGTTCAAGTTTCCTGGAAAACGTGCAAAGAAAGCCCGAGGATTGTATCAACAAAACAAATAGCAGCATCAACAAGATAAGAATCAGAAGAACAGCCGCATGAAACACTAGAAGCTTCTCCAAAGCTTGCAACAAATCAGCATCAGGTTGAATCTTTTCAGCAACATGAGCAGATTTGATGAGCCTTTACCAAGTAGCTGCTCACTCTTGGGCTAGCTAGTCATTCTGGTGGAATAAGCATCACCCTGGGAGACTAGAACCCAGCCCAACTCTTAGAACGTGAATCAATGGTGAGTGGAGTACCCTGATGATTTTAGGCAAACCATCACAGCCGTCAACGGATTTGATGCGTCTTTACCAGAAGTCGTACCCCTCTGGACTCGCCAACTCTTAGCAATGAAGCATCGGTGAGTTGAACACCCTATAGCTGTAAGCAAGCTATTACAGCTATCAACGGATTTGATAAGATCTTTACCAAGAGCCGTACCCCCTTGGATTAGCCACTTTTCAGTCCAAGACTATGGCAAGTGAAAACCATCCAGTTTTGGGTAACCTGGCAACCATTAACGGATTTGAGAATCGCACCAGGAGCCGTACCCTCAAGGTGAATCAACTTTTTCTTGTCGATTAGACATGGTAAGTTGAGAACCATTTGTTGTGTGGACCACGTCCAACACCAAGTGAAACCAAGTACCAGAACAAACTCAAACCAGGAACCACATTGTGAAACAGCCAAGGGATATTATGTACAAGTATAAAAGCTAAACTGTGTTTAAAGTATAAGCAGATATTATATAAAAAGTATATTTTTTCCTTTTGTTTTTTTTTAACTATAAAGAATGAAATTCACCAATCACTGTACATATTGGTGAAAAGAATAAAAATAGTAACAAAAATTCAAAGTATAAACACTTACAACCCAATCACCTTACATACCAGAAGCTGCCTTCTTATCCGCTAGCAACCGTGCTTGAATACCCTCTACCAAAGATGTGGCCATACTCGACTCATTCCCAGAAGGAGCAGTAGAAATCTGCAAGTGACTTGCCAACATTGCTTCCATGGAAGAAATAGTCAAAGGATACTCAACATCCGTCAGCATAAACACCATATGACCAGATCCTAATTCCAACACATGAACTCCACATCCAGCATATAGCTTCCATCACAGAATCTCCCATTGGAATTGATCCTTCCATATGCCCAAAACAGGAGCATTTGGAGGAGGATCCAACATCAGCTTGAGATCGGCCCAGAGACGGATACCAGGCCAGGAAGACACCGACATGGGGTCAAACGACATACTAGAATCAACAAGCCCAAACAACGCCATAAGATCCATACGGTCAGCCCACGATAAGACACCCTGCAAACCCGTTACCAATCGCACAGTCCCATCACTCAAAGTAATCCGATGGGAGACGCCACCAGGAAGTGTTGTAGACCTCTCAACTGTATAACCCGTAATGCTTCCATTGCCCAAAGGTAAGTCAGAATCGCTATCAGAAGCCGCATCAATTAAGTTCTCAGGATCACGCTTCTCAAAAGGAACTGATTTACCACGGCGAACACGACGAGCAAGTTTCTAACGAATGGACCGACGAGGTGTGGGAGCCGAAGGTGTTGATTCAACCTTTACCTTAACTCCAGCAACAACAGGGGAAGCAGTAGAAGTAGACTCATGAACATGTCCACCCAAAGGACCACTAGGAGCTGCATCAGAAGTAGGATTAGGTTGTGTTGCAGGAACTGGTGGTGATGGAGATGGCACATCAGATGTAGCAGCAGTAGGTATGGTGGGATCAACAAAGGTGCTCGCAGAAACATGGGTGGTGGTAGTAGTAACAAAGATGGTAGTAGCAGGACCAGCAGTAGAACCCATAGGAGCAACCAAGGGTGTAGTAGAAGGACCAACAGAAGTAGCAATAGAACCAGAAGGACTACCATCAGAACCAGGAGTGGGTACAGACGAAGGACCAGTAGAATCAGCAGGCATAGAAGCAGTCACACCACGAGGATGGTAAATAAATCTTTCCGGAATAGGTTGACTTTGACGCTTCACCATCTTTTCATAAAGGACCTTAAGCTCATCAAATGTCAAAGCTCGCACCCGAGCCCAAGTCCACGGGGCATTGAAATGAGCAGCAGATTGATATTTCACATAACGTTGCATCTGCTGGCGCTGCTCAGCCCGAGATAGAGGTCGGTTCCTTCTCTGTTTCTTTAGTTCTTCAGCGAGAGCCAACTGGTGCTTACGCATCATCACCATAGCACGCGGAATACAATTGTGTTCATCAACATCATCACCCAACAGATCTTTAAACTGAGCATAATCCCGAGTGAGAACAGTCAACACTTGCATCCATTCACCATCAGTCCAATGCATGGCATCATGCTGAATTTGCGCACGCCTTCGCTCTCGAAGCTCTTCCTCAGCAGCCCTATCCTCCTCATCAATCTCAGCCTGAACTCGACGAGCAGCCTCTTCACCAAGCCTTTCTTCTTCAATCTGTCGACGAGTACGCTTGCGAGTTGGAGATGGAGAATCAGTCATTGGGGCTTTTCCCTTCGGATCATGAGAGGGACCAGCATGAGAACCATCAATAGGATCAGAATCACCACCCATAGAAGGGGGAATAGCACTAGGAGAAGGAACATTGGAGGACATTGGAGGACCCGACAAATCATCATAAACTTTATCAGCAAAGGCAGCCTTTGCCAACAACGTCAAGCCATCCTCAACATTTTCCGCACCCTCATCCTCAGAATCTGAAAGAACCACATGCTTCTTGCGACGACGTTGTTGATTCTCCAACACCTTTATGCGATCAGCCAGAGGAAGAACAAACTCCCTTGTAAGCTTCCGATGTTGGTTTAAGTCAGCTTCCAAACAAATCATCCTCTCATGGTACCTGTGCATAAGATCGAGCAAAGATGTCAGTGTAGTAGGCTCCTCCGCCTGCCCACCAAGAGAACTTGGATCAGGGAAAGCATCACGGGAGCCCGAAGCAACATGTGGGTCAACCTGTGGAGAACTAGCATCAAACGGGATATCAGTCGAGTGTGGGGCAGGACTAGGAGGTGGAGTCTCCACAAAAGGAGACCTTTGTGAAACTGAGGAAGGACCAGCCTTGGTAGGAGATGGTTTTTCAACCACCACTTCCTCAACTAGCTCCTCCTCTACCACAGGAGTGGCACCAACACTAGGAGCCTCCTCCTCCTCCATGGGATCATCATCTATCACAACAAACTCAGGAGCCTCCTCCTCCTGACCCATAGGACCCTGAGCCAACCCCATCATGGCTTCAGTTAGGGGCCTCCAATCCCCAGTAAACCCATTCATCATATTGTAATACACTTTAGCGGTAAGTTTAGATGGCACATGCTCTGTCCTATCATGTGGAATGCACACAAGAATTTGTTGAAGAAACCTAGGGTACATAAAAATTTCTTCCTCGAACCAGCAGTAGACAAATTACTAGCCATCCCCTCAAAAAGATAATGAGAAAAATTAAACACTCTACCCTGGGCTAAACATATAAGACCGGTAGCCAAAGGAGTAGGGAAAGCATCCCAACTCCCAGACTTGGGACTCATACAATGGATCAAAAAGTGAACCAGAAGCTTCCATTGGGGGGAAAACCTATTCTTCTGGAAGTTAAACTTCCCCCCATGTTCATAACCTATGGCAACCATACCCTCTAATACTTCCGAATTGGGAAGTGATACAACACCCCCCTCATCCTGAAGATGAAGAGAAGAGCGAATAGACACTTCAGTTACCACATAAGCACGTCCATCTATGGTAGCATGGAGAGTACGTGGACGTCCAGCCACATTCACAAGCTGAGCAGACGCCCAAAATTGACGTATCACACTATCATATATGGTAGGACAAACAGTAAATGCAAACCTTAAGTTAGAAGCTTCAATAAACTCCAAGATATCAGCAAAATATTCACGATTTGGACCATCACCCAGATAAGCAACACGATTATGAGCAGGTTGGTAAGCAAGAGCAGCCATGGATCTTGATGAATTGATGGAAGAAGGATTGGGATTGGGATGTAGAGAGTAGAAGCGGTTTTTGTGTGTGTGTTAATTGTAACGAGTGAGTCAAGGGTGTATGTTGACCATATATGAAGAAAGTAGTAACTGTTCATTGACCCCTATTAATGGGGGGTTGCCCTTTCAAATTAAACCATAATGGCATAATAACCACTTGCCCTTTTTAACATAATAACCAACCCCCAATTTACTTGCTGAATTCAAACTTGTAAATACCAGTATTGGGAGCGTTGACCAAAAGTCAAAGCACACAATGGTCAGACCAGGAGCAAAACGTGATTAACAAAGGACAAAAGGAATGAACAGTAGCCAGACCAGTACCAGTACCAATAGCCAAACACCACTAGACATGGAAGGATTTTAAACCACCAGAAGGCAACCAAGTATAACTAGAAGCTGACCAAGGAGGACCAGAAGCCAGTCATATAAGGCCATATCCACCAGAAGAGAGCAAAAATCCTCCATCAGAAGCATCACACACCATCATAACCAAGAAATTATGTTGTTAAATACTATGAATACGTTAGACTGACCTAATATGTACACAAAGCCTCCCCTTAGGCTTTGCCTCCCCTCAATCCTAGACCTCAAGGATTGACCATCCCAATATGAACCACCAAGTGGTTAAACCGAGGACCATCAAATGCTTTAGTCAGCAAATCAGCAACATTGTCATCCGTATGTACTTTAAAAACCTGTATCAGCTTCTTCTCATTGGCATCGCGTATAAAATGATGCCGAATCTCAATATGCTTCGTCCGTTGATGAAATACAGGATTCTTCACAATGCAGATAGTGCTTTGATTGTCAATAAAAATTTTGGTATTCATAAAATTGAAACCATAGTCCAACATCTGATTTTGGATCCATAAAACCTGACCACAACAACTAGCAGCCGCAACGTATTCAGCTTCTGTTGAAGAAGTAGCTACGATTGTCTGTTTCTTACATTGCCATGAAATAAGCCGACGACCCAAAAATTGACAACCACCAGTCGTAGACTTCCTATCATTATTAGCACCAGCATAATCACTATCACTATAGGCTTCAAGAACAAAGGGAGATTCTCTAGGATACCATAGACCCAATTTAGGTTGAGCCTTGATATACTTGAAAATCTTCTTCACTGCATTGAAGTTCGAAACCGTTGGAGTCACCTGGTGTCTAGAACAAGCACTTACTGCAAACATAATGTCCGGACGTGATGCAGTCAAATACATGAGAGAGCCAATCATAGACCTATACATGTGAACATTTACTGGGGGATCTGGCTCATTCTTAAGTTTGATTTTAGCAACTTCATAAGGAGTTGCTGCTGGTCTAAGAGGATCCATGTCAAACTTCTGAAGAATCTCATGAACATATTTATCTTGACTGATGAAAATCCCATCCGATTGTTGCTTGACCTGAACACCAAGGAAAAATGACAGTTCTCCCATTGCACTCATCTGAAATTCGCCTTTCATCAAGTGTTCAAACTCATCACACCACTCCTTCCTTGTAGAACCAAAGATAATGTCGTCCACATAAACCTGAACAAGGATAATATCCTTGGAATTTCGCCGAAGAAATAGTGTTTTGTCAATAGTACCTCTTCTATAGCCATTCTTTAACAAGAAAGTGAAGAGACGCTCATACCAAGCTCTAGGAGCCTGATGTAACCCATAAAGAGCCTTCACCACCTTGTAGACTTTCTTGGGATGAAGTGGATCAACAAACCCCTTAGGTTGAGTAACATACACTTCCTCGTCAATTTTTCCATAGAGAAATGCACTCTTGACATCCATCTGGAACACCGTAAGCCAACATACGAAGCAAAGGCCAAAAACAGACGAATGGCCTCGATCCTGGCAACAGGCGCAAAGACTTCAGTATAGTCAATGCCCTCAATTTGAGCGTGTCCTTGTGCGACAAGTCTAGCTTTATTCCTGACAACAATTCCCCGTGCATCCTTCTTGTTTTTGAGAATCCATTTGGTATTGATAGCTGTCTTCCCATCTGGTAAGTCAACTAGAACCCAAACATTCTGAAACAAGAATTGCTGCATTTCCTCCTGCATAGCCTTCACCCAACTTTGATCCTCAAGAGCATGAGAAACAGACCTAGGTTCCACCTGTGAAAGAAAACAAGCAAACAAACAGTGTTGAAAGTCCGTATGATTATTACGCTTTTGATCCTCAATATAGCCCACAAGAGCATGATGATCAGACGAGGCCTTCTGCTGCATGCTGCGCGTCTTGACGGTAGAACCAGGATCTCCAATAATTTGAGTGGTAGGATGAGCTTTATGTGATTGCAAGACTGGATTGGAAGAAACCTCCACTTCTGGTGCCATGTTATTGAGATCACCAACAAAATCAGCATCATATGAAGCATTTTGGAAAATCCCGTCTACCGGTTGTTTATGTATATCATCCAGCTTGGTAGAAGACTTCTTTTCATGGTTCCCCAAATCAGAAGGACTGGAGAAACGTGTATTGGAAGCAGACTCACTAGCCGGTGTACCAGTAGTTGAGAGGCTAGCACTAGGAGCAGAAGCTGGAGTACCAGGAGCAACTTTGTCAGTAGGCTCAACCAAGGGAAACTCAAAACTACCTTGAGCAGCTGCTTTAGTAGCTTCTTGTTGTTGCTTGAGAAGAGTGTCAAGAGCTGCTTGGGAATCCTGTACATCCAATGGAGTTGCATCACTAGGAGGAGTAGGAGAGACCGTGGTGGAATAGGATGGAACCACAAAAATGTCATCCTCATCATCTGAATCAGAAAGACTAGAAGGAACACCAGTACTAGAAGTTGCAAACACTTGTGGTCCTGCATCATGGTTAGTTTTGAAACGAAAATATCCTAACGAATCACTAAGATAATCAAGATCAAAATACCATTCTGGACCTTTTCCTTGTATGTTTGTCTTCTCCTCAAAATACCTGAGATTAATAGTTTCAATTATCCTTTTGGCTTGAAGATTGTAGACACGATACGCCCGAGAATGAGCTGAATATCCCACAATGTATCCTTCATCAACCTTGCCATCAAACTTCCCCAAATAGTCACTAGTATTCAGAATGGTGACTGGACACCCAAAAGGCTTCAAATGAGCAATATTTGGAACTTTGCCCGTGAGCAGCTCATAAGGTGTTTTCTTGTAAGGATTGGTAATAGAAACCCTATTCAAAACAAAGCTTCTGTCCAGAACATGGTCGGAAGCTTGGAATCGGCAAGCATAGTTCTTGCTGCTTCTATTAGTGTCCGGTTCTTTCTTTCTGCCACACCATTCTGTTGAGGAGTCCTAGCAGCACTATAATCTCGTTTGATGCCCTTAGCATTGCAAAGTGCGATGAGGTCTCTATTTTTAAACTCAGTTCCATTGTCGCAACGAATACCTTTAACTTTCTTGGACAACTGATTCTCTATCAAGGTAAGAAAATCTCGAAGAATTGAGTAGGTCTCACTTTTGGCAGCCATGAAGAACACCCACGTAAACCTGCTATACCCATCAGTTACCACCAAACAGAATTGCTTGTGGTCAATGCTCCTGATGGATGTAGGACCAAATAAGTCCATGTGTAGAAGCTGCAATGGTTCAGTAATAAGACTTATAGCAGTAATGGCCTTGAAGGATGCTTTGTGTTGTTTGCCTTTGATGCAGGCAATACAATTTATATAATTTGCAAACGTCTTTGGAGGTAAACCAGAGACCAGATTCAGATTGGCAAGTTTGTGAATGGTCTTGAAGTTCACATGTCGCATCCTTCGGTGCCATTTAGTGGCTTCATCTTCTGAGGCTTTTGCAACCAGACATGCTAGTTGACCAGTAGGGTTGACTTCATTCAACTTGATGCTATATAGATTGTGTCTTCTAGGGATTCTGAGTAAAACTTGTGAGTCATCCGGAAGCTGAAAATCTTTGGAAAGCACAAGTGCATCAGTATCGGTGAAGAGTACAAACTGCTTCTTGTCACAAATCTGAGAGACCGATATCAAGTTGAAGTGTTGAAGTGCTTCCACATAGTAGGCCTGCTCAAAATTTAGATTTGGAGTCTTTATCGTTCCTTTGCCAGTGATTCTGCCTTCACCTCCACCAAAATAGACCTTGCCGCCATGAAATGGTACAAAGTTAGAGAGAAGACTTTTATTGCCAGTCATGCTCCTGGAGCAACCACTATCAACAATGCCTAGACTAGGATCCTGGTATGGAGTAACCTACAACAACAAGATAATAAAAGTGCAAATGTTAGTGTCTTAAGGGGACCCAAACCTTTTCAGGTTTGAGCCTGCCTTGTGGATCATTTGAAGAATGCCAAGAAGATTGATGAGATCCACCATTGTTACTTGGTTGCCTGTGCATCATATGGGTATTATTATTTGACCAAGAACAACCTGCTGAGGGCTTAACAGCAGTTCCCAAAGTGCCCAAACCAAAATACGTGTGATCTAAATTATGCGGATAGATTGGATTAAAATTTGGAAAATAATTACTGGTTGGTTGGAATCCACTATCTCTCCAATAATCAGACGCGAAAGGAGAGGATACTCTAGAAGTATTAAACATTGGATCACTGGGATTAAGTCTTCTAGAAGCATATGAGGCAGCTCCTGGTGAACCAGGAGCAGGAAAAGCATGATTTACAGATGCATGTGTGTCATAATAATCACAATCTTTAATTAAATGAAAGGAACTGCCACAAACAAAACATGTTTTGAAAGACCTTTTATTAGAATGAGGTTGTTTCATACTGCCTACTTTATTACACACATTTCTAGGAAAAACATTCTTCCTAGGACTCAATAAACAAGGACCAGACACACTTGTCTTGACAGCAACTTTTTCTTCACACTTCCTAGCACCAGTAGCAGCATGTTCATTTGACTTGGAACTTGTAGGTCTTGACTCTTCACGTGAACCATTAGATGCAGAGTCACCAGCTTTGTCAATGAAAGTACATGAGACAAAGTCATTAGTATTAGTAGAACTTGTTGGGGACTCAAGCATCTGCGATCCATCCGAGTCATTATGCCATGAGGTGGGCATAAAAGTTCCAGTAAGAGGAGGAGGGACAGCATGCATTTCTACTGCTGGTTTAAACCTATTGTAACTAGGTTTGTCCTCATCCTCTTTGTCGGCATCAAAGACACTTGAGAAAGATAAATCAAATACATCTTCAGAATCAATATATTTTTCAAATCCTAAGCCTCTTTTAGTTCTGCCAGACATGCTACTATCAATCAATTTTGAAAGATTTTTAGGTGCCTTTTGCCATTTGTCAAATCTTAACATTGTAGCATCTAATTTAGCTTGCATCTCCTCTTTTTCTTTGATACTAGCATCTCTTTCAGTTTCTGTATATTTAAGCATATTTGTAGTGTTTTCTAAATCAATGCTTAGTATTCTGATTTTATCCTCATATGCACGTTGAGTATCTTGTAACCACTTCTTTTGTTGTTCCAATGTGTTTAATGAAGCCTTATAGGCTTGAACCTCTAAAAAATACTTATCATTTTGATCATTTACTTCATTAAATTGGGACAACAATTCTGTGTATTTATTATGACAACCAAGAGGACAATGTTGTACCTGAGGTGAGATGCCCATAAGAGCAAACTCTTCTGCTTCTTCTGCATCAGAGAGATTCCCAGCAATCATTACCAATACATCAGTCGAGGATTCAGCTGATTCCAGAGTAGAAGCCTGATGATCATTCTAGTTGACCATAGAGTCAACAGATACCAATGCCTTCCTGTCATCTTTAACCTCCTGAACCTTGAAAGTGGAGTACTTGCTCTTCTCCTGATCATTCTTGCTAGGGCACTCCCTTGCAAAGTGACCCTGTTGCTGGCAGTTATAGCACCGTACCTTGCTTCTATCGAATCTTGCTGTCTCCCGAGGGTTGTAATTAAATTTCCTTCCTACTTTCTTCTCAAACTTGTGAACCCTAAGAGTAAGCATGGCCATCTGCCATTTAAGATCTATCTCATCCAGGTCAAGTTTATCGATCTGTTTGAAGTCATCAAAAGCAAGTTGTTGTTCAGCAGTAACATCAGCCACAAAAGAATGAAGAACAGCTTCTACCATACTACTAGACTTGGCAGCAGGATCTGGAGCAGAAGACATGGGAATAGATGCATATGTCATGGGACTAGTATGCTGAATAGTATGCTGGGGGGAGACAGTATTGCTTAGGCTACTTACATATGACATGGGACTAGATGCCATAAAGCTCACAAAGGCTGAATTAGCAGGGGTGGGAAAAGAGTCACTAGGATATCCTCGCACATGAGGTTCGAATGTTCTGAGCCTATAAAACAAATCATCAAAGGTGAGATAGTCAAGCCCACCTTTGGCTTTTAGAGAGATCACCACCTGGTTCCATGAGTTGGGTAAGGCTTTAAGAAACCTTGCATTAATGTCACCATCATCAGGTTTTGACCGAAGTTGATTCAATTGGCTCAAGATCTTCTGGAACCTATCATACCCTTGATTTAGACCTTCAGTTTCTGAGATTTTGAATTCGGTAAATTCATCTCTCAGCATGGACCTTCGCATTTTCTTTGACTCCTCATTCCCGCCGAACCTTGCTTTTATGCCATTCCAGATCTCTCTGGCATCATCCAAATGGTAGAAGTCACCCATGTGATCTTCAGGAAGAGATTGAAGCAAAATTGTTTTTGCTTTTACCTCCTTCTGAATAGCGATGATTTCCTCATGAGATTTAGGGTCAAGAAGAGTAATATTACCGTTCTTGTCTCGTCCAGTAAGCTTCCTGCTGTTTCCATTCAGAATGATCTTCCAAAGATCTTGATCAGTGTTGGTGATCCACCATTCCATCTTCATTGCCCAGTTATCATATTCACCCTTTTTCAGAAGAGGGAATTTTCCATTCGTGTTGGAGACCGTAGCCAGGATCTGCTGTGGTTGCACAATTTTAGGAGTGCTTTCTTCTCCTGTTTGAGTAGAAGTTGAGGCAGACATGATAAACAGATTGTTAGAAATAAGAGAACTTGATTATGCTTGTATAGAGACCCTCCCAGGCTCTAATACCACTTGTTGGGTCTACTAGATGTAGATCTTGCAGCCTGTCAGGACAGGTGAATGACTTCTGTAATCACAAGTCAAATCACAAAGAGACTCTATACACAATATGAATGTAGAATATAAATATAATTAAGAAAAACATAATAACTATAAAGACTTGATCCTTTCTAAGGATTTCTAATATTGATAATGACTAGAACTACGTTTTGTGAAGGTATATCTAACCCTTCTGCCTAAGGTTCCTTTTATACTACAAGGAAACCCTAATACACCATTAAAGAAAACGTGTAAAACTGATATGCATATCCTTTCCTAACATATCTCATGCATATCCTAATAGAATATTAAGTAAATAATAAAGTTTGACTTCGACTAGGACCAGGAGCAGGACTTGCTCCTACTACGACTAGGACCAGGAGGAACTACATACCTCCTAGTCTACCTATTACATATAACTATTACAATGGTCCTAACAGGTACCTTCACTTTTCTAGTCGACTTTGTTGTTGTTGATTATGAAATAGACCCTCGTATTCCGTTAATACTTGGACGGCCATTCTTGAGAACCAGAAAATCTTTAATCGATGTTGCCGAAGGTGAACTGATTCTAAGGGTCGGGAATGATGCACAAGTCTTTAAGATGGGGATGATTACAAGTAAATCAAATGGAAAAGAATCAGTGAAAAGGATTAATGTGCTTCAAGAAGAGCTTACTACTACTTTGGAGAGTATAAAGCTTGATGATTTTGTTGTATATGATAATCCTCTTTTCGAGTCTTCTTATGATAACCCACTTTTCCAAGACGATGTGGATGATTCTAATGATTCTCTCCCCAATTTGGATCCCCCACCAATTTATGATTCTCCACTGATCTATGATGCTTATGATGATGATTCTAGTTCCGATGGGGATGATTATGATGATTTTACTTCAGAGTATAAAGACATGCCAACTTATGACGACTTTCATGATGTTGATACTCTTTCGAGTGACTCTTCACATGATGACCTTGCTCCTACTATTGATGAAGATCCTCCACCAATAATGCTTGATCCTACTTTGGATGACTACTCATTTGAGGAAGATTTTACCACTTTCCTTAATACATACTTCCCAAATGAGAATGATTCTCCTCCTTTGACTTTGATTATGGTCTTTATCCTCCTTCGGATATGAAGAAACCCGTTTCAAAGCAGAAGAAACCAGAAGACACCAATATCTGTAGTACATATGTCTTGACACCTCTTTATCCACCTTCTGAGGATGAGATTGTGAGATTTATGAGCGGATCTTCTTCAAGCTCTACTGAGCCTGAGTGTTATTTTCCCCTAAAGGAAAAGGTGTTCGATCCCGGTATTGAAATTTTTAAGCCATCTCAGTATCCATCTGATGAAATAAAAGGAAAGATTTTTGGAAACAATGGAGATATGCTTGCACTTCATCATACTTTCTACCACCGTGCTCAACTACTGCTTAAGGGAACCTTGCCTACTCTTCTTTGGCCTTGTTCGCCTTAATCATGTGCTATTTGATGGACGAAAACCATGTATTTGACCCCGGTGGATATTCTTCAAGGTTCTTACCATTCTAATCAAGGTCGAGTCAGGCTCACGACTCGGTGAACAAAAACAAGCGCTTCTCGGGAGGCAACCCGCAGTATCTATCATTTTTATTCGTTTTTATAATAAGTGTAGGGGAGACCCTAGTATATGTTTGTAGTTTTCTTTCTTATCATGTGCAGGGATTCGAGCTTTCAAAAATCCATTCTTGATAACTTTTGACGACCCGTGATTCCGTGTACCCGTCTTCCCGGTTCTATCCTAAACTCTTTTGATTCACTATTTTATATTCTTCAATATTAAAATAGGAATCACTTTAGTAGTCTTTTCCTTAGCAAGATTTAAACAACGTGCACAATGTCCTAAGTGTATGGGAGGTTACTTCCACATGCTTAAACACTGAGGACAATGTTTATATTAAGTGTAGGGGGGACTTCTATCAAAGTTAAGTGGGCTTTTCCTTGTATATGTCCTTATTTTAGCCAGAAAATTGATATTCGACATTTTTCAAAATTTTTAATCTATTTTGGCCTATTAGTATTTTCCTTTGTTATCGTTATTTTCTTTCATTTAGAATAAATTTCAATAAAATGATTTTAATAAGTTTAGATGTCGTTGATATATTAGGCCCGTCATGAATCTTTTGACTAAACCCGAGTTTACTTATCTAAATTTACTCTAGCTAGTATCCTTAACGTGTTTAAGTCAAGTTTTGCTAGGCTTTTATATAGGGAACTTTAAAACGTGAAAGTCTTAACTCTTACGGGTTAAGAACAATAACTTTTCGCAAGTTCCTATAATTGATCCTAGAAAGTCGTTTATCAAGGGAACTTTAAATTGCGAATTCTAAACTTGAAAAAGTCTAAGAAGATGCAAGATCCTATAGATGACTTGAAAACCCAAAACTTTGATTTAATTGGCTAAGCATCCACGAGTCTCATTCCTTGAGATTTTAAATTGTGGAGAACGAGAGATGATAGAGTCAATTATAAGTTTGGTATTCTTTCATGAATTTATGTGAGTTGATTATGAGCTTTTTCTCCCATCGCTTGTTAATAAATTTAATTGCAATAAGTAAGGTTGTACGATTTGAAAAGTTACTTAGCTTCTAGCACAAGATCATTTAAAAGTTGCTCGGTATTAATTATAGTTCATAGCGAAGGCATAACTTATTAAAGCGGGATGCAAAGATTGGCGAGTCCGAAAAGGCCCTAACAAGGCATGAGGGCTACATTTTATTGCAAAGATCCAAAAGTGATGTGAAGAATCATTTATCAAAAATCAATATGAAGGATCGAGACAAACGACGAAAAGCAAATACTCCTGTAAAGATCATGGAGAAGTCTATCCGAAAAGACCCTAGCAAGGTATGAGGATAAATAGATCCAAGTCCTAAAAGGAGGCGGATCATTGTATATCAAAATCCCAAATAAATATTGGAGAAAAATGAAGAAGTCGTGGTCCAAGTATGAAGAATCTATCAAAAAGTTCAAGTGAAGAAATTCCTATTATGAAGAGAAGACCATTATTTCATGAACGTCTCTCAAGATTTGAAGTATGAAGTCAATGCCAAATATCGATCCGAGAAAGGTCTCAAATTGTGAAGCGAGTTATGCCAAGATATAAACTTTAAGAGGTCTCGAGAAGCAGTTTTAAAAGATTTTGTCCTTTAGCTAACTATTGATTAAATCGTCCTACTTTATTTTCAGCCTAAATAACTATCAAAATAAGTCAACAATGCATCCTCGTGATCATTCAAGACAACAATAAAATATAAGAGATACACCTAGGAATAAGGGGGTCTAAGCAAATAATTGAGCCACATGAGTGAGTGTTTGTTTACTAACTTATAATAACAATGATCTCGTTTTTAAGCTTGGTTTGGGGAACGTGAAACTTGAGGGTGATAAACATTCATGACAATTCAAAGCCCTAATGTAAGTCTTCGATCTCTTTACTTGTTTTCTTCCTTCAAATATTTTGTTATCTTCTATCTTTTTACGTTTCCTTAATGTCTTGTGTTCAAATAAAGGCCAAGGTAGGTTAATTATGATGGAAAATGTAAATCTTGCTTTGTAATTAATGCATTGCATGAGAGCATTGCAATGTTCAAGTGTAGGGGATTTAATAAGTGTGAAAACACTTATCCTTTTACCACTTAATTATAATAATAACCAAGCCAAAACGTGTACTTAATGTCATTAATGTCGGAATTATGCGTGGTTTGTGTTTTTGTTGTGATTTAGGACCAAAATATGAAAAGGGAAGAAAACAAAGGCTTTCAAGGGCTTTCACGGGCTTTTATCGAAGAAAAAGACAAAAGACGAAGTCAAAAAATCAAGAGTGCAAAAAGAACGGAAGTCCAAGGCCTATTCTGAAGATTTATCAAAGAAAAAGTCTAAAGACGGAAGTTTAACGAAGTCAAAGAACCAAGTCTAATTAATGAAGAAATTAGAAGACGAGATCATTTTATTTATCGACAAATCCCGAGACAAAGTCGAGAATGACGAGTTTATTGTCAAAGACGAAAGACGAGAAAGAAAGAAAGAAAGAAAGAAGGAAGCTTCCAACCAACCATACACTCCACTCCTATAAATACCCTCCTAATGACACATTAGGAGGTGTTAGCTAATTTGACACATTAGTCTTTTCACATTTATTTTCATGCACTTTCATATTGTCATTTACTTAATTATTCTTTAACTTCAAGATTATTTCGAGTAAGTTGTTGAATTCTTATCTTTACTTTCAAGTTTTTATATTAATCTCTCATTCTACCTTTCTTATTTTTGGTTAGTTTTATGCTTATTTGCTTATTGTCATGCTTATTTGATTGTTTGTTATGTTTTTATGTGATTGATTGTGGTAGCTTATTGATTTTATAGCTTATTGTGTGCTTTTCTTAAATAAGTTAAATACTTAGGTTAAAATATGTATTATTATATATTAATAATACAACCTAAGTCATGTTAATTAATTAATTATATCCATGGTTTTAAAATAATTAATTAATTATAAGTCTCAGAAGCATCATCTGACGTGTACGCTCAGAATCGCGAGATGTTCTTATCAGGAGTAAGAAGGTTAAGAACACTCGGAAGCATCATCTCGTTTCTTTCATTGGAAAGACACTTCAATTACCTTTTCAGGGATACTTGAATCGCATCTTGAATGTTCCTAGATCTAATATATTTAATTACGCTCGTAATAAATATATATACGTAATTAATAATAGTTCGTGTTTTAACTAACTAAACTGATGAAAATGAGCAGTAAATTAGTGCGATGATTACGAAATTGAACTTAATCGATCTAATAATGAACAGTTCATCACATCAAAACACATAGTAACTAACTAAACATGATCACCCATGGTGGGTTAGTGGTGCCGCGGCCTAAGCATGATCCCATAGGGATCATGTTGTTGATTTCTAGTGTTTGATTATGGTGATTAGCATATTTGATTGAATATTTAATTTAGGTGGCAAAAGGATAAGTGTTTACACACTTATTATGCACCCATACGCCCCACATGATAATAATAATAATATGGCTAAACGCTGAAGGGATGCCACGAGCTATCACTCCGTCGTGGTGGAGTCATAACATCCCAGATTGCATCAAACCCAGACGGTGAGATGGTCCTATTCTTCCTTTCAACTACCCCATTTGATTCTGGAATGCGAGGATTCGAGAAGTTATGGGTAATACCATGAGCTTCACAAAGGCACCAAATTGCACTTCATTATCAAATTCCCTACCATGATCCGTCCGATTTGGTCTGATTTGATAATTTTCGAACGGTTTAGCCCGTTTCGGCCGGCCCAAACATGTAAGCCCAAGCCCATTACAAGGCTTGGGTATATAAACCCTCTCCTTAGATGGAGAGGGTGTGTGGCTATTCATTTTCAACGCGGGGTACCCCTTGTTTCATTGCTGCCGTGGGACCCACACGCACCAACCAAGACCATATGGTCTTGGTGGTGGTCGGCTGGAAAAAATGTTAAAACGTTGTGAAGAAACCAGTACTGCATGACATGTCACGTCTTACTAAAAAAATACAATAAAGTCTAAATTTTACTAGACGTGCATGAATCATGCATGATTCATGTCGAATCATGCATGATTCATGTCGAATCATGCATGATTCATGTCGAATCATGCATGATTCATGTCGAATCATGCATGATTCATGTCGAATCATGCATGATTCAACGTGAATCATGCGGCTTCGTCTTCGCCTTCATTGTCACATACCATCGATGCTTGCCAAATTGAGGCAAATTTGGAAAACAAAATCTGACGGATTTTTCTGGACGTTTTTGTGTGCGCAACAGTATTCAGAAGGTCATAACTTTTGATTGAACCGTTGGATCGATATATGTTGTAATTTGATTACATGATTGTTTAATGATATTCTAATACTTATACGAGATAGTTATACGACGCAGATTGTCACAAGGAACCCTAACTCTTCTAGCGAATCAATCGTAAAAGAAGTAAAATATACATTTTTAAAAAAAATCTCAAATTTTGCAATAAACTTTAGTGGTGGTAGAGACAGAAGTGGTAAAGGCTGTCGGCATGTGGGTATGGAGAAGGTTTAATAGAAGTTGTTTTTTGTATTATTTTAAAGATATTAAGAGAAAACAGAAAGGGATATGAATGTGGATCTTCATCTATCCCTATCTTTCTTTAGATCAATCCAGCTCTTGTAACAATTATAAGAAAATGTGGACCTACAGTCCAGTTCGATAAATCTTTAGAATAGGTCTTTGACTTCCGTTCTTTTTGCACTCTTGATCTTTTGACCCCCTCACCCAGCCACCTCACTCTTCCTATTTATGAAGATGTGACCAGAATTGTAGTTGGTGAACAGCCATTAAGTGAGGTGCTGAATTTAAACATTAATTAAACATCGTTAAAACAACATTGTCTACCGCTTATTGAACTCTGATTTTGTCGAATGGTTTATTCTATAAAACTTCTCTTTCGTAATCATCGCACTAATTTACTCCTCATTTTCATTAGTCTAGTTAACCGGTCAAAAATGATTTTTACATATCCTGAGTATGATTATGCGCAACTTAATGCAGAGAATGCAAAAACGGATCTTAGAATTCGCTTTAACATGCAAAAGGAAACCTATTTCTTCAAAACCAAATTTATCGACACAGAAATCTTTCGGAGTTGATTTCACGATATTCGCACCTAATATACACAATGAACAAACACAAGCATATATTTGGGGTATTATATTGTGTTATGGATTGAAGTGGAATTAACAAACATAAGTCCTGAATCACCATAAAGTAAATTGTGCAAACTTTTATATTTTTTACGAGTAGCACCCGTTCATGATATATGCATATGTTTCTTTATCTCTTATTGAACGAATCACAATAATTAAAATCACGAACATATGATCAGGAACAATTATAAACATGATAATTATTACGTATATAATTATAACACGACTATTAGAACACGACATACACGGATTATAAAATACTTTTACACTATTTAAGATCTAATTAAACAATTTAAAAACTATTTAAAAATTATCAACTAATAAATTTATTTTGAAAATTACCTTTACTATTTAATAAACAAAATCTATTTAAAAGATGGTCCTTATTATCTTTGATTTACCTCCGCTTTTTAGGGCTTCGTTCTTGCCTTGCCTTTTATTTAACCTCATCATGAGGTGTTTTATGGCCAAAGACGTTCTGGTTAGGTTTAGCTATGTTTTAACCAAACTTGAATGCACCAAATTAGTTGGTAATAACAAGTATTTACAACCTAAGGGAAATGGATCTAGGGCAGCATCCAACTTACTTGAGCACAACACGCAGATAGAGACACATACTCCGCTTCGGCTGATGAAAGTGACGTGCAATCCTGCTTCCCTAACAAGATGGATAGTTACCTTAGGGATAATGGCATTATGCATCAAACCTCTTGTGCTTATACTCCTCAGCAAAATGGTATTGCTAAGAGAAAGCACAAACATTTACTGAATGTTGCTAGAACTCTTTTTACTAAAACTTGTAGACACAAAGCTTTTGTCCGCACCAGAATAAAATAAAGCTGTAAAACTCGTTTTTGACATAACTTCTTCGTTATTTAGAGTTAAAAGGTGTGCGAATAACCAAAACGAGCCTAAAAATAAGCTCTTTCATTATGTAAAAAGGAAATTAAAAATTGACCTGTTTTCGGACCTTGAAATGCGTGTACAGGTTTATATAATCATTTTGAACACAAGTAAAGATTATAAGTTTGTGGCATACTAGAAGGCAACAAGCATCAAATAATAATTCGCATCAACAATAATTCAACTGGTTGTGGGGGTGCCCTTGTATACAAGCAAAGTTCAAAAACAAGCAAGTTCTAAGCTTAAAAGTGCCTAGATACGTTTTTTTATCAAAGTCAGTTGGAACCAAGCTTGTTTTCAGTAATGTGTTTTGTTGGACTCACACACCTTATAGGATGTACAACAACGATACTCCAAAAGAGTTTCATTCTCCAATAGCCTCAGTTTGTTGTAGATATCATCAAAAGTAGTACTACTCGTAGTGGAATTACCATTGTCGATCCACCAATCCCACCCCCATCATCTACACCTCCTCCACACCAAACGGTCTTTCAAACAAAAATAAACCAAAAAAGGGGTTCAAAGCCTTACTTAAAAAGCTGATGCCTTCCTTATTTCTGGGGGTTTTCACACACAGCAAACATGATGTCAGGTCTTGAGGCTGTGAGATGATTATATGATTTCTCGACACGACTTAATACGTAATTAAAACGACATCATCAAAAATATAAATTATCGAAAGCAACGCATGCAGAATGTTCCTTATGCCTCAGCTGTAGGATCAATTATGTATGCTGTGAGATGTACTCTTACTGATGTTGCGTTCGCTCAGAACATAACAAGCCGATTTCAACAGAGTACTGCTCGGATGAGCTATTTAGTCACGGGAATAATTTATGGGGTGGTTTTAAGGGCTTTCAGGCCCAATAAGCATTTGTGGGTCCCACTTGGTAAATATTCTTGATAAATGATGAAATCCGCTAAAGTCTTGCATCATTGTTTGTAGCATCTTTTGGGTATCTTGCATTATTGCTTCTTTCATCTTTTGGGTTTGGGTAAATTTTGTTATAGGGTTAATTAGGGAAGATCATAAGATGTTGATCCTAAACTTAGATCGATTAGCTTTGTGTTAACGAGATTGAATCAAGTTTAACACTTAGAGAAACGTTGTTGTTATATGAACAACTCAAGTGTTATGCGGAATTAACACTTCAGTTTGCGCCAAATATCTTTTTCTCTGCCTCTTGAATCTTCTTTTTTTTGCATTTTGAACATGTTTTTCAAGTTCAGTGGTGTACTTCTCGTAAGTCGGAGAGAATAAATCAACATCGCCCTCATCGCCCGAAGGAGATTGAGAAATTTCACTGGGCCCCGCCTTGCCAATATCCCCTTGGTACCAAGTCAAAAACACAAACAATCAAGAATCAACTAGCAGTTAATCACATAAGTATGCACACATAAGTCCATTACCAACGCCAAAATCTAATTTTCCGGCCTTTTTTAGACGATGTTCCTCTTGTTTTTTCGGTCGTTATCTGAGAAAACCATGGCATGATTTCCTTGCCAACATGAAGATCCAAAGAATTTTTCTTATGTTATTTGGATTTGATTTTCTTTTCATTGTTTCCACTGTTTTAAATTTGATAAGTGGACCGTTACGCGTAATTATGGCGTGTCATCAAAGCATGCAAGGTAATATGTAGTAAAACATACATGACCATAGGGAAAACCAGAATCAAACATCGGTTCCCAAACATAAGCCCAATCAAATAAAAATGCAAAACGAAATTAAAATAGACTAAAAACAAAACGAGAAAAATTGACACTTTACTAAAACAAAATGTTAAAATAAAACAAACAACCAATCGGAATACACCCGATCAGAATCCGATCTGATATACATATCAGCAGCAAATCACTTTATCAACTAGCGTAAATTTTTGAATAACCAATTTTTCTAAAAATAATCCAAACACCATAGTGTTTTTAAGTAAAATTTTCTATGCGCTTTACTAGTAGTGGTTGGAAAAGAATGAGAAGATTATCGACCTTTGTAGGTTTCCCAAGGAAAATCAATATCATTGTTGTGTTGAAAAAACCATGTTAAATGTTGTTCGACGCGAATACCGTAAAAGGAGAAGAATACTCACATGACTAAACACCTCATTCTATATGAACAACAATTATTAATTAGATTAAAAGAGACACAGTCTTAAGACTTATAATTAATTAATTATTTTAAAACCATGGACATAATTAATTAATTAACATGACTTAGGTTATATTATTAATATATAATAATACATATTTTAACCTAATGTATTGTTGTCATCACGATAAAGTGACTTTTAGGGTCAAAGAATAAGAACACGTGAATACCTCATAGAGATAAAATGGTCATAACTTGAGCATCGTAAGTTCATTTTCAGCCCGTGACCTGTCAAAACGACCGAAAAACAAGAGGAACATCGCTGTAACCAACTTTAGGTTGGTTAAGGAATTTTGAAGGTATATATATATATATATATATATATATATATATATATATATATATATATATATATATATATATATATATATATATATATATATATATATATATATATATATATATATATATATATACATATATAGAATTTGGATCAAAACCCCCTTTCCTCTTAGTCTTTATTTATGTTTGAATAAGTGATTCTTTGTAGACACCTATATGTTTGCTATTTGTTAATTGTATGTCTTTGGTAAGTTAAAATGTCGTAATCTAAGATTTTAAGGCTTCTAGTCGTGGAAAGTATCTATTTTTGTATTTTAATAGATGGATTTTTTGACCTTATAATTTATGTGGTTATGAGCTTATGTGAGTAGATGGATTTATGTGTTATATGTTGTATTGATTCTTATAAGTGTCATCCGTAAACTCTTAGATCGAATGGTTGGACATTTTGGAAACAACAATTTGTAGTTAAAGTCTACTATATCTTTTGAGGTTTCTAGGGGATGTAAACTAAAAGAAAGGATAACTTATGACAACCAACGACATTCAAGTTTATCTATGTATATATTGATTGGCTCAGTATGGACATTCTTTCCTTATTAGGATTCCCCATATGCAGGCAAATGTTTTCCCGTGAAAAGTGTTTTGGATCGTACCGTGTATAAAACTATTCGTGACGTTGATTCCGGATAAGTCCTCGAAACTTTATTCCGGATAAGCCTTCAAACACCATATTCCGGATAAGTCCTCGAAAAGTTATTCCGGATAAGCCTCGAAAACCATATCATGGCTAAAACAAATTTGGCATAGTAACGACTCAAAAATCCCTTGAAATCTTGGTATGCATGAAATTATACCCATAATCCAACAGTTGGTTCTGAATCCTTAAGACTTGGCCCAAAACTGCACCAATAGCGAAGTCGCTAGCGTCGCACATCAACTCAAAGGGAAGCTCCCAGCGTATAATTTGTTCTTGTCAGCGCCAAAATTTAATTAAGTGTTTTTAAAAGTTATTTTATAAAAAGTTGATTTTAAATATTTTAATTATTTAGTGTTTTTAAATGTTTTTAAATTTTGGCTTATTTGCTTTTTCTTAAAAATTTATTTGGTTAAGTTTTTAGATAAGTGCTTATTTATATTTTAGCTTATTTTGCATTTGTGTTTTAGTCTGTTTGTAATTCGGGTTCTTAAAACCCTATTTACCAGACTTAGGTTGAGTTTTATCTTTTTCCCAACTTACATGCAAATTCATTTAATCCAAATTAGGTCCTTCATAGCTTATTCCGACTTAGGTATAATTTCTGTATTCAGACTTGTTTTTATTTCCCACTTCCCGAATTAGGTCAAGTACCAACATCCCAACAAGGTATTGCACGCTGGATTCCAAATTAGGAGATGCTTGATATCCCGAATTAGATCCAACTCCTGGATCCGAACTAGATATAGGATTGCATTTCCCGAATTACATTCAAACTAGCCTATTCCGAACTAGTTATGAAATCATGCATTCCGAATTGAGTGCTGGGTCCTCGATTCCGAATTACTTGCTGAATCTACATTCCAAATTAGGTGATTGATAGTGTATTCCAAACTAGGTTCAACAACTTGTATTCTGAACTAGATACGGCACATGCATTCCGATTTAGATCATGAACTACGGATTCCGAATTAGAATTGGTTTCTACTATTCCGTCTTATATTTTTTATTTAGGTTTCCTGTTTAGTTTCTAAATGTTATTTTTCCCGGCATTTTCTTTATGCTTTATTTTTAATTGTTTTATCTTAAAGTTATTTAAAGTTTTCATTTTTATTTAAGTTGTCAAATTTACTTTTAAAAGTTTTTAATTTTTCGTCAATTATTTTTAAGTCTTAATTATTAGTTTTAAATTTTTTTAAGCTTCCACTTTTACTTAACGACATTTACATTTACATTTTCATTTTACTTTTATTTCTAGTTTAAATTAGATAATCATTTCTTTATTTCCCACCAAGAACGACTGAGTCACACGATAAATAATAAGTGTGAAAACACTTATCCTTTTACCGCTTAATTATAATAATAACCAAGCCAAAACATGTATTTTATGTCGTAAATGTCGGAATTATGCGTGGTTTGTGTTTTTGTTGTGATTAAGGATCAAAATGTGAAAAGGGAAGAAAACACGGGCTTTCACGAGCTTTTATCGAAGAAAAAGACAAAAGACGAAGTCAAAAGATCAAGAGTGCAAAAAGAACGGAAGTCCAAGGCCTATTCTGAGGATTTATCAAAGAAAAAGTCTAAAGATGGAAGTTTAATAAAGTCGAAGAACTCAAGTCTAATTAATGAAGAAATTACAAGACGAGTTCAAATAATCCCAAGACAAAGTCAAAAAAGTCGAAGAATTTAGAAGACGAAAAGACGAGAAAGAAAGAAAGAAGGAAGCTTCCAACACATGCTAACCTCCCTTCTCCCTATAAATAGAGCCTTCCTACCTCATTTTCATTTTGTTGGCTATTTTGACAAACTAGTCTTCCACCATTTTCATTACTTGCACATTTATTTTCATGTCATTTACTTAATTGTCAATTTAATTACCTTGTTTTTCACCTTAAATTTCTTGCCTTTAATTCAAGTAAGTCTTTTAATTTTGTTGTTAATCTTTATTTTCCTTTAATCAAGCTTTTCATTATCATTCTTATTCTACTTTTCTTGTTTTTGATTTGTTTTTATTCAGATTAAGCATTAATTTTGCTTAATCTTATTGCTTATTTGAGTAAAAAGTTTATCTTTTTATTTCTTTCTAGGTTTTTATACGAATTAAACTATAAGCTTGACAATCTTATTGGCTTATTTTGTATTTAGCTTATATGTTTTAAAATTTTCTTAAAAGTTTTATCTTTTTAAATTCCATTTTATAAAGTTTTCTTAATTTGTGTCTTGAAAGTCTTTAAATTTGTGCTTATTTTGTTCATCTTATTATCGTTTGAATTAAGTTTTTGTTATTTGCTTATTGTCTAAGTGCTTATTTGGTTTGCTTATTGCGAATTTCATTCCATCTAATAGGGGATTTGGATTCCGACTGCTTGTTACAATCGCAAAAACCACAAGGATTTCTACATTGCGATCAGTATTGCGATACTCCCCCTTATTCTGATCAAGATTCCGATCGCTCATTGCGATTGTGGATTGCGATGGGGCTTAAGGCTGTATTTGACGGAATGCTGCCAAATTTTTGACAGCCATATTCCGACAGAGAGCATCATTCCGACGAAACATTCCGATGGGATTACTTTTTATTATTCCGATAGCTTTGTTTAAATTTATTCCGATAGATTTCATTTTGAGTATTCCGATAGAACTGTCTTCACTCATTCCGATCCTATTCCGACGGCTTTGTTGTGACAGCTTTCCAATGGGATTCCGACGGATTGGACTTTTGTTTTAATTTCTTGTCTTAGTTTTATTTTTAAGTTTGCATTGTTTTAAGTTTTCAAATTTTCATTTTTATTACTTGTCAAATTTACTTATCGTCAAGTTTTACTTTCTCGTCATTTAATTTCTCGTAATTTATTTTTAAAAGTTTTAATATTGTACCAATTACTTTTTAATTAGTTCTAGCTTTAATTACTGTCATTTAATTTAATGTTTCGCAATTTAATTTTACTACAACGACAAATCATTTTGTTTCCACCAAAAGACGACTGAGTCGCACTTAAACCAATAATCAATTCGATTAGACCGATTTGAACGAACAATTTTTAACTGGGTAAAATCCAGTTATTAATAAACCATTGTCAATTCGAATAGACTAGTTCAACGAATCTTTTTCATACGAGGAAAAAACCTTATATTACTCGATCTATGACTCGTCTCTTGGAAAAGGAACTCCTTTCATCTTTTCTCCTGAATGTTTAGAGTCTTTTGAGATCCTTAAGGGAAAATTGACTTAGGCCCCCGTATTGGAATCTTTAAATAAGGACTTACCCTTTGAGCTTATGTGTGATGCTAGCGATTTTGTTGTGGGGCAGTCTTGGGTCAACATATTAATAAGAATTTTCAACCAATTCACTATGCGAGTAAGACAATGATCGGGGCTCAATTGCATTATACCACTACCAAAAAAGAGATTTTAGCTATAGTGTATGCTTTTGAGAAATTCCACCCCTATCTTGTTCTTTCAACTTGTTAGCCCTATATTTTATATAGTCGAACAAGAATGTAATAGGTCATCTTAGTCGTTAAAGGTCTTATATTGTAATGGGTTAGTCGGGAAAACCGGGCTTGGACATTAAGCAAATATTGTATAAGTTAGGGGCGTAAGCCCAAGCAAAGCCAAGCCCGGCCCGTGAACAAGTCCACCAAATCCCATGAGGCGTGGCATATAAATACCCTCTTCCATGTGTGGAAGAGGGTGTTGGTTACCATTTACTTTCTCTCTCTAAATAGTAAAAACCTTCCACCATCTCTCTAGTTTCTCTCTCTACTTTTCTTCTATTTCTCTCTCTAGAATCTTGTGTTATGGATTAAAGTAAAAATAACATTTGGTATCAAGAGCCTATAGTGGATAGGTGATTGAAGATTCGTGTTTGTGTTCTTGATCTTTGTGTCTATTTTGGTTCAAATTGATTCGATCCAAAAAAAATTTAGGTTTTTTTATGGTTTATTCTTGATACAAATCATCTACATAGTTGTGGTAGTGATTTGGTATTGTTACTTTGTTTAAAAACACAAAATTTTTGGGTGTTTGGATCATTTTTTGGCTCAAAATCTCGAATTGGTTGTGTTATATCCGAGAACAGTGGACATTGCGATGGGGTTTTCATATTCCGATCACTTATTGCGATCACGCATTGCGATCACTTATTGCGATCACGCATTGCGATCACTTATTGCAATCAAGCATTGCGATCACTTATTGCGATCAAGCATCGCGATCACTTATTGCGATCAAGCATTGCAATCACTCATTGCGATCACTCATTGCGGTCACTCATTGCGATCACATTGCGATCACTCATTGCGATCACATAGCGATCACTCACATTGCCATCACTCACATTGCGATCACTAACATTGCGATCACTCACATTACGATCACTCATGCGATAAGAACATTCCGATGACTATTTCGATGACTATTCCGATGGATATTTTGTTCGAGTACTTTTCAGACTTAGCCACTATCTAGACTAGTCCCGGAACATAATTTACACGAAGATTAAAAAAATAGCTAAAATTTTTAGGTCAAGTACAATCAAATTTTTTCCATACTAGTTTTTGGCTATTTCTAACTCAATTTCAAAATTTGGCGACACAAAAATTTTCGGCTTACCGTTTTGTCAGACTGAGGAATTTATTTTCGGACTGAGAAAAAAATTTGGAATTTTCGGAATTTCAACTTCAACAATCAAATCAAAACACATCCACTAAGATCCTCATCCATTCACAAGTATTTACCATGTCTAACAACAACATCAACATTGCGACTGCTAATCAAATTCGTTTGGAACAAGGTGGCAACGGTAATCCACCTGTTCTGACAGCCGGTTGCTAGGTTCAGTGGAGATCTCGTTTCCTGAGATTTCTAGATGGAAAAGAGAACCGAACCGCTCTTCGTCATTTCCTTGAGAATCCAGACCCATTACCAGTTGCTATGAATTCAGACCCATTACCACACAAGTAGAAGATGGTACTTTATCAACTACACGAGCTATGGAGGATTTCGACACATGTCCTGCTGAGAAAAAGAAACTCCTCCAAGCTGAAGCCGATGTTGTTAACTACATACTCATTGGGATTGATAACGATATCTATTCCACGGTTGATGCATGTCCTAATGCTATGGAAATGTGGAATGCAATTCATCGATTGAAGCAAGGTGAGTCGATAAATGTTCAAGATCTCGAGAATAATCTACTTTGGGAGTTTGGAAAATTCACATCCGAAGATGGTGAATCCATTGACTCATATTACTCGAGATTCTACAAAATGATGAATGAGCTTGTCAGAAATCAGTGCACCATCTCCAATCATCATGCTAATGTTTAGTTTCTACTTCAACTCAAACCTGAATGGCAAAGATTTGTGACTTTGGTGAAACAACGGGAGGATATCAAGACTATATCTTACCAAAAACTTTATGATATATTGAAACAACATCAGAATGAAGTGAATGAACTTAGGGCTGAAAAGGCAGAACGATCTGCGAACTCTATTGCTTTTGTGGCTGCTACTTCAACAAAACCCGTTCCCCGTTAACAACCACCTACACATTCCTCAAGGTCATCAAGCTCATCCACCAAACCTCTAGATACTGCTAGAAATAAATCAAAAGCAATTGTCCCCACTCCACCTCCAAAGTATGCCACCGAGTCAGATGGAGACAGTGATGATGAACAAACTTCAAGGGACAAGAAGATTGAAGAACTCATGTCTTTACTCACCACAACTTATAAGAAGATCTACAAACCTACCAACAATAACCTCATATCATCATCCAATGCTAGATATAAGGAAGTTGATCATGCACTTAGGTATGATCATGATGTTAGGTATGATAATTAGAGGATGCCAAATCAAGTTGGGGCTAGAGATACTGTAGGCACTCTGGTTGTGCAAAAGACTGGGGTTCAATGCTTCAACTGCAAAGGATTTGGGCACATGGCTAGGGCATGTAAGAAGCCAAAACAGGTTAAGGATTCAGGATATCACAAGGAAAAGATGATGCTGTGTAAGAAATAAGAAGCGGGGTTTCCACTCACTGTAGATGAAGTTGACTGGCGTGATGACACTGATGATGAAGCCGATGATCAAGAGTTGGAGGCGCGTTATGTGTACATGGCAAAGATTCAAGAAGTGATTCCAAAGACTGCTGAAAATTCTGGACCAATCTTCGACATTGAGCCAATTGAAAAGGTACCATCAAATGATAACTATAATGTGTTTGCTAATGAACGATGGCATCCTGAGCAACCCGAAAGCATAAATGACACATATGTAATGGACACGGAGGAAAGTAATATCTCTACGTGTTGTCCCATATTATTATGATGATTAAAGATAGAAAATAGATGAAAAGAGATGGATTCCTAGAGAGAGAAAGTAGTGAGAGAAAGTAGAGAGAGATGATTAACTTGGTGAATATTAGATTAGAAGAGAGAATAAAAATGAATAACTAACCCTCCTAACATGCTAAGAGGGTAGTATATATAGTACACCCACATGTGGGCTTTAATGGGCTATATATTGGGCCGAGCTTGTCTTTTGGACTTTAATTAGATTAAATCCAATCCCGTGAACCACGACTATTTAACTATCTATTACAATGTTCTAATAAATATTACAATATAAATCTATGACCGAACATTCTTGTTTGACTCAATATTTTGAGGCTAACAATCTCCCCCAATGTGAGGTCATTCCTCTTCGTTATTTGGATTCCAATGGAGATTTATGAATTTCGTCATAAGTGAGTCTTGAACGTGTAACAGTAGTTTTGTTACTTCATGCTGTGATCTTTGAGCCTTTGTCATTGTCTTTCGACTTAGTCTTTTATCTTGAGATCTTCAAATCATTCTTGACTTGTCTTTGCCATCTTTTGATCTTGTGTCTTTATCCACATGCTCACACTATTAATAGTTGAATAATTATTTTGGCATGAATATGTGGTTTTGAATCTTTGACTTTGCTGAGTACACCGTGACGCCACCTTCTTGAGACAAAACATAGACACGGACTGAATGTCTTTGACATTCGTCCTAAATCGGTAGCGTTTTACCTCCGGTCGGTGAAGACCGTTATACGATATTAAATACCATACCTGTGATTAGGTAGATTCAATTAAGAATCTCCTTGACAGGGTTTCGCGGCTGTACTCGCCGTTCTGTTTACTCGACCGTCTCAAAGCAAGACTGCGAACATAAAGAGTGAATCAATTGGATAAATATCCGCTTGATTAAAGTCGTCAATTCAAATTCCTGGAACAAGTTTGATTCATTAAGAATCTTACCATTGTTGCTTTCTAGTTGACACAAGTTTGATTCATAAGAATCTCACAAGTCACCTACCGTAGTGCTGTTTGATGTTGACGCTAGAAGGATTTCCATTCGTCACTGTGAATCTTAATGAATATCGCTCTGAATGTTCTAGCAAGACCATAAAGATATTGCGTAGAAACCTGAAACGAGTTTAAATCAATTCAGAATCAAACCACTGTTTCTTTTCAGTTTTACATATGTTCAATTCATAAAGAATCTTGCATATGACCTACCGCAGTGCTGTTTGATGTTAACACTAGAAGGATTTCCACTCATCATTGTGAATACTAAGTAGTATCACTCTGAGTGTTCTAGCAATATCACAAGGATATAGCGTAGGACTCTCTTGATCTTCATCCGTGTGTCCTAACGAGATTTGATTTATCTCTTGGCTCTAGACTCGATTTGTGCACTTTTAGTGGTCGGAGGCTGGAGCAGATGCCACCTATTCAATATCAACTATCTCGGAGTGAGAAAGTCAATAGAAGTCGTGTTGATCTCCGACAATAAAACAAACTTCTTTTAAGAGAAGCCTGAGTAGCTAGGAAAGGGTTGTGCTTCACATCACTGGGTCCATGATGAGTTTGTTTTCATGATGAGTTGACCCGGTTTCTGCCTAAGTTGTATGGAGGGCTTCTTTCTTTACACCATTTATCCTTACATTTCTTTTTCATTCTTCAACCCCTTCAATGCTTACCAAGACATCATTAATAGCACCTTGTTGTGATTGTTCCAGTGATATCATCAGTACTTAGTCGGCATTCAGCTTCGTTCACATTCTACTCCATGTTTCCTAAGGACTTCTAATAATCTATTGGATTGTCCCTGGGAAGATCCCTCTGGTTCTGGTTGGATCATAGGACATAAACCTAACCACCCTTTTGACACCAATAACGTCATGAATTAAAGATGTTGTGGGTATTTGATCGTCACCATGAGTGCTTGAGTCTTTAGATCACATTTTAATCACATTTTCTCCCTCTATCTCTAATATATAAAATCTTTTGATATTAGAGATTCCAAATTTGATTAAAATATATTTTGAAAAATAGTCTTGAAAATCTTCGGGAGAAAGATGTGTCAAACTTAACATGAATTTTGGAACGCTCCCCCCCAAAAATTGATCCAATGGAATTGTCATTACGAGGATTTGATCCACATTAAACTTTTGAGGATAGGAGTTGTTGAACACACAATTTTTGAAAGATTTTGAATATCATTGAGAAATTCTTGAAAAAATTGTGTTCAACGCTTTTTGAAAAATCAATTTCTTTTGTCGAAAAGGTTTTTCTAAAGCATAAACTTGAGTTCATAGACTTTGAATGTCTTGATGAATCCACTCAAATGTAAGAATATTTTACTTCTTTTGCTAAGGGTAAGGGCACGAAATCGTACACTCCCCCGTGAATATAGTTCCGGGTTGCAATCTGAAAGTGATTACAAGCCATTTTGTTGAGCTCAAATCATGGAATGTTTTGTGACAAGCTCAACCCAAGATAGATTGCCCTACCCGTTGTTGGAAATATTGTCCAAAATAGACAAGTTCCTTTAAAAAAGATAGAAATGACATGTTTTGAAAAATATTTACAACTTTCATTCTAGCTTTATGTACACACCCGTGTCGTTATTGAGCGACATTTCTAGGTACGTCCATATTATCGATACTGAAAGACATGTCGAGAAGAATATTTTTGGATTATCAAAGATTTTTTTATTTTGTATTTTGCTTTTTCATTAATATTTACAAGTAGATGTTTGATAAATGAATCAAGCAGGCTTCTTTGCCAGAATCTCCAGTTCTGCTGGAGTCAAACATCTCATACCAATTTGCCTAACAAGATACGCAAACCTCTCTTTCGAAAGAGCTTTTGTAAACAAGTCAGCAAATTGGTAATCAGTTCCAACAAAGTATAATTCAACAATACCCTTTTCAACTTGTTCCTTAATGAAGTGATATCTGACATCAATGTGCTTCGTGCGGGAATGTTGTACCGGATTGCAGGAGATGGCTATGGCCGACTTTGAGTCACAGTACATAGGTACTTTATCAAAGTAGAAGCCATAATCCGTGAGTTGTGTTCTCATCCAAAGAACTTGAGCACAACACGCAGATAGAGACACATACTCCGCTTCGGCTGATGAAAGTGACGTACAATCCTGCTTCTTGGAAGACCATCCCACAAGCTTATCTTGACCTAGAAATTGTGCACCACCGGAAGTACTTTTACGTGTATCAAGACACCCTGCATGATCATAATCGAAATAGGCCGTTAGAAATAAACCGGTTTCCCTCGGATACTAGAGTCCCATGTGAATGGTATTCTTAAGGTACCGAAAGATCCGTTTAACCTCCTTGAGGTGCTTTTCAGTGGGTCGTGCTTGATATCGTGCACAATAACATGTAGCATGATGAATATCAGGTCTGCTTGCTGTCAAGTACATGAGGGACCCGATCATGGAACGATATCTCGTTTGATCTATGGGTAATCCCTCCAAATCAGCATCTAGGGATGTGGTTGATAATGGTGTCCCAACGGGGTCACATGATGTCATACCATGCTTGGTGATTATCTCTTGACAATACTTAGCTTGGTTAATGAAGATACCACTTGGGGATTGGTGAACTTTAATTCCTAGAAAGAATTTTAGTTCGCCCATCATAGACATTTCAAATCTGTTGTGCATTACTTTTTCAAACCATTTTGAAAGTTTTGGGTTTGTAGACCCGAAAATAATGTCATCAACATAAATTTGCACAAGCAAAATGTCATCCCCATATTTATAAGTGAACAAAGTTAGATCAATGGAACCTTTTGAGAAACCTTTGGAGACCAGAAATTTCGAGAGCTCGTCGTACCACGCCCTTGGAGCTTGCTTGAGTCCATAAAGTGCTTTGTGGAGACGATACACCTTGTCAGGATAATGAGGATTGACGAATCCTTCCGGCTGTGTGACATAGACTTCTTCCTTCAAAGGACCGTTAAGAAACGCCGTCTTTACGTCCATTTGATAAACGATGAATCCCTTATGTGCAGCATAAGCAAGGAAAATCCTGATTGATTCCATTCGAGCTACTGGTGCAAATGATTCTTCAAAATCAATACCCTCTTTCTGACCATACCCTTTAGCCACTAGCCTAGATTTATTCTTGATGATCGTGTTCTCTTCATCCATCTTGTTTCTATATCCATCGAAGATTTAATGGTATTACATCGTATGGTCTGTCAACAAGTTCCCAGACTTTAAGTCTTTCAAATTGTTGAAGTTCATCCGTCATCGATTCAATCCAAGCGTGATCAGCCAAGGCTTCTTTGATGTTTTTCGGTTCAGCTGAACTCACGGCGAGTGCGAACATACAAACATCGCCATCGGTGTTAAGCTTTCGTCTTGTGTGAACGGGATGTGAAGGGTTTCCAATTACATGAACCAAAGGATGATCTCGGGTCCAATGATGTGTTGAAGCATGTCGTTGATAGAACGTATGCATATTTGACGGATCAATATGGCGAGTAGAAGACTCTCCAGTTTTGTGTATCGGTGTACCGAATGGGTTGATAAATTCGTCTTCGTCAGATAATGCATTTTCTTCTTGATTTGTGTTCTCTAGGGCAATGACAGTAGTTGTGGATGTTGTAGGATCGATTGTTGAAGTGATATTTTGAGGAGGTAAATCTGCAGAAACCGGTGTTGAAGTAGATGAAGTTGTATCCTTTTGTTGACGATGATCGGTATCATCATTCTTATCATGAGTGACAGCGGAAGACTTAGATACAACTTGTTTCTTCCCCGTGAAATATTCATCATGCATTGGTCCATATAAAATTTCCAACTCTTCAATTGTCGTGTCGACTATCATATCAGCTCTAGGAACATGTTCTGGAACCAGCGTTGAACTTGACGGTTCATTACTGTGATCTTGAGTTCCGAGTTCCGTGCGGTTGTGAACGGAATTCATTTGTCGTTGTGGATCGAGACTTAAACTCTTTTGTTCAAGTGCCATTTCTTGTAATTCATCAAATCGAATGTGAATAGTCTCGACAATCAATTTTGTTCTCTTGTTGTATAATCTATATCCCTTAGACTGAGTTGCATATCCCACAAGAATACATGCATCACCTTTCTCTTTCATCTTATCCAAATTTTCACCATCTCGAATAATGTAACAAGTACATCCAAAAACATGAAGGTGTTTGAGTGAAGGTTTTCGATCATGAATTATGTGATATGGTGTCTTTTCGTGTCTTGGGATAATTAAGGAGCGGTTTTGTGTGTAGCATGCGGTTGACACGGCTTCGGCCCAAAAGTAGAGTGGATGTTTTGAAGCGGATAATAATGTTCGAGCAGCTTCAACCAAAGTACGGTTTCGTCTTTAAACAATGCCGTTTTGTTCGGGTGTTCGAGCAATATATGTTTCATGTTCAATTCCTTCGGCTTCAAAATAGTTTCTCAGTTTTGAATTCAAAAATTCTGTTCCTCTGTCAGTACGAACCACTTTGACTTGAGCTTGAAGACCACGTTGTATCAGTATAAGAAAGCTGATGAGAACTTCGGGTGTTTCATCCTTGGACCTCAAGATGTGAGTCCATGTGTACCTTGAGTAATCATCGACAATTAACAGAATAAATTTCTTTCCATTGATACTCTGAACACACATGGGAACACACAGATCCATGTGAAGAAGATCTAACCGTCCTTTAGAGCTTGGTGTGGTTTTTGTTTTGAAGCTGCTTCGTTTAGCTTTACAAAGTTCACAGGAAGAACAACGATGATCTTTGATGAATTTCAAGCTTGGAAGGCCTCTCACATTATCTTTCTTGGAAAGCAAGTTGATGGTATCAAAATTAAGATGAGATAAACGTTGATGCCATAACCATGCCTGAGTCATTGAAGCTTTAGCCATGAAGCAAATTGGAGTTGATGAAGTTGTGTCTTGAAGTGAAATTGTGTAAAGATCAGTACCCCGTGTACCGGTAAGTAAGTCATTCCCATCATAATCATGAACAAAACATGTCTTCTTTCTGAAAGCAACCTCCAAATCCGCATCACAGAATTGACCAACCGAGAAAAGATTGTGATTGAGCCCTTCGACGTAGTATACCCTTTTGATTGTAATATTCCCTTGAACCAAATCTCCATATCCTAGGATCGGTGCAAATTGATCATTTCCGAATCGGACCGTACCCAGGAACTTCTCCACGAAGTTAATTAGAAGCTTGAGATTCCCCGTCATGTGCTTCGTGCATCCGGAGTCCAGTATGAAGAGAATTATTTTATCACCTGCAGAAGAGTTAAAACACGATGGAGCATTTGCTAAATTGGATACCACAGTAGTTGTGATAGTAGAATCATTAGTGTCCTTATCAACATTTAAAGGCAAACTAACACTCGTTTTCAAATTTTCTGTCCTAGCTTTCGGCATCCATTGATATCCTGGAGGACATTGATTAGCAGACCACCATTTCCAAGACTTGCTAGCAGACTCATATTATTCCTTAATTTTGCTTCTAGGGTTCTTAGTGGTGGAGTCTGATGCATTACTTTTGTTAGTGGGGGTAGCACCAGAAAGGTTCACTTTGCGTTTGGGTTTACTAGCTCTAATAGGCATTGCAACTTGCTTCTTAGTTCTAGTATCTACGCCTTTGACTTTGTTCATAGCACACATAGAATGATTAGCATTAGCACACTTTCCACATTTGACACAAACAAAGTTCACATTCATATCATTCAAATTATTCACATCATTCAAATTGTCATTACATGCGATTATAGACTTTTTATTCTTAAAAACATTCAAATTCCTAGGGTGTTCTTCTACTTCCTTCATCATCCCTTGATTCTTGTGTTTCCAGACCTTATCATTCACTTGAGTACTCTTAAGCTGAGGCCGACTAACACTAGTAGTGGAGACTATTCCTGTAGTAGAAGACACACGAATATTAGTGTTTCTAGAAGTCTGAGGCGATTGAGTAATTTTTTTTTGTGGGCTTGGTGGTCATTTTATACATCCCTGGTTTAATCACATTATTGTGCTTAACGCTTGGTGTTGTGACATTTCATATGGGTTGATTATGTGGTAACCTTTCTTTTCCATCCATCTTGGGGGCAAACACAGGTTTTACAAACGAGGAATTTGATAAAGCAGATGGTTTTCCCAAGATAGAGGAGCTATTCTCTTTAGAGGCATTGGGTTGTCTAACAACATGTTTCTTAATGCCAGGTTCCATAACTTTCCCACCCATTTTAGCAACGAGTTTATGCAACTCTGCTATCGCTCTGTCCCTGTCTTGTAACTGAGCTTTCAACCTTTTAATTTCCAAATTCTGTTCATTCATTTCTCGAAACGTTTGGGAAAGTTTTTCTTGCAATTTATTATCGCGTGGAAAACTACCAACGTCTTTTTGCAAAGAAAGTTCAAGAGAATGACAATGTTTTTGAAGGAAACCAGTTTTGTGTTGAAGTAACTCAAAAGCCTTTTTATCAACATTTTCTTTACGTTTCGAAAGCTCAATTTCAAGACGTTCACATTCTTTGATATTATCAAGATATTTGCATGCAACATCAGAATATCAATATCAGCACAAGATGTAAAATAATCACACATAACATAGTTAGAAACGCATTCTTGTAATAGTAAATCATATTCATCTGAAAAATCAGACTTTTCCATTTGAAGATCATCAATGTGTTTCTCAAGAGATTCAACATATTTTAAATCATCATACATTTCAGTCCGAATGAACTCCTCAAGTTGAAGAACAGTTTCTTTAATCAACGCCGTGTTTGGAATTAAGAGTTCTTTTGCAAGCAAGGTAATATCTTGAGGAATCGGGCGTTTCCACTCAGCATTTTCACGTTTTTCCCAATCTCTTTCAACAATAGATTTAACATTATCTATGTGGTGTTTAATAATACCTAATGTTTTCCTACTCTTGCTTTTAGATTCATCTAGAGGGAGGTAGTTTATGTATTTGTAAACATTAGATTTCTTAGGGGAAAATGCTTTCTTCCATTGAATTATCTTTTGTTTGCATTCTAGAAACACTTCCTCACGAGTTTTCTGAGTTTGTTTGTTGAAAAGACCATAAAGACTATTCTCATAAGCATAATTATATGGTTTTACAAACTCCTCATTGACAAGTGATCGACTATCATCATCCCAAAGGGCAGTCTCTTCACTATTGGCACTAAGAGGCATGCAATCAAGATCGGTCCTTTCAGTCTCATCAAGATAAATATGCGGATTCGAAGATTGAGCTTTGGCAAGGTACTCAGGACTTGCAAAGCTATCTTGACCCTTAAACATCGACGGAGGTGCTAGCATTCTTACGGATTGAATAGAATCATGCGTTTTATAAACAACTTTCTTCAAAAATTCGACTTGTCCTTCTAGTTTCGTTACTTTTTCGGTTTCTTTATCATATCTACTTTTGAAGTCTTGTTTTAACGCATCTACCTCTTATTTCTTATCCTCAAGAATTTTAGCAGAATTGGTAGTGGTCATAGAGAGCTTTTGTTCAAGTTCATTAACTTTGGTATTGGCAAGGTACATTTTTGACGTTCATCCATTAAGAAAACATTATATTGACGCTTCTCTTTGGCTAATAACTCAAGAGTTGTATGATATTTGTTTTCAAAATCGTCCTTTTGACTTTTTAACGCACTACCCTTGTACCCCTCAAGCTATTTGGTTTTCTGAAGGAGCTCATCTATAGCTTTCAGTCATCTCAGTAGATTTGATAAGAGCAGCTTTGCATTCTTCAAAATTTTGAGTGAGCATAGCGTTTGCCTTCTTTAATTGCTTTTGACTCTTTTTATTTTCAGTGACATCTTTTTGTAAAGTAGCAATTAAATTAGCAAGCGCAATACGTTCCTCTTCATCATACTCATTTGCATGTTGATCATCCTCAGACTCATTATTGCACATGTCTGATGAATCGGGTGTGGTATTGCTATCAACTGTTTCCATCATACACGTGTCATTAATGGCATTGGGTAGATCACTATGCTCATGAATATCACCAAACACATTATATTCATCAGTATTGTGTACCTTATCTATTGGCTCAGTGTCAAAGATAGGACCGTTGTCATCTTCAGTGACTTTGAGAACTTCTTCAACCTTTGCCATGTACGAGTAATGTGCATTGAGTTCTTGATCAGAATCTTCATCATCAGTGTCATCAAGCATTGCTCCTTCCTCAGCTGACAATTTAACCCCTGCTTCCATCTTCTTGCATAGCAGCATCTTTTTCTTGTGATAGTTGGAGTCTATAACCCTTTTCGGCTTCCTGTATTCCTTTGCCATATGCCCATAACCTTGGCAATTAAAACATTGAATCCCACTCTGCTGAACCACTTGACTTCCAACAGTTTCCCTATTCCCAGTAGCAGCAGCAATCCTCTGAGTATCATACTTGGCAGTTTGTCGATCATACCTTGCAGAACCCTCAACATGTGTTGGATTATGTCGATCATACCTAGAAGGACTTTCACCACGTCGACGTGTGTCATACTTTGGAGGACTCTCAACATATCGGTTCTTTGTGTTAGATGATGTGCGAAGATTGTTGTTGGTGGGTTTGTAGATTTTCTTGTAAGTCTTCATATGAAAGCAATTTGTTGTTTCAGCTCTTGATTCTTTTGAGCTTGGTCTTCATCACTATCTTCTTCAGATGAAGATTCAGATGGTGGTGATGGTGCTCTTGGCACTTTACCTCGAGATCTTGTGGATGATGAAGACTTAGATGATGTGGAAGATCATGGTGAAGATGATGTAGTGTAATATGACTTAGGAGCACGAGAGTGATGACCTTGAACATGTTGAGTTGTTGTCACTAAAGCAAGTGGATTAGCCGTCTTTGCAACACGTTCAGCTCGAATCTCATTTGCTTCATTCTGAAATTGCTTCAAGATGTCAAAGAGTCGATGATATGAGACCTCGTCTAACTTTTCTTGTTGTTTCACTAAAGTGACGAACCGTGTCCATTCGGGTTGAAGTTGTTGAAGAAATTGAACATTGACTTGCATGGTGGAAACTTGCAGGTTATTCCTTGTCATGTCATTCATCATATTATAAAACCTGGAGTAGTAAGAGTCAATTGATTCTCCATCCCTTGAAGTAAACTTGCCAAAATTCCAAAACAAGTTTGTTTTGACATCTTGTTTATTGAGTGATTCTCCTTGTTGTAAACATTTAATAGCAGTCCACATTTCATGTGTTGTAGGACATGCATCAACCGTGGAATAAATATCATCTCCAATCCCACTTAAAACCATATAGATGGCTTCCTTCTCTGCATCATGCCAAGCACAATTTTCAGGTGTGAGATCGGCTCTTGTTTCATCACGTTCACTTGCAGGTATTGGATCAGTAGTATCTGTGGCTGGTCTTGGAGGAATTGAGATCTTCTTGAATATATATGGTCCTTGAGTAATATATTTCCTCAAGGCATCACCATTAGGTCTTGTATCAAGGTATCGTATGAAACGTGATTGCCATTGAGCATACCGACCAGACACAAGCATTGGTGGTCTCTCTTTGTTACCCGTCACCATGATATTGTTGTTTGTGACACGATACTCTTGAGTAGAATCCATATCTAGAGACTTCAAATCGATGAAGTGAAAATGGATCTTAAGTAGATGTGTTTTGATTGTTGTTGTCGATGAAAAATGTTAAAATCCCCTAAAAATTGTCTTCACAAGAAACCAAAAAATCGAAGACGAAAAATCACACGTTTAAAATTTTTCACTTTTGAAAAAATCTTCAATTTTCGGAATAATTAATAATTTCGGAATAACTGACATTTTTAGAGAAAAAGGTCTTTCTTCGGAATAATGAGGTTTTCAGAGAAATGTCTTTCTTCGGAATAATGATGTTTTCAAATAAATGTCTTTCTTCGGAATAATGATGTTTTCAGAGAAATGTCTTTCTTCGGAATAATGATGTTTTCAGAGAAATGTCTTTCTTCGGAATATTTGATGTTTTCAGAGAAACAACTTCTTCGGAATATTGAGGTTTTAAAAAAAACAAGCTTCTTCGGAATAATCACTTCTTCGGAATAATCACTTCTTCGGAATAGATACTTCTTCGGAATAATCACTTCTTCGGAATCTTCTTCGGAATCTTCTTCGGAATAGAGGCTTTTTCGGAATGTTGATTATTTCAGAGAAAATTTCGGAAAAACCACTTTTTCGGAATAAACACTTTTTCAGATAAAGGAAAGATTTCAGAAAAACTTACCTTCTTCGGAATTTTCACTTCTTCGGAATTTTCTTCGGAATAGAGGCTTTTTCAGAGAATAAGACTTTTTCGGAATACTGAAATCTTCGGAATAAGCCACTTTTTCAGAGAAATCACTTCTTCGGAATAGTAAACCCTTATCTGAAAAACTCTTTTTTGGAATAATTAACCCTTTTCTGAAAACCTTATTTCGGAATGATCTTGAATCAATGACAAACCGTAACTCAAAAATGAATCCAAACACCTCAAAATCTTGCGATTTTTACCACAAAAACCAAACCAAATCCCTACCAAATAGATATAAATGATTTATATCAAGAAATCTAGCCCGAAATTCTAAAAATAAATTCAATTCGGGATGATTTAGATGGAAAAATCAACTGAATCAAACGAAAACCAAACAACCAAACACAATCTACCCCGTGGCGATTGATACCAAATGTTGTCTCATATTATTATGATGATTAAAGATAGAAAATAGATGAAAAGAGATGGATTCCTAGAGAGAGAAAGTAGTGAGAGAAAGTAGAGAGAGAGATGATTAACTTGGTGAATACTAGATTAGAATAATGAGAGTACTAATGATCATACAACCCTCCTAACATGCTAGGAGGGTAGTATATATAGTCCACCCACATGCGGGCTTTAATGGGCTATATATTGGGTCGGGCTTGTCTTTTGGAATTTAATTTGTTTAAATCCAAGCCCGTGAACCACGACTATTTAACTATCCATTACAACGTTCTAATAAATATTACAATATAAACCTATGAGCGAACATTCTTGTTTGACTCAATATTTTTGAGGCTAACAATCTCCCCCAATGTGAGGTCATTCCTCTTCGATATTTGGAGTCCAATGGAGGTTTATGTATTTCGTAATAAGTGAGTCTTGAACGTTTAACAGTAGTTTTGTTCCTTTATGCTGTGGTCTTTGAGCCTTTGTCATTGTCTTTCGACTTTGTCTTTTATCTTGAGATCTTCAAATCATTCTTGACTTATCTTTGCCATCTTGCGATCTTGTGTCTTTATCCACATGCTCACACTATTAATTGTTGAATAAGTCTTTGAGCATGAACATGTGGTTTTGAATCTTTGACTTTGCTGAGTACACCGTGACGCCACCTTCTCGAGAAAAAACATAGACACAGACTGAATGGCTTTGACATTCGTCCTAAATCGGTAGCGTTTTACCTCCGGTCGGTGAAGACCGTTATACGATATTAAATACCATACTTGTGATTAGGTAGATTCAATTAAGAATCTCCTTGACAGGGTTTCGCGGCTGTACTAGTCTTTCTCTTTACTCGACCGTCTCAAAGCAAGACCGCGAACATAAAGAGTGAATCAATTGGATAAATATCCGCTTGATTAAAGTCGTCAATTCAAATTCCTGGAACAAGTTTGATTCATTAAGAATCTTACTATTGTTGCTTTCTAGTTGACACAAGTTTGATCCACAAGAATCTTACAAGTTACCTACCGTAGCGCTGTTTGATGTTGACGCTAGAAGGATTTCCATTCGTCACTGTGAATATTAATGAATATCACTCTGAATGTTCTGGCAAGACCATAAAGATATTGCGTAGAAACCTGAAACGAGTTTGAATCAATTCAGAATCAAACCACTGTTGCTTTTCAGTTTTTCATATGTTCAATTCATAAAGAATCTTGCATATGACCTACCGCAGTGCTGTTTGATGTTAACACTGGAAGGATTTCCACTCATCATTGTGAATACTAAGTAGTATCACTCTGAGTGTTCTAGCAATATCACAAGGATATAGCGTAGGACTCTCTTGATCTTCATCCATGTGTCCTAACGAGAATTGATTGATCTCTTGGCTCTAGACTCGATTTGTGCACTTTTAGTGGTCGGAGGCTGGAGCAGATGCCACCTATTCAATATCAACTATCTCGGAGTGAGAAAGTCAATAGAAGTCGTGTTGATCTCCGTGACAATAAAACAAACTTCTTTTGAGAGAAGCCTGAGTAGCTAGGAAAGGGTTGTGCTTCACATCACTGGGTCCATGATGAGTTTTTCTTCATGATGAGTTGACCCGGTTTCTGCCTAAGTTGTATGGAGGGCTTATTTCTTTAGACCCTTTATCCTTACATTTCTTTTTCATTCTTCAACCCCTTTAATGCTTACGAAGACATCATTACTAACACCTTGTTGTGATTGTTCCGGTGCTAGCATCAGTACTTAGTCGGCATTCAGATACGTTCACATCCTACTCCATCTTTCCTAAGGACTTCTAATAATCTATTGGATTGTCCCTAGGAAGATCCCTCCGGTTCGGGTTGGATCATAGGACTTAAACCTAACCACCCTTTTGACACCAATAACGTCGTGAATTAAAGATGTTGTGGGTATTTGATCGACTTCATTGTAACCTATGTGAATCACACAATACAGATGTAACAAAAGATTGATGAAAGACTTCATACCAGTTGTGGTATCGCATCAGATATTGAGAATACAATCTGCAGATATGAGACTCCAACGCATAGTTCGGGGAATGATGACAACAGCTCTGGGAAAGACAACAGCAGCTCTGATACCAAATGTTGTCCCATATTATTATGATGATTAAAGATAGAAAAGAGATGAAAAGAGATGGATTCCTAGAGAGAGAAAGTAGTGAGAGAAAGTAGAGAGAGAGATGATTAACTTGGTGAATATTAGATTAGAAGAGAGAATAAAAATGAACAACCAACCCTCCTAACATGCTAGGAGGGTAGTATATATAGTCCACCCACATGCGGACTTTAATGGGCTATATATTGGGCCGGGCTTGTCTTTTGGACTTTAATTAGATTAAATCCAAGCCCGTGAACCACGACTATTTAATTATCTAGTACAACGTTCTAATAAATATTACAATATAAACCTATGACCGAACATTCTTGTTTGACTCAATATTTTGAGGCTAACACTACGGATTAACAGCATATGTGTAATGATGATGGAAATGCTACTCAGGATACTGACTCGGAAGAGGACCATGATTTGCTTGCGTCCGATTCTTTAAAACGTGAAATTAATGAAAACAAAGAGGCTAATAAACGTCTGAAGCAAACAAACACATCCTTAACGAAGGAGATAGACAGGCTTAAAGAGTGTGATTATGTAAAAGAAGTTGATCGACGAGTTGCAATAGCTAATGGTTTGGTATATGAACGTAAGGTGCTCAACGAACAATATTGTTCTAAAGTAACACACGAAATTCATATGTCAAAAGAAAAGATATCGGAACTTGAAGAACAACTACTGCTACATAAACTCCAGATTACTGAGTTAGAGTCGGTTAACAAAGAACAAACTAAGCGTTATGAAACTCGTGAAGAAAAGGATATTGAAAAAATTCTTGATTTGGAAAAGAGAGTCGAAACGTTAAACAAAATTGTTTACGAAACGGGTCAGTCTATTCAAACTATGAATATGCTCAATAGAAATATGAAAACGAGTTTTGTTAAGCCTGAATATCTCAAGAACGTTCAATCTATGAAGCCCGCTCTTTATGATATCGGTTGTTATGTTGATAATCTTGCTCTTATGCTTTCCCCTGACTGTGACGAAATCATTCGTCATCAAGAAGAAAGTCGACCGAACTTAAGTGATTTAATAAACCTTTCTGATTCTGATCATTATATTAAGTTTGTTCCTCAAAAAGAACTTTCCAAAGAACAAAAGATGTATAATAGTGTTCAACCACCAAGTGATGAACCCCAAAAGAAAGTTTCTTTATAAAGGAGTTTCAAAAAGCAATCAATTTTGTTAGAAAAGCGAATTTTGGATGAAAAACGTAAATAGGATGAGAAAAGCAAAAGTATTCAGCAATTTTAGAAAAGCAAAAGTGTTCAGCAATTTGTACAAAGGTGTCGTCGACTATGAAAAAGTTTCTAGGGATACCATTTGGAATATTAAACCTAACCCACAAGTAGAAGTCGTCATTCAACAATGCATTGTCCCAACCATTGATGATCTTTCAAAAAATGTGGAAATGTTTTATAACTCTCTCACTGAGGAAATGTTAACTGATTTAAGTTATGTTAAATCTCGTGAAGATGAAGTTGATTTTCTTCCAACTAAATTAAAGACACAAGAACACCAACTTTCTAATGAAATTGATTGACTTTCAAAGGAATATTTTTATGCTGACCATATGAATGCTATACTTGGTGTGTATACCGATCTTGATCAATATTGTCATGTAACATGTCTAGTGTCATAAACGGACGAGAAATGTCACAATCTCCAAGTTGAGCTTTCGAAACAAATTCAGTCATATAACAAACTTTTGAAAAGATTTTCCAACTTGAGAAACACTCCATTTCTCTTGAACGTGCTTTACAAAAAGGTGAAAAATCTCATAATCGTTAAAAGTGTCAAGAAATGGCAGCTTCTTCGGTTCGTCAACTAAATGAAAAAGGTTTCAAAATAAATGATTTGGAAGCTCAGCTACAAGAAAGGGACATAGCCATCAGTGAGCTACAAAAACTCATTGAGAAAATGAAAGGGAAGTCTGAATTGGGTAAACCATCCGCCTTTCGTCAACCGAATGCGGTTAAATGCCCTCAATCATCTATTTTAGGCAAACCCACACAGACTTTTCCTAATCTAGGAACTGATAATAGCACAAATGTGATAGCACCTGGAATGTATAAGATGAACACTAGGTCCACTCAGAGTGGAACATCGCGGTTACCTCATAATACTAGGAAAACTAATCAACGTGTGTATTCTTATACAAGAGTAACTCCCACTACTAGCATTAGCGGACCACAGCTTAAGAGCACTAGAATTCAAGATAGAGTCATGCCTAACAATGGTCAAGGGAAGAAGATGGAAGTAGAAGACCACCGTAGGAATTTTAAGTTTTCTAAGAATAAAACGTCTGTAACTGCATGTAATGAGAGTTTAAATGCTAAGACCTCGAATGTTGAATTTGTTTGTGTTGAATGTGGAAAATGTGTTCGTACTTTCAATCATGATTCTTGTTTGGTCAATTTTGTGCCCACTAGTACTAGAAAACCCACAAGAACTTTAAACCAATCCACTGCTCAACCATTTAAGAAACTAAGTGCATTAGAATCCACTAATCTGCGTAAACAAAACAGATTAAAGAAGCTATATGAGAACATGATTAGGACATGTACACGGGGGTATTCGATATTTACACCACCCGGATACAAATGGGTACCTAAGTTAACCACTTTAGTGATTGGGTCTATGAATATCAGCTTGCCTCTAGACTTTGTATCTAGGCCCACTACTATTTTGGAACCCGTTTCTATCAAGGGATCCCATTTGTCAAATGCTACATTGTCTTCTAATTCTTCTGCAGCTCGTCGAAATCATCCTATTCATAATGGACTCTTGGTGCACAAAGCACATGACGGGCAATCTCAACCTTCTCATTAACTTCGTAAAGAAGTTTCTGGGTACGATGCGGTTTGGAAATGATCAGTTTGCACCGATACTTGGATATGGCGATTTGGTTCAAGGAAATCTCACTATCAAACAAGTTTATTACGTCGAGGGACTGAATCACAATTTATTCTCGTTTGGTCAATTTTGTGATGCGGATTTGGAAGTGGTGTTTCGGAAATCTACTTGCTATGTTAGAGACTACGATGGGAATGACCTTCTTACAGGTTCTCGTGGTTCTGATCTCTACATAGTAACTCTTCAAGACACATCTTCAACAAATCTAATTTGCTTAATGGCTAAAGCTTAATCATCTCAAGCATGGTTATGACATCAACGATTGTCACATCTCAACTTTGACACCATCAACTTGCTTTCGAAGAATGATATTGTGACCGATCTTCTTAACTTAAAATTCGTCAAAGACCATCTTTGTTCTTCTTGTGAGTTGGGGAAAGCAAAACGAAAGTCTTTCAAAACAAAGACTACCCCAAGCTCAAAAGGACGATTAGAACTTCTACACATGGATTTATGTGGTCCCATGCGTGTAGAGAGTATTAATGGGAAAAAGTATATTCTCGTGATTGTTGATGATTACTCTAGATACACATGAACTTTCTTCTTAAGGTCCAAAGACGAAACACCAGAGGTTCTCAAAAACATTCTCAAGATGATACAACGCAATCTTCAAGCTCAAGTCTTAACCGTAAGAACAGATAGGGGTACTGAATTTTTGAACAAGACTTTGCAATCTTACTTTCAAGAAGAAGGCATTGAAAATTAAACGTCTATTGCTCGAACTCCTGAACAAAACAGCGTTGTTGAAAGACGGAACCGTACTTTGGTTGAGGCTGCTTGAACAATGCTTTCTGCTTCAAAATTACCGCTATTCTTCTAGGCTGAAGCAATTGCAACTGCCTGTTATACTCAGAATTGTTCTCTCGTCATCCCTAGACATGAAAAGACACCTTACCACATCATCAATGGCAGGAAACCTACTGTCAAATTCTTTCACGTATTTGGATCTTTATGCTACATTCTTAATGACGGTGAAAATCTCGACAAGATGAAAGAAACAGGTGATGCATGTATTTTTGTGGGGTATGCTACTTTGTCGAAAGGATATCGGGTCTATAACAAGAGAACAAGGATTATTTTCGAAACAATTCATGTGAACTTTGACGAATTCCCACAAATGGTACTTGATCACAAAAGCTCAAGTCCCGCACCTCAATATCCAGCCATGGCACCTACACACAACAGTGTACGTCCCATGCAACAATGTCAAGAAAGTACTCCTACATCAGAATCGACGGATACGACACAAATGAATGAGTTGGTTGAGTTATATGATCCAATTTTTTATGAATATTACTATGGAAACAATCAAGTTTTGTCTAAGCCTTTCGCTGTCAATGCTGCTGATGCACGCACACAAAGTCAACAAGACACAACTGCATCTACTTCAGCAACCGTTGCTCAAGAGACAATTCTATTGGATACTAAACAAACTCAAGAAACTATCATACAACCAACATCACCAACCGTCAATGCTGAAGGAGGAAATAACAAGCAAACAGTTGATGCACAACCTGACGAAGAAGAATTTATCAACCCTTTCGGTACACCGGTACGCGAAGTCAGAGAGTCGTCTACTCAACATGTTGAACCGTCCAACATGCATACATTCTACCAACGATATCCATCCACTCACCATTGGACACGTGATCATCCATTGGAGCAAGTCATTGGAAATCCTTCACAACCGATTTGAACACGCAGACAACTCGACACTGATGGCGATGTGTGTATGTATGCACTCACCGTGAGTTCAACTGTACCTACAAACATCCAGCAAGCCATGACTGATCATGCGTGGATTGATTCAATACAAGACGAAATTCATTAGTTTGAACGCCTAAATGTTTGGGAACTTGTTGACAGGCCCTATGGAATTTCGCTTTTAGATTTCAAATGGATCTGGAAAAACAAACTGGATGAAGAACAAACCATCATCAAAAACAAATCTCATCTTGTGGTTAAGGGATATCGTCAACAAGAAGGGATAGATTTTAATGAATCATTCGCTCCAGTTGCTCTTTTGGAAGCTGTCAAGATATTCCTTGCTTATGCTGCACATAAGGGCTTCACGGTTTTTCAGATGGACGTTAAAACTGCTTTTCTCAACGGTCATTTGAAGGAAGAAGTGTATGTGAATCAGCCGGAAGGATTCATCGATCCTCATTATCCTGAAAAAGTCTATCCTCTCAAGAAGGCTGTATATGGACTTAAACAAGCTCCAAGGGCATGGTCGAAGAACTATCAAACTTCTTGGTTTCTAAAGGATTCTCCAAAGGTTCTATTGATCCTACTCTCTTTATTAATAAATATGGGGATGACATACTGCTAGTGCAAGTTTATGTTGATGACATTATTTTTGGTTCTACGAACCCAAAACTTTCAAAACGTTTTGAAAAAATAATGCATAGCAGATTTGAAATGTCAATGATGGGGGAGCTAAAATTCTTTTTAGGCCTCCAGATTCATCAATCCCCACGTGGTATCTTCATCAACCAAGCTAAGTATGCTCAAGAGATACATAGAAAGCATGGTATGACCTCATGTGCTCGTGTTGGTACACCATTGTCGACAAAATCCCTAGATGCTGACTTGTACTCATATCCCGTAGATCAAACGCGATATCGTAGCATGATCGGGTCTCTTATGTACCTTACAGTCAGCATACCTGATATTCATCATGCCACATGCTATTGTGTACGATATCAAGCCATACCTACTCAAAAGCACCTCAAAGAGGTTAAACGGATCTTTCGGTACCTTAAGAATACCATTCACATAGGACTCTGGTATCCGAGGGAAACCGGTTTTCATCTAACAACTTTTTTCAGATTCTGATCACGCAGGTTGCCTTGATAGTCGAAAAAACACTTCTGGTAGCGTAAAATTTCTAGGGGAAGACAAACTTGTGAGCTGGTCGTCAAAGAATTAGGATTGCACTTCGATCTCATCAGCTGAAGCAGAATATGTGGCTCTATCCGCGTGCTGCGCTCAAGTCCTCTAGATGAGAACTCAACTCACGGATTATGGCTTCCACTTTGATAAAATACCTATGTATTGTGACTCAAAGTCGGCCATAGCCATCTCTTCCAATCCGGTTCAGCACTCCCGTACCAAGCACATCCCAGTCACATATCACTTTATCAAGAAACAAGTGGAACGTGGTATCGTGGAATTATACTTTGTCAGAACTGAGTACCAGATAGCAGACTTGTTTACTAAAGCCCTTTCCCAAAATAGGTTTCAGTATCTCGTTGGCCGTCTTGGTATGAAGTATATGACTCCAGAAGACTTGGAGGTTTTGGCAAGTGAAGCTGCTTGATACTCTCTCATAATGACTTCTAAGCGCATCACAGCTTAGGACTCGGACCTCAACAAAGGAAAGTTTATCTCGGACGATAACTTATCCTTCTCAACGAGAAATTCATATTTCTCGGTCATGCGCTTCTCATAAAAACATTCAAAGTTTTTAAGTTCATGAAAAACGACTTCTAAGTAAATGTCAGCTTAGAACTCGCACTTCAACTTAAGGGAAGTTTATCACGGATGATAACTTATCCTTCACAATGGGAAATTAATCTTTCTCGGTCATGAGCTAGTCACAAAACAATCAAAGTTTTGAGCTTATGAAAAGCGGACCCGAACGGGAAGTGTACGTTTCAGTGCACTTTCCTAAAGTAATAGAAGAGAAGTCTTCTATCTTGACTATTTTAAAACCGTTGAACACAATTTTTCAAGAATTTCTCAAAAGGTTTTTCTAAATCTTTCAAGATTGTGTGTTCAACACTCCCTTCCTCATAATGTGGTTTTATATCTAAAAATGTCATATGTTATTTTGATCAATTTTTGAGAGGGAGCGTTTTAAAATCAAGCCTTTAATGATGTTGGGTACATCTCAGATATTGTCATATTTTATGTATCCAACACATTCCAAAAATGGTTTAAAACTGTCATATGTAATATACTATATCGGGTAATGCATCTCAACTCCGTACCTCAACATATTTTGTGGTGTCGTTTTCCAAAATGTTGTCAAAATTTTGTTTCAAGACACACATATATTATTGAGGGGGAGCATCCCGACTGAAAATGTTCCATGATTCATGCGTGCATACATGTTTCTCTCCCAATCGGTTTTCAGAATTTGTCATATTTTAATCAATTGGTATCTCTAATATGATGTTTTTATATTAGAGATAGGGGGAGAAAATGTGATTAAAATGTAATATATCGCAACATGTGATCTTAAAGATTCAAGTGCAACTCTTTCCTTCACATACTAAATCATTTCGTATATCGATGCATGTGTGTAGGGGGAGCTTTTCGGAAATGTAAAACTCTCAAAGTGTTAAAAGTTTTGATTTTTATCAAGCACTTTGAATGGTTTTCAATGGTTTTATGGTTATGATCTATACCCAAAACAACCTACTATCCACGACGGAACGATGGAGTCAAAAGGTGGTTTAGGATTAGGAAACTAAGTCCTATGATCCAACCAGAATCGGAGGGATCTACCCAAGGACATTCCATAGCTAGAAATAGTTGTCCTTAGGAAAGATGGAGTTGAAATGAAGCTGAATGAGGACCAATTACTTAAGTTAGCACTGGAAAAATCACAACAAGGTGCTAGTGATGACGTGTTGGTAAGCATTAAAGGAGTTAAATATTCTATGCAACTTAGGCAGAAACCGGGTTAACACATCTATCGAATACAAGTGTCAGTGATAAGATGCACAACCCTTCCCCAGCCATTTGAGTTTCTCTCAAAAGAAACTTGTCTCATTATCACGGAGATCAACACGTATCTATTGACTTTCTCACTCCGAGTTAGTTAATATTGAAAATGTGACAAATCTAACATTTTCAGGTAGTGAAATATTTTCTCGTATAATATTTTGAAACTTATTTTTGTGTTGGTTGACGAACTCACAATTTACGGATTTAAATTTGGGCTTACGTGCATAATTTGGCGTCTTTTACGACTAAACCAGAAACCTTAGGATTACGTATTTACGTTTTTTAACTCCGTTTTTGATGAGACAATTTTTATTGGATTCGTTTTGTGACGGTGATTCATAAATTATAAAAACGTTTTTCGTAAAACGACCCGAGGGCACGCAAATCGAGAAAACTAGAATCGAGAAATACCCGTAAACTAGTGAGATGGGACAAAACACTTTGCCCCATCCCACTAGCTTATATGGGACGGCATATGTGACACACCACACTTAGGTGGCACACATTCTAGCTAAGCTTGCATAAGTGTAAGCTTATGCTTACACTTTAAGCTAAACCTTCCACCACTACACAAAACTAGCTAATGGTTTTCATTTAACCATTTCCTACATGCAATTCACTCTCAAAACTCTCTCTACTTCCACCCTTGTGCCGTCCCAATTCAAGCAACAAACACCATCTTTGATCTCTTCTAGCTACAAACCACATGTTTACTAGTCCTATTAAGGTGTTTCCTTGAAGCCTTGATCATTTGGTGGCCATATAACCAACTTTGGAGGTGATTTGCTTGTGTCCTAGGGCTGATTTTCCAACATATGATCTTGATATTTGATGGTCTTGGAGATACTTGTTGTGTTCATCAAGTTCTTGCCTTCCTAAAACAAGAAATCCACTTGGATTGGTAAAGAAGATCATCCTCTACATTTTTCTCTTATTATTTTGTAAAGAACAAATGTATTTTCTTTCATTTTGTATATGTATATGATGTATATATGATGATAAAAATGTTGTGTGGGGATCAAGTGTTGATAAACATGCTTAAAAATGATGATAACCATAAGAAATGAAGCTAAAATCATGACTACTTAGTTGGCTGTATAAAAACAGTAGATAACTAAATGATGAACTGATAAAAATGCATGGTTTGATCTATTTACAGTAAAGTAGATGATGTTATACACATGTGAGAGTTGGCCATGCAATGGAATCAAAATAATGAGTGAGATATGATCAAAACAAGTTAGGTGGTACAATCTGAATAAGCAGTTTTGTAGGGACTGTTAAGGCAACTTAGACTCAAAATGGGCAGTAGCTATAACTAAGTTATATGTAGCACATATTATGAAGAAGTTGTCATCCAAAAATGAGCTTCTAAGTCATTGTAGAACTCTAGATATGATAAAAATGGTGAATATGAAGTTAAAAATCAGATTTTGGAAATAATGTTTATTATTATTATATAAGCACTCACTTTATAATTTATAAAATGTAAAGTATAAACCCACTAACTTATAAAACTTAAATATATAAATGTATAAAAGGTTAATTAAATGGGTAAATTATATAAATGGTGGTAAAATAATATTTATAAGTAATAAAAACTATAAACTTGATTTTTACGACTTTTTCGGCTATCGCCGCGAAATTAACGTTTTTCATCAAATAAAACTTAGACGACCAAACCCGTTTAATATAAAGTTTATAAAAGTTATATACTGATGTATAAGTAACTAAGACAAGTAAAAACCGATAAAACCCGAACTATAAGAATTACGGACATTTACGAGCTAACTAAACCTATTAGACTAATAATTGGACTTAATAAGATAAATACTTGTAAAAAGATTTATTTGGGCTTAACCCATTAGGGCCCAACATGAAAAGTATATATACTGATCATATAGGTATAAAATGGGTAAAAACAAGTTAAAGAACTTATAAAAGGCTTAATGGACTTAAAATGAATAAATAGTTAAAACTAGCTAACTAGTAAGACGATACTAAAACGTAAACGCTAAAATGAGTAAACAAGGATTTATAAACCCACTTGATCATCATCATATGTACAAAAATCATATATATGTATATTGTTATTTTGATAAAAGTCATTGGACCGAGTCTAAGACCGATTATTATTTATATAGGTTTCCGTGACCGAAGCACGCCCGTAGCCGATAATCCGCCTTTCATTAACAACGTGAGTTCATAGCCTCGCACTCTTTTAAATGTTTTATAAAATGATTTGTAAACCCGCGAGGGAGATAACATGCTAGATTTTTATAAAAATAGAACACAAGTAGTCCCGATTGTATGCTAAATGATATGGACCCGAATGATGCTATGACCCGATATTCGAGACTAAAAGGATTATTAGTAGTTAGGTTATGTCACTTAAAGTCCCATTAGCATGAATTGTGAACTACCGGGTTTTGGTAGACGCTTATGCATTTGATAGTACTATTTGGGGACGATCACCCCAGTTCGCGCCTTGACGGTTGATCCCCGTCGTACCACATTGATTGGTAAGCGAATTTATGTATGAGAAAATTCCATAGCGTGATTTTTGTGACGACACGCTAACTTAGATGGGAAAATTGTTTGTCGGGTTCGCGGCCCGCTGTTTTCACAGTAAGGTAACAATGTCATGCGGCTAATAATAATCCTATAATCTACAATCTATACGACATGTATAATCTAAATAAACGATAACGACGCTATTACGATGAATATATTACCTATCATGGTAATATAGAGACTACGGTCTCATGGACGGTTTAAGATGTATGCTTGATATATATTGCCTGACTAGCAATATGTGGACTTACTTCCGATATTATACTTGTGTTCTGATTTTAAATGATTGTAAATGATTGTTTTATATAACGGTTTTCATTAAACTCTATGAATTCACTCGGCATTCGCTGATATGATTTTTGCATGTTTTCTATCTCAGGTGCTTGAAGGTAATCCGGATGGAGATCGACTCTGATGTCCCACACTTAATATTAAAAATGTTCATTCGATCTGTGTTTTGTAAACTTAATGACCTGTATAATTTGGGACCTGTTGTACACTTTTGAAACTTTTTATCGAATGAATGTTTGTTAAACCTTGTACAACCATTTTTATGTGTTGTCTATGATTGGAGTTATTGTGCTATCCCGTAACACTCTGAAAGACCCTTCCGCTGTACCGATACGAAAAATGAGAGTGTTACAGAAAAGGTGGCAGTCTGGTCCAGCCTCCGATTACCAAAATGCACTTATTGAGTCTAGAGCCAAAAATAGATCAATTTATCATCTCATTAGGACACAATCGAGTCCTACGCATTATCCTTGTGATATTGCCAGAACATCTGAGTGATACGATTCACAATGAAGATGGAAATCCTGCTTAAGCCAGCATCAAACAAGCTCATGGTAGGTAACTTGTGCGATTCTACACAAATCAAACTTGTGAGAACTGGAAAGCAACTAAGTTTGGATTCTTAATTAATTCAAACTTGATTCCAGGTTTCTTCGCAAAATCCGTGTGATCTTGCCAGAACATCCAGAGTGACACTCTTTAGTGCTCACAGTGACGAATTGAAATCCTTCTAGTGTCAACATCAAACAGCACTACGGTAGGTGACTTGCAAGATTCTCTATGAATCAAGCTTGTGACAAACTGGAAAGAAACAATGATGTGATTCTTAAAGAATCAAACTTGTTCCAGGAGTTCTGAATTGACGACTCTAATCAGACAGATAATTTATCCTTATGATTCACTATTTATGTTCGTAGTCTTCTTTGAGATGGTCGCGTAAAGAGAACTGGCTACTACCGCCGGGAAACCCTGTGTAACACCCCACTTGGATAAGTGGACTGTTACGTGTATTTATGGCGTGTCATCAAAGCATAAGGTATATGTCCTAAAACATTAACTGACCGTAACGGAAATACCGAAATCAAACATCAGTAATCCAACCTAAGCTCAATACATGAAAAAGATAAAATACTGAGGAAAGGACTAAACAATGTCCAAATAAGCAGAATAATATAAGAAGTGCATAAAGTAAGAAGTCCGGATAGCTTCCATTCAATGCACATGCTCTCAGAATCCTAAGAGCGTCCTGGTGTACCTGCTGTTAGAACATGAAAGAACTACGGCTGAGCATAACGCTCAGTGAACGGATATAAAGCATGATAAGAAATTACTGAAATGAAACGGATGATAAATACTGGAGCTGTAAGGCTGATAAGTAAAGTTGCAGCAGAAATCTATGTATAATCTGTAAAAGTCTGATTTATAAATTATAAAGTTGAACTGTTATCTGTTAAATCTGAAAACATGCATTTACTGTATTTTAATTTCCAGAGCTTATATAGGTCATGTGTTGTAACAACGGTGCATGAATAACTGGAAGGGTGACCTCGTCATGCTGTAGAGGGGTGACCTCTAAATAACTGTAGAGGGGTGACCTCTAAATACTGTGCTGGGTGGAGGAATCAGCTCCAATGTGAAGGATGTAGAGCACACACCACATTCACCCTGATAACTTGTAAACTGATAAGCCTAGGATGCATCCATACGCCCCACTAAACATACTGATAAAATGGCCAAACTGAACATGAGTGGGACGATGTAGGATATCACTCTCCTGCATGTGAGTCACGACACTGGTGCCTCAAGTGTCATGGTTATGGTACCTCTGTAACTAGTACATATAACTGGTCATGCTTGTATATAAGGCTCAGGCAATGTCTTAATTATTAAATGATTACTGACAATTTATAACATATACTAGGGAAACATCTGGCTGCAAACGGGGAATCCTAATCATGCATAGAAGAGAGTCCATACTGAAGGACGGAAAATCCGTACGATCAATCGAAACGAAAGAGACAAATAATATTAGAGAGATAGGAATATCCGTACCTTAGTCAATCTCGTCGTCTGAATAAATCAAAAAATTATTTCTCATGAAATGATCTACATAAATTATAAAAACAATTACTATTAATTAACTCGATTACGTTTTTGGACTAACTTTGAAGGCTATATAAAATGTCATGGGCTAAGTATGTAACTTTAGAATTTGTAATATCAATTGGTAATTAGCTTTAAAATCAGGGATCCAATGTGTAATTTAGAAAGTGAAACTCCATGCCATAACTGATTCATTCATCTTCTTCATTTACGATTTTGTTAAAGTCTATATTGCAAGTTTCATAGTTTCATATAAGTTATAACATATACTATCAATATTATCGTTTGAGGATTACCTCCGAGTCAAAGGAACACAAGCAAAACACCAATTCGAGGACGAGTACTAGAACAAACGAGGTATGATCGCACCCGCAAGTATACCAACGAAGGACCCGAACCGTCTTCCCACAATGAGAATCGATCGAACTCAACTCGTGCAGCCCTCAAACTCGATCACAATTGCGAATATTAACACAACCGTACCAATCACATGTATACAAAGCCACCTGTAACACAATCACATGTGTACGGATAGATGAACCCAAGTACTCAGCGCACCACTACCTTTAACGCATCAGCGAAACAGAAACTCTAATGCGAGCCGAAACACAAACATGCACAATCGTCCGGGCGTACACTAACAGTGGAATAAAGCCGCAGCCTCACAGCTAACCGAACTATATCGACATCGAAACATGGACAAGGACGCTGAGATTAACGAGGCACGATTGAACCCACAGCCTAACCACGAGCCAACAGATCGAACTAAAGTCGAACGCACCTCCAAATCACGAATCATGCTGACTTGAACAGTAACCTCACTCCGATTCCGATGAACACTTTTATCACTAGTTTATTGCATAACGTCGGTTACACTCTGTTTAGAAATGTCGTTCTCGATTTACATGGAATAAGATCTGTATAAATTAGAATGTGTCTAATGCTTTGAAAATGCATGGAGAAAAAAAAAGGAAGGCAATTAAATTATTTTAAATTGTGATAAGTATTTTCCTTAATGAGATATTCTTAATTTGATAAATACATGACAAATTCGGAAATGATGTAAAATTTAGACGAGTCATTCTTATCTAGTACTGATTTTCTGTTTTTAAGCCTTAAAAAGCGTATCATATATGTAAATGAATTGAAATCGAATACTTTGTCGCCATTTCTTGTGAATGACAAATTGGTTTAACTTGGCTTGGCCCATGCCATTCACATGCTGCATTTTGAATACGTTTTTACTAAATACAAATTAATTTTTGGTAAAGCTTTTTATTATTAAACACATTCGCACATAACTGTTATGATTGATATATAAGCATAAGCATTTTAATATAAAATGCTTATTATATAATATTAGGTTATTAGGTTATATCCAAATGATGAAATAAAATACAAACCAAATTCTTGGGTTTTACAACTCTTCCGCACTAAAAAAATAACTCGTCCTCAAATTAGAGATACGAGTGTACCGGGTTTTACAATTCTTCCCCTCCAAAAAGGAAAATTCGTCCTCGAATTTTAAATTAATTTAAGTTGATGAAGTTATAAGAACTGAAAGAACACGTAAACTGAAAAGACAAATAAGCTGAACGATAATTTGTCTTCTAATTAAGACAAAATGCTGCTGATAGTTATAAACCTGACATGACTGAAATGATCATGTAACGTGACATGGCTGAAGAGAACATGGAACGTGACATGACTGAAAGGACTTAACTAGATTTATTAAAGGAAAAGGAATGAGAGATCCGAATGGACTCCTCCGTTTTGAGTGGCTTCCCGCTCGAAACGATTCCTTAAAAGGTTTAAGCAAAATGAAAATCTTGGTCCTGATGACCCTGTCCTGATGATGCTAAATAGTTTCTGGTTCCATACTTAAGATGAATTTTTCTGAATCTGATAGAATGAATAAGCTGTAGCATGTAGGGTACATGAAACGGTACGTACGATTATACTGAAAAGATAATATTTATCTCTCTGAGCAAGCTGCTGAGAATATAAGGAACGAACTACGTGAACAATTGTGAACGTTCTACGTGAGCAATTGTGAACGTGGTTCGCGATTATAAAAGGAACGCTGGGCCAGAAATATATCATGGATGTGATACGCGAAACATACTATGAACTTGATACAAGGACATATCACGAATGTATGATGACTGAGGAAAGAATGTCGACGATACGGCCTAAGACGTGAAACGTCTGTCTGGTCATGGAGAAAGCATGCTAAACTTGAGTCTGGTTTTCTCAAGTTTTCTGAAGTCAAATCCGGTACAAGTCTTGGAACGTATCCACGAAGATGGAACACGAACCTGAATGTGAACAATGTCATGAATGCGAATCGTGGCTTTAAATCATGAGAGATCATAAACATGAGCTGAAACAGCATCCTACTGTGAATGAGACGTAAACGTGAAAGTGAAAATAAATGTGAACGTGAAGTGAACGTAATCATACAGGTGATCGTGAACATGAATTTTGTTTGATATGATGGTCGGTAGAATACCTTGAATTCGTATAATTTACTGCTATTTTTTTTGCAGGTCCGCTACTGCGTAATCCTTTCGTATGAAAGAATCGCGCAGGCTGATTACATGGTTGACGGTGACTTATACAGTACCATACTTTTTCTGAGTCTGGGGTAACTGATAACAATCTCATGAAATTTCGGCTCATTTCTGCTCAGAAATTACTAAGGATTGTAGTAACTCACTAACATGACGGTGTTCTATCTTGAACTTGCGGTATGTCAGGCATCTAGATATGAACATAGCTGCATCAATGTGTGATACTGTATCTATCAAGATTCTGCTTGGGATTATGGAACATTCTGGTGGGAATCTGGTTGAGTAGTCATGGAAGGACTTTTAGTGAGACTGTCAACAATTTCAGCGGTAGCAGTCAATTAAGTTCTAGAGAATTTCATACTTTGTTTATAGGCGTCGGTCGGGACCATCAGGTGATGGCCTTCACCTTCACATGATTATCTGAAATTTCTTTCTACTGAAGTAGGGTGGCTCAGAAATGTTGCTTTGTTCATATGTGATATTCATCTGGAGAGCTTCTCATGTGATTTTCTCCCTTTTGAACATCTGCATGTTCGTGAGGAAATGATCCCGTGTTCTTCTTTTGGATTTAGTAGATCAAAATGTGATAAATGAATATACTGACGATTTTGTCTGAGAATCATGGAAAAAATTTTATTTATAAATTCCATAATATATTTGGAGCATTAGGGAGTTAAGAAGTATAAAATCAAAATATTTAGAGAGACTATAATATGTGCAACATCAGTCTAGAAAACATCATGTTCTTTCTCTCACCACAAATGGTAGCATGATCAGAAATTGTTCTGCAATTGTTTAAGACATCGTATCAGGTTAGATGAACCTTCTATACGTGGAATGAATATCAATTAAAAATGGTGATATGGTAAATTACCTGGTGGTCGATACATGATCTAATGTTACCGGCCTTCTTTCTGATAGACAGGGACGATGCACCTCCTGGTGGTGCGCTAGGGCGAATAAAACCTTGTTCCGGTAAACTTTTGCAACAATTGTTGCAGCTCTTTTAACTTAGATGAAGCCCTGAAATAAAGAGTTGCAAACATGTTCTGTTCTTGAGACAAGCTCGATGTTAAATTCTGTATCATGGTTAGGAAGGAATTTCTGGAAAACCTTCTGAAATGTTTATCTGAAAACTCTGGAATAATCTGCTGATCATGAATTTAAGGAACTTCAGAAGTCACGCGCTTATAAAGCAGAATAACTTGTAGTGATTTTTCCGGCAGAGAATATAATGAATATATTTGAGACCTGGTAAGACGGATCTCGTGTTAACTGAACGGAAATCTTACATAAATATGGGTTGTACTGTGCAGTCTTTCTTACTGAGAGGTAGGTAATACTTGATTTGAGATAAAGCTGACATATCATCACGTGAAGTAAACGTGAAAACTTTCACTGATTGTGTTCATCTGTAACCTCACAGAATGAACACTGCGTGTCTAACATGAATAATAATCCGGTGGTGGTAACTGAATTTTAATGGTCTGATTTCTACGTGGCCTAACAGAACGGGTATACCCCCTTGGAGGGTACCCTGAATTTCCGAGGGCCTGGTTTAGAAACATATGGAGTTATGAGTTCTGACTCGTACTTTACGAAAACATTCGTATGACGTGTACCACGACTGGTGTCCTGACATGTGTCTTCCGAATGATACCTGAGACGTGTGTCCTGACTGTTGTCTGGACATGTGTTTTAGTAGATGAATCTGAACAAGGCTAAAAAATTTTGGTAACTGCTAGGATTGGCGGACCGGTTAGACTACTGGCCTCTTGTATTTCTGGTCACGTCCGATCCGGAGTTCTGATGGTTACTGACTGATCGATTATAAGCATAATGGTTGTCACTACTGCTTTGTCTGTCACTTTATGACGGTCTTTATCATGACCGTGATTCATGTAACTATTCTGCTGAGTGGCCGGTTGGGTTTTGGTTCCCACTCTTCTGAATGAACGGTTAGCTAAGTGAAGTGTGACCTCTAGCTGAAAAGGTAAGAGTATGGAATAGAATGGTAGTGTCTGATGGTTGGAATTTATTCTTGTCATAAATTGTAAATTTATAGTTTTCGTCCTTTTTCTGTAGAGTCTTCATTGTATAAACGACATCAGCATCTTTAGAGATCTCCAAAGTATCAGCAGCATCAGCATTTGTGAGGTCTTCAAAGTGTTAGCAGTATCAGCATCTGGTAAAATCTTCAACTCACGAGCGGCATCAGCATCTGGTAGAATATCAATAAGTGGAGACCCCTGAGATGATTGAGGATCGATTAGCAATATCCATGGAGTAGAGTACCTGGTGTACACCTGGACTACTGTACATGAAGTACAAAATGAATACTGCACATGGAGCATATCTGAGACATTGTACGTGGAGTACACATGAAATACTATACATGGAGTATAACTGAGACACTGTTCATGGTGTACATATGGAATACTGTACGTGGCACTGGTGGAAATCCATGGAATGATTGATACTAGTGTTGCTTGTTTGGCAATATCAAAGAAATAAATTGATTTAAGCGGTAGCAAACTGATTTGAATATGATAGGCTGACAATTTCTGCGTAGACTTAATGCTGGTCGTATAGAGGGCTCGAAAATATGGTTTAATCGAAGTTCCAACAATGGTCAGCATGAAACATGATTATGAAGGCCAAACATGATTTATCATGAAAACAAGATTTTACTGAAATCCTTTTTGTGTCTTAGCATGAAGACATTTATCATTCTGCTGAACATAAAACCCTCGTAAGGAGACATGAAACTGAAACAGCGTGGAAGCGACATCAACTTGAGATTGTGCGAACTGGATTGTTATAAAGACTATAAGAGTATGATCAACTGAGGTTTAACATCAACTGATGTGGATGGCTATGGTTCAATCCACAGAATTCAAGGAACAAAACATGTGACTAAGTATGGGCGATTATGGTTCGATCCATACTTGTCAAAATTTTCTAAGAACTGTCATGTATAGAAATTTATTTTCTGGGACTAAATATGGTTGGTTGTTGTCCAATCCATACTTGTCAAAGTTTATGAAATGTCCTGATATGACAAAGGTCTCAACTATGGATCGGTTCACAAGACATCATTCGACTGAATAGTATGAAAATTTGACCTGAAAAATGGTGAACATTTTTTTTTGCTGACTCAACCAGTAATATTTGACTGAAAACATGAATCTGACATGAGTAAGGGTAAACGCATATGGGACAAAAAATTTTGATGTATCGTGGATAGTATATGTGATAATTAGATACGTTATAGGGTAAATTGGAAAATTACCTTTAGGAAAAAGTAATAGTCCAATATTACAAAAGACGGATTCAATTAAACACGTGGGTGAATCAAGTTCGTTGTACACGAAGATCTTATGAATTTGAGACATTTTGCTTTGATTTGGACAATTGATTTGAATTGGTTTTCGGTTTTTAAGCTATAATTAAAATCTACAAATTTTAAGCTATTTAAAATTAACCTAAAGTGCATGAATCGTAAACCCCGCCTATTTAAAATACTAAACAAACTATTACTTAAAATTAAAACACTATTTTAAAATTAATCTATTTAAAAGTCTATTAAAAATAAATCTATTTAAAAATTAAAACTTTTACTCTATTTTAAAAAAAATAATCTAATTAAAACTAATTAAGCTAATTACTTTACTTTAAAAATTACTTGGAAAACAAGTCTAGTTAAAAAACTATTTTAAATCCAATATTATAAAAATCTAATTATTATACTAATTAAACTTTTTAAAATAAAAACATTTTTATTTTTCTATTAAACTTCTTTTTAAAAAGTATTTAATTTAATAAAAAAAATAAATAAAAAAATGATCTGTGACTTATACGAACTAATAAAAACAAAACAAGCCAAACTGAAATGCATTACATTAATTAAACTAATGAGAGAAAAACTAAAAAGGCAAGATGCCCTTGTGGTTATCACGTTGGGTGTGTGACCAGGAGGTCACGGGTTCAAGTCCCGTGAGGGACATAATTTTTTGGAAATAAAACTTTTTGACAGATTATTGAAGAGTTTTGTCACGGGAGTGACTTTGTGTGAGCTTATACTGAAAAAGCTGATAGGAACAGCTTCGTGAGCTTATCAGATTGGTTAATCTGATAAGCAAAAATTTAAAAGAGCTTATGGAAACAAAGCAAACAAACAGTTAAGCTCAATAAGTAACTATCAGATCTATTCATTGAACAAAATCAATCAGCAAGGATTAACACAAATTAGCAAACAAGTTAACTCTAATAATCAGTACAAAATATTCAAAAGTCCATTCATTCAGCAAGCAGTCAGATTAACAAATAAAGCAGATGAAATCTACTAGGCAAATTACAGCAAAATAATTCCTAAAGATCTAATCAGAAAATGGCAAATTAATCAGTACACTAAAAATAGTTCAACCCAAATCTGTATAAACCTAACAATTATCCACAAAACCAACTAATCAGACTTAAAAGACACATTAATCTGGAACAATCAGGCTTTATCAGCTAATCAGAATCATTAATAATTCCATTTAAAATTACTAAATAGGAATATGTGGAATCATATAATCAGGTTACTGAATAAGTTTTATCTTGCCAAAGTCAACAAAATAAGATTTCTATGACAAAATCTCAATGTCTAAAACTTGTAAATCCAAACAGTAGTTATCAAATCATATAGCTACTCAATGCAGATTTAATCTAACTCACTGATTAAAACAAATAAATCATTCTAACATTAAATCCTATAGCATCATAATATCCGCATCTAATCAAACCAAACAAACAGATTATAATAAAAATAAAACATAACATGAAAAGAATTTAATACCTTAAGTCGAATCCATTGGGAAGTAGGTCAGTGCTGAACTGCCTATGAACCATAAACCAAAACTACAAAACCACCATTAACCATCATCCATCACCAAACAAACACCATCGATCATCAAACGAACCTCCATACGAATCCAAACCGCCACTTTTATACTTTTCCAGTAGGGAAAAATATTATCCAATCTTAAACTTCCAGTAATAAGCTTAGACTATTAATTAGTCTAAACTTAATACTTCAAATATTATTAATGTAAATAGTTATCAGATTCAATTGTAAATCAACAAAAGCAGAAAATTAAAGAGACTCGTATGTAAAATAACTTGACTAAAATTTTATTAATAATCAAAAATTAATACAAAGCTTTGAAAAGAAATACAATAACAATCCTAAAACTATTTCTACAGCATAATATTAAAATAAAAGAAAGGATGCCTTTACACTAGAAATTGGGGGTATTTATAGCCCCCCAAGGCTGTTGATGAAGAAGAATATGCGCATCTTCAATGAATATCCCTTTCAATTTTCAGCCTTTGATCTTCTCATCTTATTCTATCTCTTTAATCTGAGGGTGGATATGAGCTCTTGTTCACTCGGATTGCCAGGGTGGCACCAAAGTGTGCTAGTTGTGCTTGTTGTGAGACTTTTGATTGGTGGAATTAGGAGGATGAGGTGTATCTTCCAATAATCCGCTGCCACGTAACCACTAGCCTCCATCTTCTACATCCGGAAAGAGGGGGAATTAATTTCCCCACACGTGATAAACACGTGGGATTAAAACCCCCACATCAATTTTACTTTTACCCAATTAGGGTTTATGAACAGTGATATTTTACTGGTTTGGGAAGAAGAACAAAAATGGGGAAGAAGATACACTTAGGTTTTATCGAAAGAAATAATAAAGTGGTGAGAGAATGAAACGTGTGGGTAAAAACGAGAGGTTTTTCTTTATTAAATGAGTGGGTGGAAAGTTCGGTTAAAAATGTGTGTGTGTGACAATAATAAAACGAATGGTAAGATTTATTTAAAACATAGCTGAAACCCTAGAGCCCACAATGCAATTTGTTTCCTTCAGATGGGCTTTATTTGGGCCATGACCTTTTGGAACCGAGAGTTACACTTCCATTTCTTTCTTTGTTTTCTTTCATGGGCTTTTGGGCCTAAGACCTTTTTCCATCCGTTCTTCTTCATTTTGATTTGGGCTCGGTAAATTACTCTTTAACTTAAATGGGCTTTTAGGCCCATTTACTCAATTGTGGGACCCACTAAGCCCGTTTTCTCTTTAAATGATGAAATCCGCTAAAGTCGACCTTGATTTTGGCTTCCTTGATCTTTTCTTCACTCTCGTGTCGGTTTTTGTCGGTTTTTCGCGAACTTGGTACCTACACACACGAAACGAACAAAACAAGCATATACAAGGCTATTTGATATAATTCAAGCAATATTTCATTGTTTTTAGCTACAAATGATATGAGTAAATAAAGTCATATCAAATTCCCCCATGCTAAGCAATTGCCGTGTCCTCACGCAATGATAAAATAAAACTATATCTACACCATTATTCAACTTTTGACTTTTTATTTTGCAAAGACATAAAATAAAAGCTCAAATAGATTCATCGTCCTCGACTTTTCACTTTTCCAAGCCAAGTGCAAAAACAAGATCATTGTTATTATAAGTTGGTAGACTAACACGAACTCATGTGGGCCAATTATTCACTTAGACACCCTTATTCCTATGTGTATCTCTTATATTTTATTGTTGTCATGAATGATCCGAGGATGCATTGTTGACTTATTTCGATAATTTATTAGACCGAAAATAAAGTGAACGATTTAATCAATAGTTAGCTAAAGGACAAAATCTTTTAAAACTGCTTCTCGGGCTCTCATAAAGTTCATATCTTGGCATAACTTGTTTCGCGATTTGAGACCTTTCTCGGACCGATATTTGGCAATGACTTAATACTTCCAACCTTGAGAGACGTTCACGAAATAATGGTCTTCGCTTCATAATATCTCTTTACTTGAATTATTGAGAGATTCATACTTGGACCACGACTTCTTCATTTTTCTCCAATCTTTACTTGGGATTTTGATTTACAACGATCCGCCTCCTTTTTGGACTTGGCTTCATTTATCCTCATACCTTATTTGGTCTTTTTAGATAGACTTCTCCATGACTTTTGGGGAGTATTTTGCTTTTCGTCGTGTGTCTCGATCCTTCATATTGATTTTTGATAAATGAGTCTTCACATCACTTGAGATCTTTAGCAATAAAACATAGCCCTCATGTCTTGTTAGGACCTTTTTGGACTCGCCAATCTTCGCATCCCGCTTCAATAAGTTATGCCTTGGCTATGAACTCTAATCCATACCGAGCAACTTTTAAACGATCTTGGGCTAGAAGCTAAGTAACTTTTCAAATCGTTCAACATTATTTATTGCAATTAAATTATTAACAAGTGATGGGAGAATAGGCTCATAATTAACTCACATAAATTCCCGAAAGAATACCACACTTATAATTGTCTCTATCATCTCTTGTTCTCCATATTGTAAAATTCCAAGAATGAAATCAATGGATACTTAGCCTATTAAATCAAAGTTTTGGGTTTTCAAGTCATCTATAGGATCTTGCATCTTCTTATACTTTTGCAAGTTTTAGAATTTGCGTTTTAAAGTTCCCTTGATAAACGACTTTCTAGGATCAATTATAGGAGCTTGCGAAAAGTTCTTGTCCTTAACTCGTATGAATTAAGACCTTCGCGTTTTAAAGCTCCCTATATAATAGCCTAGCAAAACTTAATTCAAATACGTTAAGGAAAAGCTAAGGTTAAAAACCGAGTCGAGTCAAAAACTATTCTTATTGAAAGCATACATTTGTGTCAAAAACACTTATTTTATTTATAAAAACTTAAAAATAACACAAAAAATTTAAAATTTTATTGAAAAATGAGAAAACTATACGTTTGGACACGACAAAAGCAATTGCAAGCGATTATATCGATTGACTCCCCCATGCTAAAACCAAACATTGTCCTCAATGTTTCTTAGCTCAAGAGTGACATCCCCTTGCTAAGATACGAAGAGTCTAATGCAAATTCCTAGCATGGAAAGAGCACGCAAATCTATAAGCCGTTTATTAATTATGCCTCAAGAAAAACGTTAGTCGATAAAAATCAAGGGGTAGAAAGTGTGCCCCTTTTTGGCATTTAAAGAATGGAAGATCAAGTGGACCAGCAAAAACCGAACACGAGAGTCTTCAATGATTAGGGACGTACCTAAGATCACAACACAACAAATCACGAACACGAGCTTGAAAGATCAAGCCTTATTAGGTGTTAGAAAATAGAAAGAAGATAGAATGTATGGGACTCCCCCACAAGGCACCTCGTTTTTGTTAACCGAGTCATGAGCTCGACTCGATCCCCGCATTCATTGGTCCTTAGGGAAAAAGGTGAAAACCGGCATATTGGAGTAAAAACCAACATGAAGCATGATGCCGGGGTCAAAGATCTCATCCTCGTTGTCGGATGACAAACGAAAGGATAAAACTCCAACACAAATCTCTAAAAAGAGATAGTAGTCACAAACAATGGTATGGATGTAGCATGCTCCACGAGATAAAATCGCACCAAGATGATAGAAAAATCTTTCAATTATTGCATCGGTGAAAGTCCGAGATTTCCCTAAATCGACGATTCCGGGATCGAATACCTCGTCCTCGGTGGAGAAAGGAAAGGATAACAGGGTGTCATCCCCCCATGCTAATCCAAGATCATATAAAGCACATGGTAATGGTGGGATAAAAGTTTCATCCATAGTGGAATCAACATTCTTTGCTTTAATGACCATTTCACCCTTAGGAATGTGATCAATAGGGTCAGGGTACTCAATATGAGACACATGAAAAACCCGCACATTAAGGTCAAAGTGGGTGGGAGGAGGACTTGGGACGAAATCATCATCAATTAAATTCTCTAAAAAGAGAGCATCCCCCTCTGGGTCGATATCATCAACACCCGGTGGTATCGAATCATGAGAAGCAAGAAAAGTGTCAATCTCCTCCATAAGCGGATCACTATCCTCAACGGGAATAGGAGATGGAGAGAAAGACTTGGCATTAGGCTTAGAATTCAAAGCCTCGATCCTAGAAATGAGAAGATAGACGTTGGATAATTTCTCACAAAGAACCACGTCTTCCACATCTAAATGAGTAAGTTCATCGGCGAACTTCTCAAGGATCGGAATAGTCAAATCAACCTCATTTCCCGGTGGAAATGGGTCTAAAGGAGCAAGTTTAAAAGTGAACCTCTCATAAAACGGATTGATATCATCCTCATTTCCCAATGGAAATGGGTGAAGAAGAGTAGGTCCATCGGTAAACCCCTCAAAATCCGAGTCGTGAATATCATCTTTATAAGAAAGTTCATCGGAGAACTCCTCATTAGAAAATTCACTAGAAGTAGAATCATCCTCAAAATCTTCATTTCCATCACAATTTTCATCATTAGAATTGGAGAAAATATCAAAGTGAATGGAAGAAGTCGAGTCATCACAATGTGGCAAATCACACATCTCATTGGAAATACCGTCAAACTCTCTCGGGTCTTGGACAAGAATAGTGCTAATATGCTCGTTCCCCTTGCTTAGAGAATTTTCGGGTTCCACGATGGAAGAATCATGAATAGGAGCGGTGATGTCATGAGAAATTTCCTCATCATCTAGGATGGGAGAATCCTCGGGCTCAATAGCCACAAGATACGAATAGGACACACGATAGCACTAGACGAAGGATGAAGAGCAATAAGATCTCGCAAAGAAATAGTACTATCCTCATCATCATCCAAAAGAAGAGAACGCTCGAGTTCACGATTAGCAAGAGATTTTGCTTCCGCTTGAGCTCGTTCTTTCTCACGAATTTCAATGCTTAAACCATTATAATCTTGCGAAAGTTGTCGAATCCTAAGTTCACAATCTCTTTTAAATCCCTCATCAATTATTTCTCCATGAAATCGTCGACTTCCTAATTCATTTGTAATGTCATTAATCTCTTGATTAATTTTTCTCTTTTCAAGCAACAAGTCTTCAATACTTTTTTCAACAATTTCAACATTTCTTTGATTCATTGTTTCAAATCGTTCAATATCGAAAGAATATTGTGGAGATTGGTCAAAACCGGAAGGAATCAAATTATAACAAGGATTAGGCTCATAAAAATTTTGGTCTCTCGGTTGACAACAAAAACTCTCGTGAGGACCTCCACAATACTCACAACAAAGATATTGTTGTGATAAACTCGGTAAATCTTGTGGATAACAATTTTCATTAAAGTTTTGATTGTAGCTCGGTTCTTGCTCGTAATTAAGCGAGAATCAATGCGAACAATCATCACCAAAATGAGAATCGTTTCCACAAAACTCACTCGAGGGTGTCTCGTATGTGGGGTGCGGAGGTGGATTGAAATCGAGAGAATTATTCGAAAAATTCGGATTTACATATGAAGTAATCTCATTACAATAAGGACAAAATCCAACACGTATATCGTTTCGTAAGTCATTTCCACAACGCTCACACGTGCACCATCGACATGGTAAAAAACCATATAACGGTTCTCCACACCCTTCACAATTGACGAAGGAAGAATTAAAATTTAGAGGGTGGGGAGAAAAAGAATTAAACATGATAGAGGATTAAGAAGATTATTTTTGGTATTTTTCATAAAAACGATACATACTAAGAAAATAACAAAACTTTCCGAGGACGGAAAGGGTCTTCAAATCCACGATCAACAAATCTCCACAAAAGCGAATCGTACACAAGATCCCCGGCAGCGGCGCCAAAATTTTTTGATGTATCGTGGATAGTATATGTGATAATTAGATACGTTATAGGATAAATTGGAAAATTACCTTTAGGAAAAAGTAATAGTCCAATATTACCAAAGACGGATTCAATTAAACACATGGGTGAATCAAGTTCGTTGTACACGAAGATCTTATGAATTTGAGAAGTTTTGCTTTGATTTGGACAATTGATTTGAATTGGTTTTCGGTTTTTAAGCTATAATTAAAATCTACAAATTTTAAGCTATTTAAAATTAACCTAAAGTGCATGAATCGTAAACCCCGCCTATTTAAAATACTAAACAAACTATTACTTAAAATTAAAACACTATTTAAAAATTAATCTATTTAAAAGTCTATTAAAAATAAATCTATTTAAAAATTAAAACGTTTACTCTATTTTAAAAAGAAATAATCTAATTAAAACTAATTAAGCTAATTACTTTACTTTAAAAATTACTTGGAAAACAAGTCTAGTTAAAAAACTATTTTAAATCCACTATTATAAAAATCTAATTATTATACTAATTAAACTTTTTAAAATAAAAACATTTTTATTTTTCTATTAAACTTCTTTTTAAAAAGTATTTAATTTAATAAAAAAAATAAATAAATAAATGATCCGTGACTTATACGAACTAATAAAAACAAAACAAGCCAAACTGAAATGCACTACATTAATTAAACTAATGAGAGAAAAACTAAAAAGGCAAGATGCCCTGGTGGTTATCACGTTGGGTGTGTGACCAGGAGGTCACGGGTTCAAGTCCCGTGAGGGACATAATTTTTTGGAAATAACACTTTTTGACAGATTATTGAAGAGTTTTGTCACGGGAGTGACTTTGTGTGAGCTTATACTGAAAAAGCTGATAGGAACAACTTCGTGAGCTTATCAGATTGGTTAATCTGATAAGCAAAAATTTAAAAGATCTTATGGAAACAAAGCAAACAAACAGTTAAGCTCAATAAGTAACTATCAGATCTATTCATTGAACAAAATCAATCAGCAAGGATTAACACAAATTAGCAAACAAGTTAACTCTAATAATCAGTACAAAATATTCAAAAGTCCATTCATTCAGCAAGCAGTCAGATTAACAAATAAAGCAGATGAAATCTACTAGGCAAATTACAGCAAAATAATTCCTAAAGATCTAATCAGAAAATGGCAAATTTATCAGTACACTAAAAATAGTTCAACCCAAATCTGTATAAACCTAACAATTATCCACAAAACCAACTAATCAGACTTAAAAGACACATTAATCTGGAACAATCAGGCTTTATCAGCTAATCAGAATCATTAATAATTCCATTTAAAATTACTAAATAGGAATATGTGGAATCATATAATCAGGTTACTGAATAAGTTTTATCTTGCCAAAGTCAACAAAAGAAGATTTCTATGACAAAATCTCAATGTCTAAAACTTGTAAATCCAAACAGTAGTTATCAAATCATATAGCCACTCAATGAAGATTTAATCTAACTCACTGATTAAAACAAATAAATCATTCTAACATTAAATCCTATAGCATCATAATATCCGCATCTAATCAAACCAAACAAACAGATTATAATAAAAATAAAACATAACATGAAAAGAATTTAATACCTTAAGTCGAATCCATTGGGAAGTAGGTCAGTGCTGAACTGCCTATGAACCATAAACTAAAACTACAAAACCACCATTAACCATCATCCATCACCAAACAAACACCATCGATCATCAAACGAACCTCCATACGAATCCAAACCGCCACTTTTATACTTTTCCAGTAGGGAAAAATATTATCCAATCTTAAACTTCCAGTAATAAGCTTAGACTATTAATTAGTCTAAACTTAATACTTCAAATATTATTAATGTAAATAGTTATCAGATTCAATTGTAAATCAACAAAAGCAGAAAACTAAAGAGACTCGTATGTAAAATAACTTGACTGAAATTTTATTAATAATAAAAAATTAATACAAAGCTTTGAAAAGAAATACAATAACAATCCTAAAACTATTTCTACAGCATAATATTAAAATAAAAGAAAGGATGCCTTTACACTAGAAATTGGGGGTATTTATAGCCCCCCAAGGCTGTTGATGAAGAAGAATATGCGCATCTTCAAGGAATATCCCTTTTAATTTTTAGCCTTTGATCTTCTCATCTTATTCTCTCTCTTTAATCTGAGGGTGGATATGAGCTCTTGTTCACCCGGATTGCCAGGGTGGCACCAAAGTGTGCTAGTTGTGCTTGTTGTGAGCCTTTTGATTGGTGGAATTAGGAGGATGAGGTGTATCTTCCAATAATCCGCTGCCACGTAACCACTAGCCTCCATCTTCTACATCCGGAAAGAGGGGGAATTAATTTCCCCACACGTGATAAACACGTGGGATTAAAATCCCCACATCAATTTTACTTTTACCCAATTAGGGTTTATGAACAGTGATATTTTACTGGTTTGGGAAGAAGAACAAAAATAGGGAAGAAGATACACTTAGGTTGTATCGAAAGAAATAATAAAGTGGTGAGAGAATGAAATGTGTGGGTAAAAACGAGAGGTTTTTCTTTATTAAATGAGTAGGTGGAAAGTTCGGTTAAAAATGTGTGTGTGTGACAATAATAAAACGAATGGTAAGATTTATTTAAAACATAGCTGAAACCCTAGAGCCCACAATGCAATTTGTTTCCTTCAGATGGGCTTTATTTGGGCCATGACCTTTTGGAACCGAGAGTTACACTTCCATTTCTTTCTTTGTTTTCTTTCATGGGCTTTTGGGCCTAAGAACTTTTTCCATCCGTTCTTCTTCATTTTGATTTGGGGTCGGTAAATTACTCTTTAACTTAAATGGGCTTTTAGGCCCATTTACTCAATTGTGGGACCCACTAAGCCCGTTTTCTCTTTAAATGATGAAATCCGCTAAAGTCGACCTTGATTTTGGCTTCCTTGATCTTTTCTTCACTCTCGTGTCGGTTTTTGTCGGTTTTTCGCGAACTTGGTACCTACACACACGAAACGAACAAAACAAGCATATACAAGGCTATTTGATATAATTCAAGGAATATTTCATTGTTTTTAGCTACAAATGATATGAGTAAATAAACTCATATCAGTCGGTTTACCAATAAAATCTGAACGGGTAAGGGTGAACGCCTATGGGTCGGTTCACCAAAACAAAATTCGAATGAAAAGCACATGTGACTAAATATGGTCAGTCCTGTACCAACCTTTTACTTAGTCAAAACTTTAAGAAAACTGACTGATAAATGAAGAAAACTAACTAAAAAATCCATGAGAAACATGAAAGATAACAACGCCAAAATCTAGGAAGTTCCTGGTGACTACCCACTAGTCACAGGTCAAGTTTTAGAGCCTATAGGTCGAACCTTGCGCTCTGATACCATAATTGTAACACCCCACATGGATAAGTGGACCGTTACGTGTATTTATGGCGTGTCATCAAAGCATAAGGTATATGTCCTAAAACATTAACTGACCGTAACGGAAATACCGAAATCAAACATCGGTAATCCAACCTAAGCTCAAAACATGAAAAAGATAAAATACTGAGGAAAGGACTAAACAATGTCTAAATAAGCAGAATAATATAAGAAGTGCATAAAGTAAGAAGTCCGGATAGCTTCCATTCAATGCACATGCTCTCAGAATCCTAAGAGCGTCCTGGTGTACCTGCTGTTAGAACATGAAAGAACTACGGCTGAGCATAACGCTCAGTGAACGGATATAAAGCATGATAAGAAATTACTGAAATGAAACGGATGATAAATACTGGAGCTGTAAGGCTGATAAGTAAAGTTGCAGCGGAAATCTGTGTATAATCTGTAAAGTCTGATTTATAAATAATAAAGTTGAACTGTTATCTGTTAAATCTGAAAACATGCATTTACTGTATTTTAATTGCTAGAGCTTATATAGGTCATGTGTTGTAACAACGGTGCATGAATAACTGGAGGGGTGACCTCGTCATGCTATAGAGGGGTGACCTCTAAATAACTGTAGAGGGGTGACCTCTAAATACTGTGCTGGGTGGAGGGATCAGCTCCAATGTGAAGGATGTAGAGCACACACCACATTCACCCTAATAACTTGTAAACTGATAAGCCTAGGATGCATCCATACGCCCCACTAAACATACTGATAAAATGGCCAAACTGAACATGAGTGGGACGATGCAGGATATCACTCTCCTGCATGTGAGTCACGACACTGGTGCCTCAAGTGTCATGGTTACGGTACCTCCGTAACTAGTACATATAACTGGTCATGCTTGTATATAAGGCTCAGGCAATGTCTTAATTATTAAATGATTACTGACAATTTATAACATATACTAGGGAAAACATTTGGCTGCAAACGGGGAATCCTAATCATGCATAGAAGAGAGTCCATACTGAAGGACGGAAAATCCGTACGATCAATCGAAACGAAAGAGAAAAATAATAGTAGAGAGATAGGAATATCCGTACCTTAGTCAATCTCGTCGTCTAAATAAATCCAAAAATTATTTCTCATGAAATGATCTACATAAATTATAAAAACAATTACTATTAATTAACTCGATTACGTTTTTGGACTAACTTTGAAGGCTATATAAAATGTCATGGGCTAAGTATGTAACTTTAGAATTTGTAATATCAATTGGTAATTAGCTTTAAAATCAGGGATCCAATGTGTAATTTAGAAAGTGAAACTCCATGCCATAACTGATTCATTCATCTTCTTCATTTACGGTTTTGTTAAAGTCTATATTGCAAGTTTCATAGTTTCATATAAGTTATAACATATACTATCAATATTATCGTTTGAGGACTACCTCCGAGTCAAAGGAACACAAGCAAAACACCAACTCGAGGACGAGTACTAGAACAAACGAGGTATGATCGAACCCGCAAGTATACCAACGAAGGACCCGAACCGTCTTCCCACAATGAGAATCGATCGAACTCAACCCGTGCAGCCCTGAAACTCGATCACAATCGCGAATAGCAACACAACCGTACCAATCACATTTATACAAAGCCACCTGTAACACAATCACATGTGTACGGATAGATGAACCCAAGTACTCAACGCACCACTACCTTTAACGCATCAGCGAAACAGAAACTCTAATGCTAGCCGAAACGCAAACATGCACAATCGTCCGGGCGTACACTAACAGTGGAATAAAGCCGCAGCCTCACAGCTAACCGAACTATATCGACATTGAAACATGGACAAGGACACTGAGATTAACGAGACACGATTGAACCCACAGCCTAACCACGAGCCAACAGATCGAACTAAAGTCGAACGCACCTCCAAATCACGAATCATGCTGACTTGAACAGTAACCTCACTCCGATTCCGATGAACACTTTTATCACTAGTTTATTGCATAACGTCGGTTACACTCTGTTTAGAAATGTCGTTCTCGATTTACATGGAATAAGATCTGTATAAATTAGAATGTGTCTAATGCTTTGAAAATGCATGGAGAAAAAAAAGGAAGGCAATTAAATGATTTTAAATTGTGATAAGTATTTTCCTTAATGAGATATTCTTAATTTGATAAATACATGACAAATTCGGAAATGATGTAAAATTTAGACGAGTCATTCTTATCTAGTACTGATTTTCTGTTTTTAAGCCTTAAAAAGCGTATCATATATGTAAATGAATTGAAACCGAATACTTTGTCGCCATTTCGTGTGAATGACAAATTGGTTTAACTTGGCTTGGCCCATGCCATTCACATGCTGCATTTTGAATACGTTTTTACTAAATACGAATTAATTTTTGGTAAAGCTTTTTATTATTAAACACATTCGCACATAACTGTTATGATTGATATATAAGCATAAGCATTTTAATATAAAATGCTTATTATATAATATTAGGTTATTAGGTTATCTCCAAATGATGAAATAAAATACAAACCAAATTCTTGGGTTTTACAACTCTTCCGCACTAAAAAAATAACTCGTTCTCGAATTAGAGATACGATTGTACCGGGTTTTACACCCTGTCAAGGAGGTTCTTAATCGAATCTACCCGATCACAGGTACGGTATCTAATACCGTCTAAACGGTCTTCACCGACCGGAGGTAAAACGCTACCAAGTTAGGGTGAAATGTTCAAAGCCATTTCATCCATGTCTATATATGTTGCTGCATATCAAGAAGGTGGCATAGCTGTGTACTAACCGATGTTGATTCAGAAGTCACAAGAGCACAAGATGGCAATATTCAAGATACTTAAGAATGTAAGAATGTAATATCTCATCTTGTCACAAGATCACAAGATGAACACTATCAAGGATAGATTGAAGATCTCAAGCACTCAAAGTCAAATGACGAAGGCTCAAGATAAAGATCACAAGGCATGAAGGAACAAAACCCTTACAAACAAGATCAAGACCAAGTAACAAGACCTAAGAAGGAACTTGTTGATCCAAACTCAGATCTTAAACCTTAGCTTGTTTAAGGGTTGTGATAGAAAGAATAAATTCCAACTAACACTAGAGAAACTTTGCAATACACAAAGTAACTAAACAAGATGCGGAATATAATGTTTAGCACAAGAACAAGTGTTTAAAGAAAACGTTGAACTTTAATATATCAAAGATATACGAATACCCAATAGTGGTATTAGGGTTATACAACCTTAAAGTATGAAATGAAAATGAACAGAGAAAGATGTGTTTTACATGATAACCTAGTGAGTCCTTTTATAGCACAAGGACTCACGTACAAGATCACTACTAACAAACTAGGAAACTATCTTGGAGTAGTAACTAAAACGCGTCATAATCTCTTCCAAGTTTATCTTAGTAGCAAGGCCTTTCACTTCCAGCAGGAGGACCAATCCCCCTGCCTTTGTTATTCAGCAGGGGGAACCTACTCTAGTAGGGGAAACTCTGACCAACCTGCAGGGGGAACTAATACTCATACATTTATTCCCAACAATCCTCTCCTAAACTTGTGCTTTAGCCTAAAGACAAGTTTCTGAATAAATGTTGGTGGATGAGGATGCTTACAAACTTCCTGGCCAAAGTTGACTATGAATTAATCTTACCAAATCATAAGCAACATGTTCATTAGCATCCACAATTAAATCAACATGTGCCAGCTTCTTCAAGGTCTCTTGAGTTAAAGGATAATAACGATGATTAAGCAAATAAACACTTATACCTTCCATGGATACCTCATAAACCCCAGAATTGGTAAACAACTTCCAATATAGCATCTTTGCCCCATTCACTACATCAAAGATAGGATCAAACAACTCATGTTCATACATCCTATGCATGCAGTCCCAAATCACCCAGTCTTTCTCTACACCATCCAAAGTAGGAGGATTTACAGCAAATGTATTTTTCAAAATCTTCCATAGATCATCTAAGTCCTCTCTATCTAATGTTTGAAATAACAGATCTAGCCTTAGAAAGGTCTGTGTTGTATTGTCATCTCTTGTGAGCTTCCACCAAGACATTCCTTTGTGCTCATAAACAGCATATTCTACTATGGTGTACTTCTTCACAAACTCACTTGGTACAATTTCATCATTCTCTTCCACAATCAAATGCTGATCTATTTCTTCATTGGAAGGATGTTGAGTTTCCTTAGTGATTGTACCAGTTATTTCCATCCTTTTAACCTTTTGGCTGCTCTCTGTAAATTGAGAATAGATCTTTCAAGTGCTGGAAAAGTTGCACCTGCTTGGAATGATGCACCTGCTTGTGATGATGCACCTGCTTGTGTTGTTTCCACTGCCACTCCTTCAGCCTTTCTTTTCCTAGCTTTCTGTATCATCTCTTCTTTCCTCCTGAGACACTCAACCTCTTCAGGAGTACCTATAACTATGAAGTCATCCATATATGTCTCCATTAGTACTGGCCTAGTTGCTCTCTCTATCTCCTCAAATTTCATATCTTTGAAGTGAGCATCAGTCCACCTCTTGTGTCTTTTACGCATAACCTTGTAATGTGCCAGCCTCCCCTTCTTAGACCTCAAATACTTTTCCTTCTGAATCTGACTCATTCTTCTTTCCAGATAATCCTTTTGAAAATTGAAGACCAAAAGAATCAGTTCATATCTTTCTTCCAAAGGAGAATTCACCAACTCCTTGTCCCATTACTCTAGAAATTCTTGAACATGAGGTACCCTGTCATCCAACTCTCTATGCATGATTTCAACCTGTTTAAGCATTTCGCTAGGCCTCATTTGTTTCATCCTCTGTTCTTGCATGTGTAGATCTTCTTCTTGGATTCTAAGAGCTACTTGTTCATCATGTTCCTCTTGAGCCCTTAGTTGTTCAGGTGTTTTGTGTTTGTACTTCCTCTTAGGCTGTTCAATCATCTTCCCCTTTCCTTTGTCTTTTGGATCCACTGCTGGTTTTGCTTTAGGTGCAGCTTCTCCAATCTTTATCCCCTTCTGAGCTGGTTGCCTTCTGTTCTTCCTAGCAAATGTTTGAGTAATAGGTTTAGCAGGGGAAGGACTTACAGCAGGGGATCACTAGTAGCAGAGGAAACTTTTGTAGAAGCAGGGGCTTCTTCTTGATTTTCCATATTCAACAAGGCTTGGGCAATATCTTGTGTGGCACTCCCCTTATCACTCCCTTTCTCATCATTTGCCACCTTTTCTTGTCCTAGATCCTGACCACTAGGAAATGCATACCACTGAGTAGACTCGTCTATTTGAGGAACTTCCTCCCCTTTGGAAGCATCCTCATCTATAGAAAACATAAGCTTTGGTCTTCTCCTCCCCTCAAGTGTAGCAAGTCTGGTCTCCAAATTATTAATAACCAGACCTTGCTTTTTGACAGTTTGTACCAGCTGTGCATTTTGCTCTTTCAAGCTAATGCACATATTCGTCAATTCCAAGATAGATAGTGGTTTCATTCTTCTCTCAACCCTAGGAGGAGATTTCTCCCCTCTTTGGGTATCACTGAGTGAGGGAGAGGACTTACTTATGGTGTCACTATCCTGCTCATCCCTTGGGGATGAGACAGTAGTGGCAGCCAAACCCCCAATGTGCTCCAACCGTTTGGAGACTCTCCTCTCTTCTCCTTGTGAAGGTTTACCACGCAAGGGAGACCTAGCAAACCTGGTTTTGGTTCTTCTTTCTTGTTGTGGGTTGGCAGGGGGAAGTTGGTTGTCAGAGGTATCACTAGCAGGGGCATCCGCAAGACAGGTTTGGGATGCTCTTGGTTTGGAAGCAACTTCTCTGCTGATCTGGTCCATCATGATTGGTGTAAGGGGAACTTCCCTGCCAGAAAATTGTATGGTAGGTGCTGCAAGAGTGGTGAACAGTTTGGTTGTATAGGGGTTAGCTTCAAAATAGTCCTTGTGACGAATTTTACCATGTTGCCTCATATCCAACAAAATTTCAACAAACCTTTGATACATACAAAATTTTGAATGACTTGTAACATTTTTTATCATACCTTCAAAAATCATTTGAGAAAAACAATATTTTCTCCCTATTGCCAAGCAAATAAGGGCAGAAGCAACTTGACTCCCAAATTCATTAAAAGCTGTAGTTTTTGATGATAAGCATTGAAAAATAGTGTGAATTAAAAACTTCCAATGGGGTGCAAACTGTCCTTTAGCAAATTTACATTTTTGATCAGCAGAAATGTTGTACCCCAAGTTTGTAAGACCCTCAAAAATTTCAGCCTCCTTGAAAGCAACCACCCCACCCTCATCATCCAAGACTAATTTGTATCGAATGGAGGCAAGTGTAACCACCTTGGGATGGCCATCAACCAGGCTCTTAATTGTTACCTCTCCATCCACTGTTTCAATCTTTGCATTAGACCAAAACTGTTGGATGTGTGAGGTGTAGATTCTAGGATTGATGACAAGAGCTAACCTGAAATAGCAAGATTTTAGGTAAGCAACAGTATCAGTGAATTCAGCAGGACCTTGAGATAAAAGAGCAATCTGATTATGGTTAGCAGAAATTTTGAGAGTCGTGGAAGACATTTTAAGAGTAAAAAGGTTTATGTTTGTGAAAAAGTAGTGGGATTTGATCGAAAGAGTGAGTTAGGCCTGCTGGTTAAGAGAATTGAGTTTATATAGGTGAATTGAAGAGCTGTGATTGGACCAAATTATCAATTTGCAAAAAGATCAGAAATAAATCTTGATAAGAAAGTAATTTATTTGAAATAATAATAAAAAGGTTACCAATCAGCGAAGAAAGCGCCTTAAATATCTTTTGAAAAGAATAAAATATTCCCTAACCAAAAAGTTAGCAAGCAGACCCAATGGCTATAAGTAGGGCAACGGTATTGTCGGTCAACGGTCAAACAGGGGAATGTTTTGCAAAGCAGGGGAAAGTTGTATTAGCAGGGGTATCAAAAATTTAAAGCAGGGGAAACTTTCCTAAGGGTATTAGACTTAACCTGAATAGATCAATGTCAAGTAGCTCTGCTCTAATGCACACCCTTGTAAAAACAAGTTAGATACATAGAAACTCAAAAGTCCTCCATTCAGCAAGATTCCAAACATACAAAGTTAACACATAAGCAATCCTGCACCTGGTCAACCCAATAAAATAAGCATACCTCAAACTCCATCCCTACCACTTCCTTGTTATGGTTATTTGGTCTTGGCAATATGCACCAAAAATCTTAAATTAGGCAGCAAGCTGTATGATAAAGAATTTTGAGTACACACTACAGCGCCTCAAGGTTTCAGAACTCTAACAGGCTTTATAGCAAGTCTTCATTGTTCCAAACCCCTACTCACCAGTGGATATGATCTAGAATCATATATGAGTATCCAAAGGATATCCTAAGTCCTAAAGGTGTGACCTAACCTCCCCTGAAACATAGAGCATATACCTGATTCTCCCATAATGTAGTATGCTCCATTAGGATCTCTGCATAGTTAGTCTAAAACAACATATAACCACTTTAAAAAGAACAAACCCAACGTAAGAGAAAAACTCTTATCAGGGAAAAAAATGCCTTAGCAGAGGGATGAACCCTAGCAGCGGAATCTTTGTTCGATAGCAGTGGAATGAAAAATAATGGAAAAAGTGACTAACATATGTACAACAACGACCATAATACAATCCTGAATACACAAGACAAGTCAGACATCGAATTTTTAGGGAGTAATCATTCCAATACTTGCAACCAAGTACTGAAACCTCCCTACATCAAAAGCTTTGGTCAAAAGATCAGCTACATTAAGTTCTGTATCAATTTCCTCTAGGACAATCAATCCTTTTTCAAAACAATCTCTAATGAAATGATGTCTGATTTCAATATGTTTATTCTTGTGATGAAAAATAGGATTTTTAATAATGAAAATGGTGTTGTTATTGTCAATGAATATCTTGGTTTTAAGAAAATTGTACCCATAATCAAGCAGCTGGTTTTGAACCCAAAGAACTTGTCCACAAAATGCAGCAGCTGCTACATATTCAGCTTCAGTTATGGATGTGGCCAGAATAGTCTGCTTTTTACACTGCCAAGATATAAGCCTGCTTCTCAAAAACTGACATCCACCTGTTGTAGACTTCCTAGCATTGTTGTCACCAGCATAATCACTATCTAAATAGGACACTACCTCAAATGGTGACTCCTTGGGGAACCAAAGTCCTAAGGTTCGATGACTTTTCAGATACCTAAAGATTCTCTTCACAGCAACCAGATGACACTTTGTGGGTGTCACTTGGTATCTTGCACATAAACAGACTGCAAACATGATGTCAGGTCTTGAAGCTGTAAGATACATGAGAGATCCTATCATAGACCTATAGTTCCTGACATCAATAGGCTTCCCTGGGCCATCTTTTCCCCAAGGATGCTCCTTATCCATGGGAGTGGAGACTTTCTTTCTTTCACACATTCCAAAATTCTTCACAATTTCAGCAACATACTTGTCTTGTGAGATAAAGATCCCATCTTTCCTCAGCTGAACTTGTAACCCCAAAAAGAAGTTGAGTTTACCCATTGCACTCATTTGAAATTTATCTTGCATCAACTTGGCAAACTCTTTGCTAAGCAGAGAATTTGTGGATCCAAACATGATGTCATCCACATAAACTTGCACCAAAAGGAAGACACCCTTCTGTTTCTTAATAAACAGGGTCTGGTCAAGTTTCCCCTGTTGAAGCCATTATCCAATAGGTATATAGAGAGAGTTCCATACCAGGCCCTAGGAGCTTGATGAAATCCATACATAGCCTTCTTCGCGTTGTAAACCTTGTCTGGGTGTTCTGGATCTTCAAACTCTGGAGGTTGCATCACATATAATTCTTCATCAATGGTGCCATATAAAAAGGCACTCTTAACATCCATTTGATATACTGTGAAGTCCATGAAGGAAGCATAAGCCAGAAACAATCTGATGGCTTCAATTCTGGCTACTAGAGCAAAGACCTCTTCATAATTAATACCCTCTTCTTGAGTATATCCCTGGGCTACCATTCTTGCTTTGTTTCTGACTACAATGTCCCTCTCATCCTTTTTGTTCCCGAGCACCCACTTTGTCCCAATGGGTCTTGCCCATTTTGGACAATCTACCAAAATCCGTACTTCTTGGATGTCAAATTGTAAGAGTTCCTCTTGCATAGCTTCAACCCAGCTTGGATCATTGCGAGCTTGAAAAATCTTCTTTGGCTCTTCTTGTAACAAAAAGGCAGTAAACAGACAGAATTGCATGTTTTCATGGTTAAACTTCATAGTAATGTTGAATACCTTGTTTGCCTTGGAGTATCAAGATCACCTATGATTTGAGATTGGGGGTGATCTTTATTGATTCTGTAGGTAGGCTGCATGCTCATGATTACCTCTGTTTCATCCTTTTCCAAATCAGGATCTATAGTACTATCTTGATTGGGAAATAAATCCTCAAAAGAGCTTCCAAATGATATTGTATGACTAAGGGATGGATGTTGGTGAGCTGAATGCATCTCTGAATAACTTGGACCTCCATTCCTAATTATTCTGCTTCTACTGCTAGATAAGTGATTGGTGAATAATAAGTGTGAAAACACTTATGCTTTTACCACTTAATTATAATAATAACCAAGCCAAAACGTGTATTTTGTGTCGTAAATGTCAGAATTATGCGTGGTTTGTGTTTTTATTGTGTTTTAGGATCAAAATGTGAAAAGGGAAGAAAACATGGGCTTTCACGGGCTTTTATCGAAGAAAAAGACAAAAGACGAAGTCAAAAGATCAAGTGTGCAAAAAGAACGGAAGTCAAAGGCCTATTCTAAAGATTTATCGAAGAAAAAGTCTAAAGGAGGAAGTTTAACGAAGTCGAAGAACCAAATCTAATTAATGAAGAAATTAGAAGAAGAGTTCATTTTATTTATCGACAAATCCCGAGACAAAGTCGAGAATAACGAGTTTATTGTCAAAGACGAAAGACGAGAAGACAAAAGAAAGAAAGAAGGAAGCAACTTACTCCTCCCCTCCTCCTATAAATAGAGAACTTAACCTCATTTGTGAGGTGTTAGCTAATTTGAGAAATTAGTTCTCCACATTTATTTTTCATGCACTTTCATATTGTCATTTAAATTCTTGTCTTTAATTTCATGTAAGTTTTAATCTTGTCTTTAATCTTTATCTTTAAAATTCAAAGCTTTTCATAATCATCTCATTCCTTGCTTTTCAATATCTTGTTTTGTTTGATTAATCTTGAAGTTTTGTTTAATCTTGATGTTTATTTGATAAAAGTTCTTATTTTTCTATTGTTTTTATCAATTTCATGCAGTTTACGTTCTTTCCTTATTGTGTTTTTAGCTTATTTCGTGTTTAGCTTATTTCTTTTTAAGTGTCTTTAAAAGTTTAATCTTTTTAAAGTTATTTTATAAAATCTTGCCTATTTAAGTGTTTGAAAGTTTTTAAATTTGTGCTTGTTTAGATTTGGTTAAGTTTTGGTGGTTGCTTATTATTAAAGTGCTTATTCGGTTATCGCTTATTTGCTTTTTTTGGTGTACCGTCGTTATATTCTAAGGGTTTACTTTTTCCGATCTAGTTTCGTGATCGCATCAACCCTGGGGGTTTCTACTTGCGATCCAAACTACGATCACTCATTAAGATCACTGAGTAAGATTACTGAGTAAGATCACTGACTAAGATTACTGAGTAAGATGACTGAGTAAGATCACTGAGTAAGATCACTGAGTAGGATTACTGAGTAAGATCACTAAGTAAGATCACTGAGTAAGATCACTGAGTAAGATTACTGAGTAAGATCACTGAGTAAGATCACTGAGTAAGATTACTGAGTAAGATTACTGATTAAGATCACTGAGTAAGATCACTGAGTAATATTACTGAGTAAGATTACTGAGTAAGATCACTGAGTAAGATCACTGAGTAAGATCACTGATTAAGATTACTGAGTAAGATTACTGAGTAAGATCACTGAGTAAGATCACTGAGTAAGATCACTAAGTAAGATTACTAAGTAAGATTACTGAGTAAGATTACTGAGTAAGATCACTGAGTAAGATTACTGAGTAAGATCACTAAGTAAGATTATTGAGTAAGATCACTGAGTTAGATCACTGAGTAAGATCACTGATTAAGATTACTGAGTAAGATCACTGAGTAAGATCACTGAGTAAGATTACTGAGTAAGATCACTAAGTAAGATTACTGAGTAAGATCACTGAGTAAGATCACTGAGTAAGATTACTGATTAAGATCACTGTGTAAGATCACTACGTAAGATCACTGGGTAAGATTACTGAGTAAGATCACTGAGTGCAATCACTAAGTGCTTATTTTATTTCCTGTTTTTTATTTTAAGTTTTCAAATTAATCTTTTCCCGCCATTTTTACTTTGTGTTATTTTAAAAAAAATTGGCTTAGTTTTATTTTTAAGGTTTCAAATTTTACTTTTTGTCGAGTTAGATCACTGAGTAAGATTACTGAGTAAGATGACTGAGTAAGATCACTGAGTAAGATCACTGAGTAGGTTCACTGAGTAAGATCACTAAGTAAGATCACTGAGTAAGATCACTGAGTAAGATTACTGAGTAAGATCACTGAGTAAGATCACTGAGTAAGATTACTGAGTAAGATTACTGAGTAAGATCACTGAGTAAGATCACTGAGTAAGATCACTGAGTAAGATCACTGAGTAAGATCACTGAGTAAGATCACTGAGTAAGATTACTGAGTAAGATTACTGAGTAAGATCACTGAGTAAGATCACTGAGTAAGATCACTGAGTAAGATTACTGAGTAAGATTACTGAGTAAGATCACTGAGTAAGATTACTGAGTAAGATCACTGAGTAAGATTACTGAGTAAGATCACTGAGTAAGATCACTGAGTAAGATCACTGAGTAAGATCACTAAGTAAGATTACTCAGTAAGATCACTGAGTAAGATCACTGAGTAAGATTACTGAGTAAGATCACTGAGTAAGATTACTGAGTAAGATCACTGAGTAAGATTACTGAGTAAGATCACTGAGTAAGATCACTGATTAAGATCACTGAGTAAGATTACTGAGTAAGATCACTGAGTGCAATCACTGAGTGCTTATTTTATTTCCTGTTTTTTATTTTAAGTTTTCAAATTAATCTTTTCCCACCATTTTTACTTAGTGTTATTTTAAAAAAAAATTGGCTTAGTTTTATTTTTAAGGTTTCAAATTTTACTTTTTGTCGAGTTTTAAAATTTCGTCATTTATTTTAATAAGTCTTATTTTTTCGTCATTTACTTTTTGTCAAGCTTTTATATTTAATTCGTTTACATCTTTTATTTAAGTTTTATTTAGTTTATCGCTTTTATTATCTTGTCATTTACTTTTCAAGCTTTTTATTTTAAAATAAATACTCAACGACAACATTTTCTTTTATCCACCAAAGACAACTGAGTCACGCAATCAACCGGAGATCAATTCGATTAGACGCCGAGAACAACGAACTATTAACCTAGTAAAATCCTAGTTAATCAAATGGCGCCGCTGCCGGCTCTTTTCGTGAAGATTAACCGTTTCTTGTGAGAGACGCGTTGGATTTTGGGATCCGTTCACTCGTGAACGTTATTTTTCATGTCAAAAAATTTCAAAAATCCAAAAACATTTAAAAAACTCATAAAAACATTTCTTTTTCAGAGTTTTGCACCAAAAATATTCCTCTCTATCCTCTATTGTGTTTAATTCTTTTTCTCAACCCTCTTATTTTTAATTCTTCATGGATTCATATTACGTAGGGTGTGGGAGACCATTATATGGTTTTAAAACTTGTCAATGGTGTACATGTGAGCGGTGCGAAAATGCTATCGACAATACACAATTTGGATTTTGTCCCTCGTGCAATTCGAATAACTCATCCTTTGCTTCTAATGTACTTACTTTCCCCTCTTGCATTTATTGTAAAAGCAATTCTCATTGGCATGTCTCGTGTCCGATTCGATACCCGTCTCATGACGGGCAAGAACCGGGTTACAATTATGACAATGGTAATAATTATCCACAAGACGCATCGGGTTTTTCTCAATACCCGTGTTGCAATCATTGTGGGGGCCCTCACGATACTTCTTATTGTCAACCGATGAAATATTATGTACCACATCCGTGTTCTAATTCTTCTCAACCGATGAATTATGATCCACATCCGTGCTATAATTCCGGTTTTCAAAACTTTGAGCCCCCACAATACTCCGTAGTTCATCAACCTTCTTTTGGAATAAGCACGGAAATACTCGCTAATTTGGCTGGAATTCTAGATCGCCTCCCACCAATCTTGGAGAGGGCAATCCGACAAGAGAAAATATCGAATTTTATACTCCTCCTCCTGTACATCCATACTATTATGATGATGATGATGATGACGATGAGAATACTATTTCTTGGAATGATCTTGTTGCTCAATGTCCTAGTGCAATTGCACCTCCTTCTCTCGATATCCCCAATGCCTATAAGGATTGTGATACATCGAGTGATCTTAGTGAATTTGGTCTCGACAACTTATTTGAGGATGTTTGTAATGTACCGACTTTTGCTGAGCCTACGGACGAGGCCGCTCTTAATGATGATGATTTTTCTCCATGCTATGAGAATTTCACTTTCGAAATTTCTCATCCTACCCCATTTCCTCATGGAGAAGAGGACGATGTTGATTTATTCTCTCCAACTTACGAGAAGTTCACCACTGAACTTTGTCTTGTGGATGAGGTGGAAGACGTTATTCTTCGCGACAAATTACAGAAAGTTCATCTTCTTATTTCTCAAATTGAAGCGTTGAACTCTCCTCCTTTTTCCGAGTCTTTACCTCCATCTATTAATCTCGTCGAGAATAATGACACATCTATGAAAGAAATAGACATTCACTCAATACCTCCGGGTATTGATGATGATGACACGGAGGAGAATATTCTTTTTGATACTTTGATGCATGAAGATATTGTCCCAAGTTCCCCTCCCGAGCACCTCTTATCCCATACTTTGGAAACCATTACCGAGGATGAGCGCTTTGACCCGGGTGGTGACATTGACCAATCCATGATTAACACCTTTACGGCTTTGCCGCTCAGTGATAATCATATATCTTTTGGGGATGACATTTTGATTCCTTTACCCACCATACCTCCCGTGGATCATGATTTCACATACTTTTCGTATGTTGAGAGGACTTTTCTGCCGTTCAAGACTTACCCTCCGGCCTCACCTTTATTATTTTCCTCCTGGAACGAGGACAAGGTCTTTGATCCCGGTATTACATTCGAGGCTTCCCCATGGACCATTTAATTCGGGGTCGAGTCAGGATCACGACTCGGTTAACAAAAACAAGCGCTTTTCGGGAGGCAACCCGATTATCTATCTATCTTTATCTGTTTTTATAATAAGTGTAAGGTAGACCCTCGTATGTGTTTGTTGTTTTCTTTCTTATCATGTGCAGGAATTCGAGCTATCAAAGATCCATTCTTGATGAATTTTGACGACCCGTGATTCCGTGTTCCCGTCTTCCCGGTTTTATGCTAAACTCTTTTGATTCGCTATTTTATATTCTTCAATATTAAAATCGGAATCACTTTAGTTATCTCTTCCTTAGCAAGATTTAAACAACGTGCACAATGTCCTAAGTGTAGGAGAGTTTACTCCCACATGCTTAAACATTGAGGACAATGTTTATATCAAGTGTAGGGGAGACTTCTATCGAAGTTAAGTGGGCTTTTCCATTCATTTGTCCTCATTTTAACCAGAAAATATAATTTTTCGACATTTTTCAAAATTTTTGATCTATTTTGGCCAAGTAGTATTTTTCATTTATTCTCTTTTATGTTCTTTCCTTTTGTTATCGCATCGTATGTATATATTTCATTTCAAGAATAAAATGGTTTTAGTTTTTTAACGTCATGAATCTTTTGACTCAACCAGAGTTTACTTATCCAAGTTTACTCTTGCTAGTATCCTTAACGTGTTTAAGTCAAGTTTTGCTAGGCTTTTATATAGGGAACTTTAAAACACGAAAGTCTTAACTCTTACGGGTTAAGAACAAGAACTTTTCGCAAGTTCCTATAACTGATCCTAGAAAGTCATTTATCATGGGAACTTTAAAATGCAAATTCTAAACTTGAAAAAGTCTAAGAAGATGCAAGATCCTATAGATAACTTGAAAACCCAAAACTTTGATTTAATTGGCTAAGCATCCACGAGTCTCATTCCTTGAGATTTTAAATTGTGGAGAACGAGAGATGATAGAGTCAATTATAAGTTTGGTATTCTTTCATGAATTTATGTGAGTTAATTATGAGCTTTTTCTCCCATCGCTTGTTAATAAATATATTTGCGATAAATAAGGTCGTACGATTTGAAAAGTTACTTAGCTTCTAGCACAAGATCGTTTAAAAGTTGCTCGGTATTAATTAGAGTTCATAGCCAAGGCATAACTTATTGAAGCGGGATGCGAAGATTGGCGAGTCCGAAAAGGCCCTAACAAGGCATGAGGGCTACTTTTGTTGCTAAAGATCCAAAGTGATGTGAAGAATCATTTATCAAAAATCAATATGAAGGATCGAGACACACGACAAAAAGCAAATACTCCTCTTAAGATCATGGAGAAGTCTATCCAAAAAGGCCCTCGCAAGGCATGAGGATAAATAGATCCGAGTCTGAAAAGGATGTTGGGTCAAAAAGTTGATGTGGCAGAAACTCAAAAACGAAGAAAACATGAAGATATTGTCTAAGCGTTGTCAAGAGAAATCCAAGCGTTGACAAGAGCAAACTAAGCGTTGTTGGCTCAAGAGTTGTCGTGTGCAATCCAAGCATTGTCACATGCAATTTAAGAGTTGATAGAAACGTAGACAAGAAGCTTATGGAAGCTTCTATTTAGATAAACATGCAAGATATATTCTGCATAAGTTTATTTAAATAGAAGATTTACTTGTTTATTTGTTATTATCTCTTGTAAACCCTAATCCTTACACTATAAAAGGAACCAAGGGTCTTAGGTTTTATTCATCATTCATATTCACAATGTAAACCTAAAAGTGTGTGTGCACTAGACGTGGGATTCAATGTATACACGTCTAGTGGTTGTTTGTTATTAATATAATAAACAACCCTTTTGTTTTAATTCATGTTCAATGTGCCTAAACACCTTATTAATGTGTTATGTTCTACTTCCGCGTTGATTGTTCAATCATATGAACATGATGCATTCCTAGTAGCTTCAAAGATCCGGAAACCAAGGTTTCCGCAATTGATATACATGCTACTCTTGAGGGGAAGCAATTTGAAGATCATGTACAACTTACAAGAGATACACATAGAGTTTTGCCGACATCAACTAGGGGAAGATTGTTGGGTCAAAAAGTTGATGTGGTAGAAACTCAAAAACGAAGAAAACATGAAGATATTGTCTAAGCGTTGTCAAGAGCAATCCAAGCGTTGACAAGAGCAAACTAAGCGTTGTTGGCTCAAGAGTTGTCATGTGCAATCCAAGCATTGTCACATGCAATTTAAGAGTTGATAGAAACGTAGACAATAAGCTTATGGAAGCTTCTACTTAGATAAACATGCAAGATATATTCTGCATAAGTTTATTTAAATAGAAGATTTACTTGTTTATTTGTTATTATCTCTTGTAAACCCTAATCCTTACACTATAAAAGGAACCAAGGGTCTTAGGTTTTATTCATCATTCATATTCACAATGTAAACCTAAAAGTGTGTGCGCACTAGACGTGGGATTCAATGTATACACGTCTAGTGGTTGTTTGTTATTAATATAATAAACAACCCTTTTGTTTTAATTCATGTTCAATGTGCCTAAACACCTTGTTAATGTGTTATGTTCTACTTCCGCTTTGATTGTTCAATCATATGAACATGATGCATTCCTAGTAGCTTCAAAGATCCGGAAACCAAGGTTTCCACAATTGGTATCAGAGCCTTGTGGCTCATGATGCTAGGACCAACAAGGTGTTCGTGTATGGTGAAAAGAAGAAAAATCCGTCTAAGGTTTTTTTGGACGTTTTTGTGTGCGCAGCAGTATTCAGAAGGTCATAACTTTTTATTGAACCGTTGGATCATCACAAAATTTCTTGTGTGTATTATATACACATATATCTAGACATCCACCGGAGGGATTGTCGAGTTTTATCCCCAGGAAAAAGTTATTAAGCGTCAAAGTCAGCAGTGAGTGAATGCAGTTTTCTGTTAAAAGCCTTGTTCAAAACACGTTTTCTCCTTCGTTAACCGTTGGATCTTCGTGATTTTTGAACTGTAGATTCTTGGCACTTGTGTCTAGGATCTCACCGAAGGGATCTTCGATCTGAGCCCTCATGAAAAAGTTATTCGAGGTCGAAGTTGGCTGCATAACATGGTACGAAGTTTTGGTTTTGACATAAAATTATGAATTAGGGTTTCGGTGCTTAAGATTCTAAACCCTAGATCGACATAAAAACAGCAGAAAAGAAGGTGGTTGATGATCATGGCTTGTGTATAATTGGTTTACATGTTGATATCTCAAAACCCTAGTTAGTGTTTTGGGCCTCTATGATGATCGTGTTTCTGTATGTGATAAAATTAGGGTTTTCAACAGCCCTAAATTCGATTTGTTCAGGAACATGTATGTACAGCTTATTCAATCGACATGTTAAGGTTCAAGTGTTGTTAGTATTGCAACTCGATAGAAGATTGTGATGTTTTGTGTATCGACAAAGGAGGACAGATGCGTGTGTTGGTTCTCCTGTTCACGTTGGCTGCATATGTGTACGTACTGTGGTCTAAGATCTGATTAAAGATGCAAACAAAACGTGAAGTATCATGTTGGTTTTTGTCCATACTGCTGGTCGTCTTTATTTTCTGAGTATGACGTAGTGCGGTGGTCCAAGTTTAAAAAAAACAGTTAGCAAGACAAAAGACACAGCAGATTAAGGTACATGATGGGTTGGATATTATTATTGTTCGCTTTGTACCATGTGTGGACCAGGTCAGTTACTTGTTTAATATTGGTTAGCAAGGGTTTTTGGTATCTTCTAATATTGGGAAGTATAAGTATCACGTGATGAGTTATTGACAAGACAAAGGGTGAATTTAGTTGTGGTTATATGTTTGTACTTTACAAACATAGGTGATTACTGGTACAAGACGTGAGGATGCAAAGAATGTGGGCCAAGATTTATAATCTTCACAAGGGGATATAATACTTGCAAGAATGTTATGTGAGTTTTGAATAGCTACAGCAGACGCAAGTTTACAAGTAAAAGAGCTATTAAGATGATGACGTGAGATCAAGATTTGCGTTCACATGGTAATTGAATTGTGATTGGATGAAGCAAAGTGACATTAATATTCCTATTATGGATGCTATTTAGTTTGGGAATATTAGTGTAAAGAAGTGACGTTGATATTTATATTTTAAGACGCTAACAGAAGTAGACGCTGACGTTTGTTATTTTGACGCTGACAAAGAATAAGTAAACGCTGACAGAATAGGCGTTGACATGAGTTGTCCGAGAAACGCTTGCTCAAGCGTTGATAGGTGTTGTCCGATATGTGACAGTACACATAGAAAGGATATTGGACAAAGAAGGTTCTCGGATAACAAAAGGAAGGCTGCTGTTTGAGAAAATTGGTACGTTTTTAGCACACAAAAAGGAGGAAATTACACACGAAGGTACATGGAATCTCCGTTTTAATTTAGAATATCATGTTGATATTTATGGCTCGGATATTTTAAACGGACTTAATGATCTTAAAGCGAGTTAGCTACAATTCATGAGGTAATGAAAGTCTTCATGAAGAGGTGTTAGCTTAAGGGGAAGAATACTTATGGTAAGTTTGATGATTGAAGAAGATTTTCGCGAGTTTGTGTTTTATCATATTGCTAAGTTGTGGACGTCAACCATTGATTTAACAATAACTTGTTCGTGCTTACTTGGTTGGTGACGAAGACTTGTCATAACACTTGAAGGAGTTACATTATCGTGCTCAGTGTCTCACAAAGGATGAGAATATTGACAAGGGATTGAGGTCTGCTTATACTTTAACGTTCTCATATAAGTTCGACGTCACATGGATAGTGCAAGACATGGAACACAAGGTTGGGTTATTCTACTTCTACATCAAGAATACTTTATTTATTTTTCTTCAAGATCATTACATAGAGCTACTTTTGGAGAATCTTCAAGATTGCATACATTGTTTACTTCCCTGTTGATGTGACAAAAAGGGGAAGATATACATGCTACTCTTGAGGGGAAGCAATTTGAAGATCATGTACAACTTACAAGAGATACACATAGAGTTTTGCCGACATCAACTAGGGGAAGATTGTTGGGTCAAAAGTTGATGTGGCAGAAACTCAAAAACGAAGAAAACATGAAGATATTGTCTAAGCGTTGTCAAGAGCAATCCAAGCGTTGACAAGAGCAAACTAAGCGTTGTTGGCTCAAGAGTTGTCGTGTGCAATCCAAGCATTGTCACATGCAATTTAAGAGTTGATAGAAACGTAGACAAGAAGCTTATGGAAGCTTCTATTTAGATAAACATGCAAGATATATTCTGCATAAGTTTATTTAAATAGAAGATTTACTTGTTTATTTGTTATTATCTCTTGTAAACCCTAATCCTTACACTATAAAAGGAACCAAGGGTCTTAGGTTTTATTCATCATTCATATTCACAATGTAAACCTAAAAGTGTGTGTGCACTAGACGTGGGATTCAATGTATACACATCTAGTGGTTGTTTGTTATTAATATAATAAACAACCCTTTTGTTTTAATTCATGTTCAATGTGCCTAAACACCTTGTTAATGTGTAATGTTCTACTTCTGCTTTGATTGTTCAATCATATGAACATGATGCATTCCTAGTAGCTTCAAAGATCCGGAAACCAAGGTTTCCACAAAGGAGCCGGATCGTTGTATATCAAAATCCAAAATAAAGATTGGAGAAAAATGAAGAAGTCGTGGTCCAAGTTTAAAGAATCTCTCAAAAACTTCAAGTGATGAAATACCTATTATGAAGAGAAGACCATTATTTCAAGAACGTCTCTCAAGATTCGAAGTATGAAGTCGCTGCCAAATATTGGTCCAAGAAAGGTCTCAAATTGTGAAGCGAGTTATGCCAAGATATGAACTTTAAGAGGTCCCGAGAAGCAGTTTTAAAAGATTTTGTCCTTTAGCTAACTATTGATTAAATCGTCCTACTTTATTTTCAGCCTAAATAACTATCGAAATAAGTCAACAATGCACCCTCGTGATCATTCAAGACAAAAATAAAATATAGGAGATACACCTAAGAATAAGGGAGTTTAAGTGAATAATTAGGCCACATGAGTGAGTGTTAGTTTACTAACTTATAATAACAATGACCTCGTTTTTAAGCTTGGTTTGGGGAACGTGAAACTTGAGGGTGATAAACATTCATGACAATCCAAAGCCCTAATGTAAGTCTTCGATCTCTTTACTTGTTTTCTTCCTTCAAATATTTTGTTATCTTCTATCTTTTTACGTTTCCTTAATGTCTTGTGTTCAAATAAAGGCCAAGGTAGGATAATTATGATGGAAAATGTAAATCTTGCTTTGTAACTAATGCATTTCATGAGGCATTGCAATGGTCAAGTGTAGGGGATTTAATAAGTGTGAAAACGCTTATCCTTTTACCACTTAATTATCATAATAACCAAGCCAAAACGTGTATTTTGTGTCGTAAATGTCGGAATTATGCGTGGTTTGTGTTTTTATTGTGTTTTATGATCAAAATGTGAAAAGGGAAGAAAACATAGGCTTTCACTGGCTTTTATCGAAGAAAAAGACAAAATACGAAGTCAAAAGATCAAGAGTGCAAAAATAACGGAAGTCAAAGGCCTATTCTGAAGAATTATCGAAGAAAAAAGTCTAAAGGTGGAAGTTTAACGAAGTCGAAGAACAAAATCTAATTAATGAAGAAATTAGAAGAAGAATTCATTTTATTTATCGACAAATCCCGAGACAAAGTCTAGAATAACTAGTTTATTGTCAAAGACGAAAGACGAGAAGACAAAAGAAAAAAAGAAGGAAGCAACTTACTCCTCCCCTCCTCCTATAAATAGAGAACTTAACCTCATTTGTGAGGTGTTATTTAATTTGACAAATTATTTCTCCACATTTATTTTTCATACACTTTCATATTGTCATTTAAATTCTTGTCTTTAATTTCATGTAAGTTTTAATCTTGTCTTTAATCTTTATCTTTAAAATTCAAAGCTTTTCATAATCATCTCATTCTTCCTTTCTTGCTTTTCAATATCTTGTTTTGTTTGATTAATCTTGAAGTTTTGTTTAATCTTGATGTTTATTTGATAAAAGTTCTTATTTTTCCATTGTTTTTATCAATTTCATGCAATTTACGTTCTTTCCTTATTGTGTTTTTAGTTTATTCGTGTTTAGCTTATTTCTTTTTAAGTGTCTTCAAAAGTTTGATCTTTTTAAAGTTATTTTATTAAATCTTGCCTATATAAGTGTTTGAAAGTTTTAAAATTTGTGCTTGTTTAGATTTGGTTAAGTTTTGGTGGTTGATTATTATTAAAGTGCTTATTCGGTTATCGCTTATTTTCTTTTTTTTGGTGTACCATCGTTATATTCTAAGGGTTTACTTGTTCCGATCTAGTTTCGTGATCGCATCAACCCTGGGGGTTTCTACTTGTGATCCAAACTACGATCACTCATTAAGATCACTGAGTAAGATTACTAAGTAAGATCACTGAGTAATATTACTGAGTAAAATGACTGACTAAGATCACTGAGTAAGATTATTGAGTAAGATCACTGAGTAAGATCACTAAGTAAGAACACTGAGTAAGATTACTGAGTAAGATCACTAAGTAAGATCACTGAGTAAGATTACTGAGTAAGATTACTGAGTCAGGTCACAGAGTAAGATCACTGAGTAAGATCACTGAGTAAGATTACTGAGTAAGATTACTGAGTAAGATCACTGAGTAAGATCACTGAGTAAGATTACTGAGTAAGATCACTGAGTAAGATTACTGAGTAAGATCACTGAGTAAGATCACTGAGTAAGATTACTGAGTAAGATCACTGAGTAAGATTAGTGAGTAAGATCAATGAGTAAGATTACTGAGTAAGATCACTGAGTATGATTACTGAGTAAGATCACTGAGTAAGATCACTGAGCAAGATTACTGAGTAAGATCACTGAGTAAGATCACTGAGTAAGATCACTGAGTAAGATTACTGAGTAAGATCACTGAGTGCTTATTTTATTTCCTGATTCTTATTTTAAGTTTTCAAATTAATCTTTTCCCGCCATTTTTACTTAGTGTTATTTTAAAATTGTTTTGTGTTAGTTTTATTTTTAAGGTTTCAAATTACTTTTTGTCGAGTTTTAAAATTTCATCATTTATTTTTATAAGTCTTATTTTTTTGTCATTTACTTTTTGTCAAGCTTTTATATTTAATTCGTTTACATCTTTTATTTAAGTTTTATTTAGTTTATCGCTTGTATTATCTTGTCATTTACTTTTCAAGCTTTTTATTTTAAAATAGATACTCAACGACAACATTTTCTTTTATCCACCAAAGACGATTGAGTCACACAATCAACCGGAGATCAATTCGATTAGACGCCGAGAACAACGAACTTTTAACCTAGTAAAATCCTAGTTAATCAGTGAAGATGAGGAAATGAGTGGGGATTCTCTTTCTTCATCATTTACATCATTGACAACTGGTTCTTTAGAAGCAGGGGAAACATTTGGTCCAGTAGGGGAATCCTGGATTCCACTACTTTTAAACATTCCACTGCTTTCAGGAGTTAACTTAGCAGGGGAAGGGATTGACTGTTCCTTCCTTTGAGATGTGTCATCTTCTTCATCTGTTTTTGTAGCAGCATCATCAGTGTGAAACAATGAGGGTACAGTCATGTACCTCATTGGTGGCTTCTCCAAAGCAGTTGGTTCTTTTGTACCTAAAATGTTAGTATTCTACAAAGCAACAGGCACATAATTTATTGATTTAGAAAGTACTTCAATGTTAAAGAACCAATCAGGACCTGTTTGTACATCTTCATGCTCGTCTTCAAGAAAATCTACATGGAGATTTTCTGTCACTTTGCTTGTCTTCTTGGTGAAGACCCTATACCCCTTGTTGTTTAATGAATAACCTATAAAGTACCCATCATCCCCCTTTTCATTGAATTTACCTAAATTGTCAATGGTGTTCAGAATGATCACACGGCATCCAAATGGTTTGAAAAAGTCAATCAAAGGAGGTCTGCCATTGAACAGCTGATAGGGGGTCTTGTTATGTGCCTTAACCACTAAGGCCCTGTTTTGAACATAACAAGCAATGGCTACAGCTTCCGTCCAAAAGATAACTGGAAGCTTGGAATCAGACATCATAGTCCTTGCAGCTTCAATAAGTATCATGTTTCTTCTTTCTGCAACTCCATTTTGTTGAGGTGTTCTTGCTATACTGTTTTCCTTCCTTATTCCTTTGTTTGTGCAGAAAGTGTCCAGCTTCTTGTTTCTGAACTCATCACCATTGTTTGATCTAATGGTCACCACCTTCATACTTTTGGAAAGTTCAATCTGATTAATAAAACCTATGAGTACAGCTCTGTCACTCTTTTCAAACAGGAAGAATGTCCATGTGAACCTTGAAAAATCATCAGTAATCACTAGGCAATACCATTTCTTCATTATGCTTGCCACAGAAGTAGGACCAAACAGGTCCATGTACAGCAATTCCAATGGCTTGGTGGTGGACAGACTTGTTTTTTACTTTCAAGAGGCTCTATGTTGCTTCCCTTTCAGGAAAGCAACACAAGTATGATCATTAGCAAAGGTCTTGGAAGGAAGACCATGGACAAGATTAAACTTTACCAGCTTGTTCATGTTCTTGAAGTTAAGATGACCAAGTCTTCTATGCCATTTCTTGCATCATCAACTGATGCTTTGGCAATGAAACAGTTTTCATTGTCTTGAAGAGTGATTTCCTTTAAATCAATGGTGTACATGTTCTTCTGTCTTGGGGTTCTGAGCACAATAGGGGTGTCGAGTGGTAAAACAAACTCCTTTCCCAAAACAAGACTATCAGTAAAAAGGACAAAATTCTTGTTATCAGTCATCTGGGACACACTAAAAAGATTGTACTTTAGCTCTTTCACCAAGTAAACATTATCAAATGTCATTCCATTAGTGACAATAGTCCCTTTTCCTGTGATTGTTCCATGCCCATGTCCAAAAGAAACACCATCATTGTCATGTAGGGGAACAAAGTTAGACAGATATGACTTATGTCCAGTCATACTCCTTGAGCATACACTATCCCAATAGGCTTTATCATTCCTGGTCTGCTTTGTCACCTGTAAAAAGAAAAACAATTTAGTTTCTCTTGGGGACCCAAGCCATGACAGACTTGGATCTACCTCGTGTATCAATGTAAGATAATTTGTTAAAGACTAGAGATACACCATTGGATTAAGTACCCCTTTTGGGTACCCAAACCCAACGAGCTGAGGCTTTCACAGCTTTTCCCCATCTTCCTATGTTTCTAAAGGGAAAAACTTTGCCAGCAGGGGATACCCTAGACTTAGCAGGGGAATCCCTATGCTTAGCAAAGGAAACCCATCTTTTGTTTTGGCCTCTATTGGCGTGTTGGTAGGGTCTATAGCCAGATTTATATGCAGTATGAGGTTCTAGTTTGGTCACATAAGAACTAGATTTGGGACATGCATCATTCACCTTTCTTAGTGCATGAACTACATACTTATCAGACACCTTATTTCTCAAAGCAGGGGCAACATACTTAGCAGGGGAAAAAGATTTTGCCCTGCATTCAATAGAATAGCTTTTGGTTGCATTTCCTTTAAAGGATTTACAGCCACCATTTCCATTGGTGCTTGACAATCTTGATAGATGTGATCAAAACTGCCACAAGTGAAACAAGGTTTGGTGTTTTTCACAAAGTCCTCTCCTAATTGATGAGACTTTTGGTTGTTCCAATTTCTCTGATTACCTTAATGGGTCTATACATACTAGCATATTTAACAGTAGTTTTAAGAGGTTTTGGTCCTGATTCGGATCTGCTAGAGGTTCTAGATGAGATACTTTTAGAACTGGAATCACTTCCAAACAATCCTTCTCTTGAAAAGAGAACAGGGTTATCAATTTTCCACTTTTTTAAAGAAATTTGTTCCTTTTCAAAATCCCTAACAGCACTAGCTTTTACTAGAGGTTCTTCTGTTTCTAGATTCTTTGGTATGTAGGCATTTAAGTCAAACTCAATGTCCTCCAGATTTTTGAAACAAGGAAGACCGGTCTAAGAAAGATCTTTCCTAGGCATGGGTGCATGTATATTAGCAGGTGGTGGTGGAATAGTGGCATGTTCATTTTTGACCCCAAAACTTGTTTTGTCCCTTGGAGATTGTCCAATTTCAATTGCCTTAGTGAGATCTTTAGAAGCTTTTCCAAATTTTTCAACAGTTTGTTCATCTATCTTCTTGTTAGATCTAAAGACTTCTAATTTAGTAGTTAATTCCTTAATGGAGTCATCATTTTCTCTAGCATCTCTCTCTAGTATGACAATGTGATCTCTGTAATCATTTTCTCTTTGTTTATACTCTCTTATGGTGGACTCTAACTGTTCTAGAGCAAGTTTGTAGTTATCAAAATCATTATCACAATTAATGTAATAAACTTTTAACTTTCTTATTTGATCATTCAATGACTCAGTATTTTTTCTACAGGCTTTGGTACAATATGAATCATCATATACCTCATTGTCAGAACTAGATGTTGACATGGCCATAAGAGCAAACTCTTCCTCTTTCTCTTCAGCAACTAGGGCTTGATTCCTTTCAACACTCTCTGTCATAGCACTCTAGTCCCATCCACGTGCTCCATATATCCCTTGCATGGCTACCATAGCCTTAGCACCAGAATCCTCATCCCTGCTTTCCTTCCTATAGCTGCTTCCATTCGTTGGTCCTCTGCACTCCCTAGCAAAGTGGCCTTTCTTGCCACAATTGTAGCATTCCACTTTTAATTTGTCGAATCCAGCTACATTAGAAGGATTGATGGAAATCTTCTTCCTATACTTCTTGTAAAATTTGTTGGCTCTCATGCTGAGTAGAGCCATGTTCCACTTAATGTCCATCTCCTCCAGTCCTTGCTTACTGATTTGATTCAGATCTTCATGTAACACAGTAGATCCTTGAGATCCTTGAGATGCTATGAAAGCACAAGCAGTATCAAGGCTGAATGTTGCAGACCTTTCTTCATCATAAGATGGTCTAGACCTTGTAGCAGGGGAATAGGTAGCAAGGGAAACTTCAATTCCACTACCTTTGGAGACTCTACTTCTATGAGATATAAAGTCCATATTAGCAGGGGAATCAGCAGATCCACTTGAAGGGAATGGTTCCTGATGACTTCATTTCATTGACCACTGGCTCAAAAACTTTCAGGTTATTGTAGATGTCATCAATGTTCTTATCATCAATGTCATCTCTATTTTGCCAAATGGCTTTGTAACCAAACCATTCTTTCTGAAGGCTGTTGAGGAATCTTGTATTCACCTGTTCTCTTGACACTTCTATGTCAAAGAACTCTAGTTGAGCAACCAGATCTTGAAGCCTATTGTAGATAGAACCAATTGCTTCATCACTATTTGCTTTGAAAGAAGCAAATTGGTCAAGCATCTGATTCTTTTTCTTCTTCTTTGTGGCCTCATTGCCTCCAAATGTGTTGCCTGTTGCTTCCCAAAGCTCCTTAGCAGTCTTGTACTTCCTGAACCTTAGCTGATGTCTATCAGGTAGAGCCAACAACAAAGAACTGTCAGCTCTGACATCATGCCTTCTTGCTAGTACCCCCTTGTCTGCAAGAGCAGCTGATTTATTTTTGCTATCACCTTTGGAGCTTTCACCACCAGCCTCTCCCTTATCTTTTTATTCAACTACTATTGTTTTGGCGAATTGATCACCAAATTCTATGATCTCCCATAGAACATAGTGTTCCATCTTAAGATATTGTTGAATCTTGAATTCCCATAGTTTAAAGTTTTTAGGATCCAGAATAGGTAGTTTGAGAGAATTGTTGTTGTTTGAGGATGAGTGAGAATCTGAGGACATGGTTGATGTTGGTTGTAAGAGATGTTTTGTTCTTGGTTTAATCAAAGTTTCTCAACAAGCTCTGATACCACTTGTTGATCCCAAACTCAGATCTTAGACCTTAGCTTGTTTAAGGGTTGTGATAGAAAGAATCCAACTAACACTAAAGAAACTTTGCAATATACAAAGTAACTAAACAATATGCGAAATATAATGTTTAGCACAAGAACAAGTGTTTAAATCAAACGTTGAACTTTAATATATCAAAGATATACGAATACCCAATAGTGGTATTAGGGTTATACAACCTTAAAGTATGAAATGAAAATGAACAGAGAAAGATGTGTTTTACATGATAACCTAGTGAGTCCTTTTATAGCACAAGGACTCGCGTACAAGATCACTACTAACAAACTAGGAAACTATCTTGGAGTAGTAACTGAAACGCGTCATAATCTCTTCCAAGTTTATCTTAGTAGCAGGGTCTTTGACTTCCAGCAGGGGGACCAATCCCCCTGCCTTTGTTATTCAGCAGGGGGAACTTACTCTAGCAGGGGAAACTCTGACCAACCAGCAGGGGGAACTAATACTCATATATTTATTCCCAACAGATCACCTCCACAAGAATATATTCACTCAATCATCTTATGCATTTTAAAGATGACTGATACATTGAGGGAGATTGTTAGCCTTATATTTTATATAGTCGAACAAGAATGTAATAGGTCATCTTAGTCGTTAAAGGTCTTGTATTGTAATAGGTTAGTCAGGAAAACCGGGCTTGGACTTTAAGCTAATATTGTATAAGTTAGGGGCGTAAGCCCAAGCAAAGTCAAGCCCGACCCATGAACAAGTCCACCAAAGCCCATGAGGCGTGGCATATAAATACCCTCTTCCATGTGTGGAAGAGGTTGTTGGTTACCATTTACTTTCTCTCTCTAAATAGTAAAAACCTTCCACCATCTCTCTAGTTTCTCTCTTTACTTTTCTTCTATTTCTCTCTCTAGAATCTTGTGTTATGGATTAAAGTGGGATTAACACAACTACCATAGTGTACACCAACTACTCCGCTTTAAAATATTTGTTGACAAAGAAAGATGCTAAACCAAGACTACTGCGTTGGGTTTTGCTACAATAAGAATTTAAGATCAAAATTCGTGATAAAAAAGGAGCTGAAAACTTAGTTGCGGATCATTTTAGTAGACTTGAGGATCCTTATCAAGTGGAACGAGGAAATAAAGAGATTAATGAATCATTTCCCCTTAACACTCTTATGTCAATCCATTCTAAAGAGGATGATACCCTATGGTTTGTTGACATAGCAAACTATTTAGCGGGTGGTGTTCTTATTGAAGGGTTATTGTCCCAACAACGTAAGAAATTCTTTAAGGATATTAAGAATTACTATTGGCACGACCCTTATCTTTTTAAGCAATGTGCGGATCAAATTATTCGACGATGTGTCGATGGACCCGTGACCTTACACATTCTTGAGGCTTGCCACAAAGGACCCACCGGTGGTCACTTTGGCGCAAATTACACTGCTAAAAAAGTATTCGATTCCGGATTCTATTGGTCCTCCATCTATCATGACGCACATGAGATGGTGAAGCATTGTGATGCTTTCCAACGTCAAGGAAAAATCACTCACAAAGATGAAATGCCTCAAAATTTCATTCAAGAATGTGAGATCTTTGATGTGTGGGGCATTGACTTTATGGGCCCATTTCCTTCCTCAAAAGTAAATAAGTACATCCTTGTGGCGGTGGATTCTGTTTCCAAGTGGGTTGAAGCAAAGGCTTTACCTACTAATGATTCCCGGCTTGTGGTTAACTTACTCAAGCAATTATTTGCTAGATTTTGTGTACCACGTGTTATTATTAGTGACCGCATGACTCACTTTTGCAATGACCAATTTGCTAGAGTCATGGCTAAGTATGGTGTTACACACCGACTTTCCACCGCGTATAATCCACAAACTAATGGGCAAACCAAGGTATCCAATCGTGTACTTAAGCGGATTTTAGAACGTACCATGGGAGAGCATCATGCCACTTGGGCCGATAAATTAGATGATGCATTGTGGGCTTTCTGTGCCGCATATAAGACACCGATCGGATGTACTCCTTATTGTCTTGTGTACGGGAAAGCCTGCCACCTCCCCATTGAATTGGAACACGAAGCTTTATGGGCTTTAAAGTGGGCTAATTTTGACTTAAACAAAGCCGGTGACCATAGGAAAATCCAACTCAATGAGTTAAATGAACTTAGAAACAAGGCTTATGAGAAGTCATTGATATATATGGAGAATACTAATCTCTTGCGTGATTCTAAGATTAAGAAGTGAGATTTACACGTAGGTGACCAAGTTTTACTCTTTAACTCTCGGTTGAAATCTTTTCAGGCAAACTTAAGAGCCGTTGGTCCGGACCCTTCACCGTGGCCCAAATTTTTCCATATGGGAATATTGAGCTAGCTCAACCAAATGGGCCTAATTTTAAGGTGAATGGACAACGTGTAAAGTTTAATTTTGGAGAGGACATCTCCAATGAGATGGTCACGGGTCTCCAAACGTTCCCCAAGGACAGTTAATTCGGAGAGTCGAGTCGAGCTAGAGAATCTGGTAATAAAATCTAGCATTGACTAACTAGGTTTAGTTTCTTTAGTTTTCTATCATAAGAGGTATTATATTTTAGGATAAGTGTAGAGGGAGCCAAATGTCTTCTTGTTTTGTGGTGTTTGTTTCAGGTAATCTTCCATTCCATGGGGCTTATTGAGGAGACCCGTAAACCCATGATACCGGTTTTATTCAAAAATTATTGTGATTCTAAATTGTATCTTAGTAATGACTAAAATGAATTCACTTTAGTTGTCTCTTCCTTAGCTTGATTTAACCAAAGTAATCGATGTCATAAGTGTAGGGGAGTTTATGCTTCCACACTCTTAAACATTAAGGACAATATTTATCTTAAGTGTAGGGGAGACTTCTATCGAAGTAAAGTGGGTTTTACCATGAATTTGTCCTCATTAAAAAGGGAAAAATAATTTTTTTTTACATTTTTCAAATTTTTTATCTATTTTGGCCAACTAGTATTTTCTTTTATGTTTGTATATATTTCAATTTCTTTTAAGTTCTTCAAAAATAAATAAAAAAAGGAAAAAAATATAATAAAGGATATGGTTTTGATTTGTTTAGACGTCCTTGACATATTAGGCCCATCATGAATATTTTGACTCAACCCGAGTTTGCTTATTCAAGCTTACTCTAGCTAGTATCCTTAACCATGTAAATCGTTAACTCGAATTATTAGACTAAGCATCCACGAGTCTCATTATTTGAGATTTTAAATTATGAATAATGAGAGATGATAAAGTTTGAAGTAAGTGCAAAGGGCTAGATAAAATTCATATGAAGTATTTGTGGCTATTATACTCTTATCGGAAACCTTTAAATTCTTGTCAACGCCTTACTAAATGTTAATAAATAATCAAGAACGAGTTTTCCTGATTTTTAGTCTCTTATGCATTTTTGACTAATCATTCGTGGTTAATATAAGTACATGTTGGGGTTTTAAGTTGACCGCTTTATATGTGTTGGGTTTATATCTCCATGTGTGCGTGTGGGCGATCCATATCTCGTTCTTGTCTTTCCACCATCCCCAGTCATCTTTTCATATCTCGTTCATCATCTTTCCACCATCTCTGCTCATCACTTCATTTCACATTCATCATCTTAATCGATTCTTTAATAACTGTTTAGCACTTTCCTATCCACGATCATCATCTCTCTCTTTTCTACGGTCTTAATCTTTCGTTGTTCCACGTTCGTCAACTAAAACACTTATTCATCTTTCCTTTCCATGATCTTAATCTTTCATTAATCGAGTCATTTATAACAGTTTCTGAACTGCAACATGATGGGTCGTTGTTCGCTGTTCAGGGCCGGTATCGTTGTTTCTGAACAAGGTTGTTGCAGGGCAGTTATTGTTGTGTTGCTGGGTCGTTGTTGTGGTGTTGCAGGGCAGTAATTGTTATTGATAACTTACGGGGCTTTAGGTTCGCAGTATGGTTAGTTTTGGTTCGTTGCGGTTGATTTGAATAGTAGGGTTATTGGTTAGCAGCGTGTTTGGTTTTGGGTTGTTATGGTTTCTTTCCTATAGCTGGCTGTGGGTGGTTTTAGGGTTCGGTATTGTTGGGTTGCAGCAGGTTGCAGGTATAGCTTTTAGGTTCGCTGTGTTATTGTTGGTTTGCAGCGTGTTTGCTGCATGTTGTTGGTTTGAAGTGTGTTGTACGTTTGATGCATGTTGTGGTGTTGTAGGTTCGATGTGTGTTTGGTTTTGGTTCTGTGGACTTCATGTAGTTTTTTGGTTTCGGTATAACTTGTTGGTTCACAACATGTTCGGTACTGTTTCTGTAGATGTGGTTTGTTGATTGTTGGTTTGTTGTTGTTGGTTTGCTCGTCGCCTTTTCTTAGTTTGGTTTGCATTTTTATGTTTGGTTTATTTTTCGGCTGTGGGGTTTTTGTTTGGGCTTTGTGACTGGTTGTGCGTTTTGGTTGTTGGGTTTGTATTGCTTCTCGTTCTATTCCATGTCCGTTGCTTGGTTGTGGTGGTTGTAGTGGTGGTCGAGATGCTAGGGGGCTTTGTAGGAGTTATTTTGTCTCTCATTTCAGAACTCAACATTTTAAGACGGAAGCATTAGAGGCATCTCACAAAGCCCGTATTTCTAGTGACTATTCTTTATTCTCAGCTTTGGACCTCGCTCTCCATCAGGCGGGTATTTGGTTATGTGGTGATTGTTTTTGTACTTACATGTTCTCTAAGAACTGTAAGCATGATGATAGTGGTATGGTTTACGCGTTGGCCTTTGAGGATGTCGCTATCTTAGTTATTCCCGTACCTATTATTGTGGACTGTTCGTGTTCGGTAAGTGGTGATTTGAGTTCGCCTGGGTTATCTCGGGTGGTCGATGGTGGGGTGAGCTCTCTTCGTTTAGATGTTGACCTTCTGGATCAGGTTTTTTGGATGCGTTTGCATACGGTCAAGTGTATTCTGCCTAAGATGCGGCTTGGTTTTGCCAGAATCTTTCTTAGTGCTCTTGATAGGGTCATATCTTTCCTGGGTGATTTGGCTGTGTGGGTTGAGCTTCTTATCTTGTCGTGTTATACCTTGGTTGTTTTTATGCCATCTAGTAGAGCTCAGCGACGGTCCGGTGAGAGGGAACGGTATCAGTTTGTTAGTATTTCTGGTGCCATTGCTCGTTGAAGGGATCCTGCTGAGAGGCTTGGTTTGATTAGGGACTGTTTAGTTGACTCTTCCTCTTCATGGCGTAGGTTTTTTATTCCTAGAGATTCTATGGAGGCTAGTATTTCCCAGTGCAAGAGGAAGTTAGGTGATGGTCATTTTTTGCTGCTATTAAGGTCCTCACTTCTTCGGGTGTTGCTCCTGATTCTCCTGACACTCGGGATGAGTTAGAGTCCAAGAATCCTTTTGCGCCTCCTCCGGCTATGCCTTATTCACCACTTGTGGTAGATGCGTTAATGGTTCACAAGGATCTGGTGTTGAACCAGATTCAGAGTTTCCCAAAGGTACTTCTTGTGGTCGAGACGGGCTTCGAGCCCAGCATTTGTTGTATGTTTGGGGGGGAGCTACTTCTGCCGTGGCTGATGACCTGTTAGTTTCTATCACTAGGGTTGTCAATCTTTTTCTTTCGGGTAAATGTCTGAGGCAGCTTGGGGAGTTCATTGCTAGTGCTCATATGACTCCGTTTGTTAAGCCTGGTGATGGTATTCGGCCCATTGCTATTGGCACCGTGTGGAGGAGGCTTGTATCTAAGGTTGCCTCTTCTTTTGTTGGTGACTCGATGTCTTCTTATTTACATGACTTTCAGTTTGATGTAGGTGTGCCAGGTGGGTGTAAGTTTGTTCTTCATTCTGTTAGTAGGTTTGTGGAGGCTAGAGGGGATGAGGTTGGGCTTTCTATGTTTTTGGTGGATTTTAAGAATTCTTTTAACCTAGTTGATAGGTGTACCATTCTTCAGGAGACTCGATTGAGGTCTCCGGCTATCTCTCCTAGGTGGAGTTCTGTTATTCTCGGCTTACGCGACTTTATTATGGTGATTCGGTTCTCTGGTCTTCTCAAGGGGTTCAGCAGGGGGATCCTTTGGGTACTTTATCAATTTCCCTGGCTCTGCATCCGCTTATTCATACTATTCATCAAGCATGTGAGCTCTCTCTTCAGGCGTGGTACCTTGATGACGGTTCTATTATTGGTGATACTCTTATGGTTGCCAAGGCATTAGATATCATTCGTGCTGATAGACCAGCTCGTGGGTTGCATCTGAATGTTGGTAAGGCTGAGCTTTTCTGGCTGGTGGAGGATCCTCGGGGTCTGATTGATGGTCTTTTTCCTGCTTCGTTATCTCGCCCGGTGCGTGGTGTTAAGCTTCTTGGGGGGTCTATTAGTAGGGACTATGAGTTTTCTTGTGATTTTGTATAACACCCCACTTTGATAAGTGGACCGTTATATGATAATTATGGTTGTCATCAAAGCATGCAAGGTAAATGTCTTAAAACATTGAATGACGATAAAGACAAATAACGGAATCAAACATCGGTAGTCCAACATAAGGTCACACACATGCAATAAGTACTAAAATGAAAGGACTAAACAATGTCCAAAAGAAATAAAGTAATGTATGAAAATGCATAAGGTAAAGAAGGTTGGATAGCTTCCATCCAAATGCACATACTCTCAAGATCCTAAGTGCGTCCCTATGTACCTGCCGTTTGGGATCATGGAAAGTAAAACGGCTAGACGCCCAGTGAACGGATATAACATAGTATGAATGACATGACATAATAAAGACTGATTAGCAACAGAAATGTATAAGTCATGGAAAACCTGGAACATGTTTATAAAACTGGTTTTATAGTTTGAAAAGCTTATGATTAACTTATGAAAAACTGTATTTTAAATTTAGCCAATAGCCCATATAGGTCATGAGGTATCAACGTGCATGAATACTTAGAGGGGTGACCTCATCATGCAATTAGAGGGGTTTTCTTTAATTATACAGGTCCGGGTAGGAGGGATCAACTCCTTGTGAAGGATGCAAGGCACACACCACATTCACCATAAAAATCCTGACTGAAAACATGTAACTAGGATGCACCCATACGCCCCACATGATAATATAAATAAATGGCCAAACTGAAAGGGACACCACGAGCAATCACTCCGTCGTGGGGAAGTCATAACACTGGTGCCTCTAGATTTATGGTTATGGTACCTTCATAACTAGATGAACTGGCATGCATGTATATAACTCAAGCATTTAAAATATAACATAAGCATTCAAAACATATAAAATAACTGGAGAAAATAGATGGCTGCAAACGGGGAATCCTAATCAAACATACGAAGGAATGTCCATACTGAAGGATGGAATATTTGTACCTTATGTCCAGTAGTGAAGCTAGAATGGAAGCTGAACGATCAACTCCGACTTCGCGGATACTACATAAATAGGGACGTGAATGAGTTGTCTGATTACTAAGTGTGTTACTGGCTGTGTGTTCTTAGCTTATTTTATATGTTCGTGTCATGTTTTACTGTTTTAAGTGTTATCTTGTATTTATTCATGTTTTACATGTATTCTGATTATGTATTTCATGTACTCTTGTATTACTATACTTGTAGTGTCATAATAGCTAGCTTTCTAAAAATAGCAGGTTTTCAAAAATAGGAAGTTTCTAAAAATGGAAAGTTTCCAAAAATAGAAAGTTTCCAAAAATAGAAATAAGCTTGATTTATAAGTCCGAAATATAAGCTAGTTCTTACTTGTCTAAATTTATAAGGCATGACGATTTATTAGTAAAGTCTATTAAATTAAATACTTAGGCTAAATTGATTATTAATTAATAATGAAAATGCATGGTCTATTAAATAATAATATGTCATGGTTAATTTAATAAAACTTTACCTTATACAATTAATTAAATTAAACATGGTTTTTAATTTAATTAAGTCAAATAAAATACTTAGGTTATAACATGTATTATTAATTTTAGTAATATAACCAAAGTCATGATTTTAATTATATAAATTAATAGTTAATGTAAATTAATTTAATTAATTAATCAATAAAATAATGGCTAACAAAATGTACCCGAGTCCCGAAACCCGAGAAGTCACCAAGCCGAGCCAAACACGCCACACAGCCGGTGGCTGGTGGTTGTGACCGGCGGTTGTGGCCTTCGCCTAGCCTTCGGTTGCCGCTGGTAGGCTAACTGTTCACGCCAGCCGAGCCGATGTTCCCCCTGCCGTGACAAGTCCACCCACGGGCTTAGCCGGTTCCTACTGTTTCACCAAGGTTCCCCCCCTGTGGGGCCTTGGTTTGCTGCTGCCCTAACACAAACACCACCGAACTCCTTGGGGGTTTCGGCTGGTGGACCAAAAATGGCAACGAGATCCATGAGGCTCTTGGTTTCGTGTCTCTGAACAAAAAAAACACCAACCGAACCCGTTTCTTGCTTTTAATCATTCCATAACATATTTTAGTTCATGTTTTTAAAGATTCATACACATGTGTTCATATTTAAAATAAAAGAAAGAAAAGATTAAGGTTTGGATAAATACCGAATGCGTGGATGAAAAGAGGATCGAAACACGAACACTAACAATTAAATAACCAAGATCAATATTCAAAATCGAGCCCTTGTGTGTCCTTGATATGCCGCGACTAAGGGGAGAGGGGAGGCTAGGGTTTGTTTAATTTTTCTTGAAAAGTAATATGATGATTCCCTGGAGATTAAGTTGGTTACTAGTTGGATTACAAAATGGGCTGGGCCCTTTCCCTTCCTCTTGTTGTCACAAACAAACACAAATCCCAACACCAATTCATTCATTTTTCGTGTGTCTAAATATTATTCGTATGTGTTCGTGTTTTAAATGTCGTGAATTTAATATTATACTTAAATGTTTATCGTGCATTAATAATATACTTAATACTTGTAATTAAATGTTCGTGACACGTGTCGTATATTATTAATAGAAAGTTTTAATTTAGTCGTAATTTCATGTATTTACTGTTCATAGTATTTTATGAGGGTTTTACATTTTGTTGCACGTCAAGTTTCCAAGTCCAATTCCCTGTTGGATGCTATTCGCGGGCTTGATGACCCGCAGTGTGAGCTTCTTCTTCTTCGTAATTGTGTGGGGGTTGAGAAGTTAGTTTTTGCTTTGAGGACTTGTCCTCCTAGGGTTCTTGGTGGCGCTCGGGTTCAGTTTGATCAGGCCTTGCGTACTTCTTTGGAGTTGATTGTTACTGGTTCAGGTCCCGGTTTTGGAGATTGGCAGTGGAGACTTACCACTCTTCCCATAAGAACTAATGGTCTTGGGGTCTTGTGTGTTGAGATGTCGGTTATTTTTCCTTCATCGCCTCTCGTTTGTAGTCTAGTTCTTTGTAGGATCATATTTTGGCTAGGTCTGGGATTGTTTCGCCGGGTTCTATCTTTCTGTCTGCCCTGGACACTTTCTTGACGTTTGTGGTGTTGATTCTCTGTTTCTTACCTCTAGCTCTCCTGCCCCCTAGTTTGTGAAGTCTTTGGCTGTGACAATCCGTCAATTTATGGTTAAGATTTTATTCTCAGATATTATTTAAAAACATTATTTTAATGTTATAATATGAACTCACTTATTTTTGGGAAGTAATTTGGATTTACGTCTTGAAGTAGCGCCGACTACGTCTAAACCGGAGGATTCTACGTTACGTGCTTACGTTTGCATACACCGTCTTTGGTGACAGTCCGACATTTCAGAAAATAAATTTATCCATGAATATTATTTTGGAGTTTTAAATTTGTGTTGGTTCATAAACTCACAAATTTACGAGAAGAGATTAGGACTTACGATTTTATTTTAACGTCCTTTACGACTAAACCGGAAACCTTAGGATTACGTATTTACGTTTTCGAACTCCGTTTTTGATGAAATAATTTTATTGGATTCGTTGTGTACCGTTGATTCATAATATATAAAAACGTTTTTCGTAAAACGACCCGAGGGCAAGCAAATCGAGAAAACTAGAATCGAGGAGTACCCGTAAATAAATGGGGATGAGACAAGTGGGACACTTGTCCCACCCCCACTCAAACCGGCCTAACTAGCTAATAAAACACCCCAAGTGTCAAAGCTTAGCTAACAAGCTTAACACTTGTAGCTAGCTTCATATGTAAGCAAGGCATACACCAAAACAAACCAAAACCACCAAGACACACACCTAGTTTCATTCTCACCATGCAAAACAACACAACTTCTCTCTTCCTCCTCCATTGTTGTCGTCCCATATCTCAACCAAAACACCCCATTCATACAAATTTTAACCACAAACATATGTTATAATTAACATATGTTATAATTAACATATGTTAATCTCCATTCAAAAAGATGAAGATTGGTGCAAGTTTTAACATCCAAGGAGGAGATTCTATGGAGTATTAGGGTTGATTTCCACAAGGTGTTCATGAAGAATGGTGGTCTTGAAGATGGTCATGGTTATCCACAAGTTTCTCCATGAAAATCCATGTCCAAATCATAACCTACATCAACTTGGTGGTATAAAGATTGTCCTCCTCATCTTCTTGTTATTTTGATTATGTAATCATGTATTTTATTTCCTATTGTATATGTATATGATGATTATATGATGATAAAAGTATTGTGTGGGGATTTGGTGTTGATAAACATGTTTAAAAAGATGAAAGACTATAAGAAACAAGGTTAAAATCTTGTTTAAATTTGTTGGCTGTATTAAACAGTAAAGAAACATGTCATGAACTGATAAAATGATGAAGTAGAATTAATATACCGTAAGCTATGGGTCTTGTACACATGTGAGAGTTGGCCATGCAATGGAATCATTGTAATGAGTAAGATATGATCAAAACAAGTTTAAGATACAAATCTGACTTCACTGTTTTGGACGATTTTTAGAAAATACTTAGATGATGATTCAACAGTAGCTATAGAAGAGTTAAATGGAGAACATATCATTTAGTTTATGTGATAAAAATTTGAGCTTCTATCTCCATATAGAACTCTAGATATGGCAGTTTTGGTAAAGATGAAAATAAAAATCAGATTTTGGAAATTAAAGTATAATACTATTATATAAGCACTCAAAATTTAATAGTATAAAATATAAATTAAAACCCACTAACTTATATAATACATTTATATAAATATGTACAATGGTAAATAAGTGGACATTTTATAAAAATGGTAACTTGTTAAGTTTTATAAGTTATAAAACTATAAACATGATTTTTATGACTTTTTCGGCTAATACCGTAAAATTAACGTTTTTGTTAAATAAAACTTAGATGGTTGGACCCGTCTAATGTAAACTTTATAAAACTTATATACTGATATATAAACATGTATAACAAGTAAAAACCGATAAAACCCGAACTATAGGACATACGGGCATTAACGAGCTAAGTAAACATATTGGACTAATAATTGGACTAAATAAGTTAAACCCTTATAAAAAGAACTTATTGGACTTAACCCATTTGGGCCCAACTTGAAAGTTTAAATACTGATAATATAAATATGAAATGGATTAATACAAGTTAATAAACTTATAATAGGCTTATTGGACCTAAAACACGTAAATAGGTAAAACTAGTAAACTAGTATAAACGTTACCAACACATAACACTAAAATGAGCAAACGAGAATATGCAAACCCACTTGATCATCATATATATATAAAATCATCATATGTATACATAATTGTTATTTTTATAAAGTCATTGGACATGAGTCTAATACGAGTATTATTTGTCTAGGTTTCCGTGATTGAAGCACGTACCGTACGTCCGAATTGCCGATAACCCGCCTTCCCACATCAACGTGAGTTCATAGCCCCGCACTCTTTTAAATGTTTTATAAATGTTTTATAAACCCGCGAGGGAGATAACATGTTAGTTTTTATAAAATAGGACACCATTTGTCCCGATTGTTTGTTTATTGATTTGGACCCGAATGATTGTATGACCCGATTGTATGACCCGATGAATGATTAAAGGACCCGATAGATGAAATAAAATGGATTATTAAAGTTAGGTTATGTCACTAAAAGTCCCATTAGCATGAATTGTGAACTACCGGGATTTGGTAGACGCTTGTGCATATAATAGTACTATTTGGGGACGATCACCCCAGTTCGCGCCTTGACGGTTGATCCCCGTCGTGCCACATTGATTGGTAAGCGAATTTATGTATGAGAAGATTTCCATAGTGTGACCTTTGTGACGACACGCTACTTTAGATGGGAAAATTGAGTATCGGGTTAGCTACCCGTTGTTGGTTTAGTAAGGTAACAATGTCATGCGGCTTATAATAATCCAAAACTAACAAAATACTACTAGACGCTCCGAATTACGATGTATTGCCTGACTAGCAATACAGGGTCATACTATTGATATTATGTTTGTGTTTTGGTTTTCATAACCATACTCATATAACGGTTTTTATTTAACTTTATACAACGTCGTAAGACGTATTGTATGATGTTTTTACGACATTGGCTCGTATAATGATTTTTAAGGCAAATGCCTATATTATGATTTTCGATAAAGATTTGTATAAAATGACTTTGGCTATTTTATGGCCTATTAAAATGATTTGTACAAGATGATTTTCAGTAATAATTTTATACTGATATTATATTGATGGATTTTATTAAACTATATGAATTCACTCGGCGTTATCGCTGACCTTTTCTTTTAACATGTTTTATCTCAGGTACTTGAAGGTAATTCTCGGGAAGACGACAAGAATTCATGGCCCGCACTTAAACAATATTTTCCATTCAAATACTTTGTAAAACTTTGTATGAAATATAATGACTTGGGACCGATGTAACTTTGATATTTATGAATGGAAAGGCTTTTATTATAAAACGACGCGATTTTTACGCGTTGTCTATTATGTGAGTAATGTGCTATCCCGTAACACCAACGAGTCTTACGCTGTATTGAGTTGTATAAATTTGGGGGTGTTACAGTTTGGTATCAAAGCTCTCGTTATAGAGAACGAAAGATTTTTAAAACAAAGGTTTTGAATAAAACATTTCAAAATCTTTTAATTATAAACATTTTTCTAAAAATGTCTAAAAATCTTTTGACTATAACGGTGCCGAAGAATTCCCGAGTTACCGACAAGGCCAGACTGAGAAGTGTTATTTTAGTATATATATAACTTGGATTATATATATATATATGATGTAATTTTATTACATGATTGTTTGATGATTATTTTGATTTTTATACGAGGTATTTATACGACGTAGATTGTCACAAATAACCCTAAATCCCCTAGTAAATTAATCAAAGCTATTCTCGTAGGAATTCTAGCTATCCTAGATCTAAACCAAGTTGTGGATATTTATGATCCCAACAAATGGTTGATATTCGTAGAAATGTAGATATTAGTTGATTGCGATATTGAAAAAGGATTGGCGAGATTAAATCTGATATCGATGTCATGATGATCTTTTCTTATAGAGTGGAGTTTGACAAAACGTTACCACCTAGAAAGATGTCATCTGATTCGTTGTCATCCAATTCTTAAATTGAAATCGAAAGGGTGAATGTTGCACTTGAGGCTGTTATTGGAACCATTTCCCAAAAGCCTCATGCCACTAGTACCTTTCCGAGAAATCTGATTGAATGTGTGAGTCATCTCATGCTAGTGACTCATTTGATAATTGTTGTTGTAAGAGCTATAGGATTGGAATTAAGTGTTATTCATAATGAGCTTATATTGCCCTTTTAAGGCCTAAGAATAAAGATTAAAAGTATTGTAGAATGAAGTAGGATATCGAATTGAGTATAAAAGTGGTTGAAATTTGAATAAAGTAAAATTTAACCCATATGGAATAATAAATTGTTAAGAGGAAATCGTTAAGTTTTGTGATTGAATTATAAGGTTTTAAATGATTGTAGGTTCGTGTTAAGGGTTGTTCCTAGGCCATTGTCCAATAATGAGGATGCCCAGTGTCCAGGAAATAAATTGAAGAAATCTTCTTCTGAATTGGGACCGATGGATCTTCCAGGACATGTGGAACACCTAATGACTCTTATAGATTAGTATTCATTGTGGTATCTTTTAAGAATCCCTAACTTAACTGAGATATCAGTTGGTAGGATGAGTTCTGAGAATTGTATGACATAGTGACACGTAATGTGTTACGGTACAATTTTGACTTGTTTGTGATTAATAAAAAGACTACCTTTGATTGCTAAATTCTACATGTATCGATGTTATCTATCTTTTCTTGCTTGTCTCTAATGCTCGCATTAGTGATGCAACCATTGAACAAGTACTCATCTTGAATCGAGTTATGTTGTGAATTATTCTTTTGAGTGCCATCGAGATCATGAACCTCATGATTAATTGGCTAAGCTCATTTCCTATTGTATTGTAGTTAAGTTCTTGGTGAACAACTCTTCATCACTTTTCTGCAGATCACTCATTGTTTTTATAAGTTAAAACAGTATCCCTTGAGGAAAATTGGATTTTCATCACTATATGGATTATTTAAAGTGAGATTTATAAGTGATTGTTATCGAAATGAGGTTGTTTATAACACACCTTGGAAAACTTAATTGTTTTCATGATAAAGAAATCTTTGTAAATTTATTCTTGATTCTTATTAAGCATGAAAATGTTTTTATTATAAACATGATGATAAAATTTTGACGAACTGAGTATTGCATCGTTAATCTTGAAATTGTATATAGTTGCGCGCCTACATACAATTTGGAATGGACCATGCAAGACTGATTAGTAGTCACCATAAAATTAATGAATAAACACTACATTTTCTTTGAAGATTGTGAAAGATTAAAAATTTATGAGATCTGCAAGAAGTGAAAAATAGGGACACAATGTTAGGGACACCTACATATGTACCCGTACTATTTATTCTTCTGAGTCGAATTTACTCATCTGTGGAAATTGTCTTATTTGACAATTGACAATTCTTTCTTGTCCAATTCTCCCGTAGTGAGATTCTTAGGAAAAGTATCTGATTACTGAGTGTTGATACCCGACTGGATGTATTGACGTTCTTATGATTTGATTTCATTTGAATGACCTGGGTAACGATCCGAGGAGCTTTCGAATGCATACTCAAATTATGAAAACATGGGATATATTCATATTCATTAAATGTTTTCGTCTGTGTCTGATTTGAAATTCTCTCGCGTAGATTATGCATTGACCATACTCTTTAGATAATAGTTGTGTCTCATATATCCTTGAATTTGTGAAGGATTATGAACTATTATTAGTCTTTTGAGAAGTTCACATCTTATCGACGGCAATAAAACTGAAAAGTTGATAGTGCCAGTAGAATGGATTGATTGATTATGACATGACGACATTGTCTTAATTGATGGAAACTCGAGTAGAATTCCCCTAAAAGATAAGATGTTGATTATCAAAAGTGATCTAAATAATTTTTGGTGGATGACGATATCATGTATTTAGACTTAAAAGTATACCATGAATGATTGTGAATTAGTCATAGATATTATAATCTAGAAGGAACTTAAAATACATGTATTAAAAGATGATAATGTTATCTGAAATTTTAGGAAGTATTTGTTGATGAATTACCTAGACTTTTGCCATTAAGGCAAGATTGAATTTGGTATTGATTTTATTCCCGGTGCTGCACCTGTGGCTTGTGCACTGTATGTCAGCACCATCTGAATTAAAGGAATTACCGTACAACTGAGAGAGTTGTCGGAGAAAGATTTTATTATACCAAGCCTGTCATCATGAAGAGCTATGTGTTATCATTCCTTGTATTTATAGATTATTGTGACTGAGTAAATTGACAATCGAAAGCGATATCCATAACTCGAAATGGAAGATTTGTTCGATCATTTACAAGGTTTTTGATCCATGGCATAGTTATCATCAACTTCGCATCTGCGAAAAAGGATTATGTATTCCAATCACTACATCCTGTACTTGTAATGAACATTACGAGTTTCATGTTATGTCGTTTGGATTGACTAATACACATGTAGCATTCATAAATTTGGTGAATCACGTGTGTGGGCTGTAATTTGATAAATTCATGCTCGTGATCATTAAGGACCATTTGTTTGTTTACAAGAATAAGAATGAAGTTAATAATTAATTATAGATTGCCCTGAATTGGCCGAATAATTAAAAATTTTACCTTGAATATTTAACATAAGACTTAAGACTTAATACTTTACATGATTTAACCATGTGATTAATAGATAATGGAATATAAATTGACTCTTCAAAAATTAGAAGTCATTTAAGACTTTGGGTTATACTAAAAAGAAAGTGCAAATATATTTTGACAAATGTTTTAACAAAGGATTTTTAAGGGATTATTCCCTTATACACAAACCATTTAACTAAACTTCTGTTTAGGGGTAAATGTTTGTGTATACCTCAAGATAACCTAAAAGGGATTGAGGAAACCATTTGAACCATGACTTGAAATTTGAAACGATAATTTACGCTTTTCAAACTAAGAAAAATTTGACCACAGTATAACCAAAGATTTTTCGAACATTTACGAATCCTATTAATTATTTTCGATAAATCAACAAAAATCGTGTTAATTAAATTCAAATTTATTTTTGAACATTTTATATAATTGGTCGAACTAAGAAATTTAAAACTTTTACGTTTACGCTTCATAAAAATTAACTAATAATTATTTAATTAATTATAATAATTAACGACGCTTTAAACGACGGATTGAGTAAAACGGATAAAGATGATAGTTGAGAAGAAACTAAAACTCAGAAAATGTGAAGAAATAGTTTTTGAATAAATATGGACATGATAATTATATCATCAGGAAAAATGAATATAAATACTAACGCATTATGTAGAAAATATAAAGAACCAATTAGGATGTGTTCCTTAATAATGAAGGTGCAAAATAAATTGGTGAACGATATAAAAATAAACAATGTTTGTAAAAAGGATAATATAAATAGTGAAATGTTTCACGGCTAGTGTGAACCATTAGAGTTGAGAAGCCGATAGCGTTAAATGTTTTAAAGACCACATGTGATTGTCTAAATATGGAGGATTGTGAGATATAGTTATGATGGAATTTGTAAGTATAAGTATTATATGTATGTCATTTTTTACTAAAAGTATCTTTGTCTGAAGAAGTTGTACTAATGGCAATTATGAAGGCAGACATCACCTCATACATTAGTAAACGTCTAGCTATTGCAAAGGTCATCATCTGAATTTGATTCGATTTGGGTCATCGTCGACAGACTGACCAAATCTGCTAATATCATTCCCGTTAATGATAAATGCAAAAGAGTTATGTAAACATAGTGTGCCTGTATCGAACATCTTTATCAAGATCCTCGTTTCGCATCGAATTGCTAGAGATTTGCTCAGAAATCATTGAGAACGAACCTTGATGAGAGTACTATGTACCACCCCAATCGAAGGGACGAGGTAAAGTAACGATACAAAATACTATAAGCACTATTCTATGTTTGAATGATTGACCTTTGGTAATAGACCGTATAATCGTTTTCCTTTGGAGAGATTATCATTGATAATTATCGTATTAGGATCGAGATCTAATCTTGTTAGGATCTATATTAGAGCATTTGTAAGCAGGAATTGAGATAAAGACACCCGACATACACCCATTGTGAGTTGGACATGTCTTTTAGGTTTAAGGTTTCCTATGATGGCGAACCTAACCTTACAAAATACCCGACCAGCGAGATCTGAAATGATTGTTGAAATTAGGATCTGATTATTGACCGCCGGTAGTGAGCAGGAGGTTATGTGAATATGAAATGTATATCTTGAAGTGCCAGATGGGTAGCGAAGTTATGCCAAAAATTTTAACCTTGGAAAAATGAATTCATGATCTGACAAATCATGGGATATAAGTCCCCGTTGTATGGGACCATTGAGATGATGAAAAAGATTGGTTTGAAAGGCATATAAGCTGGATCTACCCTAGGACTTCAAAATCTGCGTGAATTATGTTTCGTATATCGAACTTGATGGAATATCTATCAAGTGAGAATATTGTTTCTTAGTAGAGTTTAGATCAGTGAAAAGTTGCATTCATCAGAAACCCGTGAACATCATGGGTAGAGAAAGTAAGTCAACAATTAGCCTGATCTTATTCCCATAGTTATGTTTGATGAAACTCGCGTATTGTAATGAATTACACTTGTGAGAAAAGACCGAATGTGGAGGAAATACCCACATGGCTTTAACCTTATAAGAAGCGAGTAGTAAGGTAAGATGATCTTTGAGGACAAAGATCCTGTTTAGGGGTAAATGCTGTGACAATCCGTCAATTTATGGTTAAGATTTTATTCTCTGATATTATTTAAAAACATTATTTTAATGTTATAATATGAACTCACTTATTTTTGGGAAGTAATTTGGATTTACGTCTTGAAGTAGCGCCGACTACGTCTAAACCGGAGGATTCTACGTTACGTGCTTACGTTTGCATACACCGTCTTTGGTGACAGTCCGACATTTCAGAAAATAAATTTATCCGTGAATATTATTTTGGAGTTTTAAGTTTGTGTTGGTTCATAAACTCACAAATTTACGAGAAGAGATTAGGACTTACGATTTTATTTTAACGTCCTTTACGACTAAACCGGAAACCTTAGGATTACGTATTTACGTTTTCGAATTCCGTTTTTGATGAAACAATTTTTATTGGATTCGTTTTGTGCCGTTGATTCATAATTTATAAAAACGTTTTTCGTAAATCGACCCGAGGGCACGCAAATCGAGGAAACTAGAATCGAGGAGTACCCGTAAATAAATGGGGATGAGACAAGTGGGACACTTGTCCCACCCCCACTCAAACCGGCCTAACTAGCTAATAAAACACCCCAAGTGTCAAAGCTTAGCTAACAAGCTTAACACTTGTAGCTAGCTTCATATGTAAGCAAGGCTTACACCAAAACCAACCAAAACCACCAAGACACACACCTAGTTTCATTCTCACCATGCAAAACAACACAACTTCTCTCTTCCTCCTCCATTGTTGCCGTCCCATATCTCAACCAAAACACCCCATTCATACAAATTTTAACCACAAACATATGTTATAATTAACATATGTTAATCTCCATTCAAAAAGATGAAGATTGGTGCAAGTTTTAACATCCAAGGAGGAGTTTCTATGGAGTATTAGGGCTGATTTCCACAAGGTGTTCATGAAGAATGGTGGTCTTGAAGATGGTCATGGTTATCCACAAGTTTCTCCATCAAAATCCATGTCCAAATCATAACCTACATCAACTTGGTGGTATAAAGATTGTCCTCCTCATCTTCTTGTTATTTTGATTATGTAATCATGTATTTTATTTCCTATTGTATATGTATATGATGATTATATGATGATAAAAGTATTGTGTGGGGATTTGGTGTTGATAAACATGCTTAAAAAGATGAAAGACTATAAGAAACAAGGTTAAAATCTTGTTTAAATTTGTTGGCTGTATAAAACAGTAAAGAAACATGTCATGAACTGATAAAATGATGAAGTAGAATTAATATACAGTAAGCTATAGGTCTTGTACACATGTGAGAGTTGGCCATGCAATGGAATCATTATAATGAGTAAGATATGATCAAAACAAGTTTAAGATACAAATCTGAGTTTACTGATTTGGACGATTTTTAGAAAATACTTAGATGATGATTCAACAGTAGCTATAGTAGAGTTAAATAGAGCACATATCATGTAGTTTATGTGATAAAAAACTGAGCTTCTATCTCCATATAGAACTCTAGATATGGCAGTTTTGGTGAAGATGAAAATAAAAATCAGATTTTGGAAATTAAAGTATAATACTATTATATAAGCACTCAAAATTTAATAGTATAAAATATAAATTAAAACCCACTAACTTATATAATACATTTATATAAATATGTACAATGGTAAATAAGTGGACATTTTATAAAAATGGTAACTTGTTAAGTTTTATAAGTTATAAAACTATAAACATGATTTTTACGACTTTTTCGGCTAATACCGTAAAATTAACGTTTTTGTTAAATAAAACTTAGATGGTTGGACCCGTCTAATGTAAACTTTATAAAACTTATATACTGATATATAAACATGTATAACAAGTAAAAACCGATAAAACCCGAACTATAGGACATACGGGCATTAACGAGCTAAGTAAACATATTGGACTAATAATTGGACTAAATAAGTTAAACCCTTATAAAAAGAACTTATTGGACTTAACCTATTTGGGCCCAACTTGAAAGTTTAAATACTGATAATATAAGTATGAAATGGATTAATACAAGTTAATAAACTTATAATAGGCTTATTGGACCTAAAACACGTAAATAGGTAAAACTAGTAAAAACGTTACCGACACATAACACTAAAATGAGCAAACGAGAATATGCAAACCCACTTGATCATCATATATATATATAATCATCATATGTATACATAATTGTTATTTTTATAAAGTCATTGGACATGAGTCTAAGACGAGTATTATTTGTCTAGGTTTCCGTGATTGAAGCACGTATCGTACGTCCGAATTGCCGATAACCCGCCTTCCCACATCAACGTGAGTTCATAGCCTCGCACTCTTTTAAATGTTTTATAAATGTTTTATAAACCCGCGAGGGAGATAACATGTTAGTTTTTATAAAATAGGACACCATTTGTCCCGATTGTTTGTTTATTGATTTGGACCTGAATGATTGTATGACCCGATTATATGACCCGATGAATGATTAAAGGACCCGATAGATGAAATAAAATGGATTATTAAAGTTAGGTTATGTCACTAAAAGTCCCATTAGCATGAATTGTGAACTACCGGGATTTGGTAGACGCTTGTGCATATAATAGTACTATTTGGGGACGATCACCCCAGTTCGCGCCTTGACGGTTGATCCCCGTCGTGCCACATTGATTGGTAAGCGAATTTATGTATGAGAAGATTTCCATAGCGTGACCTTTGTGACGACACGCTACTTTAGATGGGAAAATTGAGTATCGGGTTAGCTACCCGTTGTTGGTTTAGTAAGGTAACAATGTCATGCGGCTTATAATAATCCAAAACTAACGAAATACTACTAGACGCTCCGAATTATGATGTATTGCCTGACTAGCAATACAGGGTCATACTATTGATATTATGTTTGTGTTTTGGTTTTCATAACCATACTCATATAACGGTTTTTATTTAACTTTATACAACGTCGTAAGACGTATTGTATGATGTTTTTACGACATTAGCTCGTATAATGATTTTTAAGGCAAATGCCTATATTATGATTTTCGATAAAGATTTGTATAAAATGACTTTGGCTATTTTATGGCCTATTAAAATGATTTGTACAAGATGATTTTCAGTAATAATTTTATACTGATATTATATTGATGGATTTTATTAAACTCTATGAATTCACTCGGCGTTATCGCTGACCTTTTCTTTTAACATGTTTTATCTCAGGTACTTGAAGGTAATTCTCGGGAAGACGACAAGAATTCATGGCCCGCACTAAAACAATATTTTCCATTCAAATACTTTGTAAAACTTTGTACGATATATAATTACTTGGGACCGATGTAACTTTGATATTTATGAATGGAAAGGCTTTTATTATAAAACGACGTGATTTTTATGCGTTGTCTATGATGTGAGTAATGTGCTATCCCGTAACACCAACGAGTCTTTCGTTGTATTGAGTTGTATAAATTTGGGGGTGTTACATTGGCAATGAGATATTTTGGTATCAATGATGGACTTATGTCATCATGTTATAGTTTGAGTCGTCGTCAGGTTGCTCTTCTTAGCTGCATGCGTGATCCTCATGCACATGATTATCTCTTTACTATTCCTATTGATGGGCTAGGGTAGCGGATGAACCCACGTCAGTTTCGAGCCATCCTGTGTTATCGTTTGGCAGTTCCTTTGTTTTCTGACGGTTCTTTTTGTTCGAGTTGCCATGTGCATCGGATGGACCAATGGGGTGACCATGCTGTTCACTACTCTAGTGAGGTGGGGTGAAGTTTCGGTATAATCATATGCGTGATATGTTATTTGATATCTTTTCTAAATTTGGTGTTTAAGTGCGAAAAGTAGCCCCTATGGGATTTCTTTCAGATGATGGACGAGACCTTCGTCCAGTGGATTTATTGTTGTATAATTGGTCCCAAGGCAAGGACGCTTGCTTGGATGTTACGGGTGACTCTCCGTTTTCTGGTGCGGGTTTGGATTCTTGGTTCCCTAGGGTTGCTTTGCGGACTGATGTTCAAAAGAAGAGGAGGAAGTATTCTTCTATTTATGCAGAGCATGGTTACTCGTTCATCCCTTTTGCCTTCTCTACTTTTTGGGAGCTTGATAAGGAAGCCTTGGTTACTCTTTCACGCCTCAAACGCGTATCTGTTTGTCATTCTAATGATGTTAGGAGTGGTATTTTTCTATTTTTTAGACTTGGTTTTTGTATCCATAAAAGGGTGGGAGCGCAACTTGTTTCTCGACTCCCTTCCAATTTTGTGTGATTAATAAATAAATGTTTAATGAAAAAAATAATAATAAAATAATAATAATACTTTTTGTAAAATCCTATTATTCTAATAAAGTGATGTTAATAAATAAATAAAATAAATAAAAAAATAATAATAATAATAATAATAGAGCGCGTGCTGCTGTTCATATTTTTAATAGGATCAGTTTCGCTATTGCAAAAGGAGTAGGAGCCCAGATAGTATCTCAGCTTCCCACTAATTTTTTGTAAATTCTATTATTTTAATGAAGTGAAGTTTATTTTAATGAAGTGAAGTTTATAGCTAAAGGAGTGGGAGCTCAGATAGTATCTCGGCTTCCCACTAACTTTTTGTAAATTCTATTATTCTAATAAAGTGATGTTAATAATAAAATAATAATAATAATAATAATATTTTGTTGATATTAAAACCTATGGACTCTAGTTTGATGATGCCTTACGTGTGTTTAACTCGGTTATGAAGATTGATTTTCTAAGTAATCCAAGTGAAGTCGCTGCCCCCAAACTCATGAAGAAAATGGCAGATATATATTTTTCTCGGGTTATTAAGAATGCAGAATCCACTTTCGCTTTATCTGCTCGACAGATGGCTTTATGGGCATCTCAGAGGGAGGATCATACTTCTTATTGGCTTAGGACGGTTCCTGTCTCGGGGTTGGGTCAGACTATGAACGGGAGAACTTATCGATGTGTTTTGTGTTATCGCTTAGGTATTCCTATGTTCTCTGTTTCGAAGCCCTGTTCAGCTTATTCGAGAGTATTTGATGGGGATATATTTGGGGATCATGCGGTATCATGTGATGGTATCGTTGGGATTAAGCATCGTCACAATTTGGTACGTGATACTCTTGCTGATATATGCTATCGTTCAGGGATATCTGTCGGAAAGGAAGTTAATATCGGATTAGATGGAGGACTTGATAATGGCTTACATCCGGCAGATATTTCTTTTTATTATTGGGATGGAGGTAAAGATGTGTGTGTTGATCTGACTGGTTCTTCTCCTTTGACTCGAACGGGGATGAATGACTTTGTACGCGGCCGAGCTGTGATTGATGCTACACAACGTAAACGATGCAAGTATATGGCTAAGTGTGCAGCTCTCGGTTATGGGTTTTTCCTTTCTCTTTCTCTTCTCTAGGTGAGTTACAAGAAGATATTGTTGCGTTGCTGAAGCGGATCCAGAGATTTTCTAAGGCTCAAGATACTGGAGCGTGAAATGTGTATAGTTGAAGTTCGTTTTTCTCAGTTCTTAACAAATTGAAAGTCCTAACAAGATCGGGTTTTTAATTTTTTTTGGTTGGTAATGTTTTTTGGATATTCTATTGCTAATTCAAACAATGCCTTGCAAAAATGAAAAATATCGTTTACTTATATGTAAAACACAGTGCAAATACCAAGTTTTTATTCAATTAAAATGCCAAATGAAAATTCTACAAACTATAAGGACTGGAAATGTAAATTCTATGAAATTTAAATGCTAAAAATGTAAAGCTAAAAAGTATAAGGACTGAATGTGTAAAAACAGTAAAGTATAAGGACTTAAGATGAAAACTATTCAAACAATGTAACTAATTGTAAAACCCGTAAAAATAAGGTCATATTTTAATTCTACTTTCAATTATTTTGAAATATTTTATAACTTTAAATATTATTATGTTTAACGGTTTAAGTTGAAACCGATATTAAATATTATATTTTAATATTTTGACGAGCAACGAGGACTACTAGTGATCGCGATACCGACGGATGCCAAAAATTTTATATCGTATAATATTTGAAACTTATTTTTGTGTTGGTTGATGAACTCACAATTTACAGATTTAAATTTGGGCTTACGTGCATAATTTAGCGTCCGTTACGACTAAACCGGAAATCTTAGGATTACGTATTTACGTTTTTGAACTCCGTTTTTGATGAGACAATTTTTATTGGATTCGTTTTGTGACGTTGATTCATAATTTATAAAAACGTTTTTCGTGAAACGACCCGAGGGCACGCAAATCGAGAAAACTAGAATCGAGGAATACCCGTAAACTAGTGAGATGGGACAAAATACATTGTCCCACCCCACTAGCTAGCTTGGATAGCACCAACATGACACCACAACCATATGTGGCATCATGTTAGCTAAACACTTACAAGTGTAAGCAAAGCTTACACCTTAAGCTTAGTTCTTTCCCACTAACTCAAAACCACTAGCAACTTTCACACATACCATTTACTTACATGCAAAACTCTCTCAAATCCTCTCAACCACTTCACCCTTGCCATCCATATTGAAGCTACAAACACCCCTTTTGATCTTTTCTAGCCATAAAATACATGTTAACTAGCTCTATCATGGAGTTATCTTGAAGCCTTGATCATTTGGTGGCCATATTAACAACATTGGAGGTGATTTGCTTATGTCCTAGGGCTGATTTCTCAACTATTGTTCTTGGTGTTTGATGATCTTGGAGTTACTTGTGGTGTTCATCAAGTTCTTGTCTTCCAAAAACAAGAAATACACTTGGTTGGTAAAGAAGATCATCCTCTCCATTTTCTCTTGTTATTTTTGTAAAGAACAAATATATTTTCTTTCTTATTGTATATGTATATGATGTATATATGATGATAAAAATGTTGTGTGAGGATCAAGTGTTGATAAATATGCTTAAAAATGTTAATAACCATGAGAAATAAGGCTAAAATCATGCTTATTTAGTTGGCTGTATAAAAACAGTATGTAACTAAAACTTGAACTGATAAACTCGCATGGTATAATCCATTTACAGTAAGTACAAGATGTTATACACATGTGAGAGTTGGCCATGCAATGGAATCAATATAATGAGTGAGATATGATCAAAACAAGTTGGGTGTTCTAATCTGAATAAGCAGTTTTGTAGGGACTGTTAAGGCAAGATAAACTTAAAATGAGCAGTAGCTATAACTAAGTTAAATGTAGCACATAATATGAAGATCATGCCACCCAAAAATGAGCTTCTAATTCATTACAGAACTCTAGATATGATAAAAATGGTGAACATGAAGATAAAAATCAGATTTTGAGAATTAATGTTTATTATTATTATATAAGCACTCAAATTTTATTGTATAAAATGTAAAATAAAAACCCACTAACTTATGAAACTTATTTATATAAATATGTAAAAGGTTAATTAAATGGATGAATTATATAAATGGTTGTGGAATAATACTTATAAGTAATAAAACTATAAACTTGATTTTTACGACTTTTTCGGCTATTACCGTAAAATTAACGTTTTTCGCCAAATAAAACTTAGACGATCAAACCCGTCTAATGTAAAGTTTATAAAAGTCATATACTGATATATAAGTAACTAATACAAGTGAAAACCGATAAAACCCGAACTATAGAACATACGGACATTAACGAGCTAAATAAGCATATTGGACTAATAATTAGACTAAATAAGATAAACACTTATAAAAAGAACTTATTGGCTTAACCCATTTGGGCCCAACATGGAAAGTATAGATACTGATAATATAGGTATAAAATGGATTAAAACAAGTTAAAGAACTTATACTAAGCTTATTGGACTTAAAATAGGTAAGTAGGTAAAACTAGTAAACTAGTAAAAAGTTACCAAAACGTAAACACTAAAATGAGTAAACAAGGATATATAAACCCACTTGATCATCATCATATGTACAAAATCATCATATGTATATTGTTATTTTGATAAAAGTAATTAGACAAGAGTCTAAGACCGATTATTATTTATATAGGTTTCCGTGACCGAAGCACGCCCGTAGCCGATAATCCGCCTTTCATTATCAACGTGAGTCTATAGCCTCGCTTTATACTAGTTATTAAATGATTTTAAACCCGCGAGGGGGAATACATGTTTTATAAACTTAGAACACAAGATTTTTATGGTATGCTTTTTTTCCTCTATGAATGGACCCGTTGTTGCCTTTAAATTGCATTAAGTGATTGCCTTTGTTAAAACCTCAATTATGGACCGTTAATTAACCTATGATGGGTTAACCGCTAGTACAATTAATAGATCTATGGGGGAAGCCGCCCCGGTTCAGTTTTTGTGGACTTGTCATAGAAGCTTAGGCCCGACCTCCACACTGTTTGAACATATTGTATTGAGAAGTCAGGTATACGGCAATGTACCAATAATCTGGAGGTAACCGACAATTAATAAATCTCTCGTCTTATTAGACTGTTATGGGAGTGTCTAAGGGCTCGGTTCCATGAGCTTATTGCAATTTATGCTATATACAATTATTATTGTTGATGCGAATTATTATTTGATGCTTATAAGCATGCCACAAACTTATAATCTTTGCTTGTGTTCAAATTGATTTCATAAACTTATAGATTCACTCGGCATTTTTGCTGATTGTTTTACTCACATGTATTTCAGGTAATCAAGAAGTGGAAGCTTGGAGGTCACGGGGAATGAAGTTGTGCACTGCTTTTGTTGTTCAAACTCTTTGATTTATTTATCGTTCCATTTTTAAAACAAACCAATATGTTGTTTTAACTTATCTTTTGGTAACGATTACTTGGGACTACGCTACTCTGACAAATGTTTTAGGAACGATAAATCTAAAACGTCTCTTTTCCAGTCGTTCTTTATAAATTATGTGTTGTTGTATCATTGTTTAGCACCCAAAGATGTATTCCGCTGCGTGTAAATTTGGGGGTGTTAAACTAATTTGCAACAAAATTCAAACTGCCTAACTGATTTTAAACAAACTTGAAAGTACAAGGACTGGATTTTTGCAAAACCTAAAAACTTGGAAAGATTAGCTATATTTAAGAACAGATTAATACTAAAAGGACCTAATTGCAATTTTTGAAAACTATTTAACAAAAACGGGTTTAACACTTCAATAAGCTCGTTTGAGCTTATTTCTCAACCAAATTTAACCAAACAAGTTGCAAACGACTTAAAATTGAATTTAAGCTAGACCTATCCAAGGAAATTGGCTTAAACTTACTAAATCTCTGATAAGCTGAATTCAATAAGCACAAAATAAGCTACAAGCTAATCTAGACTTGCACAACTAGATTTTTATGGAAATTCTTGTTAATAAGCTCAAAAGAAGGACGGGAAATCAAGTCTCATGAAAAGTCATCAAGTAATAAGCTCAGAAACTGAAAATAAACCAAAATGGTGCTTATGTTGACTTTCGTTGACCAGGAATTTCAATAAGCCCAAAATCTCAAAATTTAACCAGGAACACTAATGGAATGATTTTGTAAAAGAAAATAAGCTAGTTGATGAAGTGGAAATGGAGATATGAAAAAGCAGTTTATCAAGTTACAGAAACTTGCATTTGCTCATTGTCTCAAACTTTTGCTTATTTCTAGCTTAATACTTGATACTGTACAATTTCCTTATACAAGTTCAAAGTTCATATGTTGACTGAAAATTCAGGACTGGTTTGGAGTAATTTCATTAACTAACAAAGAAATGCCAAGCAGATTAAAATCAATACTTTTTGAAAAGTAACTTGAATAAAACTGACCCAGACTTTTTAGATGATCAATTGCCTTTTTGAATAGAACTTTCACTTAAAAGTGACTTAAAACTATTTCTTATGACTTGTTAACTGGAAATCAACCAAAATTTGCCAAAGTCTAACACTTAAGAATCAAAACAAAGCTAATGCCAAACACCACTTACTGATCTTTTTGAAAATTTAAGGAAGACTTATTGAGCTAATGATCACACTGAGTAAAGAGCTATAACAAGCTAAGTTTAATAGCCAAAATGAAGTGTATGAGAACTAGAAACAAGCAGGAAAACTAACTAGAACTAAAAATGGTTAAAAAGGCTAAATGTCTGATGAATACTTGAAAAACAGGACAAGTATGAAAACAATAAGCTAGATTAAGCTACACAATTACTGAAATCAGTTCAAGAATAAACTAGAACACATTTTATCATGCAGACAATCAAAATTAACTAGGAATGAAGCAGGCATCAACAATTTAGTGGAACTTGTAACTCAGAAAGTCAAAACCTTTAGCTAAGGCCTCCTTTGGGGAGTAGAGGAGCGTTGAGCTCTCTAATCTAGTGCTAACCACCACTTTAGCACTAGAACACACTAATCAACAACCAATCAATAGTTAACAATCATCAAATCTGCCATTAATGAACTGAAATCTCCAAAATCTGCTAATACTTGAACTGGATGATCAAAATAGGTACATAGCTACAATCTTCAAACTTAGTCAGTTATGATCAAGTGATGATCATAACAAACAAAAATCAGCAACAAAAGGTATCAATGAAGCAGGTATGAAGAGTAGAGTATTATGAGAATTTTGGAGGGAAAATTGAAATTTGAATTTATTGAGTTGAGAAGTAGTTACAAGGGTAGTTATCTGTTACAACTAACTATAACAGACTCAAGAGTGTGTCAAACTCTTGAGTTGTTAAGCTAAAACTAAGAATGAGTTGAGTGAAAAACTAAAGTGTGTGTAACTTCACACTTTCTACAATACAAGAAATGAGAACAAAACATGGTATTTATAGACTTCAGGAGTAAAGTAGTTGGGTTTGGTGACGTGTTGGAACCAATCCTCAGCTTCCACGTGTCAAAAATCTGCCAATTGGATTTTGCTGATAAAGAACAAATTTGGGGATTTTCTCTAGAGTTGATTTCAGCTTAATTCACTGGTTGGAATGAATTCGTCTTGTGATTTTGAGCAAAATTGATGTTAAACACTTGCTCTAAAACTCACTCCTTTGTGATCTTGATTCTGGGCGCGTATGAAGTTTGAAGAGCCACATGTCATGTTGTTATTGGTTGAAAATAGTGTACACGGATCATTATCCAAATACCAATTTATGATTGGCTGAAACAATAAGTAGTGGGGTAGCACTGTTTGGATTTGTTCATTTAATATTGCGGCTGTTAGTGGCCAGCTGGCCATGACATGGCAATCCAGACAAAGGAAATGAGAGCCTCTCATTGGTTAACAAGTATATACACGGATTGAACTTGTATAAACTTCCAAACTTGGCAGATTTAGTCCCTTGACTTGGCAGAATTTCATTTTGAGCTATATTCTTCATTCTTTTGGCGATTTAAGTCCTTCCACTTGTAAACTTGATCAAAAAGCCCCTTTGACTGAGTTGACTTGAGAGTTGACCAGATTTTACTTTGATCTTGACTTTGTCATATTTACACTTTTGGTCCTTCATCTTTGGCAGATTATCAAGATAGGTCCTTTGTCTTCAAAGTCTTGTCACTTTTGATCCTTCTTTGTCTTTTTCATCAAATTAAGCTTGATTTTCCTTTGTTTGCTTGAAAATGTATCCTTCTTACCTATTTGAACACAAACACAGAACATACCACATAATTCCGCTTTATAGCACAAAGTTTAGGTATTTTTATTGTGTTATAGGGTGATTTGTTGATAAATTGATATGAGTTTTTGCTCATATCAAATCCTCTACACTTGAACATTGTCATGTCCTCATGCAATGCTATATATTTAAAAGCACAAATTTATATTCTCCTCATAATTAATCCACCTTGGCATTATGGAATGCATCTACACTACTCTAAACTAAATGATGCATGATTTTGATTTTTTTTTTTAAACAATGCAATTAACAAAATACAATTCTATCTATATCTTTTTGTTTTTTCTTGAAATGGTTTTGATGGAAATAACTCATAAAGAATTCAATGACTTTGATTAGGGCTTGGGTACCATGGACATTTATCACCCTCAAGTTTCACTTTCCCCATACCAAGCTTAAAAATGGGATCATTGTATTCACAAGTAAAAAGTGCATCAACTTATTCATGACGATTAAATGTGGAACCGGTTATTATTTGAGCAAATTGCTTGTGGGAAAATTTGTCATTATTCAAGTGTGAAATATAAGAAGTGTAAAATCCAAAAATAAGGAAGCACGGTTTTAATCCTAAGTAATCCTCTCATCCATTACTTGAAAAACCACTCACAATTAATATAAGTCCGTTTCAAGAGTAATAATTCATTCGCCTTATGTGTAAAATCCTCATGTCATGCTTTCATAAGTAGCTACACACTCGCTAAGGAAAGAAAAATAAAACTCACGCAATAATTTACATCCGCCATCTTTTTGAGACTTTGGATCTTCAACCCCGCAACCCGTCAAGGTAATATTGGATTGGAGCAATCTATTGAATCCCCTCAACCCGTCAAGGTAATATTGGAACTCTATAGTCACTATAATTAACACCACACTGCCCCTCTTGGGAGTCTTGTATATATTTTTTTTTTCTTTTCTTTTCTATTTCTCTTTTTTTTTCTAGCCACTCATTTTTTTGTAAGCCGCTCTTATTTTTCTTTATTCCTCACAAAGAAAGTAGAAAAGAATAAAAGGAAAAACACCCGCTAAATATTGAGCATGACATAATTCTAGTACACATAAACCGTTCTAACTTAGAATCTTAAGACGTACTTATATCAACCATGAATGATTAGACAAAAATGCATAAGAGATTACAAACCGATTAAAACCGTTCTTGATTATTTATTAACAATTATATACATGCGAAGAAAATAGAAGTAAAGAAGAGAAGGGTTTAACCACAAGTAATTATCATGAAGTTTATCTAGCCCTTTTATACTTGCTTCAACTCTATCATTTCCCATTCTCCACAAATTTAAAATCTCAAATAATGAGAGTGGTGGATGCTTAGCCTAATAGACCAATGAAGGACTACATGGTTAAGGATACTAGCTAGAGAATGCTAAGATAAGCAAACTCGGGTTGAGTCAAAATATCCATGGTGGGCCTAATATATCAAAGAAATCTAAATTTGTTAAACCATGTTTTATTATATTTTTCTCTTTTATATATTTTTGATGAAAAATAAAAGAAAAGATATATACAATGCAAATGTGATATGCAAATGAAAAATGATAGATTCAAAAATTATGAATGCATATTTTTGGTGGCCAAAGTAGATCAAAAATTTGAAAAATGTTTGAAAAATTAATTTTCTATGTTATCATGAAAGACAATGACAAGTTCTAGGTAAGGTCACTTCGATAGAAGATCCCCCTACACTTAAGCTAAACATTGTCCTCAATGTTTAAGAGCATGGAAGTATAAAAACTTCCCCTACACTTATGACAATGAATAGACTTTGCTTAACCCAAGTTAAGGAAAGGAAAACTATTAGTGAATTCATGTTTAAGCACAAGGTGTCAATGAAAGATCACAATAGTAACGAAGTGAACCGGATACAAGGGCCTCCTCCATAAGCTCTGAAACATGAAATGAGTGAGCAACCCTACAAACAACATGAAGACAAAAGAAGGTCTCCCCTACACTTATCTCCAAGTCTATACCTTTATTGCTACCCTACAACACTCTAAACCTAGTTATACGATGCTTGAGTTAATTAGTCTCTAGCTCGACTCGTCCCTCAATGAATTAATTCATGGGGAAAATGGGGATCTCTTGGACCATTTCAACGGAAATGTCCTCCCCAAAATAATGTTTCACACGGTGACCATTCACTTTAAAGTTTGGACCATCGGGTTGTGACAACTCAATAGTTCCATATGGAAACACTTGAGCAATAGTGAATGGACCAGACCATATCGACTTAAGCTTGCCCGTAAAAAGTTTCAACCTTGAGTTAAAGAGGAGAACCGGCTCTCCAACTTTGAACTCACGGTTCTTGATCTTAGCATCATGCAATTTCTTAGTCTTTTCCTTGTAAAGCAAAGAATTTTCATAGGCATTGGCTCTCAATTCATCCATCTCATTAAGTTGATCTTTCCTATGTGAACTGGCTTGGTTTAAATCAAAGTTAGCCCACTTGAGAGCCCAAGATGCCTTGTGTTCTAACTCGAATAGGAGGTGGCACGCTTTACCATAGACAAGCCTATAAGGAGTACAACCAATTGGTGTCTTAAAAGCTGTCCTAAAAGCCCACAAAGCATCATCAAGCTTATCCGACCAAGAAGCTCGATGCTCTCCGACCGTTCTCTCTAAAATTCTCTTTAAACCACGATTTGTGACCTCGGTGTGACCATTGGTTTGAGGGTGATACGCGGTAGAAAGTCTATGATTAACTCTATATTTCTTCATAACTCTCGTGAATTGATCATTACAAAAGTGCGTACCACGATCACATATGATGGCCCGAGGTACACCAAATCTAGCAAACAATTGCTTTAAGAACTTCACAACAACTCTAGTATCATTGGTAGGTAATGTGACAACCCTAGGTTTTGGATTTGTCACTTGGTCTTACTTTTAGGTTTTTTATGTGTGCTTTCTTGAATTGTGTGTTTACGTGTTTATTTTGTGTGAACGAGGTTGGTGTGGTTATCGTTTATGAGTATAGAGTACTCATAAGTAAATCGAGGAACGGTTATTTCATGTTCATGAGCTCACAAGTGGTGACTATGAAATGAAAATGGTGATATTGTGGTGTTTACGTATACGTATAAGTATTATAGTAGTAGTATTTTTTTTAGGATTTACGGTTTAGCATTTAGAGGTCTCGGGTGAGGTAATTATCCATATGAATATTTTTCGGGATGGTTTTAGGTCATTTAGGACTTAATTATAAAGTTTATTTCAAAATTTGAGATTTTTTTTAAAAGTGTATATTTTACGACTTTTACGGTAAAACGCGTAAAACTGACTAGTTTTACAGTTTTGAGGTTTTGGAGGCTTTAGGAGCTGAAATAAATTATGGAAAATTAAGGTAATATTAATAAGATATTTATTAATAATAAAATAAAGAGAAAAACGAATTTTATGGTGTTTAGGTCGGTTTAGAAGAGAAAAAAAAGGAAAAAAATAAAAGATTTATGGTAAGTGGTAATTGGGTTGGACAAGGATTGTTTTGGCTATATAAGGAACCCCCAACACTAAAACAAACGAATTTTCTTTTATTCCCTGGAGTTTTAGTCGACCAAAAGAGGAGAAGAATTAGGGTTCTTCAAAAAAATTTGGGTTTTTACAACTTCCATTGAATTAAAGGTAAAAACCTTCATAACCCTTTTAATTAAATTGTTTTATTGTTTTCTTTAATCATCTTATGATGGATTAGGGTTAGGGTTTAATATAAAAATAGTAAATTAATGTTGTATTAATCATAATATGATGATTACATAAGTTAGGGCTTGTAATTAGAGGGATTAGGGTTAATTAATGAGGTTGATTTTGTTTAACCCATTTTTAAAAACTGGGCAGATTTTTGAGTCAATTGTTTTGATCATATCGGGAGTTCTATAAACTCTTATTTTACGATCCAAGTACCCCTGGAAAGATATTTGAAGTGGATTTCCAATTCAAGAAACGAGAACTAAATTGGAGGTAGGAAAGTGGGTCACAAACAGGTTACAACAGTAGGAGGTCAAAATAGTTTGAATTCAGCCTGTTTTCTTTTTAAGTTATGGGTTCTTTGGGGTACTTAGGGTTGCATTGGGATCTTCTCACGAACGTGAGAGATGGTTTATATATTGTAGTAAGTATCTGCACTTGGGCTAAGGTTGTGGTTTAGGGTAAGACCCCTTAATGGTAATAAACATTTAGTACGTTTAAAATCAGGAAATCTGGAATGACAAAAGTAGATATATGTATATCGGGGCCTTAACAGTAGCTTTAAGGTTAGGGCAAGTGGGAGTTGTTAGCCAACATATGTAAGGGTATGAATATTCCTTTTACAGAAACCATGGGTATGTTTAAGTGGACGTTTGACTTAAAGTTTTGAGACCTAAAAACTGGGATTGTTTTGGGTAAAATATGAACGGGATAGTTATTAAACTTAACCAAGTTAAGGACTTGTTAAGGAAGGGAAATGGGGTGATTAGAGCTTGTCAATGAGGTAAATATGTGGGAATAGGCTAGATGTCCATCATAGATTAATGAGCCATCTTAGTGATTGGTTCGTGTATTAATTACGGGTTTTTGGTTTGTTAGTTTGTTGCTAGTGCAAGGACTTGTGAAGAAGCTATCATGTGAGTTTCATAGTCCCATGTTTACTATTGATTTTGACTTCCAAATGGGATAGAAGAGACACTGTGTTGAATTATTTTCTAAATAAATGCTGTGAATGTTATAAGGTTTGAGATGGACTTGTGTGTACATTTATGTGATTAACTGCTATGTGATTCTTGTTTGTGTGTGATCTGGATTGGAAAGGTACATAGGTGTATGGGCGCATATGGGACCTATGGTTAATGGTAAGGCGTGATGCCTTGGAAATTGTGATTGTTGGTAAGGCGTGATGCCTTGGAAATTGTGATTGTTGGTAAGGCGTGATGCCTTGGAATTGTAATGATTAATTTAACTTGAATGCTAGTTGTTAGTACATGATTGTAGCGCATTGTCCATATGTTTATTGGTTTATGGTATTCACAGCTTATGACTTGTCATGTGTTGGAGTCTAAACCTATGACTCTCACCAACTTTATGTTGACGTGTTTTAGTGTCTCTTTCAGGTGATACTATGGTTAAGCATGAGAACATAAGTGGCTAGGATTGGAGAAGCTTAGGAATGCATATAGAAGGAGAATCCTCGTTTCCTTCTTAGTTTACCTTTATGTTTTTTTTGATATGTGATACATGTTGGCACCTATATGTTTGTTTTGTTTGTGTTATTTGTTTGTCTTGGGTAAGAGGTAGGATTGTTACCTACTTACCTAGACACCTGCATTGTTGAGATATTGTCATGACATTTGTGTCACCATTTTTACGATATTTCTTATATCATTTAGTTAACTCTATAGACACGCTATTGTCGTGATGATATCCATACGTCGTGCCCAATATTCCGCCATGGTGGGGTGTGACAGAATAGAGAATTAGGTTGCCTAGTCGTGTAGCCTAGTCTATAGCTTAAGGGTCCCTGCATATAGGCGTCATAGGAGTATGTGTGCATTTTATACTAATTGATGTGTTTGGATGTTATTTATTACGATATTTTGACTAGTATGAGTTGAACCATAGTAAGTTCATACTTAACTACATGTTATTTTCTTTACGAGTTTTGATTAGTACGGGTGGAACCATGGTCGTATACGCTAGTCATTGTTGGATTTCGCTTAATTATGTTTTCATGTTCTTTATACATTTTGAATTTTGTCTACGCTGTTTCAGCTGGACTACGAGTTTATGTGTTTCATGCATTGGCTAGGTTATTTTAATACATGGGGTTTTGGATCTTATCTTGTGTGGTTATGTGCTTGTGAGTTGTTGGACTATGTGTTATGTGTAGTATTAATTTCTTATAAGTGTCATCATAGGAGCGAGTATATTGGTGAAAGGGAACATGTATAATTATGGAGGCCTACATAATTATATATGTGCCACAACACCACTGGACTTTCAAGTATGATTGCATGAAAGAGAGTTAATACATGCTTGTATAGTATATGTTGGATGGATTTGAGTGTATGTACGCTTATGCCTATGTATGTAAAATTATTTTTTTACTTACCGGTTGTATTCTTGGGATGGTTGCTAGCTCGTTTCTTTTTGAGATGTTCAACTTCTGTAGTAGCGCATTTCTCGGGTCCTCATTTTACGATTTTGTTTGTACGGTACTTTTGGCGTGAAGGATTTTGAGATGGTGGAGATTTCTTTTTGAGGTAACGATGTCTTTTGTTTCGAGTTATACATGGTAAAAAAAATAGAACTTGCAAAAAAATAAATAGTTGTTGGTAGTCGATGAAATAAGGAAGTGTCGGGATCATGTTTCTAATAAGGTGGAATATAAATTCTTTAACATATAAGCATGACTCGGTTATTTTAAAATATTTTTGTTTTGATCACCTAAAGTTATTGTTCTTAAGTTAAAAATTTTGTTCTTATTTAGTGAAATATGTTAAAATCATATAATTAATAGAGTTTTAATTTTCTAGAATTAAAATAAATTAGGTTCTAGTTTTGGTAACTAATGGGGGGTTTTAGGGTTTAAAAATCGTTTTTTTTGTATAAATCAGAGTAGGCAGAAACTGTCGCTAAACTGTCAAAATATGTCGCTAACTGTCAGAAACTGTCGCTAATGCCTAGGCAGATTTTGAGAAAAATCGTTTTGGTCATAACTTATTCGTTTTTAAAGGTTTTTGGGTGATTCAAAAGCCTAAAATTATGTACTCGGAACATGCTTTTCAAATATTCAGAAAGTTTCGTAATTGGAAGTCAGTAGTTTTGTCGAATTAATTGTACAAGTGTTGAGTTCAAGGTTAATTTTCGGACAACATGGTTTAAACTCGTGTTTTGGGTAATTTTTGGTAATGAACACTTGGAGGGTTAACATAGAGATGAGTTGGGAAGGAATTTGAGAGTTCTTTAGACCTTATTATACGTGGTTATATTTTGATGAGTTTTGATTTATAGTATTTATGAGTAAGACTGAAATCGGGGTGACAGTTTTAAACCCGTTGAGTTATGTGACGGCTCCTAACTTGGTTTCAAGACAGTTCTTGTTTGATGAGTTGTGAGATTTAGTTAGGTTGGTTACATAACTTTATGGTTTTAATAAGTTTCCTCGCGGACGGTTAAGGCTCATGTGTTGTTGGTTGAGATTATTTTCGTGTAAACTGAGTTCACGTTTGAACATGAAGGTTTTATCAGGGATATGCATCCTCGTTTGTTTGCTGAGAATAAGTTTGAGTTTGGGAGTGTATCTCGGGACGAGATTTCTATTAGGAGGGAGAGATGTGACAACCCTAGGTTTTGGATTTGTCACTTGGTCTTACTTTTAGGTTATTTTATGTGTGCTTACTTAAATTGTGTGTTTGCGTGTTTATTTTGTGTGAACGAAGTTGGTGTGGTTATCGTTTATGAGTATAGAGTACTCATAAGTAAATCGAGGAACGGTTATTTCATGTTCATGAGCTCACAAGTGGTGACTATGAAATGAAAATGGTGATATTGTGGTGTTTACGTATACGTATAAGTATTATAGTAGTAGTATTTTTTTTAGGATTTACGGTTTAGCATTTAGAGGTCTCGGGTGAGGTAATTATCCATATGAATATTTTTTGGGATGGTTTTAGGTCATTTAGGACTTAATTATAAAGTTTATTTCAAAATTTGAGATTTTTTTAAAAGTGTATATTTTACGACTTTTACGGTAAAACGCGTAAAAACTGACTAGTTTTACGGTTTTGAGATTTTGGAGGCTTTAGGAGCTGAAATAAATTAAGGAAAATTAAGGTAATATTAATAAGATATTTATTAATAATAAAATAAAGAGAAAAACGAATTTTATGGTGTTTAGGTCGGTTTAGTAGAGAAAAAAAAGGAAAAAAGAAAAGATTTATGGTAAGTGGTAATTGGGTTGGACAAGGATTGTTTTGGCTATATAAGGAACCCCCAACACTAAAACAAACGAATTTTCTTTTATTACCTGGAGTTTTAGTCGACCAAAAGAGGAGAAGAATTAGGGTTCTTCAAAAAAATTTGGGTTTTTACATCTTCCATTGAATTAAAGGTAAAAACCTTCATAACCCTTTTAATTAAATTGTTTTATTGTTTTCTTTAATCATCTTATGATGGATTAGGGTTAGGGTTTAATATAAAAACAGTAAATTAATGTTGTATTAATCATAATATGATGATTACATAAGTTAGAGCTTGTAATTAGAGGGATTAGGGTTAATTAATGAGGTTGATTTTGTTAAACCCGTTTTTAAAAACTGGGCAGATTTTTGAGTCAATTGTTTTGATCATATCGGGAGTTCTATAAACTCTTATTTTACGATCCAAGTACCCCTGGAAAGATATTTGAAGTGACTTTCCAATGCAAGAAACGAGAACTAAATTGGAGGTCGGAAAGTGGGTCAAAAACAGGTTACAACAGTCGGAGGTCAAAACAGTTTGAATTCAGCCTGTTTTCTTTTTAAGTTTTGGGTTTTTTGGGGTACTTAGGGTTGCATTGGGATCTTCTCACGAACGTGACAGATGGTTTATATATTGTAGTAAGTATCTGCACTTGGCTAAGGTTGTGGTTTAGGGTAAGACCCCTCAATGGTAACAAACTTTTAGTACGTTTAAAATCAGGAAATCTGGAATGACAAAAGTAGATATATGTATATCGGGGCCTTAACAGTAGCTTTAAGGTTAGACAAGTGGGAGGTGTTAGCCAAAATATGTAAGGGTATGAATATTCCTTTTACAGAAACCATGGGTATGTTTAAGTGGATGTTTAACTTAAAGTTTTGAGACCTAAAAACTGGGACTGTTTTGGGTAAAATATGAACGGGATAGTTATTAAACTTAACCAAGTTAAGGACTTGTTAAGGAAGGGTAATGGGGTGATTAGAGCTTGTCAATGAGGTAAATATGTGGGAATATGTTAGATGTCCATCATAGGTTAATGAGCCATCTTAGTGATTGGTTCGTGTATTAATTGCGTGTTTTTGGTTTGTTAGTTTGTTGCTAGTGCAAGGACTTGTGAAGAAGCTATCATGTGAGTTTCATAGTCCCATGTTTACTATTGTTTTTGACTTCCAGGTGGGATGGAAGAGACACTGTGTTGAATTATTTTCTAAATAAATGCTGTGAATGTTATAAGGTTTGAGATGGACTTGTGTGTACATTTACGTGATTAACTGCTATGTGATTCTTGTTTGTGTGTGATCTGGATTGGAAAGGTACATATGTGTATGGGCGCCTATGAGACCTATGGTTAATGGTAAGGCGTGATGCCTTGGAAATTGTGATTGTTGGTAAGGCGTGATGCCTTGGAAATTGTGATTGTTGGTAAGGCGTGATGCCTTGGAATTGTAATGATTGATTTAACTTGAATGCTAGTTGTTAGTACATGATTGTAGCGCATTGTCCATATGTTTATTGGTTTATGGTATTCATAGCTTATGACTTGTCTTGTGTTGGAGTCTAAACCTATGACTCTCACCAACTTTATGTTGACGTGTTTTAGTGTCTCTTTCAGGTGATACTATGGTTAAGCATGAGAACATAAGTGGCTAGGATTGGAGAAGCTTAGGAATGCATATAGAAGGAGAATCCTCGTTTCCTTCTTAGTTTACCTTTATGTTTTTTTATATGTGATACATGTTGGCACCTATATGTTTGTTTTATTTGTGTTATTTGTTTGTCTTGGGTAAGAGGTAGGACTGTTACCTACTTACCTAGACACCTGCATTGTTGAGATATTGTCATGACATTTGTGTCACCAGTTTTATGACATTTCTTATATCATTTAGTTAACTCTATAGACACGCTATTGTCGTGATGATATCCATACGTCGTGCCCCATATTCCGCCATGGTGGGGTGTGACAGGTAAGGCTTTAGCCTCCACCCATTTGGACACATAATCTACCGCCACAAGTATATACTTGTTTCCCTTAGAAGATGGAAAAGGTCCCATGAAATCAATGCCCCATACATCAAATATCTCACATTCTTGAATAAAATTTTGTGGCATCTCATCACGTTGCGTAATTTTTCCTTGTCTTTGACACACATCACAAAATTTCACCATCTCATGGGCATCTTTGTAAATGGAAGGCCAATAGTAACCCGAATCAAAGACTTTCTTAGCGGTATAGTTGGGCCCAAAATGTCCACCCGTAGGTCCTTTATGTCATGCTTCTAAGATCTTAAATGCCTCGGGCCCATCTACACACCGTCTAATGATTTGGTCCGCGCATTGCCTAAAAAGATAAGGATCATCCCAAAAGTAGTACTTAACTTCCTTAAGAAATTTCTTCTTTTGTTGATAAGTAAGACCCTTAATAAGTACATTGCCCACAAGATAGTTTGCTATATCCGCAAACCAAGGAGTGGCATCCTCTTGGGAAGAGATAGACATGAGCTCCTCTAATGGAAAGGATTCATTGATTTCTTGATGTGGAAAATCTCCTTGAAAAGGATGCTCAAGTCTACTCAAGTGATCCGCCGCTAAATTCTCGGCCCCTTTCTTATCACGAATTTCTATCTTAAACTCTTGAAGCAACAAAACCCATCTCAAAAGCCTAGGCTTAGCATCTTGTTTTGTCATAAGATACTTGAGAGCGGAATGATCCGTATACACTATGGTTTTGGATAGCACAAGGTACGGTCTAAATTTCTCAAATGCATAGACTATAGCAAGCAACTCTTTTTCCGTGGTAGTGTAATGAAGTTGTGCACCCGTCATGGTTTTACTCGCATAGTGTATAGGTTGAAAATGCTTATTCACTCTTTGACCTAAGACGGCCCCCACTGCATAATCACTAGCGTCACACATACGCTCAAAAGGTAATTCCCAATTTGGAGAAACCAAAACGGGAGCCTTTGTCAATTTCTCCTTAAGAGTCTCAAAAGAGTCCAAACAATCTTGGTTAAAAATGAAAGGAGCCTCTTTTTCTAAGAGGTGAGTCATCGGTCTAGCTATCTTAGAAAAATCTTGTATAAAGCGCCTATAAAATCCCGCATGACCTAAGAAACTCCTCACACCTTTAACCGAGGTGGGTGGGGGAAGCTTAGCAATCACATCAATTTTAGCTCGACCCACTTCTAATCACTTGTTGGATATTTTATGTCCTAAAACAATTCCCTCTTTCACCATAAAGTGACATTTCTCCCAATTAAGCACTAAACGTGTTTCCTCACAACGCTTAAGCATTCTTTCTAGATTGGTGAGACATGAGGTAAATGAATTTCCAAAGACGGAAAAATCATCCATAAAAACCTCCATAGTTTGCTCTATCATGTCATGGAAAAACGCCATCATGCACCTTTGAAACGTCCTTGTGCATTACATAAGCCAAAAGGCATCCTCTTGTAAGCAAATGTACCGTAGGGACAAGTGAATGTGGTCTTCTCTTGATCCTTAGGGTCAATTGGTATTTGGAAATAACCCGAAAAGCCATCAAGAAAGCAATAGTACTCATTTCCCGCTAAGCGTTCAAGCATTTGATCCATAAAAGGTAATGGGAAATGGTCTTTCCTAGTAGCCTCATTGAGTTTCCTATAGTCAATACAAACTCTCCAACCGGTAACAAGTCTCGTAGGAATAAGCTCATTGTTCTCATTAGGCACTACGGTGATTCCACCCTTCTTTGGAACACAATGTACCAGGCTAACCCATGGAGAGTCGGAAATGGGGTAAATCATACCCGCATCAAGGAGTTTAATCACTTCCTTCTTAATGACCTCATGGATTTTTGGGTTAACTCTTCGTTGGCTTTGAATGGCGGGTTTGTAATCATCCTCCATAAGGATTTTGTGTGTACAAAAATGTGGATCAATTCCCCTTATGTCGGATATTTTCCATGCTAAGGATTCCTTGTGTTTCTTAAGGACTTCAATAAGTTTCTCTTTCTCATCCTCTTTCAACTCTTTAGCAATTATCACAGGTAATTGGTCTTTGCCCTCTAAGAAAGCATACTCTAAGTGGGATGGAAGGTCCTTAATTTCAAGTGGAGGTGGACTCTCTATGGAAGGTTTTACTATGGAAGGATTCTCATTGGTAACTTCTTGTGGAGTAGGAGAAGGAATAGGGTCCTCATTGAGCAACTTTTGGATAGTAAGAATATCTTCTTCCCAATTAATGGGAGAATCATCATCACCAAGAAAGTTTGACTCAAATTCCTCCAAGAGGAAATCACTCTCTCCAAAGGGTGTTAAAGAGGGAGCAATTGAACGGTTTCAACATGGGGCATCTCATCACTAGTACTCTTGCAAGCATCATGAAAGTGTTCATCACACACTTCATCTAACACATCAACTATGTTAATAGTCTCACACGGTCTAGACCCCTTAACCTCTTTCCTATCATAAACTTTCCCTAACTTAAACACCACTTTCTCATCCTCTACTCTCATAATTAGTTCTCCTTCCGCTACATCTATCAAAGTACAAACCGTTCTCAAAAACGGTCTACCAACAATCAAAGGAACTCTAGGATCCATGTCATAGTCAACCACTACAAAGTCGGCCGAAAATGTAAACTTATCCACACCTACAAACACATCCTCCGCTATACCTACGGGGTAAGCTATGGTTCGGTTGGCTAACTCAAGGGTCATCCTAGTGGGAGTGAGCTCGGGAAGAGAGAGTTTTTTCCAAACCGATAAAGGCATGAGGTTAATGCTTGCCCCTAAATCCGCCAAAGCCATGCAATTTTCTACACCGGGAAAATTACAAGGTATCAAGAAGCGCCCCGGATCTCCAAGTTTTGTTGGTAAGGTTTTAAGTAGCACGACGGAACAATTTTCATTAAGGGATGTGTTGGGCAAATCAACCAATTTTTCTTTGTTTAAGAGTAAATCCTTGAACATCTTAGCAAACTTTGGCATATAAGCAAGAGCTTCCGCAAAGGATATGTTGATGTTGAGTTGCTTGAACATCCTTAAGAAATTTGAGACTTGGATGTCATCCTTGTTATTTAACTTGTCCTTTTTCAACCTTGAAGGATATGGAAGAGTTGGTTTTGGTGTGGGTGGAATAGGTGTTGTAGTGGAAGATTTTTCTTTGTTAGCTTCTTCATTGGGAGGTGTGGAAGGTAAAGGAGAAGTAGGAATAGGTTGAGAAGGTATGTTTGATTGAATGGGAGCATTTTGAGGTGGTGAAGTAGAGGTAGAAGGCTTGTCACAAGTAGGAACAAAAGTGGGTGGAACAATAGGAGGCTTAGGAGGTGAAGGATCCTTTGTTGTCTTTCCACTTCTTGTTGTAATAGCATTGACATTTGCTCTTGGATTTGTTTGTGTATTAGATGGTAAAGCCCCTTGTGGTGTTTGATTATAAAGCATCATAAACTTCTTATTTGTGTCTTCATGCATTTCTCTCATTCTTCTCTCATGAGCTTCATTCATTTCTCTTAATCTCTTCTCATTAAGTTGGAACCTCCTTTCATTCTCTTGATTTATTTTGTGAAAAAGCTCAATTGTGTTATAATATTGTGGCACATTTCCTTGAAAACCTTGGGGTTGGAAAGGTGGAGGTTGATTGTAAAACCCTTGGTTGTTACCTTGAAAGGTAGTTCCTTGATTGTTAAAGGTATTTGGTGGTCTATAGTTATTCCCTTGGTAAGGTGGTCTTTGCCCTTGATTCCTTTGTAACACTTGAGGGGGATTTTGTTGAAGTTGGGTGGGTGGTTGGGGTGGGAATCCCGGTGGAGTAAGATAATTTTGGGATTTGTAAGAAAGGTTATTTGGATTGATATTTGGATTGAAGTGTTCACGATGTTCCTCTTGGTAAGCATAACATTCCCCTTGATAACTTTGAACCTTATCACATTGTTCATAGGAATGGGGACCTCCACAAGTTACACAAGAAAGAGTAATGGCATTCACATCATTTGAAGTATTGTTCAATGAAAGGCTCTTAATGGCTTGAATCATCTCTTGTTGTGCCTTAAGAGTCATCTCATGTCCTCTATCCATCTTTTGAAGAATCTCTTGTTGATACTTGAGGAATTGGTTATCACAAGGTGTTTGAGAATCGTTTTGGATAACATGAACCCTTTCTTCAAATTGAGAATTTTTTTGAACCATTGCTTTAGTCTCAATGATGTCCAAGGCTTCTTGAATGGATTTAAGAAGAATATTCCCTCCCGTGGAAGCATTGAGTGAATCTTGGTGATGAGGTTTAAGGCCATCATAGAAAGTATTGATTTGGTGAACTTCATCCAATCCATGGTTAGGGCATCGCCTCAATAACTCTCTAAACTCCTCCCAAGCATCACTAAAGGATTGACTAGGTTTTTGTTGAAAGCCTATAATTAAGTTCCTCAAAGCCGTGGTCTTAGATGAGGGAAAGAACTTGTTCAAAAACTTAGTAGTGAAACCATCCCATGTGGTGATACTATAGGGTGGTTGGGTGTCTAACCAATGCTTAGCGGCTCCCTCTAGTGAAAATGGCACTAATATCAACTTAATAGCATCATGTGGAACTCCATTGTACTTAAGGGTATTGCAAAGAGCAAGGAATCTCTTAAGGTGATCATGAGGATTATCATTCTTGTGACCATAGAAAGGTGTGTTTGAAACCAAGGTAACCATAGCCGTTTTTAGCTCAAATGAATTTGCGGGAATGTCGGGAATCCTAATAGCATTGGCATATCCGTGAACATTGGATTGCAAACGTTCCATCAAAGAACGATTATCAACAGCCATGGCTTCTTGTTGTGGATGAATCAAAGCACGATTCTCGTGATCGGCTTGATGGACGGTGGTAGTCTTACTCTTTCTCTTTTTCTTCCTTTTCGGAGGAAGAGGTTGTACACCAATCGGTATTTGTGCACGCCCGCGAGTGAGCATGCAACTCAATACGAGGAATGAGAGAGAAGCTCTCGTGTGACTTTGAAGAGAAAAGGATTATCCTCTTCGAGTTTCAATATGAAATATCCACAAGAAAATAATAATATATGTATGTACTACTTGGGTGCAAGACCCCCAATGAAGCCTTCCTTCTTAGAATACTCACAAGTGAACGGGGGTTTAGGTGGCGCGAAGCACTTAAGTACCTATTGACCCTTAGATGGCATTTTATAGCACATCGCCTTTCTATTCACTTAATTGTTTGTATTCTTCGAATTGTTGCTTATTGAGAGTATTTATCTATTCTTGCTTTATTTTGTTTGATCGATACACGTGTCAAGGACCGGAACGCCCCTCAACACGGTGTATTGCCTTGGCAATACTTATGCAGAATATGTAAATTGGTTGTTCTTATACGTATACGTATTTACTTATAATAATATATGGAAAATATTTTTGTATTTATGAGTTTTTAAGAGAAAATACTATATGTACATAAAAACCGAGAGAATCCAATAATATATATTTTTGGGTGCAATCTTTTAGGAAAAAGATTGTTTTTTGGATTTTTTTAATTTGTTTGGTCAATTCTTTAGGAAAAGAATTGTTTTGTTAATTTTTTAGTTTTTATATATTTTTATATTTTTTATTTTTATTTGTTTTTTGATTTATGATACGTAAAAATAACGTTCACTAGGTGAACGGATAACAAAAGCCAATGAAAACCGTCAATCGATAGTCTCTCGTAAAGTCAAAGAACCGGCAGCGGCGCCATTTGAAATGTGTATAGTTGAAGTTTGTTTTTCTCAGTTCTTAACAAATTAAAAGTCCTAACAAGATCGGGTTTTTAATTGTTTTTGGTTGGTAATGTTTTTTGGATATTCTATTGGTAATTCAAACAATGCCTTGCAAAAATGAAAAATATCGTTTACTTATATGTAAAACACAGTGCAAATACCAAGTTTTTATTCAATTAAAATGCCAAATGAAAATTCTACAAACTATAAGGACTGGAAATGTAAATTCTATGAAATTTAAATGCTAAAAATGTAAAGCTAAAAAGTATAAGGACTGAATGTGTAAAAACAGTAAACTATAAGGACTTAAGATGAAAACTATTCAAACAATGTAACTAATTTGCAACAAAATTCAAACTGCCTAACTGATTTTAAACAAACTTGAAAGTACAAGGACTGGATTTTTGCAAAACCTAAAAACTTGGAAAGATTAGCTATATTTAAGAACAGATTAATACTAAAAGGACCTAATTGCAATTTTTGAAAACTATTTAACAAAAACAGGTTTAACACTTCAATAAGCTCGTTTGAGCTTATTTCTCAACCAAATTTAACCAAACAAGTTGCAAACGACTTAAAATTGAATTTAAGCTAGACCTATCCAAGGAAATTGGCTGAAACTTACTAAATCCCTGATAAGCTGAATTCAATAAGCACAAAATAAGCTACAAGCTAATCCAGACTTGCACAACTAGATTTTTATGGAAATTCTTGTTAATAAGCTCAAAAGAAGGACGGGAAATCAAGTATCATGAAAAGTCATCAAGTAATAAGCTCAGATACTGAAAATAAGCCAAAATGGTGCTTATGTTGACTTTCGTTGACCAGGAATTTCAATAAGCCCAAAATCTCAAAATTTAACCAGGAACACTAATGGAATGATTTTGTAAAAGAAAATAAGCTAGTTGATGAAGTGGAAATGGAGATATGAAAAAGCAGTTTACCAAGTTACAGAAACTTGCATTTGCTCATTGTCTCAAACTTTTGCTTATTTCTAGCTTAATACTTGACACTGTACAATTTCCTTATACAAGTTCAAAGTTCATATGTTGACTGAAAATTGAGGACTGGTTTGGAGTAATTTCATTAACTAACAAAGAAATGCCAAGCAGATTAAAATCAATACTTTCTGAAAAGTAACTTGAATAAAACTGACCCGGACTTTTTAGATGACCAATTGCCTTTTTGAATAGAACTTTGACTTAAAAGTGACTTAAAACTATTTCTTATGACTTGTTAACTGGAAATCAACCAAAATTTGCCAAAGTCTAACACTTGAGAATCAAAACAAAGCTAATGCCAAACACCACTTACTGATCTTTTTTGAAAATTTAAGGAAGACTTGTTGAGCTAATGATCACACTGAGTAAAGAGCTATAACAAGCTAAGTTTAATAGCCAAAATGAAGTGTATGAGAACTAGAAACAAGCAGGAAAACTAACTAGAACTCAAAATGGTTAAAAAGGCTAAATGTCTGATGAATAAACAGGACAAGTATGAAAACAATAAGCGAGATTAAGCTACACAATTACTGAAATCAGTTCAAGAATCAACTAGAACACATTTTATCATGCAGACAATCAAAATTAACTAGGAATGAAGCAGGCATCAACAATTTAGTGGAACTTGTAACTCATAAAGTCAAAACCTTTAACTAAGGCCTCCTTTGGGGAGTAGAGGAGCACTGAGCTCTCTAATCTAGTGCTAACCACCACCTTAGCACTAGAACACACTATTCAACAACCAATCAACAGTAAACAATCATCAAATCTGCCATTAATGAACTGAAATCTCCAAAATCTGCTAATACTTGAACTGGATGATCAAAACAGGTACACGGCTACAATCTTCAAACTTAGTCAGTTATGATCAAGTGATGATCATAACAAACCAAAATCAGCAACAAAAGGTATCAATGAAGCAGGTATGAAGAGTAGAGTATTATGAGAATTTTGGAGGGAAAATTGAAATTTGAATTTATTGAGTTGAGAAGTAGTTACAAGGGTAGTTATCTGTTACAACTAACTATAACAGACTCAAGAGTGTGTCAAACTCTTGAGTTGTTAAGCTAAAACTAAGAATGAGTTGAGAGAAAAACTAAAGTGTGTGTAACTTCACACTTTCTACAATACAAGAAATGAGAACAGAACATGGTATTTATAGACTTCAGGAGTAAATTAGTTGGGGTTGGTGACGTGTTGGAACCAATCCCCAGCTTCCACGTGTCAAAAATCTGCCAATTGGATTTCGCTGATGAAGAAAAAATTTGGGGATTTTCTCTTGAGTTGATTTCAGCTTAATTCAATGGTTGGAATGAATTCGTCTTGTGATTTTGAGCAAAATTGATGTTAAACACTTGCTCTAAAACTCACTCCTTTGTGATCTTGATTCTGGGCGCGTATGAAGTTTGAAGAGCCACATGTCATGTTGTTGTTGGTTGAAAATAGTGTACACGGATCATTATCCAAATACCAATTTATGATTGGCTGAAACAATAAGTAGTGGGGTAGCACTGTTTGGATTTGTTCATTTAATATTGCGGCTGTTAGTGGCCAGCTGGCCATGACATGGCAATCCAGACAAAGGAAATGAGAGCCTCTCATTGGTTAACAAGTATATACACGGATTGAACTTGTATAAACTTCCAAACTTGGCAGATTTAGTCCCTTGACTTGGCAGAATGTCATTTTGAGCTATATTCTTCATTCTTTTGGCAATTTAAGTCCTTCCACTTGTAAACTTGATCAAAAAGCCCCTTTGACTGAGTTGACTTGAGAGTTGACCATATTTTACTTTGATCTTGACTTTGTCATATTTACACTTTTGGTCCTTCATCTTTGGCAGATTGTCAAGATAGGTCCTTTGTCTTCAAAGTCTTGTCACTTTTGATCCTTCTTTGTCTTTTTCATCAAATTAAGCTTGATTTTCCTTTGTTTTCTTGAAAATGTATCCTTCTTACCTATTTGAACACAAACACAAAACATACCACATAATTCCGCTTTATAACACAAAGTTTAGGTATTTTTATTGTGTTTTAGGGTGATTTGTTGATAAATTGATATGAGTTTTTGCTCATATCAGAGCGCGCGCTGCTGTACATATTTTCCATATAATAGGTTTTGCTATTGCTAAAGGGGTGGGAGCGCAGATAGTATCTAGACTCCCATCCAGTTTGTTGTAAATCCCTTTTTGTTTCTAATAAAGTGATGGTTCAATAAAAATAATAATAATAATAATAAAGACTCCAAAATGGGGCAGTGATGTGTAAGGTTTCTATTATGTTCCAATATTGCCTGACGGGTTGCGGGAGCATGGTAGTAAATTTTCTGGTCCAATATTGCCTTGACGGGCTGCGGGATCGAGAATCTGAAAGTCCTAAAAAGACCGAGGATATAAATTTATTGCGCGAGTTAATTTATTTCGTGAGTAACCACTTATTAGGCAGGATATAAGCTTGGTATATATAAGGTGATCGCTTAAAATTTTGATGTGGACTTATATTAGTTGTGGGCGGGTTTTTTCAAGTAATGGATGAGATGGTTAACTATTGATTAAAACAGTGCTTCCTTATTTTCAGAATTTTCATTAATATTTCACGCCAATAAAGCAAATTTGCTCAAAAGCAATTTGCTCAATAAAATGGGATTAGATACAAAATAAGTGGGAGTATGTAGTTAACACAATTAACTCTTAGAATGAGTCGATGCAATTTTACTTATGAATGACAATGATCTCATTTTTAAGCTTGGTATGGGGAACGAGGGTGATTAATATTCATGATACGAAAAGCTCTAATCAAAGTCATTGATTTTCTTGCAAGTTTCTTCCATCAAACAATTTCAAAAGTAAATAAATAATTGAGATTGTATTTCCTTATATTGCGTTATATTTCTTTTATTTCTGTGTTTAATAAAATTCCAAAAATGTGGAATAGTTTAGTATTGTATATAAGTTTGAATAAAGGCCAAGATGGGTTAATTATGAGAAAAATATAATTTTAAAATAATGCATTGCATGAGGGCATTGCAATGGTCAAGTGTAGGGGAACTTGTTAATTGTGTAAACACATACTCTTTTACCACTAAAAACATTAAAGCCAAACCAAAAATGTAAATAAATAACATAAAATGTCAAAATTACACGGGTTTTGTGTTTTTGTGTGAAAATAGGTCAAATTGTGAAAAACAAAGAAAACACGAGATTTCACGGGCATTTATTGAAGAAAGGGACAAAAAGAACTCAAAAGGACCTAAAGTGCATTTGGAATGAAGACTCAAGGACTTAAGTTGCTAATTTCTAAAGTTAAAGGATTAAAGATGTTGAAGAATTAAATTTAACAAAGACAAGGGCCAACACTTCCAAAGTGGAAAAGTTATAAAGCTAGTGGACATTTGGGCCAATGAGAAGAGAGGAAAAAGGTGCACACGGATCACCAACTTAGCACATTTATTGCTAAGCACTTTTACAGCTTTTACTCATCAATCCCCACATTACCACCTACAACCAATAACACAACGCCACGTCAGCATCTTCTTCATCAACAAATTGTGGACATTTGAGGCCGATTCAAGCGAAGAGTTCAACATCAAACTTTATCTACTCATCAAGACGAAGCCATTAATACCACTTAATTGAGATGTCGTGGCTTATATCATTTCCCCAAATCTACGACTACAACATAAACCCTTCCACGTGGGTGTTTTCTATTGGACCCCTACTGACATCCAGTCTGGAAAACAACTGTCATTCTTTACCTCTATGCCACGCTCATCCTATAAATACAAGACACGCTCCTCTCACACACACTTGTACTTCATTTTAAACCAATTTCTCTCTAGTTTTTAGGAATTGTAACCAAGTCGGTTACAATTCAGTTATAAGCTTTGTACTTAGTTTAGTGTTTGTAATCTTCATCAATCTATACTCAATTCACTACATCATTAATAAAATATCCCTCATTTCACTCATATCTCTTCAATTACTACAAATTGTTGTTCCTGTTGTTGAATCAAGTTTTTGTTGTTGTTTTGGACTTGTGATGATATAAGAGTAGTTGTGGTTTCAATTTGAGTTAAGATTTGTAGTTTGCAAATGTTTGTAGAAGTAGCCAATGGATTTGAAAGTGTATTATGAAATCTGGTGATTTGAGTTGTGGATCATTGTTGTTTGAGGTTAAATTGAGGAAGTTAGGTGGAATTGAGCTAGCATCTCTATCAGAGTAGGTCAGGAAGCTCAGGTCATCTCTGTTTTACTTTTTCAACAGAAATTGTAGTGTAAACTTGCTATAGCTGTTCTGTTATTGCTCTTTGTTTGAGATCTATTGGAATTTTCTTTATTTGATATGAATTTACTAGTATTCCATCTATTTTTTTCAGTAGTCATTGGATCTTATCCTCTCTTTGTTAATCTTTCATAATATAGCATTAAGGAGTGTTTGGATCAATCATTTGTGATTTGTAGTTAGAGTTGTGTTCAAGTGCTTGTTACATATTCAATTGTTAGCTAAAATCATCCACAAATTAGTCATATAAAGGTCAAATCTCTAAGGTGAAACGACAATTGGTAACAAAAAGGTGTGGGTTAAAACTGCTGTCTAAACAATCATAAATGATCATCCATATCTTTCTGTTCAATTTGATTCAGGATTTGTGGTATAGCATTTTGAGTAGCTTAAAGTAGAGGTTTATTGAGTTCTTCTATAAATTTTCTTGTAGCTTAATACATTGCTCTTAAATCAGCCTAGAAGTATCCTTATTAGACTATTTTTAATCAAGTTTTTTTCATAGATAATCAGTTATGCTTGGTCAATAGTATCTAGCTTATTCTCTTTCATTAAAAGTAGTTAAAATCAGCATATAACTAGTAATAAGTCATTGGAATTCATTTTGCAAAAAGTCAAAATAAGTAAAACTTTGGTCAAAATAAGCTATTTGGTCAACATAATCATTTCTGCTTATTTTTTCAGCTTATCGAGAAATTACTTGGATAGGTCTTATTATTCTTAGCTTTTATTTGTTCTTGCAAAAAACTAGGTCATTTGATTAAGCCAAAAGCTCAACTCTAATATCTTTATGAGAAAAACTTAAAAATTATTTTTAAGTTTCCAGCTTAATACAGCTTTTGAGCTTATTGTTCCTTAGCTAATTTTCAATTTTAGGAAGTTTGCAATTGGTTTGAGCTTAATTGGTTAACTAGAACTCGAGTTACGACTTATTTTTCAATAAGCCCGTTTTTTGCTAAAACATTTCTAAAAATTGCTATTTGGTCCTTCCTTTTCTATTTTGTTGTACTTTCTGGAACTAGACTTGTACTTTGGTATTTTGGCAGTTATTCCCCCTGGATTTTAGGCAGTTTGTTACTAGTTTGTTAGAGGTTTGTTAGTTTGTTATAATTTTGTATTTTTGCATTCTCATTTATTAGATTTAATATTTTTGCTATTTTCTTTTATAAATTTTGTCATTTTAATATTCCCTTGTTTTAGCTTTGTTAACTGTTCATTGTGCTTTAATTGTTGTAATTGCAACGTATTTCTAGATTAGTACGTACTACGTATTATATCTATTTTTAACTTTTTCGTGTTTGTTTGCAATTAGACATAGATACCAATCAAGCTTCTATAACATAGAACGATAAATCTTAACGGAATAATTGGATATAAATTCGAGTCGAGTCACGAAAAAACGATATATTGAGAAAAAGAAAAGTTAGTTCACAATGATGAGTGGAAAACCTTCCAGTGTTAACATCAAGCAGCATTGTGGTAGGTCATGTGTAAGATTCTTTATGAATTGAACATGTGTAAAACTGGAAAGTAAAAGTGGTTTGATTCTTAATTGATTCAAACTCGTTCTAGGATTCTACGCAATATCTTTATGATCTTGCCAGAACATTCATAGTGATATTTTTTAGTATTCACAATGACGAATGGAAATCCTTTTAGTGTCAACCTCAACAGCACTTCGATAGGTGACTTGCGAGATTCTTCATGAATCAAGCTTGTGTCAACTAGAAAGCAACAATGGTACGATTCTTTGTGAATTAAACTTGTTCCAAGAATTTTAATTGACGACTTTAATCAGACGGATTATTTTATCCAACGGATTTACTCTTTATGTTCGCAGTCTTACTTTGAGACGATCGAGTAAAGAGAACAGCTAATACAACCGCGAAACCCTGTCAAGGAGGTAGTTAATTGATCAACCTAATCACAAGTACAGTATTTACTACCGTCTAACGGTCTTCACCGATCGAGGAAAAATGCTACCGATTTAGGATGAATGTCAAAGCCATTTAGTCCGTGTATATGTTTTGTATCGAGAAGGTGGCGTCATAGTGTACTAAGAAAAGTCAGAGATTCATAACCACATACTCATACCCAAAGACATATGAATCAAGAAATCTAAAGATCAAACAAAGACAAAGACTTCCGCAACTCTAGTGCTCATAATCTTCCTTAAAAGGTAATATAGAGGAACAACTTCTCTTCAAAGGAGATCGTTAGCAAGCTTTCAAGATGGTGCATAGTGTGAGCATGTGGATGAAGACACAAGATCGTAAGATGGGAATGACAAATCAAGGATGCGGACCAAGAGAATGAATCATTCATTCATTTGAAGATCTCAATACTAAAGATTAATAATCTCTATAATTCCTCGCATGTCGTAGAGGAATGACCTCTTAGTGAGGGAGATGATAGTCTCAAAATATTGTATCATTCAAGAATGTATCGGTCACATGTTTGAAGATCTCAAGATAAAAGACAAAGTCGAAAGACAACGACAAAGGCTCAAAGATCACAACATTAAGAAAAAAGTATACTATTAGCGTTCATGTCTCATATATGGCGATATTAGCAATCTCTATAAATCTTCAAATGTCGTAGAGGAATGAGCTCTCATTGGGGGAGATTGTTAGCCTCAAAATATTGAGTCGACAAGAATGAGTTGGTCATAGGTTTATTATGTATCGGTCATAGGAACATTGTAATATGTAATAGGATAGTTGGAATATACGGGCTTGACGTTTAGCTTAAAAGACCTCTTTTAAGGTACTAAGCACTTTAATCAAGCTCGGCCCAATCAATATAGTCCATAGAAAGCCCACATGCAGGCAGAATATATAAACTCCATCCTAGCATGTTTAGAGGGGTTGGTCATACATTTTCTCAATCTAATATTTCTTACTTTTCTCGAATCCAATCTAACTTCTCTCTACTTTCTCTCTCTAAAACCTCCATCTCTTTTCTTCTCTTTTCTATCTATTTCTTATAACCAACCATGGTGATGTGATTAATAATATAGGATAACAATGGTGTTTTACTTCTAGGCCTTGAATCATTTCTTACTCTTAGTGGAGGAGTTTTAGATTGACGATTAATGTTCTTCATTCCCATAACTTAAAGGTGTATATAATATACTAAACTCCTTTCCATCAATTATGGGTACTTTAACTTTATAAATAACAAAGTGTTTTGGTCCTTTCCCTAATATTGATTTTTTAGAAAAATTATTATTCTTGCCTGCGGTTCGTTAATTCCTCCCAAGGTTCCATAATTATAAGGAACCGTGGAGAACTTTTTCGAACCGTGGAGAGTAGACACGTTTTTTGAAAATTTTATTTGTGGTGTCACTAGTTGACGCTTCATCAATTTTAAAACCTCAACCAAGTTTCTCATGAGAATGAATTTCTCTACTTAACATGTCATCAAGAGCATTAGTACCTTTTTTAAATTTATCCAACTTAATGGATTTGCTATTGAGTTTCTCATTCTCTTGTCTAAGGTTTTCTTAATCTTCACAACCTAAATCAACTTCTTTATTTTTCTTAAATTTAGCTAACTTACCTTTTAGCTTACAAATTTCATTTTCAAGCTTAGTTCTAGTCGATATTAGCAATTTATTCTTTTATATGATCTTAAGACTTAGTTTGCATAAATTATCATATGGGCTCTCTAAATCTAAGTCATCTAAGGAAGAACTATCATTGTTATAGTATTCGGCTTCGGAATGTGCCTCTTTTGAAGAATGAACCATAAGACACTTCTCGTCTTTCGCGTCCTCCCAGCATTCTTCACCAGTATCACTCCACGACCCTCCAAGTAACGCCGTGTGGTTCTTGTTGCGAGGTGGCTTGGGAAATTTTCCAATTAGATGGTTTGGATCACCGCATCTATAATACTTCCTTTCACTTTTGTCATTCTTACTGAACCGGTTATTTGAACGGCTTCTTGTCATTGCTTGGTTGTCTTACGTATTGTCCTCTCGTTGTGAAGAAGTTCTTGAAATCTCTAACTGCTAAAGCATACTCTTCATCTTCACTACCGGATGTCGAGCATTCATTGTTACTATGCTCTTTCTTAGCTTCCAATGCTAGATATATTCTTTCACCCTTGTTCTTGACAATCTCCGAATGTTTTAAGATCATCATTCCGTGAACTTTTAAGTTTCCAAGAAGTTAATCGAGTGATAATGTAGTGAGGTCCTTTGATACTTCAATCTCTGTGACTTTAGCTCTTCACTTTGGATGCCACGCTCTAAGAAACTTCCCTAACATTGTTCTTGCTAGAAAAACATTCATCAAGTGCTTTTATACTAGTAATAATAGTGTTACATTTAACAAATGCACTATAAATAGTTTCATCTTCTAACATGACAAATTGTTCATATTATTGAATAAGAAGATCGATTTTACTTTTTTTGACTTGACTATTACCTTGGTGCTTTATCAAAAAAATTTGCCAAATTTCTTCAGCGATTTTGCACATAAAAATCCTTTCATAGTCTTTCTTTGGTAAAGTATTATAAATAACCATGCTAGCCTCATTGTTTTAAGCAAGTTTCTTTTTAGTATCATCATTTTGATTTTGAAACAATTTCTTTCTTTTTAGAAACTTCATTATATTGCAATAGTAAAAAATCAGCATTAGTAATACCATGCCAAAGATCTAAATCTTTTTTATTTCACATAAGTCTCGAATTAATTTTTTCAATATATAAATGATAGGTTTCAAAAAGAAGTGTGTTAATGCAAAGTAATGCCTAAAAACATTATTAGTGTTAACTAATGTTTCTTAGTTTTGATCACGACAAATTAAAAAGAAATTTATCGTCAAATACAATCATAAGACGAATTATCTAACAAACACTATCATCAAGGTAATAATCATTTAAGTATTGTACTAACATATCCTAATCATGATTAGTGATCATAAAAGTGATTAGTCCTAAACTTACACTTTGTCTAATGAGACAGAAGTTTTTTAATAAACTTTCTTTTTAAGAAAATGATTATTAAAATGGAAAATGTAAATTTGAATATGGCATATTCCAAATGCCATAAGAATATTCTTTGAAGGTAAAAACTTACCTCAGATATTACTTCCCTACTAAAAGACAAAAGGGAGCGGATTCTACTCCCACGGTTTGCTATGCGGTTCCGTAGTGATAAGAAATCACAGGCACAATTAAGGAACCGCGGTCAGAGAGCCGTTGGCTTTTGTCTCCTATAAATAGTAGATCAAATCTGCATTTTCCACAACCCTTTTTGGACACTCTTTATGCTATCTTTCTCTTTTCTAATTCCTAATCATTCATAAATGATCACTTAATGTGTTAAGTATGTTTACTTATGATTATCCCCTTGATCTCCTTCTTTACCTTGTCCAAAGAGAAGATAACTTACACACTTGTAATGTGATTAAAGATGAAGCCTTGATGAAGATCATCCTCTCTTAAAGATCTAGTCATGTTCATCATTTGTTTTATTTGTGTCTTGTGTAGATCCAATGTATTTGTGAATACTTGGATTAGTTGTGTTAATCCATTGTATTTGCGAATACTTGGATTAGTCTTGTGTAAATCCATTGTATATGTGTATACTTGGATTTGTGTTATGTAGATCCAAGTTACATGTGTATGCTTGGATATGTGTTATTGAGTTGTAAAAGTTTTGTCTTGTTAGTTCTCACTAAACTATATAGTGACTTGTGATTGTGTCTTGTAAGTTCTCTTTAAACTATAAAGTGATGTATAGTGGTGTCTTCTGAGTTCTCACTTAGTTTCAAAGTGAAGAGTCGTGAAGATTGGTTCTAGCTTTCGATTAGAATCGACATCAAGCCTTGTGTCAGAAAATGGTGAAGTAGGCAATGTTGTGAAGATTGGTTCTAGCTTTCGATAAGAACTCGACATCTAGCCTTGTGTTGTAAAATGGTGAAGTAGGCAACGTTGTGAAAATCGGTTCTAGCTTTCGATTAGAACTCGACATCTAGCCTTGTGTCGTAAAATGGTGAAGTAGGCGACGTTATGTAGATTGGCTCTAGCTAAGATTAGGTCTCGACATTTAGCTTAGGGTCGGAAAATAATGTAAGCGACATTGTAAGGTTTTCTCCGCCAAGAAGGGAGCTTGTGGATATATGGGAAATCTCGAGTAAGGTGTACTCGAGGAGTGGAGTAGGGACGAAGATAGAGCTTCGTTACCGAACCACTATAAATCTTGGTGTCTTCCTATTAGGTTGTTTCTTTCCTTACTCTTTACTTACTTTCCTTATTGCATCACTGATACATTGGTTTTCATTGGGTTCAGTATTAATCTCGGTATCTCCTCGAATTGATCACAGCTCAAAGTGGAATGATTGTTCTTGGTTACAAATAGGGGGTTTGTTTTCGTTTATCTAAATTTTAAACTAAATGCAAGTAATTAAAATTTTCGTTAAGTAAAATAGAAGCCTTAAAATTTAACTACAAATAAGAGCGTGCAACCTTGGAAATTAAAACTTCACAATTTAAAAACTTAAAAACAAGTTTGAAATAAACTAAGTAAAAGAGCGGGAAAAACTAGATTTGAAAAATTAAGGAAAAACAAAACATAAATCTAAGTCCGATCGTAACCCGATCGTACTCAAACAATAGTCCGGATCGCAACGCGATCGTACCCAAAATAACACAATGGATCGTACTCAAACAGTAGTCCGATCGCACTCAATGCGATGATACCAAAAGGGATGGATTGTACTCTCCAGTACGATGGGAGGGGACGATCTTACTAACAGATCGCAACCACGATCGCAGCTAGTGATCGTGGTCTTGATCGTGGTTCCAGATCGTAACAACTGATCGCACTTAATGCGATCGAAGCAGGGACAAGAGACCCGATCGCACCCCAGATCGAAGTAAGTGATCGTGGGCGTGGATCGTACCAGGGAAGCGACAAACCGATCGCACTCAAGCGATCGTAGCAAGTAAAACCTACTGAGATGGCAAAGGCGTCAAAAAGGAAATAAACTTAAGCCAATAAGCAGTAACCAATAAGCATTTTCAAACTTCTCAAAGAGTAAATAAGCACAAATTCGTTAACTTTTTAAATCTAAGACATTCAAACTTCCATAAAACGTATTTGAGAACAATAAATCTTTTAGAAAAACTAAAAGAGTAAATAAGCTAAACAATCAAACAAGCCAATAAGCATGAAGAGCTTATGAAATCCAAAAATACAAAAGCTTAAAACTTGAAATGTAAAAATGGAGAAAAGAAAAATCTAGTGAGAGAAAGTTGAGAACTTTCTCTCTCTAAAACTAGAGAAAAATGAAAAAAAATGAAAAACTAAGACTAACTCCTCCAAGTTGTGAAGTGTAGGCCTATTTATAGGCGTATGCTTTGTGGGCTTGTGAATGGGCTTTGTTCATGGGCTTCTCTTCTTCTTTCCTCTTTAGTCTTTATGTTTCTTTAATTAAACGTTTCCGACTTTGGATTTTGAGAAGTGTCGGTGAATGATTCCAACTCGTCCTATAATCATTTATTTAATAGACTAGAGTTCTTCGACATATATGAATCTTCCATCTTTGACTCTATTCTTCGATAATTCTTCAAATAGGCAAAATGACTTCAAATCTTTTGCATCTCTTGGACAATAGACTTTGTCTTGAGTCTTTTTCTTTGATAAAACCCGTGCAATCCCAAGTTTTCTTCAATATTTATCCGGTTGGCTCTGAAAACACAATAAACACAAAAACCACGCATAATTCCAAACAAATGATATTAAATACGTGTTTTGGTCTCGTTTTAGCCAGAATTAAGTGGTAAAAGGATGGGTGTTTACACACCTATCAAATCCCCTACACTTAACCATTGCGATGCCCTCATGCAATGCTTAGTGATAAAGCAATTTTACACTCTTCTCATAATCAATCAACCTTGGCCTTATTAAAATACTACTAAACAAAAATTAAAGTACTAAGAAAAACTAAAACTTTAAAGTAAACAAAAGGATAGAAAACCATTTTCACTTGAAAATAGCTATATGGAAATAACTTGCAAAGAGATCAAGGACTTACATTAGGGCTTCGGTGATGCGAAGATTTATCACCCTCAAGTTTCACGTTCCCCAAACTAACCTTAGAAACGAGATCATTGTTATTATAAGTTAGAAAATCAAACACTTACACACATGGCTTAATTAAATGCTTAAACTCCCTTATTCCTAGGTGTATCTCATTTTATTTTTGTCTTAGAATGATCATGAAGATGCATTTTTGGACTTGTTTCGATAGTTTATTTAGGCTGAAAGCAAAGTAGGACGATTTGATCAATAGTTAGCTAAAGGACAAAATCTCTTAAAACTGCTTCTCGGGATATCAAAAAGTTCATATCTTGGCATAACTCGGTTCACGATTTGAGACCTTTCTTGGGCCGATATTTGGCATGTACTTCATACTTCATATCTTGAGAGACATTCTTGAGATAATGGTCTTCTCATCGTTAATAGAGTTTCTTCACTTGGAGCCTTTTGAGGGGTACTCCAACTTTGTTGACCACGACTTCATGATTATTTCTTCAATCTCTAATTGGGATTTCGAGATACAACGATCCGCCTCCTTTTCGGACTTGGATCTATTTATCCTCATACCTTGTTAGGGTCTTTTCGGATAGACTTCTCCATGATCTTTATGGGAGTTGATTGCTTTTCGTCGTGAGTCTTGATCCTTCATATTGATTTTTGGAATAACGCTTTTCACATCACCTTGGATCTTTAGCAATAAGATTGAATCCTCATGCCTTGTTAGGGACTTTTCGGACTCGCCAATCTTCGCGCCCCGCTTCATAAGTTATGCCTTGGCTATGAACTCTTATCATTACCGAGCAACTTTTAAACGATCTTGGGCTAGAAGCTAAGTAACTTTTCAAATCGTAAGACCTTACTTATTGCAGATAATTTATTAGCAAGTGACGGGAGAATAGGCAAATAATTACACCAAGTGAGCTTGTGCAAGAATACCGACTTATAATTGACTCTATCATTTCTCGTTCTCCAAAATTTAAAATCTCAAGTAATGAGACTCGTGGATACTTAGCCTAATAAACCAATTAAGGTCTACATGGTTAAGGATACTAGCTAGAATAAACTTGGATAAGTCTATTCGGGTTGAGTCAAAATAATCGCAACGGGCCTAATATGTCAAAGACTTCTAAACTAGCTACACCACTTTATTAATATTTTTGACTTATTGCGGGATATATACATATGAAAGCAACGATAAAAATTTAAAAATTACGACTAAATGGCCAAAGTTAATTAAAAATTTGAAAAATGCTGAAAAAGATGATTTTCCGGTTAAATGAAGGCATTTTCATGGAAAAGTCCACTTAAAACTTCGATAGAAGCCCCCCCTACACTTAAGATAAACATTGTCCTCAATGTTTAAGCATGTGGAAAAAATCTCCCCTACACTTATGACATTGTGCACGTTGGTTAAATCAAGCTAAGGAAGAGACGACTAAAGTGATCAATTTCAAATGTGAGTATGAAGAAAATTGAACCATGATAGTTGAGAGATAGAATCGGATTTCGGATAACATGGGAGAACGGTTCTTCAAAGATTCCAAAAGTGCATTCATCCCTGTAATCACATCACCACACAAACACAAGCAACCTATAGAGGTCCCCTTTCACTTAGGAGGTTAAAACGGAAAAGGATAGATGCTCGGGCTGCCTCCCGAGGAGCGCTTGTTTTTGATAACCGAGTCACGAGCCTGACTCGACCCAAAATTAGTTCATGGGGAACGTGGTGAGGGATGGAATCATCTCATGAGAGATGTCCTCACCAAAGTATAACTTCACTCGTTGGCCATTCACCTTAAAATTAGGTCCATTAGGTTGAGCGAGCTCGAGAGTACCATATGGAAATATTTGGGCAATGGTGAATGGGCCGGACCAACGAGATTTCAGCTTGCCCGAAAAGATTTTCAACCGAGAGTTAAAGAGTAAAACTTTGTCTCCAACTTGGAACTCTCGGTTCTTAATCTTGGAGTCGTGAATGAGCTTAGTCTTTTCCTTATAGATCAAAGAATTTTCATAAGCCTCATTACGGAGTTCATTGAGCTCATTAAGTTGGATCTTGCGTAGGTCACCGGCTTTGTTGATATCAAAATTAGCCCACTTCAAGGCCCAGTAAGCCTTGTGCTCTAACTCAATAGGGAGGTGGCACGCTTTCCCGTACACGAGACGATATGGTGTACAACCAATCGGAGTCTTGTATGCGGTACGAAAAGCCCACAAAGCATCATCAAGTTTATCAGCCCATGAGGCACGATGCTCTCCCACGGTTCTTTCGAGAATTCGCTTTAATCCTCGGTTAGAGATTTCAGCCTGGCCATTAGTTTGTGGGTGGTATGCGGTGGAAAGACGATGATTTACACCATACTTTGCCATGACTCTTGCAAATTGGTCATTGCAAAAATGAGTCCCGCGATCACTAATAATGGCACGAGGCACACCGAATCTAGCGAATAGCGATTTCAAAAAGTTACAAACCACCCTTGCGTCATTAGTGGGTAAAGCTTTGGCTTAAACCCACTTTGAAACGTAGTCAACGGCTACAAGGATGTATTTGTTTCCTTTAGATGAAGGGAATGGCCCCATAAAGTCGATACCCCAAACGTCAAAGATTTCACATTCTTGAATGAAATTCCGAGGCATCTCGTCTTTATGTGTGATCTTGCCTTGTTTTTGGCAAGCATCACAACGTTTAACCATATCGTGAGCATCACGATAAATGGTGGGCCAATAAAATCCCGAGTCAAACACTTTTTTGGCGGTGTAGTTGGGACCAAAGTGTCCACCGGTGGGTCCTTTGTGGCAAGCGTCAAGGATTTCTAAAGCTGCCGGTCCATCAACACATCGGCGAATAATCAAATCAGCACATTGTTTGAATAGATACGGGTCATCCCAAAAGTAAGTCTTAATGTCTTTAAAGAACTTCTTCTTTTGTTGGGATGTTAACCCGTCAACGAGAATTCCACCCGCCAAGTAGTTTTCAATGTCCGCAAACCACGGGGTTTCATCAGAAGTCGAGTTGATAGACATTAAGTTCTCCAGGGGAAAAGAGTCATTGATCTCTTTGTTCGGATGATCCCCTTGGTAAGGATCCTCAAGTCTACTGAGATGATCCGCGGCTAGGTTTTCAGCTCCCTTCTTATCACGAATTTCGATTTTAAATTCTTGGAGTAGCAAAACAAAGCGAAGAAGTCTTGGTTTAGAATCTTGTTTAGTCAACAAGTACTTCAACGCGGAATGATCGGTATAAACGATGGTGGTAGAAAGGACAAGATAGGGGCGAAATTTTTCAAAAGCATAGACAACAGCTAAAAGCTCTTTTTCGGTTGTCGTATAACGCAATTGAGCCCCCGTCATTGTCTTGCTAGCATAGTGGATCGGTTGGAAGTGTTTGTTCACTCTTTGGCCCAAAACCGCTCCAATAGCATAGTCGCTAGCATCGCACATCAACTCGAAAGGCAGCTCCCAATTAGGGGTAACCAAGACGGGTGCCTTAGTTAGCTTATCCTTAAGCAAGTTGAAGGCTTCAATACACTCTTTGGAGAAGATAAAAGGAGTATCTTTTTCCAAGAGGTGGGTCATCGGGCGAGCGATTTTAGAAAAATCTTTGATGAAACGACGGTAGAAGCCCGCATGACCAAGGAAACTTCTCACACCCTTCACGGTTGAAGGTGGAGGCAACTTAGCGATAACATCGACTTTAGCAAGGTCTACTTCAAGACCGGCTTTGGAGATCTTGTGTCCTAGCACGATGCCCTCTTTTACCATGAAATGGCATTTTTCCCAATTAAGAACAAGGCAAGTGTCTTCACACCGCTTAAGCATTCGTTCTAAATTAGCAAGGCAAGCAGAGAAAGAATCGCCATAAACCGAGAAATCATCCATGAATACTTCCATAGTTTCTTCAACCATGTCAATGAAGATAGCCATCATACACCTTTGGAACGTCCTAGGAGCATTACATAAACCAAAAGGCATGAGTTTGTAAGCAAATGTTCCGTAGGGACAAGTGAATGTGGTCTTTTCTTGGTCCTTGGGATCGATGGGAATTTGAAAATACCCGGAGAAACCGTCTAAAAAGCAGTAATTAGTCATTACCAGCTAGACGCTCGAGCATTTGATCCATGAAAGGAAGAGGAAAGTGATCTTTTCTCGTGGCATCATTGAGCTTGCGATAGTCGATACAAACTCTCCACCCAGTAATGAGACGAGTGGGAATCAACTCGTTGTGTTCATTGGGAACAACGGTTATTCCGCCCTTCTTGGGCACACAATGGACGGGACTTACCCACGGCGAATCCGAGATAGGGTAAATCAAGCCGGCATCTAGAAGTTTGATAACCTCTTGTTTGATGACGTCATGAATGCGAGGATTAACCCTTCTTTGGCTCTGGATTGCGGGTTTAAAGTCATCTTCCATGAGAATCTTGTGAGTACAAAAGTTTGGATCAATTCCACGGATATCGGAGATTTTCCATGCAATTTCCTTCTTATGATCTTTATGCATGGCGATGAGGCGAGATTTCTCTTCTTATTTTAAGTCCTTCGCGATGATGACGGGCAACTTCTTCTTATCTTCAAGGAACACGTACTCGAGATGGGGCGGCAACTCCTTAAGTTCTAAATCCGGAGGATTCTCGATGGGAGGCGTATTCAAAGTCGGAGCATCGATAGAAATAACGTGGGAGATGGTGGAGAAATATTGTCTTCTTTAAGAAGGTTCTCAATGAGGCGAAGATCTTCATCCCAATCGGTGGGAGAATCGTCATGTTCTAAGTTCACATCTCCCATGGTGGCTTCCAAATCTTTCCAAAGGAAATCACTTTCTCCAAATAGAGATAGTGATGAGTCAATAGAGGAAACGGTCTCAACATTGGGAAGAGAGGTAGGAATACTTTTACAAGCATCTTTAAAGTGTTCTTCACAAGCCTCATCAAGAACGTCAATACAATTAACACTCTCGTATGAATAAGGCTGTTTAGAAAGCTTTCCCATGTTGAAAACGATTTTATCGTCACCCACTCTCATGATAAGCTCACTGGCTTCAACATCGATGAGTGTGCGACCGGTCCTCAAGAATGGACGACCAACAATTAATGGCACACGAGGGTCCATATCGTAGTCAACGACAACGAAATCGGCAGGAAAAATGAATTTGTCGACTCCTACAAAGACGTCTTCGGTTATCCCCACTGGATAAGCAACCGTACGGTTAGCTAATTCCAAAGTCATTTTGGTGGGGACTAGCTCAGGGAGAGATAATTGCTTCCACACACTTAAAGGCATTAAGTTAATACTGGCACCTAGATCGGCTAGGGCCATGCAATTCTCTACTCCTGGGAAGTTGCAAGGGATTAAGAAGCGACCCGGATCACCAAGCTTGGTTGGCAATTTCCTTAAGAGCACTGCAGAGCAATTCTCATTAAGTTAGGTGTTAGCTATATCAAGAAACTTCTCCTTGTCGCTAAGAAGATCTTTGAACATCTTCGCGTATTTAGGCATGTGAGCGAGAGCCTCAGCGAAGGAGATGTTGAAATTCAGTTGTTTAAACATTTTGAGAAAGTTCGAAACCTGAATATCGTCCTTGCTTTTGAGCTTCTCTTTCCTCAACCTTGATGGATAAGGTATATCGGAAGAAGAGGAAGGCTTTGGGATCGAAGGATCACTCACATCCTTGGGTGGAGGAGGGGTAGAAGTAAGAGGTGGAGAAATTGGGGAAGTAGAAGGATGAGGAATAGGAGCAGGTGACTCGTTTTCCTTAGTCACAATCACCGGTGGAGGTATAGGAAGCTCGGGTTCCTTGGTACCTTTGCCACTGCGAGTGGTGATTGCTTTCATCTCCCCTCTTGGATTCGCAACGGTGTTACTCGGAAGAGTACCCGAAGAAGAGGGTTGATTACCTTGGAAGAAACTAGCCATCATGTTCCTTAAGTCATTCGTTTGACTTGCCAAAGTGTTTCTCATATCAGCTCGCAGATCGTTCCCTTGTTTCACCATGTCTGCTTTCAAGTTGAGCACTTCCCGCTGGAGATTGTCCACGATCACATCATTGGTCCTCATGTAGGTTCCAATATCTTGAGGTAATGCGGTGGGTTGGTTGGGAGGAGCATTGTAGGCGGGTGGTTGATAAGCAGGTTGTTGGTAAACTTGGTTGTTTCTTTGAGGTGGATATGGTTGTTTGTGAGGTTGATGCTGTTGGTATTGCTAGCGGTTTGGGCGGCAAGCGATTCAAGAAGCGTAGTAATTTTGTCAAATCGCTTATCGTTGTCACTAGTATTAGCACTAGCGGCATTGGTCCGCACACTCTTGGTTTGCACACGAGACTTATTTTCAATAATATCCCAAGCGGCATTGGAAGTCTTAACCAAAATATTACCCCCCGAGGCACTATTTAGTGAATCTTGGTCATTCATGCTTAAACCATTATAAAAAGTATTAATTTGGTGCACTTTGGTAAAACCATGTTGTGGGCACTTTCTCAAAAGGTCTTTAAAACGGTCCCAAGATTCACTAAAAGACTCATCGAACTTCTGTTCAAAATTGATAATTTCATTCCGCAAAGCGGTAGTACGAGAGGGTGGGAAAAAGTAGTTGATAAATTTGGTCTCCAAATCCGTCCACGTCAGAATACTTTGTGGCGGTTCCTTAGCAAGCCAATGTCGGGCTTGTCCCTCTAAAGAAAAGGGAAAAAGTTGTAAACGGATTACCTCTTGTGGAACACCATTGAATTTGACCGTATTCGTGAGTTGCAAGAATCTCTTGATGTGGTCATGTGGATCATCAATGGTACGCCCCAAGAATGGTTGAGCAGAGACCATCTGGATAAAGCCGGATTTGAGCTCAAAGTTGTTGGCTGCAATCGCGGGTATGACAATTGGATCATTGTTGCCCTCCACATGTGCTTGCAAAAGTTCAATCATCGGGCGATTATCCGGTAGAGGTTCATTGTTGTTGTTATTATTGTTGTTGAGAGGTGGATTGTTATTGTTTTGAGGTGGGTTATTGTTGTTGTTTTGTACACCGGCCATGTCTAAGTCTTCGAGAGGCTCGGGCTCTTGATAAGACGTTGATCATGTACGCATACACCTGCAAAAGAACTAACGAAGCAAGCAAGAAATATTTTTGGTTTTTATGGTTTTTTAATTTTTTTGTATTTTTGAAAATTTTATATTTTTTTTATTTTTTTTAGGGTTTTTGAAATTTTTTATGAAAAAGTAACGTTCACGGTGAACGGATCCCAAAATCCAAGTTCTCACAAAAAACTGGTAATCTTAACGAGAAGAGCCGGCAGCGGCGCCATTTGATATATTGGTTTTCATTGGGTTCAGTATTAATCTCGGTATCTCCTCGAATTGATCACAGCTCAAAGTGGAATGATTGTTCTTGGCTACAAATAGGGGGTTTGGTTTCGTTTATCTAAATTTTAAACTAAATGCAAGTAATTAAAATTTTCGTTAAGTAAAATAGAAGCCTTAAAATTTAACTACAAATAAGAGCGTGCAACCTTGGAAATTAAAACTTCACAATTTAAAAACTTAAAAACAAATTTGAAATAAACTAAGTAAAAGAGCGGGAAAAACTAGATTTGAAAAATTAAGCAAAAACAAAACATAAATCTAAGTCCGATCGTAACCTGATCGTACTCAAACAATAGTCCGGATCGCAACGCGAACGTACCCAAAATAACACAATGGATCGTACTCAAACAGTAGTCCGATCGCACTCAATGCGATGATACCAAAAGGGATGGATCGTACTCTCCAGTACGATGGGAGGGGACGATCTTACTAACAGATCACAACCACGATCGTAGCTAGTGATCTTGGTCTTGATCGTGGTTCCAGATCGTAACAACTGATCGCACTTAATGCGATCGAAGCAGGGACAAGAGACCCGATCGCACCCCAGATCGAAGTAAGTGATCGTGGGCGTGGATCGTACCAGGGAAGGGACAAACCGATCGCACTCAAGCGATCGTAGCAAGTAAAACCTACTGAGATGGCAAAGGCGTCCAAAAGGAAATAAACTTAAGCCAATAAGCAGTAACCAATAAGCATTTTCAAACTTCTCAAAGAGTAAATAAGCACAAATTCGTGAACTTTTTATATCTAAGACATTCAAACTTCCATAAAACGTATTTGAGAACAATAAATCTTTTAGAAAAACTAAAAGAGTAAATAAGCTAAACAATCAAACAAGCCAATAAGCATGAAGAGCTTATGGCTTATACGTCCAAGAGCTTATGTAGAACAAGAAAGATTACCTTTTAATCACGAAACACCAAATTCAACACGAAATGAGAACAATTTGGATCAAACATGGACTTTAGGATTAAGAACAAAGTAAAATAAAGAAAGGTAGAAAGAGATTTAAAGAACAAAAAGCTTAACTTGAATTAGATTAATGAAATCCAAAAATACAAAAGCTTAAAACTTGAAATGTAAAAACGGAGAAAAGAAAAATCTTAGTGAGATAAAGTTGAGAATTTTCTCTCTCTAAAACTAGAGAAAAATGAAAAAAAATGAAAAACTAAGACTAACTCCTCCAAGTTGTGAAGTGTAGGCCTATATATAGGCGTATGCTTTGTGGGCTTGTGAATGGGATTTGTTCATGGGCTTCTCTTCTTCTTTCCTCTTTAGTCTTTACGTTCTTTAATTAAACGTTTCTGACTTTGGATTTTGAGAAGTGTCGGTGAATGATTCCAACTCGTCCTATAATCATTTATTTAATAGACTCGAGTTCTTCGACATATATGAATCTTCCATCTTTGGCTCTATTCTTCGATAAATCTTCAAATAGGCAAAATGACTTCAAATCATTTGCATCTCTTGGACAATAGACTTTGTCTTGAGTCTTTTTCTTTGATAAAACCCGGGCAATCCCAAGTTTTCTTCAATATTTATCTGGTTGGCTCTGAAAACATAATAAACACAAAAACCACGCATAATTCCAAACAAATGATATCAAATACGTGTTTTGGTCTCGTTTTAGCCAGAATTAAGTGGTAAAAGGACGGGTGTTTACACAACTATCAATCACATACAACAACTATTTGTCATTTTTAATGCATTAGAATTGAACCTAATCATTATTCAACTAACTTTGAAGTAAAAGGTAGTTTGAGACAAACCTAATTGAAAGGAATTTTAATTAGGACATAAACCAAAGAGAAACTATTCAACCCCCCTTCTAGTTTCTACAATTGGTATCAGAGCGATGGTCACTCAAGATCTTTGAAGTATATTGTACTTTAAAACTTGGATCGATCCATTGTCTCCTTAAATTAGAAGCTTTCGTTGTACTAAAGTTTTTCTTTGGTCAAAACTATTTTTTCATTAAAAATAGGCCTTTTAATTGGTAATATAGCATTTCATTTAGATTAGTAGTTTTTATACATTTTAGATTTTTCCTTGAAATGTATCTACTAGTTTGTATCTTACTAAGTGTAGGTACTCATGAAGATTAATCATTCAATTGATTGTGGATTGAGTTACTTACACTTGTAGAAGACGCATCTTCTTTGATTTCCAACATCATTGAATGATGATACTAAGATGGATTGTTGGGAATAAATTAAGGCCAGATCACTTGAGCGCTGACAAGAACAAAACAAGTGTTAACAAGAACAAAACAAGCGCTGACAGCTCAAGTGTTGACAAGTTAAAGTCAAGCGTTGACACATTGAAGACAAGCACTGATGGAAGATATATTCTACACGTTTATTATATTCTAGAATACTTCTAGTAAGGATAGGAACGATAATGTATTTTCTATATTTATCTTTACCTAGAATAGCTGATACGTAGATTATTGTACAAGGCTTCTTATGTCTATAAAAGAAGACCTTTAGGTTAATGTTTGATATAAGTTTTATATAAGTTTTCATTCGTAAACATCTTTCATTGTAAGCAAGTTTGATATTGATAATCAAAGTGAAAGTTTGTTTAGATCATTGTGTGTTCTTGTTTAAGTGTTAGATTCCGCATAACACTTAGATTCATAAAGCATATACAAAGGTTTCTCTATGTGTATTACTTGATCTAATCTCGTATACGCAAAGCTAATCGATCTAAGTTTGGGATCAACAAGTGGTATCAGAGCTTGTTGAGGAACTTTTGATCTTAAAGAACACCAGAACCCTAAAAATCACCAAAACCCTAATTTTCTCAAAAACCCTAACAACATCATGTCAACTCCAGAAATCACCAACTCTTCCTCCTCACCTTTACCAAACATCAAGATTCCTATGCTTGATGCAACCAACTTTGATCAGTGGAAGTTCAACTTTGAACAATATCTGGGGATCTATGACTACACACTCTGGGAGGTTATTGAATATGGAAACACATTCAATAAGGCTCAAAAGATTCTTAATGCTATTTCTGCAAGAACAGCTATTGCTGGATGTTCAGAAGCTGACAAAAGGGAAAAACCTGATGATGGTAGAGTTGTGTCTGCTGAAGACATAGCAAAGAGAAGGGTTGACATGAAAACCCTAAATATACTGAAGCTCTCTTTGGGACAAGAGAATCAGCATAAATACAGAAGTTATGAATCTGCTAAAGACCTTTGGGAAGCTCTTGAAGTTTCACATGGTGGCAATGCAGACACTAAGGAAGAGAAGAAAAAGCAACTCATGCATGATTATGCTGTCTTCAAGGCTCAACCCAATGAGAAACTAAGTAGTGTGAGAAGCAGATTGCTTGACATTACAAGCAAGTTGTCCTTCATGGGGACACAAGTTGGTGATGTTGATATTAATGCTACCTTTCTTAAAAGTCTTGGTGAGGCATGGAAGATTGAGGCAAGATCTATTCTTGCCAACAATACTTACAAGAGCTCCTCGTTTGATGACATCTACAACAAACTAAGGCTGTTGGAGGATGAAACTCTTTCAGAACATGGAAGCAAGTCTACTACCAGCAACATGGCCTTCTTCTCTCATAGTGAAGGTCAATTCAATCAGAAGGACTCTTACGTGCATCCAGTTACTGGATCATCATATGTCAGCGCTGGAACAAGTCCTGTCAACGTCTCCTATTTAGACGCTGACACATTCAAGAGTGACTCCCCAAGAGTTACACTTGCTGGTTTGAATTTAGATACTATTTGTGCTTACATTGCTTCTTTGCCCAATGGTTCAGTGATTACTTATGAGGACCTTGAGCAGATAAGTGATGAGCACTTGGAAGAGATGGACATCAAGTGGAACATGGCTCTTGCAAGTATAAGAGCAAACAGGTGGAACAGAAGGTTTAAGAAGAAAATGACCTTCAATGCTAAAGACACAGCTGGATTTGACAAATCCAAAGTTGAATGCTACAACTGCCATCGTATGGGGAACTTCATGAGGGAATGCAGATCTCCTAGAAGATCTGATGCTGGTAAACCCTCAAGTCAGGTTGTTAAAGCTCAATATTCCAAGGCCATGGTTGCAGTTCAAGGAATTGATGGTATGGGATGGGATTGGAGCTATCTGGCTAAGAATGTTGAAGAGGACAAAGCTTTGGTTGCTGATATTGAAGAAGAAGAGCATGTTGAATATGCTCTCATGGCACACTCCTCCTCTTCATCTGATAATAAGGTATATGATGATGCTTTTTGTAGCAAAGGGTGTAGGATAAATACTGAAAGACTTAACAAGGAGGTGCTAAGATTATTAGATGATATGAGTACTGAAAGATGTAAATTGTCTAATTACCAACTAGCTCTTACTGAAACTGAGAAAACCGTTTCTGAATACAAGAAAATGGAATTTGATTTAAAAGATAAAATCAATATCTTAAAACATGAGTTAGATGCTAGTATGGATATTAGAAATATCATGGAAAGGGTTAATGGTGAGTTACAGGCTAAGTTAGATGAGGCTATTAAAAATAAAGACAATGTTGGCCTTAAAATTCAAAGATTTGATAGAGCCACCCAAACCCTAGGAGACTGTGTAGCTAAACAAAGGGATCCTAAGGACATGACTGGGATTGGGATGAATGATTACTCTTTGGTTCCACCACCAGCTGGTGACTTCTATGGTGTCCAACAAAAGGACTTATCTTGGACTGGTTTGCCAGAGCTCCAAGAAGAGGAATTCATTCCTCCACCAAAAGTTGTCACTCCAGTTGAAGAGTATCAACAAAAACTGACTGACCTGAATAAGTGGAAAAAGGCTAACCCTACTTTATTTGTCAAGGGTGGCTTGCTATGTGAAAGTCCAAATGAGTCAACACCCATTAAGGTCACTAACCCAATCACTGGTAAAGCTGTTGACCTAGGCTCAAACACTGATAGAAAACCAAGCATTAAATATGCAGAGATGTATAGGAATACTAGGTCACCCAAGAGCCAAGTTAGCAATCATGGAACAGGTTTCTTCTCTTCTAGACCTAAGTTTGTGTCTAAGAAAGCCTATTACATTTGTGGTAGCTTTTCACACTTGGCATACAAGTGTGTCAACGCTCCCAAAGCCAGCGCTGACAGGAATAATTTCAGCGCTGACAGGAACAAAGTCAACGTTGTTAGAAAGTCAAACGTTGTCAGACCCAAACCTTGTGGGCAGCAAAGTCCACAAGTGATTAGACCTGCCCCATTCTTTACTAGAGGGTCTAACACTCATGGACAAAGACCATTTCAAAAGACAAACACCTGGTCAAATAGGCAATGGGTTTCTGTAGCAAACCCTAGGTTCAACCTTGACAAGGGTAATTTCAGCGTTGACAGGACAAATTCTAACGCTGACAGAAACGTGACCAGACCTAAATATTTGCAACCACAAGGTAAGGGGTCTAAAGCTTCTTCAAGCTTAACATGGAGACCCAAGAAAGATCAAAACCCTAATGATAATGGGATTTCAATGACTTGCAATAGATTTAATTACATTTCAAAGGTCATTACAAAACCTATTGGGGTTAACTGGGTATTTCATCCTAAGAAGGATGAGAATGGGGTTGTTGTGAGAACTAAGTCTGTTCTTATTGAACAACCAGATGAATCCAAGTCTTTTGAGACTTGGGTTCCCAAAGAAAAATAATTTGTTTTCTTTATGTGCAGGGCATTCAAAGACAGATAAATGATTATGGATATTGGGATAGTGGATGCTCAAGGCACATGACAGGGAAGGAAGACTATCTAACGAATTTCACTCCTATTAAAGATGGTGATAATGTATACTTTGGAGGTGGATATGGAACTATCACAGGCAAAGGAACCCTTCTCACCAATAATCTACGTTTTGAGAACGTCTTCCTGGTAAAAGAACTTGATTACAACTTGTTTAGTGTATCACAGGTTTGTGATAACAAAAATAAAGTTCTTTTTATTGATACTGAGTGTTTGGTGTTAAGCACGGATTTTAAGATCCCTGATGAGAAATATATTGAGTATAGAACACCTAGGCATAAGGACATATATAATGTGAATTTAAATGGGATTAAAATGAATACCAATATGTCTTATTTTTATGCTAAGGCCTTAGTAGATGAGAGTAATTTGTGGCACAGGAGACTAGGGCACATAAATTTTAAAAATATAAATAGACTTGTGAGGCTTGGTTTAGTTGATGGTTTGCCTGAGAAGGCCTTCCACAATGACCACTCTTGTGTTGCATGTCTTAAAGGCAAGCAGCACAAGGTCTCATTCAAGTCCAAACAGGTGCATACTAGTTCCAGACCTCTTCATATGCTTCACATGGACCTCTTCGGTCCAACAAATATAGAAAGTTTGAATGGTAAGTCATATTGCTTTGTTATCACAGATGAATTTTCTAGATTTACTTGGACATTCTTTCTAGCTATGAAGAGTGACACAGCTGATGTTCTTATTGATTTTATCACTCAGATTGAGAAGAGGTCTGGCAATGAGGTTAAAATGCTTAGGAGTGATAATGGTGGAGAATTTAGGAATAAGAAGCTAAATGATTTCTGTGCCAGGAAAGGAATTACAAGGCAATTTAGTATTGCTAGAACCCCAAAACAAAATGGGGTTGCTGAGAGGAAAAATAGAACCCTAATTGAAGCAGCCAGAACAATGTTGGCTGATGCTCACTTTCCTATAGCCTTTTGGGCTGAGGCTGTTAATACAGCTTGCTATGTGCAAAATAGAGCATTGGTTAACAAAATTCAGAACAAAACACCTTATGAGTTACTTTGGGGTAGAAAACCTAATATTGGTTTTCTCAGGCCTTTTGGTTGTCATGTAGTAGTGTTGGATACTAGTGATGCATTAGGGAAATTTAGTGCAAAAGGTTATGAGGGCTACTTCATGGGGTATTCAGTGCAGAGCAAGGGTTATAGGGTTTATCTTAAAGAGGACAAACGTATAGTTGAAAGAGTACATGTTAGGTTTTTAGAGAATAAACCTAGTGATCCTGAAAGTGGTCCTAATTGGTTGTTTGACTTGGAACCCTTATCTAGAACTTTAAATTATATGCCTGTTACTAATCCAGACATTGTGAAGGTAACTTCAAATATTGTGGAGGAACAAGTTGTTGATGTTTCAGGTACACAGGTTCATAAGAAGGTTGGATCACTAGCAGAAAAGGCATCTCCTATATTAGAATATGTCATAATTCCCATTTGGACAGATGCTTTTGCTGCTGCTGCTGCTGGACAAGATAATGGTGGTTTTCAAGCACCACCAGATACAAATATGCATGGTCCTTCAGGCGCTGACAAAGGCAAATCTAGTGCTGACAAGACCAATTCAGACGTTGATGGCTCAGACGTTGACAACAACAGTTCAAGCGTTGTTAGCCCAAGCGCTGACAAACAAGGTTCAGACGTTGACAACACCTTTGCACATCTTTTCTCTTCCACTTTTGAACAAGGTGAACCTTCTAATTCATATGAAGAAGGTCATCCTTATGTTGACTTAAGAGAATCTGATGAAGAAGATATTAGCAACTTGGAGCATGAGGTTGAGGACACCAGACTTTTTGAAGGAGGAGTTCTCACTTCTACAATGAAGAATCACCCCCCTTCTCAGATCATTGGTGACATTATGACTCCAGTGCAGACTAGAAGATCTCATCAAGGTCTTGGTGGGTTTATTGCCAATATACACAAGAAGGTTGATACCCCTCTTGTGCAAGCATGTTTGTTTGCCTGTTTTCTGTCACAAGAGGAACCCAAGAAAATATTTGATGCTCTCAAAGAACCAAGTTGGGTGGAAGCAATGCAGGATGAGCTTCACCAATTTGCAATTCAGGATGTTTGGGAGCTGGTTGATTGTCCTAGATATGTCAGACCTATAGGGACAAGATGGGTTCTCAGGAACAAAAGAGATGAAAGAGGCATTGTGGTCAGAAACAAGGCAAGGTTAGTGGCTCAAGGTTATACACAAGAGGAGGGGATAGACTATGAGGAAGTCTTTGCACCAGTTGCAAGGATTGAAGCTATAAGGATTTTTCTAGCCTATGCATCCTGCATGGGCTTCACTGTCTATCAAATGGATGTCAAGAGTGCTTTCCTCTATGGAACTATTGTTGAGGAAGTATATGTAATGCAGCCTCCTGGTTTTGAGGATCCAGAGCATCCAGATAAAGTGTATAGAGTCAAAAAGGCTATGTATGGCCTTCATCAAACCCCAAGAGCATGGTATGGTACTTTGTCTACATACTTGGTGGACAATGGATTCAAGAGGGGCACCATAGATCAGACACTGTTTACAAAGAAGAAAGGCAAGGATGTGTTGCTTGTGCAGGTCTATGTTGATGATATCATTTTTGGGTCTACTTATCCAAAGATGAGTGAGGATTTCTCCAAGCTTATGACAGACAAATTCAAGATGAGTGCTATGGGGGAGATGAACTTCTTTCTTGGTTTACAAGTTCAGCAGAAAGAAGATGGTATCTTCATCTCCCAGGATAAATATGTTGCTGAGATCTTGAAGAAATTTGGCTTTTCTCCGCATGAAAAGAGGGCTACTACTCCTATGGATAGAGAACACCCTTGGGGAAAGATTGGAGATGGGAAAGATGTTGATGTCATGCACTATAGATCCATGATTGGATCCTTGATGTATCTTACTGCCTCCAGACCTGATATCATGTTTGTTGTGTGTGCTTGTGCACGCCATCAAGTGACTCCCAAAGAGTGTCACCTTTATGCTGTGAAGAGGATCTTTAGGTACCTAAGATGCTATTCTGGTCTTGGTTTGTGGTACCCAAAGGATTCACCATTGGAGCTGATTGCATATTCAGATAGTGATTATGGAGGTGATAAATTTGACAGGAAATCCACAACTGGTGGATGTCAGTTTCTTGGGAGCAGGTTGATCTCTTGGCAATGCAAGAAACAAACAGTGGTGGCTAATTCTACAACTGAAGCTGAATATGTGGCTACAGCTGCTTGTTGTGGCCAAGTGTTGTAGATTCAGAACCAGCTGTTGGACTATGGGTATAATTTCATGCATACCAAGATATTTGTTGACAATAATAGTACTTTATGCATCATTAAGAATCCTGTACATCATTCTAAAACTAAACACATAGAAATTAGACACCATTTTATAAGAGATTGCTTTGAGAAAGGTTTAATACAACCAGATAGGGTTGACACTGAGGAAAATGTGTCAGATTTAAACCTTTTGATGCTGGGAGATTTCAATACTTGGTAACAAGTATTGGAATGGTCAATCTCACATAATATGTGTTTTGGAGTCTTTTTGTAAAAGTATGTACAGGATGATGCATTATTATTGGTCTTATTGACGATTTAGATTTTCCACTATATTTTTCTAACACTGACAAAGGTTGCTTGAACGCTAATAAGTGTTTTTGCAACGTTGTCAGCAATATAATTGTCTAACGCTGACAAAGCTTTCCTCAACGCTGTTATGTGTTATCGGGGCGTTGTCAGCAACAATGTTAGTTTTGTGGTTTTCAATCTAAATGTGCAGATGGGGTTAGCAGTATACCATTGGATACAGAGTTGCTTATGGATCAATGGAGAAGCATTTGGACAAGTTTTTATTTATGGATGATGGTTGGAATGTTTCATTCCTATCTTGACATAAATTTTTTATGTTCATGCATGATTTTAGCAAACTTTTTGTATCATAGTTTAAGGGGAGGTTTTAGGAACCTTTAGGATGTTTGGGTATCCATATGATACTCTTACCATAATTCTAGATTGTGTCCACAGGTGAGTATGAGTTAGTTTTACTAAATCATGAGGCACTGTAGCATGCAAAGTTGATATACTATGCATGCTGCCAAGACATTTTTGGCCTAGAATTGGTTGTGGTCTGTTGGGAGACTTGGGAATGATTTTGTTATGGGATTTACCTGGGAGTAACAAGGATTCTATAAGGTAACTTGGTTGTTAAGAGTTTTGGTTAGAAAGGGACACTAGAGGACTGTTATGTCTATCTTGCTTATGCAGGTGTGCATAACTGGACAGTGCTTGCCGCCCTATAATAATTTTCAGCTTTTGGTTATCTTCTCTAGGATAAATTACTTGTTAAGGTCATTTTTCACTTTTTAAAATATTTTATTTTTGGACGCTGACAAGAATTTTCCAAGCGTTGTTGTGACCAAATTGGACGCTGACATGGCTATAGGCAAACGTTGACAAGATTATAGCCGTTGGGCGTTGATAGGTTATTTTTTACCGTTGACACTCAATGGGACCCACTGATATCGCTCATTTATACGAGTTTTTCATAGCGATATTTGTTATGTTTTGTGTCCTAAACGTAATGGATAGACCCCATATTGCTTATATTTTGTGAAAAGTGTGTTTTGTAGGTTCTCAACTCACCATGTCTTACCGACAAGAAAGAGTTGATTCACCTTGAGGGTACGGCTCTTGGTGTGACACATCAAATCCGTTGATGGTTGCCAGGTTACCCAAAACTGGATGGTTTTCACTTGCCATGGTCCTAGATTGAAAAGTGGCTAATCCAAGGGGGTACGGCTCTTGGTAAAGATTTTATCAAATCCGTTGATAGTTGTAATAGCTTGCTTAAAGCTATAGGGTGTTCAATTCACCGATGCTTCATTGCTAAGAATTGGCGAGTCCAGAAGGGTACGGCTTCTGGTAAAGACATATCAAATCCGTTGACGGCTGTGATGGTTTGCCTAAAATCATCAGGGTACCCCCACTCACCATTGATTCACGTTCTAAGAGTTGGGCTGGGTTCTAGTCTCCCAGGGTGATGCTTATTCCACCAGAAAGACTGGCTAGCCCAAGAGCGAGCAGCTACTTGGTAAAGGCTCATCAAATCTGCTCATGTTGCTGTAAAGATTTGGGACAAAAAGGGGCTAAGCAAAACAAATCAGGGAAATCAATACCAGCCTCGGAACAAGAGTTGCGCCGCAGGACATACCTGTTGCGGCGCAACAGAAGTTGCTACAGTTCATGGTTTTTGCGGAACAAGAATTGCGGCGCAAGACTCTGTAGTTGCGGCGCAACTAAAGAAGCTACAGGACTGGGCACTTGCGGAACAAGAGTTGCGGCGCAAGACCTAACAGTTGCGGCGCAACTGGTCTTTTTGCAGTTACAAACTCTGTTTTTATTTCCTCATTAAGGGGGAAGCTAAAAAGTAAGTGGACATCATGGGACATTATTGCTAGACGTTTTTTTGATGTCCCAGGAGGAGTATTTAAGGAACACAGCATCATACAACATCCATATATATCATCATACACTCAACATCCATATTACACACATCCATTCTTGAAGATATAATTCAAGAATCATCATCATCAAGCTTTAGCATAATTTTCATTATCATCATAAGTTTCTATTGAACAATTGTTATTTCAAGTTTTTACTTTGTTACTTTGAAGATCATTGGAACCTCTTTCTTAAGTTGGTATTCATTTTCTATCATTTTAATAGCAAGATTAAAGTATGTCTTTTACATATTCAATTGTGTTTGTTACAATCATGAGTAGCTAATTTCTTTATACGTTTGCTTGGATTATGTGATGTTTATGTGTTAGATTTTGGGTTGGAAATTCGATTGATTTGTTGAGATTAATTGGGGATCCGTTTGGGTTAATAACTTAATTATCTTGTCAAAATTGTTTATACTCTTGTTTGGTAATCTAAAAACGGGTATTCGAAAGGAATCCGTAATTTTTACTAAAATAGGAACGAATTAATCGGCCTGTCTTTAGTTGATTATAAGTGAATGATATTCGAAAGGAGTCATTGACAACAATTTTAATAAGTAGATATTCACACAAACGCTAGCTACTAAATTAAGAGAAATCGGTTTAGGAGTTAGTAAGCTATTCGAAAGGAAGCTTATAAATTAATTCTCACTTATCAGCTTGAAACTTTATGCACTATTACTTGAGGTGTTAACGGTATTCGAAAGGAATCGTTGCATGGTTAGGTAATTGGAGAAATCCGGTATTCGAAAGGAACTTAGGATTTTACATTAGAAGTTTATCGATATTTTCATACCTAAGGAATAACTCATAGTCATTCACGGTTCAAGCAAGCGTATCTTTTATCCATATTTGAAATCTTGAATATTTTCACTGTTTTTATAAGCAAGTCTTCACTAAGACTAAAACCAATTTGTTACTCGTTACGCATTTTTACTTACTAATATTTCAACTATAAATAGTCCCTGTGTTCGAACCCGATATTTGCTAACACTATTTTACAATTGACAAGGGTACACTGCCCGTGTTATAATCTAGTAAAGGTTAATTTTGGGAAAACTAGATTTTACGCATCAAGTTTTTGGCGCCGCTGCCGGGGACTTGATTTAGTTGAATATTTTTCACGGGTATTGTTGTTTGTGTTGTGATTTTCAGGATTATTGATTGTGTATGTACTTGAGATCCCAAGGGAAACAAGTGCAAAGTCCTCTTTCGGATCCGGAAAAACTTTTGAGGAATCGGGGTTTAGGAGCAGCCGCTTCGGTAGTTTATAGTGAAAGCATATCCTCCGAAAAGGAAGTTGAACCAGTTTTTGAAGAAGAAATGACAGACAACGACAACGATGATGATGATATTAGACTAGAAAACAATCCACCCAATCCTTTTGACATACCGATGATCGATAGGAATAGGATGGTACCACAGACGAATGGGTCGGCCATTGTGGCACCGGATTTGGGGGATGACTTTTCCGTTAAAGGTCATCACTTAAAGATGATTCAAGATAGTACTTTTGACGGACATTTCAAGTCCGACCCGCACAAGCATGTGGCGAGTTTCATGGAGACATGTAGAATGTTTCGATATGGAGCGGGTCACGAGGAAAGCGTTATGCTAAGTTTGTTTCCATCGTCTCTCACGGGAGAGGCGAAAACATGGTTTAATGAATTAGAGCCGGGTACGATTAGAACTTGGGAAGAAATGAGGGAGCTTTTTGTAACAAGATTTTTTCCACCCATCTTGCGCAGGAAGCTATTGAACCAAATCCGTTCTTTTCAACAATGGGACAACGAGACCATAACAAGTGCTTGGATTAGGCTTAAGGAATTGTTAAGGAACTGCCATGGGCACGAGTTAGATAAAGATGAAGTTATTGATATCTTCTACTACGGTTTGGATAGTCGTTCTCAACATGACTTGGATTTAGCGGGTGGTGGCAGTTTCTTATACAAGTCACCAAACGAGGCTCACCGAATGATGGAAGACCAAGTTCAAGCTCATATTGCTAGGGATCGGATTAATAGGAATAGGAGAACCAGAGGAACGGTAAACCAAGTTGAAGAAGGAGGTAGTAGTGGTAGCAACAAAGAAGTGGTGAACGAGATTAAAGCCTTGGGTAAGGAAATGAAAAGCCGAATGGATCGTTTGGAGAAAGATGTACACTTAGTGAAAAACGGTTGTGGGAAATGCGGGGGACCTCACTACACGGATGATTGTGAGCCGAAATCTGAGGAGGCTAACTATGCCAACTATGGGTATCAAAACCGGGGAAATAGTGGGTATGGAAATAAGAATCAGGGAAACAGAAATGAGGCGAGATTTCAACCCAATCACTCGAAACAAAAGGAGGGCACCGAACAGAATTTTGAGGAAATGATGAAAGATTTTGTCTACTCTCAAAAAGCAGCTAATGATATGATGGCTAACTCCATGAAAGGATTCACCGCAAAATGGGAGCAAAACCAACGGAACACCCAAGCTAACATGCAAGACTTGGAGCGAAAATTTGAAAGATTAAGTGAAAAGTTTTCGAACCGACCACCGGGTCAAATGCCAAGTTCAACCCAACCAAATCCGAGGCAAAATCAAAACAACACCGGAGGATCATCGAACCAAGGGTCGAAGTATGTACCACCAAATAATCGTGATGAGCATGTGAACGTTGTGGAGACTAGGTCTGGACCTAAGTATGGGGGGAACCGAGAATTGGTGCTAAATAAAGACAAAACAGGGAAAACAGCTGAAACAGACAAGTTGCGCCGCAATAGTAGGGACTTGCGCCGCAACTCGTCATCCGAAGGAAACCCAATTGTCAATGACCAACCACTTGCGCCGCAAGAGGATGGAGTTGCGCCGCAACTGGTGGTCCGAGATTTCAAAATGAGCCAGGAACCCATAGATAGTGATTCGGACGACGAGGAAGAGATAGAAATGGAGTCGAGACCTGGGAAGGAACCAAAGGGTGATAATAAAGGAAAAGAGCCGGAAATCGAACAAAAAGGGCCATATAAGCCACATATCCCATATCCGCATAGACTTCGAAAAGAAAAGAAAAAGGAACAATACGGGAAATTCATCGAGTTAATGAAGACTGTTAAGATTAATGTTCCCTTAGTTGATCTTATTGCGGGTATGCCAAATTATGCAAAGTTCATGAAGGAACTTGTGAGTGGAAAAGGTGATTACATGGAGAAAACCACCGCATTCTTAAATGCCGAATGTTCAGCAATTGTGAAGAGATCTATTCCACCGAAACTTGAAGATCCCGGAAGTTTTCTCTTAACTTGCACTTTTAATGATAAACTTACTTTTAGTGCATTAGCGGATTTAGGGGCAAGCATTAACTTAATGCCCTACTCTATTTACACTAAATTGTCTTCAAGTGTTTTAACCCCAACACGTATGAGTATAAGATTGGCCGATCGATCTTATCAATATCCATTGGGTATTGCCGAAAATATGCTCATACGGGTCGGAGAATTTTTATATCCCGTGGATTTTGTTATTCTTGAAATGGAGGAGGATGAAAAAGTTCCTCTCATTTTGGGTAGACCATTTTTAAACACCGCGGATGCTATCATACGGGTTCGGGATACCGAAATTTCTTTGGGTTTGGGCAATGAAAGGGCAACATTTTCTTTGAAGCAAGCAATGAAACATTCATATTCTACAGATGAATCTTGTTTTAGAATAGATGTTCTAGATGAAGCAGCTTATGACCTTGATTGGGAAGGCATTTTGGAAGCAGAGGCGGAAATGGAAAGGCTGAATTCCATTGTTAAAGAAGAGGCGAATGAAGAGGGAAGCTCGGATGAAGTGAAGGAGTTGGTGGTTAACGACGGGGAGAGGATCAAGACTTCTATTGAGGATCCTCCGAAGGATTTGGAACTTAAGCAATTGCCAGCACATCTCGAGTATGCATTCTTAGATGGTAATTCTAGTCTCCCAATTATTATTTCGTCTTCACTTTTGGAAGACGAAAAGATTAAATTACTAACGGTCCTTAAAAGCCATAAAAAGGCTTTCGCTTGGCGTATTTCTGATATTCCGGGTATAAGTTCTGATTTTTGTAAACATAAAATTAACTTTTTAGATGATGTAAAACCTGTTGTCCAAAGACAACGGAGACTTAACCCGAATATGCAGGATGTGGTCAAGAAGGAAATTGTTAAACTTTTGGATGCAGGTATAATTTACCCGATAGCGGATAGCCCCTGGGTTAGTCCGGTACATTGTGTGCCCAAGAAAGGTGGAATGACTGTGGTGTTGAACGAAAAGAATGAATTGGTACCGACAAGAACAGTGACGGGCTGGAGGGTTTGTATCGATTATAGAAAGTTAAATGAGGCGACTCGAAAGGATCATTTTCCATTGCCATTTATGGATCAAATGATAGAAAGGTTGGCGGGGAACGAGTTTTATTGTTTCCTTGATGGTTTCTCGGGTTATTTTCAAATTCCAATTGACCCCGAGGACCAAGAGAAAACAACATTTACTTGTCCTTTCGGCACCTTTGCTTATAGACGGATGCCATTTGGGTTATGTAATGCACCGGGAACATTTCAGAGGTGTATGATGGCGATTTTTCAGAATATGATTGAGAATTCCATGGAGGTTTTTATGGACGATTTTTCGGTTTATGGGAGTTCATTTGATGGTTGTTTAGAAAGTTTAGATAAGATGCTAGCACGGTGCGAAGAAACAAATTTGGTGCTTAATTGGGAAAAATGCCATTTCATGGTGAAGGAAGGAATAGTATTGGGGCACAAAATTTCTAAGGCGGGAATTGAGGTTGATAGAGCAAAGATTGAAGTTATAGCAAAGTTACCACCTCCAACGAACGAGAAATCAGTTAGAAGCTTTCTAGGACACGCGGGGTTTTATAGGCGGTTTATTAAGGATTTTTCAAAGATAACTAGGCCGATGACTCGTTTGTTAGAGAAGGATACAAAGTTCGAATTTTCGGAGGATTGTATGAAGGCATTTGAATTGTTGAAGGAAAGATTAACGAACACACCCATTCTAATCTCGCCAAATTGGGATTTACCTTTTGAGTTGATGTGTGACGCGAGCAATTTTGCGGTAGGGGCGGTATTGGGTCAAAGGATTGAGAAACATTTTAGGCCGATTTATTTTGCAAGCAAGACATTGAACGAAGCTCAGCAAAATTATACCACTACCGAGAAGGAGTTACTAGCTGTTGTGTTCGCGTTCGATAAATTTCGGTCTTATTTGGTATTGAGTAAAACGGTAGTGTTCACGGATCACTCGGCCTTGAAGTTTCTGTTTTCAAAGTTGGATGCGAAGCCGAGATTGATTAGGTGGATCTTACTTTTGCAAGAATTTGATGTGGAGATCCAAGATAAGCGGGGTAGAGAAAATGTGGCTGCGGATCATTTGAGCCGTTTGGAGAATCCGAGACTTGGAGCTTTGAATGAGGAGGATATTCGAGACACCTTTCCGGATGAAAGATTGGCATTTGTTGGAAAAGCAGTTGGTGAACGGGGTCCTTGGTACGCCGACATAGCCAATTATTTAGCGGGTGGAGTCGTTAGTAGATTGCTTACTTATCAACAACGGAAAAAGCTATACTCGGATGCCAAGTATTACTTTTGGGAGGAGCCGTTTCTATTTAGAATGTGTGCCGATGGAATGGTGAGAAGGTGTGTTTATGGAGCCGATACAAGGCGAATTCTCGATGAATGTCACCATGGTCCAACGGGAGGACATTATGGTCCAACCGTGACGGGAAAGAAGGTGTTTGATGCAGGTTTCTATTGGCCTACTATTTTTCAGGAAGCACGCACCTTAGTGAGGACATGTGATTCGTGTCAAAGGCAAGGAACGGTTACAAAACGAGACGAGATGCCGCAACAAAGTATACAAGTGTGCGAAGTGTTTGATATTTGGGGAATTGATTTCATGGGGCCGTTTAAACCGTCGAACAAAAATGTCTACATCTTGGTGGCGGTGGATTATGTATCAAAATGGGTCGAGGCAAAGGCACTACCTACTAATAATGCTAACGTTGTTATTGAATTTTTGCGAAGCTTGTTTTGTAGGTTTGGCATGCCAAAAGCTTTGATAAGTGATCGGGGAACCCATTTTGCAAACGCCCAAATGGAGAAAGTTTTGAAAAGATATGGGGTACAACACCGGTTTTCGACTTCCTACCACCCTCAAACAAGTGGGCAAGTCGAAAATACCAATCGGGCGATTAAACGGATTTTGGAAAAGACGGTCAACAATAATCCGTCTTTATGGTCAAAGAAATTGGATGAAGCATTATGGGCATTTAGGACAGCTTACAAGACTCCGATTGGGACCACCCCGTTCAAGATGCTATATGGGAAAACGTGTCATTTACCCATGGAGATAGAGCATAAGGCGTATTGGGCGCTTAAAGAATGTAGCATGGATTTACTAGCTAGTGGCGAAACTAGATTTTTACAACTCCATGAGCTAGACGAGTTAAGATGGAACGCATACGAGAATTCCGCTCTTTATAAGGCAAGAACTAAGATGGTCCATGATTTGAAAATTAGGCGGAAAGAGTTTAAGGAAGGGGACAAGGTGCTTTTGTTTCAATCAAAGTACAAATTTAAAGCACCTAAGTTGAGATCAAAGTGGACGGGTCCGTATTTGGTGAGACGGGTCTTTTCGAGTGGATATGTGGAGTTAGAAACGGATGAGGGCGGATCATTTATTGTTAATGGTCAAAGAGTCAAGCTATATCATGAGGAAGATGAGGAGAACGGTATGACGATGGAGGATGGGTTTTACCCGTTCTAGATTCTCGGCACAACGAGGAGTCAAGCTCATGACTCGAGAAAAAAAAAAAAACGAGCATTTCCGGATTAAACCCCGGTTTGTTGTATCATTTTTCTTTTAACTTCTCTTATTTTGATTATTTTTACTGACTGTAGTTATTTTTAGGAGTTTTTATAGTATGCTTTAGTATTAGTGTTTAAGTCATTTAGAAGGAAAAATCTCGGATCAAGAGTTGCGCCGCAACTCCCCTGTCTTGCGCCGCAACTAGATTGCGTGTATACAGTTGCGCCGCAGCTCCTATGTCTTGCGCCGCAAGACGTTCAGGTGTGGATAAAAATCAGTTTCTTATCTTTTAAAAACCCTAACACCTATTTCTTTTCTCACACACTTATAGCGGCGCAGCAAACACACAAAAACACACACTAATCTCCATCTTCGAATTTTCATCAAATCTTTTCTTAAAAATCAATCAATCCATTCATGAGGAGATCGGTATGTTGTATATTCCTTTTAAATTCTTAATTTTAGTTTTAATTAGGGTTCTTGATGTACAATTAATTTGGGGGAAAGTTTTTAATTAGGGTTCTTTAGTATTAAGATTAGTTAATTAGTAACATAAGTTAATTAGGCCTAATATCGTTTAGTGTTAGGATTTTTTAGGTTTAGATTTGGTCTTTTTGGGGTTCCTTGTTGCTGCAGTTTTTGCCCAGAAAACACCCAGTTGCGCCGCAAGAGGGAAGAGTTGCGGCGCAAGACAGAGCCCGAGACAGGAATAATAGGATTCTAACTATGTAGTTTTGTTTCGTTGTTGTTGTTGTTTGTTTTTGTAGGGCAAACGTCAAGCTGTTGAGGAGCCAGAGATGGGAGAATCATCCAGAGCACCTCGAGTGACCCACTCATCGGTTCCATCCGCTGAATCCATGCTCATGAGACAAGAAGTGCACCCTTGGCTAAAATGGCCGGGATGCACAGCTGATGAAAAGATCCGGTTTAATAACAATTTGGCCTTGCTTCAGAATAAATCGGTTCATCCCCCGAAGTTCTTAGATTGGGGTATGCTAGATAACTTGGGAATAACTGCTGAGTTGAATCCGTTGTTAACTACTCAGTTTATAAGCAGGGCAGGGGCGCCACCTTTTGAGGTGGACGTTTGGAGGAGAGCATTTAGTGTCCGGGAGAAAATTTATCGAGAACTCTGTCTCGAGTTTTACTCTACTTTGACAGTTGACCAGGTTCCGGATCAAAGTCATGAAGTTTATGGTGCCGAGATAATTCAGTTTCGGTTAGGGGGGCGAGCTCATGAGGTCACCCTACCACAGTTTGGGTATTTGGCGGGTTTATTCACGGAAGCTGAATATTTGGATAAATCCAATATGCCAAAGTATATTTGTGAGGGAAGTTGGGACTGGAATGAAATTCGGGGTAGGAAAGATGAGGTATGGTTTGATTTGTCCGGACATAGGCCTCACGCACGCACCAACAAAGCAAACAATCTGACGGATCCGATACTTAGAGTGCTTGAAAAAGGTATCTCTAATTCATTCTTGCACCGATTTCAGCATCAGGACAAGGTGTATCTTGATGATTTGTGGCTTTTGTTTTTCTTCGCAAAGAGGGACCCGACTCAGTTTGTGAATGTCCCGTGGGCATTGGTTGAGTATATGAGCGATAAAGGGTCAGGACGACAAGCTGTAGGGCCTATGGTTTGTGGCCACTTTATTACGAGGATTGCGAGGAATTTGGGTATTCTAAATCAGGCGGGGATTCAAAGGTGCGGTACACCGGTGGGATGGAAGACGTTTACAATGAATGATTTGCAACGAGCAAATATTGTAACCGCAAACCGAGTGTATGTTGGTCATGTGCAAGAGGAGGAGGGAGACGATGCTGAGGAAGAGTATGAGGAAGAAGCGGGTAATGCAAACGCAGCAGGAGCAGTTCCCCCACAACCTGGGCAGTTTGATTTTAATCCTATGATGCAGGAATTGTATAGGATTGGGCACCGAATGGATGAGACATATGATGAGGTTCATCAGCTCAGAACAGAGGTCGAGAGGACCCGCTCAGATTTGCACCAGTTTGGGGATTACACGCAGTACCACATGCAGCGATACCAGCCCATGTGGGATTATATGGCCACTTCCCAGTATCATGTGCAGAATTCCGAGGCAGCAAGCGGGTGGACTGAATACAACCCACCTCCCATGTGGTACCAACCACCACCTTCGGATGATGAGTGAAGAAGTTGAAGCCGTTTGTGGGGCTTCGTTGATTGTTGTTGTACTTTTTCTTTTCCCTTTTATTTTTCAAATTTTATTTTAATTTCCCTTTTAGTTAGATTTTCTTTTGATGGAACACATTAGGGACAATGTGTTACTCAAGTATGGGGGGGTGAGTCGGGAAATTAGTTAGTTTTGTCCCCTATAACGTTTATTTTAGTCCCATTTGAGTCATTTAGAGTCTTACAAAAAAAAAAAAAAAAAAAAAAAAAAAAAAAAAAAAAAAAAAAAACCACATTACGGTTTGAGTCGGATTTGCTTAGGGACAAGCAAATGCTTAAGTATGGGGGGGTTTGATATCGCTCATTTATACGAGTTTTTCATAGCGATATTTGTTATGTTTTGTGTCCTAAACGTAATGGATAGACCCCATATTGCTTATATTTTGTGAAAAGTGTGTTTTGTAGGTTCTCAACTCACCATGTCTTACCGACAAGAAAGAGTTGATTCACCTTGAGGGTACGGCTCTTGGTGTGACACATCAAATCCGTTGATGGTTGCCAGGTTACCCAAAACTGGATGGTTTTCACTTGCCATGGTCCTAGATTGAAAAGTGGCTAATCCAAGGGGGTACGGCTCTTGGTAAAGATTTTATCAAATCCGTTGATAGCTGTAATAGCTTGCTTAAAGCTATAGGGTGTTCAATTCACCGATGCTTCATTGCTAAGAATTGGCGAGTCCAGAAGGGTACGGCTTCTGGTAAAGACATATCAAATCCGTTGACGGCTGTGATGGTTTGCCTAAAATCATCAGGGTACCCCCACTCACCATTGATTCACGTTCTAAGAGTTGGGCTGGGTTCTAGTCTCCCAGGGTGATGCTTATTCCACCAGAAAGACTGGCTAGCCCAAGAGCGAGCAGCTACTTGGTAAAGGCTCATCAAATCTGCTCATGTTGCTGTAAAGATTTGGGACAAAAAGGGGCTAAGCAAAACAAATCAGGGAAATCAATACCAGCCTCGGAACAAGAGTTGCGCCGCAGGACATACCTGTTGCGGCGCAACAGAAGTTGCTACAGTTCATGGTTTTTGCGGAACAAGAATTGCGGCGCAAGACTCTGTAGTTGCGGCGCAACTAAAGAAGCTACAGGACTGGGCACTTGCGGAACAAGAGTTGCGGCGCAAGACCTAACAGTTGCGGCGCAACTGGTCTTTTTGCAGTTACAAACTCTGTTTTTATTTCCTCATTAAGGGGGAAGCTAAAAAGTAAGTGGACATCATGGGACATTATTGCTAGACGTTTTTTTGATGTCCCAGGAGGAGTATTTAAGGAACACAGCATCATACAACATCCATATATATCATCATACACTCAACATCCATATTACACACATCCATTCTTGAAGATATAATTCAAGAATCATCATCATCAAGCTTTAGCATAATTTTCATTATCATCATAAGTTTCTATTGAACAATTGTTATTTCAAGTTTTTACTTTGTTACTTTGAAGATCATTGGAACCTCTTTCTTAAGTTGGTATTCATTTTCTATCATTTTAATAGCAAGATTAAAGTATGTCTTTTACATATTCAATTGTGTTTGTTACAATCATGAGTAGCTAATTTCTTTATACGTTTGCTTGGATTATGTGATGTTTATGTGTTAGATTTTGGGTTGGAAATTCGATTGATTTGTTGAGATTAATTGGGGATCCGTTTGGGTTAATAACTTAATTATCTTGTCAAAATTGTTTATACTCTTGTTTGGTAATCTAAAAACGGGTATTCGAAAGGAATCCGTAATTTTTACTAAAATAGGAACGAATTAATCGGCCTGTCTTTAGTTGATTATAAGTGAATGATATTCGAAAGGAGTCATTGACAACAATTTTAATAAGTAGATATTCACACAAACGCTAGCTACTAAATTAAGAGAAATCGGTTTAGGAGTTAGTAAGCTATTCGAAAGGAAGCTTATAAATTAATTCTCACTTATCAGCTTGAAACTTTATGCACTATTACTTGAGGTGTTAACGGTATTCGAAAGGAATCGTTGCATGGTTAGGTAATTGGAGAAATCCGGTATTCGAAAGGAACTTAGGATTTTACATTAGAAGTTTATCGATATTTTCATACCTAAGGAATAACTCATAGTCATTCACGGTTCAAGCAAGCGTATCTTTTATCCATATTTGAAATCTTGAATATTTTCACTGTTTTTATAAGCAAGTCTTCACTAAGACTAAAACCAATTTGTTACTCGTTACGCATTTTTACTTACTAATATTTCAACTATAAATAGTCCCTGTGTTCGAACCCGATATTTGCTAATACTATTTTACAATTGACAAGGGTACACTGCCCGTGTTATAATCTAGTAAAGGTTAATTTTGGGAAAACTAGATTTTACGCATCACCCACCCAGTTGTTACTTTTTGACATATTTTCAAGCCGTAATTTTAGGAGTTGTTACTTTCATTTAATGCATGAGATAACTTATAACTTTTTCAATATTTTCATGATTGATTTTTGAAAATCTTTGCCTATTTTTGGGCAAATCACATGCATTCTTTTTCTCCTATAAATTTGGCTCCTATTTTAAACAGTGTATCTATAATTCTTGTCTCACAATTTTCTCTTATCAACTTCATCTTCTTCACTTAAAATTAACAGCTTTCATCAATGGCACCAAAGTTTAAACCAACAGAATTGGAATTGGGGTTCAGATCCCAGCACAACATGATTGCTTATCTTGAAGCTGATGATGCTCTGTTTCCCCAATACACACAAATGGTGGCGTATTTGAACGCATCCCCATTAAGGTATGCTCTTTCTCATGCACCACTCATTCCAGTCACACACATTAAGCAGTTTTGGAACACTGTCAGTTCCTCAAAAGTTAATGGAGTGACCACATTGACTTCTATTGTTCATGGGAGACCTTGGGTGGTTACTGAGGCTTTGGTACGCCAAGCCTTGCATCTTGATGATGCTGATGGTATAGCCACCCTTCCCATAAATGAAATAGAACAAGGGCTTAGGGCTTTGGGATATCCTTTTCTTGATGAAGGTACTCTAAATAAGTATCATAAGCAGGAATTTCCCCCATCCTGGAAGTACCTCATACATGTCCTCCTTCAATGTTTGAGTCCCAAATGCACTGCACACAATGAGATCAATAGATCAATTGCTAGTGCTATTGTGTGCATTGCAACAGGGCAAAAATTTAACTATTCTAAAATGATTTTTGAGGGGATGTGTAAAAACAAGGGGACAAAAATGACTTTAGCTTATCCCCGTTTTCTGCAAATGGTTTTTGATGTTCAAGGTTACTGCTCAAGGGATCATAATGATTTTTATAAGATCCCTGAGCAAAAGAAAGCTATTTTTATGAAGATGAACTCACCACCCCATAGAGACCTACCTTTAACCCAAGCCATGCTTGCTATTATTGCAGCAGCACAACCCCAACCAGACCCCCAACCTCAAATTGACCCTCAACCACAACTTGAACCAATTCCTGAACCTTTACCTTCACCTGAACAAATGCAAATTGACTCAGAATCCTTCAACGCTGACACACTCAATGTTGGCATTGATGTGCCTATTTCCAACGCTGACACACAACCTTCATAATCCCAAACACCCCTTAACCAACCCACATCCACCCATTCTTCCACACCATCTTCCACACCCCCTGAATATAGGTTGATGAAACGCCAAAGGATCACTGGAGTGTTCTCCTCTGGTGGTCCTAGCCATAACGCAGAGAGAACCACCACCACAAGTGTGGCTGGTGCCCTGGATGAGGCTGGGACTATTGGTTCTGGCTTAGATGCTGGCCAAGGCAGTCCCACCATCATTAAGTCCTCATCCATGCCCAATGAATCTGACTTGGGAGGTCAAATCCCCATTTTAGAAGAGGGCATACTGGAACCAATGACTCTTATGGAATTGACGGCAGTCTGCATTAGCTTGCAAAAGCAAAATGCAGACTTAGTACAAGTAGTCAGCTCACAAGGCCTTGAACTCAAGCAATTGAGGGAGAGGATTGTTGTTTTGGAAAGTGATCGTGCTAGGAGGGGTATGGAGGAATCTTCCAAAGGGGAGGAAGATCCAATAAATCTGAGTGATAAGGGCAGCCATGATGGTCAATCAATGGATGTTGCTGAGGCCCTTACAACTTTGAAGAAACAAACAGGTTTTGATATGTCCTTAATCTCTCCCACAAACTTAAATTTATCATTTACAGCTATGTTGAGAGAGGTTACACAAGGCGCTGAGGGAAGATATTTGAGCGTTGACAAGGAAAATTTGGACGTTGATAGAAGTATTTTGGGCGCTGATAGGACAAATTTGGGCGTTGACAAACCTGCATGAAGGTGATGTATTCCAGTCATCATCTATCATCAAGGAGGTTTCTACTCAGGTATTACCATCTACCTTACCAACCATTGCACTATCAGATAAGGGTAAGGGTATAATGGTAGAGGAGATTGTTCCAAAGGATGCAGCTCAAGTTGAATTTGATAGAAGATTGGCTGCACAAATCATGGAACATGATGAAAAGGAAAAGTCACCATTTGTTGTGACTTCTGAAGAAGGAAGTGATGGAGCTAGCTTAGACTCAAGTGTGATGATTATAGAACCTGAAAGGCTTAAGTATGGGGATGAGTTGGCCAAAGAGAAGCTGAGAGAGTTGAAATTGCAGGTTGACTTTGACATGCCAGAGGTGGTTCAAATGTACAATGCTTGGGAAGAAAGGTGCATGGATAATCCAGACTTGACCATTTCAGATCAAATATGGGGTTTGGAGCTTCTTCTTAGAGTTCAGAAGGATTGCCAGGTAATTTTGAAACACAAGGCAAGCAATATTCTCTCAGAGTTGAAAAGGGATAGAAGGGAGCTCTACTTTATGTTGCTCAAATGTCATGGAGTTGGATGGACATATCAGAAGTTGAAGGCTTTGACATTTGATGAGTTGGAAAACAGGGCTTATCCCATTTGGGTGAGAGTGCAGGAAGCAAACACTCTCAGACTTCTTTCAGATGAAAGAAAGGAGGAACTTGCAGAAGAAATGGAACTTAAGAAAGCTATGATTGTTCCCAGGCCAGTGAAGAAGGGAATTTCATTTGAGTTTCCAAAAGATATGGATCCACTATATCCAAGTGAAGCAGTTATAAGAAAGAGCCTCAAGCTCTCCCCTTTAGAATCTTCAGATATGGTGCAAGTGTTACCATTAGATTCCAGGAACCCAATTGTGAGCTATGAAGAAGATGAATGTGGGTTTTGGAAGATTGGCAGATTTAGAAAGGAGGTACACACTTTTACCACTCTCATATCTTTGTTTGCAAGTTATGATAGAGAAGACTTGGTGGACCTTTGGAGGTTGCTGGAGACCAAGTATGAGGCTAAAGCACCAACTTCAGCTAATGGAATAAAACTTTGGACCACATTCAAAAGAATGTGTGGACCAAAAGATGAGGATCCTGCAATTTGGAAGGATCTTGAAGATGACCTCAGTGGTCTTCAATGGAGGTTATATTCAGCTGCTGGTGTATACCATTTGAGCTCTACAAAGTTTGCTGAGTATTTACTTGTGGATGCTCAGTATTTCATATCCAAGGCTATTTTGGAGAAGATGAAGGACACTCAGCTGGAAATAGATTATTCAAGTGACGTGGCAAAAGATTTGATCAGATTTATTCATTACCAATATGAGAAGGTTTGTAAGATTCCTCCTAGTCCTTAATGCTTATTCAGAAACTTGATCATAAGAGTGGATATCAAGTTTAGGGGAGGATTGTTGGGAATAAATTAAGGCCAGATCACTTGAGCGCTGACAAGAACAAAACAAGCGTTGACAAGAACAAAACAAGCGCTGACAGCTCAAGTGTTGACAAGTTAAAGTCAAGCGTTGACACATTGAAGACAAGCACTGATGGAAGATATATTCTACACGTTTATTATATTCTAGAATACTTCTAGTAAGGATAGGAACGATAATGTATTTTCTATATTTATCTTTACCTAGAATAGCTGATACGTATATTATTGTACAAGGCTTCTTATGTCTATAAAAGAAGACCTTTAGGTTAATGTTTGATATAAGTTTTATATAAGTTTTCATTCGTAAACATCTTTCATTGTAAGCAAGTTTGATATTGATAATCAAAGTGAAAGTTTGTTTAGATCATTGTGTGTTCTTGTTTAAGTGTTAGATTCCGCATAACACTTAGATTCATAAAGCATATACAAAGGTTTCTCTATGTGTATTACTTGATCTAATCTCTTATACACAAAGCTAATCGATCTAAGTTTGGGATCAACATGGATGAGGGTGATACTAGTCCTTGAAGACTTAGTAGTCACTTTAGTCATGCTTAGGCTTTGCATTGGCTCCTTGAAGTCTTGGAATGCACTTTGCGGCTAAGGTACGTTTTCGTCCTTCCACACGCTCTATTGATCATTCTTTTGATCATTACTTGACTATGTGCTTGTTCTTGGCATCCTTGCCTTGAAATTTGTTCGTGGTATATGATTCTACTCTTATACCCTCTCAAACCTTTATTTCTTGGATACTTGACTCACTTCAGAGATGTAGAGTGAGTTAGTAGTAGCTTAAAGTATCAAGCATAATTTCCATGGTTTGCACCCACACGGTTAGTAGGCCCTCTATCATGTGTAATATGTGCAATTAAGCTCATCTCTAGGATGATTGATTAATCCCTTGAGATACCAAACTACTCAATAGGTTGTAGTTAGGATATTACACATTTGGAATTAAAATATTCCAAGGATTTTGTTATTATAAACCCTAACAATAGTAATTGTCCGATCATGTGGGAGAGAAAGTGAATCTATACTTTGCTCATTGTTTGAAATATCATTAAGACTACTTTTTAAAATGATCTTAATCTTTTTTACAAAATTGCTTGGTATGGTTCATTACCAAAGTCGTTTAGACCTTCGCCGGAAAGGCATGTCTTGAACCACTATAAATAACACAAGCTCTTCATTACTACTACTTGAAGATTGGCACTTGTCTCTTGAGCATTGATCTTAGTCTTGATTCACTCCCCTTTGTTTCTCTCTTATTTGCTTCTTTGCTACGAGTAATTGTTTCTCCGTTTCGGTCCCTTTCGATTTTGATTCAACTCATAATCCTTCATTAAAGCATTATCACCTAGTATTGAAGTGGTCCAATGATTTCCAAAAGGCTTAAGATATAGTTTAAGTATTTTAGAAAAACATGGTTTTAAAAATTTCTTTGTTTTTCCTTGTTAAAAACATGCCACTGCTGGTGGTTCTTTAATTGTCACGGTTCAAGCCACGGTCCATATTGATAAGGAACCACAGCCCCACCAGGTGACTAAAATAATCAGTTTTTATTAAAGAACACTATTTTAAAATAAACCCTCCTTTTCTTCTCCATAGAGGCGACGGGTTTCATCATTTCCACCATTGTTAAATCTTCAAAAGTTCTAAATCACTCAAGATTAATTGATTCCAAGTTATGGGTTTCACTCATCCCTCATCCAACATCAATTAATTATAATTAGTTTCATTCAATTTCAATTAATTTGTTCTAGGGTTCTTATTTTCATAATTGGGGATTTTTAAAATTAATATTGAATTAGAACCGTGCTAGGAATGTGGGTTGACATAGTTATATTGCTATGATTCCTTAGGTTCCAATTCATTGAGATTTCACTAAAACCCACTTGTAGAACAATCCAAATTTTGACTAAATATTTTTGGTTAAATGATGGAATTGATATGAACCCATGAACAAATTGGTAATTGCATTGTTAATGATTACCTAAAAATATTTTGAAAATCCTTTGTTCAAGTTCATGATTGATTTTACATAGCTCATATGTTATAGTCAATGATGAATCGAGTTCATTGTGAACATGGGAATGATAAGGATTAACTATTTGTTTGTCAAGAAATTGGCTAAACACATTCTCATGTTTTTTACTTTTTGTCACTATGTAACATAAGAGTGATTGGAACATTATTTGTTTTATGTTTAGGTACCTAATCATGCATTTGGAAACTCATAAAGATCATGAGAAAACTAGAGAGTACATGCCTAATCTTACTTCCTCATGTCAATCTCGTTTTCTCAAAAATACTTTTCGGTCTCTAGAATCTTGTAGTTTTCATGAAGGACGCATTGTCCCTTCTAATTTCCTGGGACTTAACTTCATTCGATTCATGTTCAAATCCATTGGCTTTGATTGCTTGCTTGATATTGATGAGCCAATCTTTCCTTCCCTTCTATTGGAATTCTTTAGCTCTTACTCATTAATGTGCATCAATAATGGTTTATCGATTAGATTTTCCATCAAGGGGAAAACCTTTGTATATACTCTTGAAGATTTGGAAAAATTCTCAATGTTCCATACAAAGGTTAATGTAGGTTAATCGATGCTTGGAGTATAAACTCTTTAGAATCAGCCTCTATCGATGCGCATTACGTGACCGAACTACCCTCTCCTTCGGACATTTCTTGTGCCATTGCCAAACCTCGTGAACATCCTATTCTTGGTAAACTTGAAGGAGAAATTTGTGCTCTCACTCCTTGGGAATTAATCACTAGCGATCTTAATGATTTTATGATCCCTTGGGCCAAAATCATTAGGGAAAACGCAATGTGTCTCATTGGTAACCGCAACTATGTGCCTGCTTGTGTTGCACATATGTTGTATTGTGTTGCAACTTCCACCCCTTACAACATTGCATTTTTCATAGCTAGAAGAATTAAATTTGTTCTTCTTAAGTCTCATTCAAGTCTTCCGTTTGCTATGATTCTCTCTCGCCTTCTTAGAAAAGCTCTCCTTAACTTTCCATCTTTAAATGCATCATCATTTTGCTTCGTTGATCGTGTTATGCTTCCCGTTGAAGGGAACCTTTCACTTGAGCCTAAACATGATTCAAATGAAGATGGAAATGTCTATCAAGAGAAATCTCACATCTTTAATGTCTCTTCTTTCAACTCTAATGACACTTTTCATCTACTATCTCTAAACTGTCATCTCTAGAAATTGATTCTGACTATTAATTCTATCTTAAGCATTGCCGTCTAGAGAACCTAAGGAAAGGATCAAGACAATAGAGAAATGTTCATGAAAGAAAGTGTGTTGAAGCATTGCTCATGGTTGTTACCACATGTGTATCTTGGACTTATTTATGTTTCTTGTTTTTAGGATTTGGTGTTTTCTAACTAATACTTTGTGTTTGGATTACTATATATTTTAATCCTAATTCGTTCATGATATCGATCTTTCGATGTGCATGACTTTGTGCAATTTATGTGTTAGTTAGCTTTCCAGATTTTGGTTAATAGTCTACTTTGGCTTGTAAAACCCTTGTGAAAAATATGGGCTTTTGAAAATTACTGGAAGTTCACTTTTCTAAGGCCACTGACCACGGTTCTTTAAAGACTGGTGGTTCCTTAGTGATAACGAACCTCATTCCTAGCTAAGGAACCGCAGGCTCTGGTTTGGACATAATCTTTTCTTTACACTGTTTTCTCTAAATATTTGTAAACATTGATGAAATTTTTGCTAAAAACCAGTTTTCTCCCAAACTAGCCTACCTAATTTCAGTGTTCATCAAAATGATTTTTAACCCATTACTAGTTTGGATCGTCCATTCTCCTTCTTAAACTTCCCTTGGTTGATCTTCTTCTTCATCCTCTAAAACCTTCTTCTAAACCTATACACACAACCATGGTGTCCACTAGATCATCAAACTCCTCCAAACAATCCTCATCCAAAAGAAACCTTAAGATCAAGATCAAGTTTCCCAAACTTGGTTCTTCATCTTTTCATACACCCAAGAATGAGATTTATCCTATTCTCATCTCTTCATCACCTTCACCACCTCTTGCTCCATGCAAGACAAGTTCAACTCATGGTACTAACCATTCACATGGTTCTACTTCCTCCTTATTCCAATCTAGGATGGATGATTGTCCTCACCTTTCACTACTAGTCCTCTCTTGGATGTGAACCCTCTACCTCTTCAAAGCATTCCTATTTTGAATGACATTGTTGAGCCATTTGTTACCTCACCTTTCACCCCACCAAATTCGCCCATTTCACCTTTGGATACTGTTATCATATAAGATTCAAGCTAACAAGAGGGTGATCCGGAGGATAAAAGTGATGGTTAGACATTTTAGAGAGAGAAAGTAAAACTTGAAAAGAGTGAGTGTATTTTAGAGAGAGAATGAAAATACAAAAAATGGGAATCCTCACCCCTCTATGGAAGTATGGAGGGGTATTATAGGCCTGACAAAGAGTGACTTTGAAAATTTAAGAATAATAGTCCCTCTGTGTCTTGCCTATTTAAATCTATTGTAATTCCGTAAATGGCGCTCACATTTTAGGGCTAACAGACACCATGCCTCCTCATCCTCCTCCTCCCTCAAACACTCCTCTTTTAGGTGTTCCCATTTCCAATGTCTTGGGTGATCCATACTTGTTTGACTATTTCATGCACAATGGAACCAATTGTCCTTGTTGCTTAAACAATTTCTATCTCATTGATATCCTTAGGTTGGAGATGATTAGGGCTCACATTAAGTTGCAAAGCTTCTTATGGAATTTATTTGCTAATCCTCCACCTCCTAGGAGATGAATGATGGTTTTCTAAAAATAAATGCTTTTAAAATAAAATCAAGCCAAGGAAGACTACCTATCAAGAACTAGTTTAGCTAACTTTGTAATAGTTAGTTGTTATTTCATTTCTTGTATTTCCTTTTCCTTCATGATTTTTCATGAGGATGTTTTATGGATTTAGTATTTGTGTGTTTTAACCTATCTGCTCACACTAATCAACTTCAATTTATTTAAAATTGAACTTTAATCTAGCACAACCTCTAAAACTTGACTAAAATTGGTTCAAAATGTTATCTAAATATTTTTTCACCTTTTTTCAAGACACTCTTTGTGAGTGTGCTGCCTTTTGTGCAACCAAAGCATAATCTAGTGCTAAGAGAGGTAAAAATCCAAGATTTGCAAAATTTTGAGTCTTATTTTTTTCTCAAAACTTTGTAAAATTGTATTTTCAAGTCCACTGTATGCGGCTCCTTAAAAGTCGCACGGTTACTTATATTTAAGGAACCGCAAGTTCTTTTAAAGCACCGCAGACAGCAAGCCAATATTTGGCTCGTTTTTGGTCTTTCTTCTTTGACCACTGTCCTTTTCAAGATTCTTACTTTGCCAATTTTGGCTAAACATTCCTTGAAACCTTTTCTTTTCATTTCAAATCTTTTCCTTGTCTAATTTGTTTAAATTTTCTTCTTTTGGGAGTTCTTCTTCTCATCCCTCACAATGTCTAACTCTTCTAATCTTAACCTTGACATCTCTTTGTCACAATCTTCTAAACCTAAAGCTTCTTCTATTTTAAGCTTTCCAAGAAACCAAAAATCTCGATTCGACCCGTTTGGATCAAGAAGAACAAGGATCATCATGATTTCTCTTCTCCGAAACCTTGCAAGACTTCCTCTTTCTCTCCTATTGTGTATTGGAATGAGACTTTCTCAATCAATATAATTATCGGAGAAAGAGAAGTTCTTCCACCACCACCTAAACCTTGCAACATAACTCCTCTCAACGAACTTTCTTCTTTCCCAAATCTCACTAGGCATTGTAAAAACATTTCTTATCCATTATCTCCCTCTCCACCACCGCCTTCTAATCTTGATGGTCCTCCCCCATCTAACGACTTTGTTTTGCATCATGGAAGATCGTGTGCTTGTTGTCAATTTCAACAAATTGAACTTGCTCATGTGTATGACAAGCTAAATTTTCTTGAATTTCTTCTCACTCGACTTCCTCTCACAATATTTGTTCCCGTGAACAAATCTTCGAATAATGCCTCGTCGCCTTTCTTTTCCAATTAAATCACATTTTGTGTTTTAGTTATTTGAGTCAATATAAAGTTAAGCAATCTTGGAGGATTATCACTACTAGAGTAGTTTATGCTTATGTTGTTTATTTGTTGTTTTAAATATTAATAGCTATATTTTTGCCTAATTAAAAAGATTCGTTGATGTATGTCTCTTCGAATTGAAAATGAGTTTAGTGTGCGACTCAGTCGTTCTTTGGTGGAAACAAAGTTGTGTCGTTGTAGTATATTAAAAATGTACAAAGACTTAAATGTAAATAACGTAAAAGTAAAAGTAAAATGACGTTAAAATAAATCTAAGTCTAATTAAAAGAAAGGGTGCAATATTTAAAAAATTTGGAAGTAAATGACGAGAAATTAAATAACGTAAAATTAAAGCGTGACGAAAATTAAAATTTGACAAAGTATTAAAATGAGAAATTAAAAATAAAATAAGACAAAATAGAAAATAACCCTACCATCGGAATGCATTCCGATCGGAATGCACTTACCTCCTGATCGGAATGATGATCGGAAACACCAGATCGGAATATGTCACCTTTTCAGATCGGAATAACCAAACAAAACCTCTGATCGGAATATGTATCGGAATCCACTAATCGGAATGCAACACTTGGTATGATCGGAATGTGGAGGAAATCCCCTTGGTCGGAATGCTACAAACCACACCCTGATCGGAATGTATATTGGAATACCCAATCGGAATGCTGTCACCTTTTCAGATCGGAATAACCAAACTTACCTAGATCGGAATATGTCAAACCCTCCAAATCGGAATATCATAAACCCTTTTCCGACCAAGCAAATGAAGCTATGGTCGGAATATTAAACACTTTTCCGATCACTATGGTCGGAATACAGTAAAAAGAACACAAAATAAGCTAAACTAATAAGCTATAACTCAAATAAGCACTAGACTAAGATCCTAAGCAAACACATATAAGAAAAAGCTACTAAGCTGAAATTTAAAGACTTTTAAAACACAAAATGAAAAAGGTTTACGAAAAACAAACTTTTATATAAAAATAACTTTTATAAAAACTTTAGAAACTTGAAAATAAACACAAATAAGATATAAAAATCAATGATCCAAAACAATCAAAAGCATAAAAAGATAATCCTTAATCAAATAAGCAACACAATAAGCATATAAACATAAAGATCAAGCAAAGAAAGAAAGGAAGAATGAGAGATGAACAAGAAAAGTAAAGGTGCAATAAAAATAAAAGTAACTTACTTGGAAAACTAAGGTGCAAGACAAGGTAATTAAAGTGCAATAAAGTAAATGTGCAAGTAAATAAAGATGGAAGAACTAGTGTCACTCTAGCCAACAAGAGTAAAAATGAAATGCTAATGACTATATATAGGGGAGGATTAGGAAGCTTCCTCCCCTCCTTCATTTCTTCTTAATTGCACCATTAAGTCCTTCCCTTCTTAATCTTTTGTTAATCTTGGACTTTAATGACTTTTGGCTCGGGATTTCTTTAAACTCGTTTTTTTAAATTCTTCAATAAATAAGACTTGAGTTCTTCGGCTTTTAGTAAACTTCCGTCTTTTGACTTTTTCTTCGATAAATCTTCAGAATTGGTCTTGGACTTCCGTTCTTTTTGCACTCTTGACTTCGTCTTTCATCTTTTTCTTCAATAAAATCCCGTGAATGCCCGTGTTTTCTCCACTTTTCACCTTTTCGTCCTAAATCACAACAAAAACACAAACCACGCATAATTCCGACATAAAAGACATAAAATACACGTTTTGGCCCGGTTATTATTGTAATTAAGTGGTAAAAAGGATGGGTGTTTACACACCTATCAAATCCCCTACACTTAACCATTGCAATGCATTAGTTACAAAGCACGTTTACACTTTTCATCATAATCAATCCATAGTGGCCTTTATTAAAGAGATAGAAAATTACAAACATTCAAAGTAAAGAAATCAAAAGCATACCTTGGGTTTTGGAAATGTCATGAATAATCATCATCCTCAAGTTTTCACTTTCTCCAAACCAAGCTTAAAAACGAGATCATTGTTATTATAAGTTAGCAAACTAACACGAACTCATGTGGGCCAATTTCTCACTTAGACTCCCTTATTCCTAGGGGTATCTCTTATATTTTATAATTGTCTTGAATGATCACGAGGATGCATTGTTGACTTATTTCGATAGTTATTTAGTCCGAAAATAAAGTGAACGATTTAATCAATAGTTAGCTAAAGGACAAAATCTTTTAAAACTGCTTCTCGGGACCTCATAAAGTTCATATCTTGGCATAACTCGCTTCGCGATTTGAGACCTTTCTCGGACCGATATTTGGCAGCGACTTCATACTTCAAACCTTGAGAGACGTTCATGAAATTATGGTCTTCTCTTCATATAGGAATTTCTTCACTTGAAGTTTTGAGAGATTCATACTTGGACCACGACTTCTTCATTTTTCTCCAATCATTATTTTGGACTTTGATATACAACGATCCGCCTCCTTTTATGACTTGGATCTATTTATCCTCATACCTTGCTAGGGTCTTTTCGGATACACTTCTCCATGACTTTTGGGGAGTTTTTGCTTTTCGTCGTGTGTCTCGATCCTTCATATGATTTTCGATAAATGATTCTTCACATCACTTTGGATCTTTAGCAACAAAATATAGCCCTCATGTCTTGTTAGGACCTTTTTGGACTCGCCAATCTTCGCATCCTACTTCAATAAGTTATGCCTTGGCTATGAACTCTAATCCATACCGAGCAACTTTTAAACGATCTTGGGCTAGAAGCTAAGTAACTTTTCAAATCGTACAACCTTATTTATTTCAGCTAAATTTATTAGCAAGGGATGGGAGAATAGGCTCATAATTAACTCACATAAATTCACGAAAGAGTACCAAACTTATAATTGACTCTATCATCTCTCGTTCTCCACAGTTTAAAATCTCAAGGAATGAGACTCGTGGATGCTTAGCAAATTAAATCAAAGTTTTGGGTTTTCGAGTTGCCTATAGGATCTTGCAAATTCTTAGACTTTTTCAAGTTTAGAAATCGCGTTTTAAAGTTCCCTTGATAAACGACTCTCTAGGATCAATTATAGGAACTTGCGAAAAGTTCTTGTTCTTAACCCGTGAGAGTTAAGACTTTCGCGTTTTATAGCTCCCTATATAAAAGCCTAGCAAAACTTGACTTTAACACGTTAAGGATACTAGCTAGAGTAAACTAAGATAAGTAAACTCGGGTTGAGTCAAAAGATTCACAACGTTTGAAAATTAAAACCACTTTATTAAAGATTTATTCTAGCAAGGGTAGAAAATAACTATACAAAAGTAAAAACTAATAGGCCAAAATAGATCAAAATTTTTGAAAAATGTCGAAAAATTGATTTTCTGGTTAAAATGAGGACAAATACAAGGAAAATGCCACTTAACTTCGATAGAAGTCCCCCCTACACTTAACATAAACATTGTCCTCAATGTTTAAGCATGTGGGAGTAAACTCCCCTACACTTAGGACATTGTGCACTTTGTTTAAATCTTGCTAAGGAAAAGACAACTAAAGAGATTCCTATTTTAATATTGAGAAAATATAAAATAGTGAATCGAAAAGAGTTTAGGATAGAACCGGGAAGAAGGGAACACGGAATCACGGGTCGTCAAGAATCATCAAGAGTGGATCATTGAGCACTCGAATCCCTGATTAAGAGAGGAGAGGAAATAGCAAACACCAACGGGTCTCCCCTACACTTAGGATAAAGAAAGCTAAAAGATAGATGCATGGGTTGCCTCCCAAGAAGCGCTTGATTTTTTATTACCGAGTCGTGAGCCTGACTCGACCTTGATCATCATAGGAAGAAGCATGAAACATATCCACCAGGATCGAAGACATAGTTTTCGTCCATCAAATAGCACAAGCTTAAGGCGAACAAGGCAAGCCAAAGAAGAGTAGGCAAGGTTCCCTTAAGCAGCGATGGAGCACGGTGGAAGCAAGGGTGAAGTGGTGCAAGCAGATTTCCATAAGTTCCAAAAATATTTCCTTTTATTTCATCAGACGGATACTGAGATAGTTGCAGAATATCGATACCGAGGTCGAACACCTTTTCCTTTAAGGGAAAATAGCACCCAGGCTCAGCAGAATGTGAAGAAGATCCGCGAAGAAGATGCACAACCTCGTCCTCCGAAGGTGGACAAAGAGGTGTTAAATCATATGTGCTGCGGATATTGGTGTCGATCGGTTTATTCTCCTTTGAAAGAATGTTCTTCAAATCCAAAGTAGGATCAAGACGATAATCTTCAAAATCGAAAGGAGGAGCATCACTCTCATGAGGGAAGTACGTGTTGAGAAACGTAGAGAAGTCTTCCTCAAAAGAGTAATCATCCAAAGTAGGATTAAGCATGGATGACGGAGGATCTTCATCATGTGAAAAATCACTCGAAAGAGTATCGGCCTCATCAAAATCATCATATGTGGGCAGATCGGGATACTCAGAAGTAAGGTCATCATAATCATCCGAATCTGAGCTAGAATCGTCATCATAAGCATCGAAGATCGGTGGAGAATCATATATGGTAGAAGGTTCCAAATTGGAGAGAGAATCATCCACATCATCATGAAACAGTGGATTATCAATGCAAGAGTAGAATAGCGGATTGTTGTAGACAACAAAATCATCGAGCACATTAATCATATTCACTGATTCTCGTCCATAGGATTTTCTTGTAAGCTTCCCCATTTTAAAAACTTGTGCATCATTCCCGACTCTTAAGATTAACTCACCTTCGGCAACATCAACTAGAGCTCGACCGGTTCTCATGAATGGTCGACCAAGTATTAAAGGAATACGAGGGTCTATTTCATAATCAACAACTACAAAATCGACCGGGAAAGTAAATTTGCCAACTTTAATGAACACGTCTTCGGCTATACCAACGGGGTAAGCGAGAGTTCGATTTGCAAGTTCGAGAGTCATCTTTGTTGGAGTAAGGTCGGGTAATGATAGTGTTTTCCAAACACTCAAAGGCATAAGATTAATACTGGCCCTGAGATCAGCTAGGGCAGTAAATTCCTCAGTTTTGTTAAAGATGCAAGGCAACACAAAACGACCGGGATCTCCAAGCTTTTCCGGAAGTTCTTTAAGAATAACTGCAGAGCAGTTTTCATTTAAACGTGTGTTGGCGAGCTCAATCAGCTTCTCCTTCTTGCTCAGCAATTCCTTGAATGCTTTCACAATTTTCAGCATGTGGACAAGTGCTTCAACAAGGCTAATGTTGATGTTCATTTGAGAGAGCATCTTCACATAGCTTTGCACTTGACAGTCATTCTTGGTTAGCTCGTTGGTCTTGCCTAAGCGAGAAGGATATGGGATATTGGGTTTGGGTGGTGAAGGTGAAGGCGTAGCATGTAAAGGTTGAGATGTTGAAGGGTCCTTCCTAGGTACATCGTCATGACGAGGCGGAGACGGTAATGGTGCACTAATACTAGGTGTAGGAGGAGTAGGGATAAATGGTGGTGGAGGAGGTGTAGATGAAGGGGGTGGGATAGGTGGTCCTACGATGGTGACTCCACTGCGGGTAGTAATAGCACTCACATTTGCTCGTGGATTGGTGACGGTGTTTGAAGGTAGAGAATTTGAAGAAGGAGGTTGAGCGGCGGGCAAGAAACTAGCAAGCATATTCTTCAAATCATTCATTTGATTGCTGAAGGAAGATTGGATATTATCTCGAAGCTCGGATCTTATCTCATTTCCTTGCTTGGTAATATCTCCTTTAAGATTGATAATTTGACTCTGCAGATTCTTGATTTGCTCACCTTGGGTTCTCATGATGGCTTCAACATCGAGGTTCATGGGTGGAGTTTGTTGAGCGGGTGGGTGATAAGGATTAGAAGCTCTTGGTGGGATTTGGTTGCTTCTATTGTAGTTGTTGGCGGGGTTTTGGTTTTGAGGAGAAAACCGGGTGAAAGGTAGATGTTTGACCGGTAACTCAGCAGATTTCTATCCCCTTGTTGTTGAGCTTGGTAATTTTCCGGTGAATAATTACCATAAGCTGCATACACATTTTCCGGATTTCCTTGAGTCGAAGTACAATCGGTGTATGAGTGAGGACCGCCGCATGTTTCACAAGAAGGTGCTACCGCTTTAACTTGTTGTTGTTGGTTTAAAGCGAGAAGCAAGATACTTTTGCTCATTTCAGTCATCATGCGGGTGAGATCGGTCATATCAGGGTTTGCTGAAGTAGAAGAGACATTGACTCTCGGGTTGTTCCTTGAAGAAGCGGAGGAATCCCAATTTTTTGGTGAGTAGTCATGTTCTCAATTAACTCTCTACACTCCTCGGGTCTCCTTTTCATAAATGTGCCACCGGCGGCTGCATTAATCGTATCACGATCACGAAAATTCAATCCGTTATAGAAAGTATCAATTAAGGTCACAGGGAGCATGTTGTGGTTTGGACAACGATCAATCAAGACATTATATCTTTCCCAAGCATCAAAAAGAGATTCATCAGGATCTTGCATGAAACCGTTGATTTGATTGCGAAGGCTTGTGACCATTGATGGTGGAACGTAGCGCGACAAAAAACGTTGAGTCATGTCATCCCAAGTATGAATAGAATTCTTCGGGAGACGATCAAACCATTTCTCGGCATGATGCGATAAAGTATGTGGGAAGAGTTGTAGGCGAAGAACATCCATTGTGGCACCAGGCAACTTCATGCTTTGGGTGATTGTAATGAACTTGTCGAGGTGTTTGTTGGCATCATCATCAGGCATTCCGGCGAATGGATTAGTTTGCACTTGCTGAATCATGTGGTGCTTCAACGAAAACTCCGGAGCCGTAATTTGCATCGGCGCAACCGGTCCTCCTCGTCCAAACATGGTAGGTTGACAAAGCTCCTCCATTGTCCGAAGATCGGGCTGTGGAAGAACATTGTTGTTATTGTTGAGGTGCGGTGGATTATTATTGTTGTTAACACCTGACATACTTAAATCTTCTCGAGTCTCGGGCTCTTGATAATTAGAAGATCTAGTACGCATACACCTGAAAATGCAAAAGAAAACAATACCAAACACAAAGACAATATATATACACAATAAAAGTAAAATCTTTTTTGATTTTTGAAATTTTTTATTTTTATGGATTTTTTTATCAATTTTTTTAATTTTTAGGGTTTTTTTTTTTGAATTTTTTAAGCAAGAAAATAACGCTCACAAGTGAACGGATCCCAAAAAGCAACGCGTCTTTCACAGAAAACCGTTAATCTTTACGAAAAGAGCCGGCAGCGGCGCCATTTAATAGCTATATTTTTTCCTAATTCAAAAGATTCGTTGATGTATGTCTCTTCGAATTGAAAAATGAGTTTAGTGTGCGACTCAGTCGTTCTTTGGTGGAAACAAAGTTGTGTCGTTGTAGTATATTAAAAATGTGCAAACACTTAAATGTAAATGACGTAAAAGTAAAAGTAAAATGACGTTAAAATAAATCTAAGTCTAATTAAAAGAAAGGGTGCAATATTTAAAAACTTTGGAAGTAAATGACGAGAAATTAAATGACGTAAAATTAAAGCGTGACGAAAATTAAAATTTGACAAAGTATTAAAATGAGAACTTAAAAATAAAATAAGAAAAAATAGAAAATAACCCTACCATCGGAATGCATTCCGATCGGAATGCACTTACCTCCTGATCGGAATGATGATCGGAAACACCAGATCGGAATATGTCACCTTTTCATATCGGAATAACCAAACAAAACCTCTAATCGGAATATGTATCGGAATCCACTAATCGGAATGCAACACTTGGTATGATCGGAATGTGGAGGAAATCCCCTTGGTCGGAATGCTACAAACCACACCCTGATCGGAATGTATATTGGAATACCCAATCGGAATGCTGTCACCTTTTCAGATCGGAATAACCAAACTTACCTAGATCGGAATATGTCAAACCCTCTAATCGGAATATCATAAACCCTTTTCCGACCAAGCAAATGAAGCTATGGTCGGAATATTAAACCCTTTTCCGATCACTATGGTCGGAATACAGTAAAAAGAACACAAAATAAGCTAAACTAATAAGCTATAACTCAAATAAGCCCTAGACTAAAATCCTAAGCAAACACGTATAAGAAAAAGCTAATAAGCTGAAATTTAAAGACTTTTAAAACACGAAATGAAAAAGGTTTACGAAAAACAAACTTTTATATAAAAATAACTTTTATAAAAACTTTAGAAACTTGAAAATAAACACAAATAAGCTATAAAAATCAATGATCCAAAACAATCAAAAGCATAAAAACATAATCTTTAATCAAATAAGCAACACAATAAGCATATAAACATAAAGATCAAGCAAAGAAAGAAAGGAAGAATGAGAGATGAACAAGAAAAGTAAAGGTGCAATAAAAATAAAAGTAACTTACTTGGAAAATTAAGGTGCAAGACAAGGTAATTAAAGTGCAATAAAGTAAATGTGCAAGTAAATAAAGATGGAAGAACTAGTGTCACTCTAGCCAACAAGAGTAAAAATGAAATGATAATGACTATATATAGGGGAGGATTAGGAAGCTTCCTCCCCTCCTTCATTTCTTCTTAATTGCACCATTAAGTCCTTCCCTTCTTAATCTTTTGTTAATCTTGGACTTTAATGACTTTTGGCTCGGGATTTCTTTAAACTCGTTTTTTTAAATTCTTCAATAAATAAGACTTGAGTTCTTCGGCTTTTAGTAAACTTCCGTCTTTTGACTTTTTCTTCGATAAATCTTCAGAATTGGTCTTGGACTTCCGTTCTTTTTGCACTCTTGACTTCTTGACTTCGTATTTCATCTTTTTCTTCAATAAAAGCCCGTGAATGCCCGTGTTTTCTTCACTTTTCACCTTTTCGTGCTAAATCACAACAAAAACACAAACCACGCATAATTCCGACATAAAAGACATAAAATACACGTTTTGGCCCGGTTATTATTGTAATTAAGTGGTAAAAAGGATGGGTGTTTACACACCTATCAAATATTCATATTGTGTGTATGAATATTTCTCTTGTATGTCCTTTCATATTTTTTTAATATGAATGCTATGTGTGTTATTTCCTTTCCCATTTATTCTTTTTCACAACATTGTTAAGGGTTGATCATGGTTAAAACTTACAATTGTTTTTGGGTGATTCAACCAATTCTAAGTTTCTAACCCTTTGACATATTATCACTTCAATTGTTATGGATGTTTCTTCTCTATCTCTATTCCACCAATTGAACTTTGATTTTTTCAAAACACCCTATCTGAACATACTTAGCAAACACTTACTTCTAATTTTAGATTTCTTTTCTTCTTCCCTCTCAAGTTAATTAGTAGGTAGTGACTAAATATACATTGGTGTTTCTTTTCTCTCTACTAACCTTTTTGTAGCATGTCACCTTAGCTCATTCACTTGGTGCCCCAAGCAAGGGGGAGTAAACACCAAGGGGGAGCTTCTAGCGAAGTCAATTCTTCTCTTCCTCAAATACTTGTGCTAACCTTTTTGCTTCGACAAAGGGGGAAATATGATAGTGATGAACTCGTTTTATTCGAATAATTTTGGATTTTACATAAATGAGTTTATAGTTTGTTGTAATAAAAAAGGGGGAGATTGTTAATGCAAAGTAATGCCTAAAAACATTATTAGTGTTAACTAATCATTTTTAGTTTTGATCACAACAAATTAAATTGACATTTATCGTCAAATACAATCATAAGACGAATTATCTAACAAACACTATCATCAAGGTAATAATCATTTAAGTATTACACTAAAATATCTTAATCAGGATTATTGATCATAAAAGTGATTAGTCCTAAACTTACACTTTGTCTAATAAGACAAAAGATTTTTTTAATAACTTTCTTTTTAAGAAATGTTTTATTAAAATGGAAAATGTAAATTTGAATATGTCATATTCCAAATGCCATAAGAATATCCTTTGAAGGTAAAAACTTAACTCATATATTAATTCCCAACTAAAAGACAAAGGGGAGCAGAGTCTACTCCCACGGTTCATTAAATGGCTATCTGGTTCCCTAGTGATAAGGAACCGCATGCATAATTAAGGAACCGCACTCAGAGAGCCGTTGGCTTTCATCTCCTATAAATAGTGGATCAAATCTGCATTTTCCACAACCCTTTTTGGACACTCTTTCTACTATCGTTATCTTTTCTAATTCCTAATCATTTATAAATGACCACTTAATGTGTTAAGTATGTTTACTTATGATTATCCCCTTGATCTCCTTCTTTACCTTGGCCAAATAGAAGATCACTCACACACTTGTGATGTGATTAAAGATAAAGCCTTGATGAAGATCATCCTCTCTTAAAGATCTAGTCATGTTCATCATTTGTTTTATTTGTGTCTTGTGTAGATCCAATGTAATTGTGAATACTTGGATTAGTTGTGTTAATCCATTGTATTTGTGAATACTTGGATTAGTCTTGTGTAAATCCATTGTATATGTGTATAATTGGATTTGTGTTGTGTAGATCCAAGTTACATGTGTATACTTGGATATGTGTTATTGAGTTGTAAAAGTTTTGTCTTGTTAGATCTCACTAAACTATAAAGTGACTTGTGGTTGTGTATTGTAAGTTCTCACTAAGCTATAAAGTAATGTGCAGTTGTGTCTTGTGACTTAGCTTCAAAGTGAAGAGTCGTGAAGATTGGTTCTAGCTTTCGATTAGAACTCGACATCTAGCCTTGTGTCGGAAAATGGTGAAGTAGGCAACGTTGTGAAGATTGGTTCTAGCTTTCGATTTGAACTCGACATCTAGCCTTGTGTCGTAAAATGGTGAAGTAGGTAACGTTGTGAAGATTGGTTCTAGCTTTCGATTAGAACTCGACATCTAGACTTATGTCGTAAAATGGTGAAGTAGGCGACGTTGTGTAGATTGGTCCTAGCTAAGATTAGGTCTCGACATTTAGCTTTGTGTCAGAAAATAATGTAAGCGGCGTTGTAAGGTTTTATCCGCCAAGAAGGGAGCTTGTGGATATAGTGGAAATCTCGAGTAAGGTGTACTCGAGGAGTGGAGTAGGAACGAAGATAGAGCTTCGTTGCCGAACCACTATAAATCTTGGTGTCTTCCTATTAGGTTGTTTCTTTCCTTACTCTTTACTTACTTTCCTTATTACATCACATACAACAACTACTTGTCATTGTTAATTCATAAGAATTGAACCTAATCATTATGCAACTAACTTTGAAGTAAAAGGTAGTTTTAAGACAAACCTAATTGAAATGAATTTTAATTAGGATATAAACCGAAGAGAAACTATTCAACCCCCCCTTCTAGTTTCTACATGGTGGTCTTTGCATAGATTGTCCTTCTAAGTATTTATCAGAATCCAAGATTTAAAATACAATATACTCTAAAAGCTTGTGTAACCTCTCTCTGATACCAATTGTAGAAACTAGAAGAAGGGGGGGGGGGGTAAATAGTTTTACCACTTAAAAGTTGATTTACAAAAATACCTTTTGAAAATAGTTAGATTAAAGATATTTATGTGAAACCTTCTTATCCTAAATATGAACAAGTAATAGTGTTGCTAGACAACTAATCACAAATTATATGCAAGTATATATATATAATGTAAAGATATTAATGAACGGAAAGATCAAACCGAACGCCAAAGATTTATAGTGGTTCAGCCACGAAGCTCTATCTTCGTCCCTACTCCACTCCTCGAGTACCCTACTCGATAGTTCACTTAATAAACAAGCTCCTTTGAGGTGGAGAAACCTTACACTTCGCTTACACCAATTTCTCACTCTAAGCTTAAATTCGAGACCTAATCTTAGCTAGGACTAATCTAAACAAGTATTAACCACTATGCATACACAACTTCTAAATTATACACCAATTTTGATCTAAACAAATATTACACACAAGAATGCAAGAATGATTTGGATCTTGACTAGATCTTGAGTTTAACACAACACTTCAAGGATGATAGTGTTCTTCTATTTGCACTTTAGAGGATGAGAGGATTTAGGAAAGAATCACTTCTTAAACAAGGTTAATCAAATAAATGATCAAGGATTTAAGAGATTAAAGAAGTGTTTATATATGAGAAAGTGTGTGCAAAAGAACTGCTTTGAAAACCTAGAAATGAGCCACTATTTATAAAAGAAGGAGTAACGAGGAGTCTGGCCACGGTTCGATAATGTTCCCACGGTTCCATATATATATATATATATATATATATATATATATATATATATATATATATATATATATATATATATATATATATATATATATATATATATATATATATATATATATATATATATATATATATATATATATATATATATATATATATATATATATATATATATATATATATATATATATATATATATATATATATATATATATATATATATATATATATATATATATATATATATATATATATATATATATATATATATATATATATATATATATATGTATATATATATATATATATATATATATATATATATATATATATATATATATATGTATATATATATATATATGTATATATATATATATATATATATATATATATATATATATATATATATATATATATATATATATATATATATACGAACCGAGCGGCATAGACTCTGCTCCTTTTTGTCCTGTAGTGGTGAAAGCTTATCTGGGAAGGTTATACCTTCTTAGGAATATCTAATAAGCTTTTTTATTTCAATAAAACATTATCTTTAAAATAAAGTTATTTAAAAAATACTTTGTCACTATTAAATAAAAGTGAGGTGTAAGAAAATAATTAATCCCTGATCACTTAGTTAGGTTAATGACTTGTTTAGTCATACCTTAAGTGATTGTAAATGAAATGAAAGATTTACACCAGAGAATTCGAAATTCGTTATTTTTGCTAAATGCTTGTTTATATATATTGTCATAATTAAAACAATGCAAGATCGATAAATGCATGTAACGTTTTTAGGCATCATCGTATTAACAACCATATTATACAAAAGTTACACCTGTAGATGTTTCACCATTTTCATATTCAACAAAAAACATAATGATTTAGTAGCATTACAAAGTTAAAGCATTACATCATCGTACAGAAATGTCTAAAAGATAAACTATTTAAACACCTAAAACAATGGATGTTGATCTCATGCATCAACATTTTTATTACAAAATTGACACTCGTCTTTTATCATCTCATGCACCTGCCATTGTTTATTCTTTCAGACATGAATTCGATGTTCCACTTCTTTATATTGTCTTTTTGTAGCTCACTTTCGTCTGATGACTGGTTCTTTTTATATTTACTTCATTGGCCTTCAAATGATTGAATTCTTCAAAATTCCTTGAAAATGGCTTTTTGTACACAAATAAAAAGATTGGGTTATAGTTTCAAGCACAATATTATATATGACTTACTACAGAAGTTGAATTTCAACCAGATTATCATATATGATAATATACACACAACTAGCTTTTAAATACCCACCAGCAGATCACAGATTTGTTTGTATTTTATTTTCAAGCATATTATTATATATCATAGTGTTTATTAAGATGACTTGTAAGCAGATTATCATATATGACATATCCATCATATATGATATATTACACAAGGTTTTTTTAGGAAATTATCATATATGATACTTCACTAACATGTCGTATGATATATGTTCAACATGGGTTAAGTCATAAAACCTGATAATTCATAAAAATTAGCTAATAAGTTGGCTTATAATTCATTAACATGTCATATTATTCAAATCGACCACCTAATGAATTAGCTTATCATTCAACATAATAAATTCACATAATTCATCAAATAAGCTAAATTATAAGCTTATACATTCAGATGATAACAAATTCATACACTTAATACATCAAATAAGATAAAAAATGATAAATTTGTAAGATAAATTCACATCAAATAAGCTAAAAAGATAAGCTGAATTATAAAAAAGATAAATAAAATAGATCAGGATGGATTTTAACTGATATTAATGATATGAAAAGGAGATGATTGATTGGCCCTCAGTTGATAATCGATTGATGATTTGTAACATGATGGATCAATCGTAAGTATGTGTTTTGTGTGTGTTTCTAGTGTATGTTAGGTGGGTCATGGGAGAGAGAGAAAGAGTATGGATCGTAAATATGTGTTTAGATATGGGGGTGGGGCGGTAAAAAGACGAAAATGCCTTTGAGCTCTTTTTTTTATTTTTTTTTATTTAATAAATATGAAATTAATCCGAGCCTTTAGATCTTTTTGTATAAATGATTGTGATGTGTCATCTTATATCCAAGATATAAATCCGATGTGATCTAAATATTAAATAGCTAGTTGTTAAGCCCGAGCACGCACGGGGTTTTATCAAAAAAATTCTTATATGTATTATCATTCATTAATATTAATATAGAACAAATTGCCCATTAATATTCTTAAATTGATTTTTCACGCGTTGTCAGTATTAATCGAAATCTTGGTTTGGTTTCATCAAAGTATAAATTTAATTTTTAGGTTTTGTGATCTTTATATATGCTCGGACTTAAACCTGGTTTTATCTAATTACTATTTTTATATCGATAAAAAATATTTATATGGAGTCTAACTGTGTTAATTAAGTTAAGGTGCCTAAAATGTTTAATGGGAACTTGTGAATATTGTCTCCTCAGCAATAACTAATATTGTGGTGCATAAATCTTGTTTGTTTACCATTTAAGCACAATAATACCCAGTCTTTCAACCCTTCCCTTCTTGTGGTCTCACCTACTTATCTATCAACCACATTTCATTGAGTTTCCTTCTTTGTTTGAGGTTTTCCACGCACTTTATCATTCTCTTTTTGTCATAAGCATCTATAAAAAATTTCAGCAAGAGTAAAGCTTTTTTTTGGTAAAATAAAAACTGACACGCCTTATATTTATACGAAGATTACCAGGATGATCAAAATAATACTCTGTAGTATGTGGTTACAATCAGATTCTTCATGTTTCCCATAATCTATATATGAACTTTTGAAATTGACTAAAGGGTGTATAAAGAAAGCTTCAAAAATGATAAAATATACTATAAGAAAGTAGTTTATAGATTGTTGATTGTTCAAGCTTTATGACCAATTTCTCAATAAAACTTACATGCTGATCACTGGAGCCTCACTATTAGGTCTTCTATTATCTTTCTACATGGGAAGTCTTGGATTGTAATGTCTCTTCCACGATCATGTTCTCATCACTCTCTCGTAAAAAGTTGATTGAAACTTACACAGTCCCCTACACATATGTAGTTAATCACATCAACAATCCATAAATTGAATAATATATGTAACTCAACAAAAATAAACAATTGATTCCTGATAGTTATTTCATAACATAATGTTAAAAGGCCAAACCTAGACTAATAAATGATTCTTATTTCTATATAACCACATACCAAGGCACTAAGCCTTTGGCGAGCATACTATGTCTAGATAAAAAAATATGGCCATTGTATATAAATATTCATATCTCCATTCTTCATTTTTGTTATCCATAAAATCTTTTAGAACTTTATTTACTATAACCATTACTCGTGTTCTGTAAATAAGATCAGCCATGAATAATCAAGCATAGTCTCAATGAAACCAATTCATATCTTCATTCTTCATTTTTGTTATCCATAACATCTTTTGGAACTTTATTTACTATAATTATGACTCATTTTCTACAATTAAGATCAGCCATGTATGATAAAGCATAGTCTCAATGAAACCAATCTATAATTACATGGCTCGAAATGAAGACCTTTAACAAAACATCAAAAAAAGAACCACATTCAGAATTCTATATGCCTAAAGAGTAAGAGCACAAACTTGGGTTGCTTTTTATCTGAAATATGCCAGGGTGATTCACAGTAAACAGTCCTTAAAACCGGTCTATGATTCTTTACGTAGATTATGGTGTTGGAGGATACTGAGTAATACATAAGTTATGCACCAAAGGAAGAGACCCTCAGGCACAAGAAATACACTCATTTGATCTTCTAGTGAGTGCTCATGCCTAATCTTAACATTATTTTATGAGTAAAGGTGTGACTAGGTTGACTTGGATCAAACATGATCAGCAAAAAGAAATTAATGCTTTCTCATATTGTTTATACACCTGATTATCAACAATTACGTACTCATATAAATGTGTCAAAACTTGAGTATTGTTGTAATACAATAATTTGTCATACACAATACTGATTTTTTAAACTAAAAGCACACAAACATGCATGTGAAGTTAGGCCTTGAGCATGATACTATACAACTTATTATCCATGATGCAAAAAAGAAGCAGCAATTTAACTCAACCAGTCCCTCTGCCACAATGCCATCCAACCACCCACAAAAAGGTATGACATTTAATCGTGGATAAAACAGTTATGTAAGTATGTGGCAAAAACTAAATTACAACATGTGATTTTGAGAACCATCTATGATTGTAACTGAAGTTTTGTTTGGTACTCAACATGGGTATGAGTTTAATACTCCGCAGTATATCGTCAAACGAGAACAACATTTTAGATAAACATGTGGGCCACAAATGTTAAACTTATAACTCTCTTTGTGGAAAGCTAAAAATAATGATTCTTGAAAGTCTAACCTCAGTTTCGCTAATTGACTTCATCACAAGTGCTTGGACACAATGTACCTGAAATTAATTCCCAAATTAAGTATGTCTTCAGTAACAATAACCCATTGGAAACCAATAGTAACAAAACTACCTACTTCATCTACAGAAGCCTCAGCTGCCCCCTGAAATAATTTAATGATCCATCAATAAGGGTCCTATATCCTTTTCAGTAGCAAGCAAATGTGGCTAGTAACCATCTGCCTCTGAGCAATCTTTTTCCTATTATGTAAAAACAAAATAGAATAAAAATTAATTAATTAATTCAAGAAAACAAAAATCCTTATTGCTAGTCACTCACATTACTTTAACTAAGATTTTAACCAAAATAGCTTGCATATTAGAACATTCTAAATAAGCTGTTGACCGAACTTTGATTCCAATGAAAGTTATGTGTTACTATGATGGTACTTAGATATTAAGAATACAAATTAATTTATAAAAGATTAATTTTCATCTTCTCTATTACTGCTTCAAGTCAAACAATAATCTAGAAACAAACAAATTAAACTTAGAAATCATCAAAACCAAAACTTTTTTTGCATGTGTCATTATATCTTTAACAAAAGGGGGAATCTCGGTTCCCAATGAATAGTTCCCCCCTCACCGCCTGAATTGTTTAATCAAACCCCCCCCCCTCACAACTCTCTCATTCTTATACTTATACATCTCTCTCATCTTCTCCCCTCACATATCTCTGTATATTTGTACATATACATCTCTCTCATTGTTATACTGTATATGGAGTAAAAAAACACACAAATACCCACGTTTCTTTGAGATGGCAAGTTGTGTGCTCAAAGTTGACTATGGCCGTTGATATCTGGGGTTGTTTTACAACCGTTGATTATATGCATAGTTATATACATCGCACTTATACACACACACACACAACCACCCATTCTTACCCACTCATCCACCAATTTTAGATCGGTTTTGAGGTTTGGCCCGGTTCCACCTCCGACAAACTTTGATTGTTTTTTTCATGATCTTTATGGCAAACCTTCATTGTCGCCGATCCCTTCGTTGCCGCCATACGTGCTGTGCGGCGTAGGTGGTCGGCAGGTGATGTTGGTTAGCTTAGGTGGGAGGGTGGTTTTGTGGCACACCTTGATTAGTTGCGATTGTGATGGATGGTTATTAATTAAGGATTTATGATTGTTTGGGTGGTTATCGATACATTATTACAATACCCTAATTTTTTCGGTTTGCTGGGAAAACTTATTTTTTGGGGTTGATTTTGTTTGTGGAATATGTGGTATGGTTTTTTTAGTCTTCTTATTGTTTGGGGTTAGATTTTTAGTTGATGTTGAGTTGCAAATACTGTAAGATCACTTTTGCTATTTTTACATAATATATAGCCACCTTATATAGTCGGTTTACAAACTGCTTCGGTTTTTGGCGTTATATATTATGAGCTTGGTCTTTCTGGCTTAGTTTCATAGCATAATATATTTATATGTAGCTACAATTTCAAAAGAAGTGAACTTATAAAACATAAGTTGAAGATCAATAAGCCATCGTCTGAAACATACCATATGACAAGTATGTGGAAACGCTTATTGTATTTGATTATGAGGGTATTTTGGCCTAAACTGTATGATGGCCAAAAGTGGCACGTATCATAGGATGTAAAAGGGTTTGTTCAGTTTAGCTGGCCTTTATTTCAGTCTCATAAGGGGATGTTTGTTTACACCAGTTTAGCTGCCCTTTATTTCAATCTCATCAGGGGATGTTTGTTTACGCCTTATAGGCGATTGAGTGGTTCGTTGGGAGCCACATATAGGAACAATTAATAAATAATGGAGAGAACAATGAACATTTAGAACTTGGTGGGATAATAGACTCCTAGATTATTGCCCCCGACCTTTGAAAGGGTTGGTAATTGTCGCGATATGTATTGTCTGTTTGGTGACCCTTTTTTCTTAGGCTATGATGAACAATGGCAACCCGAACAAGGTTGAGGTCGCCCGTATCTTGGCGGGGCAACCTGTTACGGATGTAGCCATCACGGGCGTGCCCACTCTCTCCTTGATTTTGCCTTATCTGGGCCTACAAAGTGGAGGTGTCGTTCTTGTTTGGTGACACTCACTTTGTTTCTGAGGGTTTAATTGTCAATGATATGAGTGATTTTACTCATATCAATTATATCATAAAACAAATATAAAAAGCATGAATTGTATGAAAATGGCCATGTATATGCATGTTTTGTTTGTTTTGTGTGTAGGTACCAAGTTCACGAAAATCGGCAAAAACGACACGAGAGTGAAGAAAAATCGAGGAAGCCAAAAATCAAGTTTGATTTTGTTCGCGGATTTAGGTTTTTGAAGGATTATTGTCAAGTGGGTCCCACATGAGCTTAATGGGCCTAGAAGCCCATTAATATAGTTTCATTTGATAAAATTCGGAATACCCATTACAAGCCCAACACAATAAATAGGACGGATGGAGTGCTATATATTTTTTTAGGCCAAGGCCCAAGACACAATAAATAAGACGAATGGAGTGGTGATCGGGTCCATCAAGCTCATTTAAACAAACATTGGACAGTGGCGTGTTATGGTCTATCCAAGGCCCACAAAGGAAATTAAAGTGACGATGGGATAAAGTTTATAAAAACTTTGTGAGCCAACACTTTTGGTCAAAATATACACAAAGAGAAAAATAAAAGAAAGAGAAAAGACGTGACTAAGATAAAAGAAAGGGGAAGAAACGTAGTCACATAAACCCTAATTTTTAGTGGTTTCTTCAAATCAGATCGCGAGTTTAATCCACGCATGGTTTTCAGTTGATTAAGGGAAGAACAAGAGCGTGTATAGCACGAAGATTCGAGTACAAGGCTCCACGTGGCTAATTGATGTGTCATCCTTTCATTGTGATTGGCTGATTTGACTGCCATATTATCAAGAGCCAATTATCTTTGGCCAAATCAGCACTAAAGAAGCACAAGTTTAGCCAGGTTGGCAATCCGTGTGAACAATGGCTAATATCCACCCTTGGATGAAAACCGAATGGAGAGAGAGTCAGAGATGCTTGATCCAATGGCCACAAATCAATCTTCATCAACAACCCACGCCCTTACGCTAGCTATAAATACCCCCTCATTCTTGTATTATCTTCATCCCTTTCTTTTTCTGTAATGTTATAATGTTAGAATTAAAATAGGATTTGTAATTTACTTATTGTAATTTGTGATTTGGATGAATAAAAAGTTTTATTTTCAGAATTAATTTTGTTGGTTCCTGCGTTTAAATATTATGTTATTTACTTGCAAATCTGTTTTCTTATTAATTTTGATATTCTAACTGTGGAAAAAATATTTAATAAGCTTCTACTATAGCTATATTGAATATTTTAAGAGTGAGATTTGGGATAATAATTTATCCCCACTGGATAAGTGCAACAAGGTTACGGGTTCGAGATGTTGATAAATGGTGTTCGGTTCGATGTTGTTTGATGGTTAAGATGATGGTGATGTCGGATTAGGTTCATAAGATTGCTCAGCGCAATATTCGTCTCAACGGATTTCTACAATAGGTGCGTTACTAGTTTATATTCTTGTAATCTTACTAGTTTTTAATCTGTCAAAGTGTTAATTGATAAGTGTATTAGGACTGTTAGAATATTAGGTTTGAGTTTTAATAATTTTTTTTAGTCTTGATTTGTTTAGTGTGAGATATAAATTGGATTTGCAATTGCTTATTTTAGACAGTGTGATGTTAAGAAGATTAATATGCTAAAATGTGAGCTAATTTTCTTTTGAAGGATAATTTTGTTGTTTATTTTCTACTGAATATTTGATGTGCTTGGTTTAGATCCGTTTTACTGATTAGTTTGCTAGTTGTATGTTGAATCTCTTGTTTAACCAGATTTTTATATTAAAATGCTGAGATTGGTCTGGTAGGGTTTGCTATAATTAGTTATTAAAGTAGAAGTTATGCTTGTTGAATCTGCTTAGTTTTACTTTTGGTTATCTCAAATGAGTGGTTTTATTGTAATGTCAGTTTTTTTTTAGCTATTATTTTTTTTACATATTGCTGAATGTTCAGTATGATTTAGCTACAATTGATGTTTAACTGGCGTGATTGGTTTACTTGTTATATTTGGTTATAGTTTTCATTTTTGCTGTTTTTACTTCTCTGTTTCATATCAGTTACCAAACTAATTGTTTGGTACTGATTTTAATTAGTTATTTCGTAATAAATCAAGCCATATAGTCACTCCTGTGACTGTGTAAGTTTATTCATTGTCAAGAAAATTTCATCACACGTTGGTCACCTCCTGTGACTCCATTTCGTTTCACTGTCCAAAAAAGATTTATTCAATAAAAATGTCTCTCATGGAATTCGAACCTGTGACCTCTTAATCACAGGCCAAACGCCTTAACCAACTCGTCTAACCACTCTTTTTGGTTTAATTATGGATTAGGTTATTAATATAGTCTTGTATAAGGCTGTCAGATTTGTTAGTAGATTTAAATACTAGTTTTACATTTTTATTTTTATAAACTTTAAAATTAGTCTTATTAAAATTTTACTTTTAAAAATTTTTAATAATAAATAAATAAATAAAAACAAAATAAAAATGTTTATTTAGTTTTAGAAATTAAATTAGTTGTTAAAAATTAGTTTTTAAAAATAATTAGATTTTAATTAAATTAGTTTTAAATAAAAATAGTTTTATAAATAGAAATTTACTTTTTAATAGATTTAATTAAATTTTAGATTTAAAATAATTTTTGAGTTAGTATTGTAAAAGTATTTAAATTAAATAGTTTATTTTAAATAGATTTTCTAAATAGTTTAAATTTTAATTAGCTTTAATTTTTAATAATTGTCTTAAAATAAATATATAGGCAACGATTCATGCACTTAAGATTTAATTTACTTAAAAATTTGTAGGAGTAATTTTAGTTTAAAAACCGAAACCCATTTGAATCAATTGTCCAAATCGAAACAAGAACGTCTCAAATTCATTCGATCTTCGTGTACAACGAACTTGGTTCATCAACGTGTTTAATTAAATCTGTCTTTGGTAATTTTAGTCTATTACTTTTTCCTAAAGGTAATTTTCTATTTTACCCTATAACGTATCTAATTAACATATACTATCCATGACACATCAAAAATTTTGGCGCCGCTGCCGGGGAATCTTGTGTACGATTCGTCTTTGTGAGATTTGTTGATCGTTGATTTGAAGACCGTTTCCATCCTCGGAAAGTTTGTTATTTTTCTATTATTATAGTATGTATCGTTTTTCGTGTTTTTTGTGTTTACTATATTGTATTACGTAGAACAATAAATTTACCTACTTCGAAATAAGACCTTAGTTGGGATTTCATCACCTAGCTATTGTATTCGAATCCAAAACCAAAAAAAGGCAAAATAGATAAATACCAATAAAAAGTTTGAACTCGATTTATACAAACTATAAAAGGCAGTCTAAGGAAAATGGTTTTTAAGTGCTTTGTGCCACCTCGTTTCCCCGCTTGCTTGTGCGTATATTGAGAGGGACGACCGATTATTGGTTTGCCAACTCAAGTAGTATTATATCTTATTTTTGTAGTTTACTTATTGAACCTCGAGACGATTAGGTTTTCACCTATCGTTTCAAAGTCGACCGAGGGTAATTTACTTCCATAGTAGTTATCCTTATTCCTTGTTTTTATCGATCTTTTTGATTGAGCTATACCAAATATAAAAATACCAAAAATAATCTTCTTCTTGTCTAATTTCTTTTCTTCATTCCTCTAAAATTCTCGTCACTTTGGTTTATGCAATTACGATCTTCTCGACTTTTGATTGATTAGAATAGGCTTGAAAATATTCCTCGTAGAAATAGAAATCGTCAACAACGAATAGTGGAACCCGAGCTTCCACCTATTGTTGTAGAGATGGCCGATAACCGAACAATGGAGGAATTGCTCCGTGCACCCACCGAAGGGTATGGGGAAGCAATCGTTGTGCCGACTATTTTGGCGGATCATTATGAGATTAAGTCGGGTCTTTTATCGCTCATTCGTGCCGACCAATTTCGTGGCAATGAGACCGATAACCCGCATTCTCACATTCGGAATTTTCTTCGTATTACCTCGACTCTCAAGTTTAGAGATGTGCCGAATGACGCGATTAAGCTCATGCTTTTTTCGTACTCGCTCGAGGGTAACGCTAAGATTTGGTATGAGAAAGAACCACCGGGTTCGATTTTGACATGGGATGATTTAGTGTCTAAGTTCATGAATTACTTCTTTCCACCATCTAAAACAACACACTTTAAGAACGAGATCACTAGATTTAAAGAAAAAGTGCATGAATCGTTTGGGGTTGCATGGGAAAGCTTTAAAGATTTGTTAAGACAATGTCCACACCACGGTTTCTCAGAATTGCATCAAATCAATACTTTTTATAATGGGCTTAATATGGTTGAACAAGATTCTTTAAATGCCGCCGCGGGTGTTAATATTTTAAAAAAAACTCCGAGAGACGCGTGGGGTATAATTGAGAGTAAGTCTAGAGTGCCATATTCACGAAACACACCGGTTGTTTCAAATGTGAATTCATTTAATCCCGAGATTGCTAGATTGGATTCTAAGATTGATAGTGGATTCGTGACATTGTTGAATGAGATTAGGAAGAATCCTCATGGATAGATTAATATGGTTGAGAATTTTTGTGTATCATGTGGTGGAGCACATCCGAATTATGCTTGTTCAACCACGGGGTTTGATCAAGCTAGTGCTTTTGCCGCGACGGGAATTTATGGCTCTAACGGTCAAGTTCCTCGTCAAAATCATGTTGCTCCACCGGGTTTCCACCGGTTCAAAATAGGTACAACAATGGAAACAATGGGAATAATTTTAACCATGGTAACCAAGGGAATTACAATCAAGGAAATGGATTTCATGCTAATCAAAACAATCAAGGTTTTCAAAGCAATAATCAAAATGATTTGTCACGCTACATTAAAACGAATGAGGCAAATTTGAAAGCTTTTCAAAACCATATTCAAGGACAAATGGAAACTTTGAAAAATAAGTTTCAAAATACGCTCAAGGGGAAAAATAACAAGATTGAGCTTAACCAACAAAGAATTGAACAAAGATTAGAGCAAAACCAAAACTATTTTGAGCAAAGAATAGAGCAAAGTCAAAATCGTATGCAACAAAGTTTGGAACAAGGTCAAAATAAATTGGTTTCGATGTTTGAGGGATTTATGTCCAAACCATCCTCTTCTTCGGGTTGCTTACCTAGTAATACCATTCCTAACCCGAGGGGAGAGCTTAAGGCTATCACCGCTTATGATGATGATAATGTAGAAAGAGTGATTGAGCCTTATGTTGCACCTAAAGAAACTTTTCTTAATGTTACCAAGACTATTTTAAATATGATTAGTTCCTCGGTTTTCTTTGATTTCTATCCCGAGAAATATAAAGATCTGGGTCAATTTTTGATACCTTGTGTTTTTTATGAGCTTGGGGAATGCAAAGCTGTAGCCAATCTAGGAGCTAGCATTAACGTAATTCCCTTGGACTTTTGGAAGACTCTTAAATATGAACCGCTTAATCCCACTCGAATGATCATTGAGCTTGCTAATGATACCACCACCCATTCGGTTAGTATAGCGGAAAATATCGTTGTTAAAGTGGGAGAGTTCATTTACCTTGCCAATTTTGCAATCGTTGATTATGAGACTGATCCTCGTGTGCCTATAATTCTAGGACGACCATTTTTATACACGACTCAAGTTAAAGTTGATATGGGGAAAGAGGAGATTACATTGTTTTATGGGGATAAAAGTATTGTTTTCAAACCGGAAAAAAATTCCAAGATTTGTTTCTAAGAAAGTGGAAAGTGTGAAACTTGTTAAACCTATTGAAAGTAACACAAACAAGGAATCTCTCGTTTACAAAGGTGTTTTACCAATTTTGGAAACCTCATTTTGTGAAGAAGAAAAGTTAAATTCAAAGAAAGATGCTTGTTTTGTTGAATCATGTTGTAATCTTATCTCATCTCCACACACTCCACACGAGGAAGATAGTTCTAAGATTGAAAAGGAAATTGATGATTACCTTAGTGCGCCATTTGATGCTAGTGAGTTTAATAGTGAGAATTTTGATCCCGAGAGAGATATTGCTTTAATTGAAAAATCATTGAAAATGGACTCATTTTCACTCTCTTCGAAGGACCAAATTGATGATCCTAAGGCACAATCTTCATTTGAAGAGCCTTTGATTCCTAACTTCACACCGAGTGAGGTTAGTGACTATTCATTCGATAAGTTCGTCGATGAACTTGTTGATCCACTTCCACGGGGAAGTGAAGACGTTACCGATTTCGAAATCGAGCGTGTTTCTCATGTTTTACCTACCATTCTCGAGCAATTCTCCGATGAATTTCCTTCTAATGAGAATGATGATCTTGTATCCAAGTGTGACACACTTGATACTTTGTCGGATATTTCTTGTGATGACAAGATTGATGACACTTTTGTGACTTACTCAAATCCTCTCTTTGAAGCTTCAATGAACAATAATCCATTGTTTCAAGAGGATTTTAAGAACATCATACCTCCTTCGTCTCACAACCTTTGTGATGATGAGCTCTTCATTAAGGAGTTTGATAAGTTACTTTCCATAGACATTCCTTCGAAATTTGAGGAAGAGTCTAATGACGGTGATGAAAATCTTTGGTTTGATCACCCGATTTATGATGATGATAATGTTGACCCGGAGGGAGAAATTACTTTTACTCCAATTATCCTTCCCACTCGCTTTGATCTTAATGTACGGGTTTTTCATGCGACTCTTTTTGAGTACCATGACCCCTTTGTTCACATTCATAAGAGTGATAAGGTCAACAAAGTCATGCAAGTTGATACCACTAGTGTTGAGACCTTTATACCACCATTACCATGTGCTTTATATGATCTTGGATTAGTATGGGGGGACGATACCGTGTTGTCCATTCCTTTCTCTCTCGAGGAAGAGGTATTCGACCCCGGAATCATTGATTTAGGGAAATCTCGGCCTTTCACCGATGTAATAATTGAAAGATTTTTCGATCATCTTGGTGCGAGTTTATCTCGGGGAGCATGCTTTATCCATATCATGATTTGTTACCACCATCTCTTTTTGGAGATTTATGTTGGAGTTTTATCCTTTCGTTTGTCATCCGACAACGAGGATGAGATCTTTGATCCCGGCATCGTGCTTTATGTTGGATTTTATTCTAATATGCCGGTTTTCACCATTTTCCCTAAGGACCAATGAATGCGGGGATCGAGTCGAGCTCATGACTCAGTTAACAAAAACAAGGTGCCTTGTGGGGGAGTCCCATACATTCTATCTTCTTTCTATTTTCTAACACTAATAAGGCTTGATCTTTCAAGCTCGTGCTCGTATTTTGTTCTGTTGTGAATCTTATGTATGACCCTAATCATTGAAGACTCTCGTGTTTGGTTTTTTCCGGTCCACTTGATCTTCCATACATTGATTGTCAAAAGGGGCGCACTCTCTATCCTTTGATTTTTATCGACTAACGTTTTATCTTGAGGCATAATTAATAAACGGCTTATAGATTTGCGTGCTTTTTCCATGTTAGGATTTTGCATTAGACTCTTCGTGTTTTAGCAAGGGGGTGTCACTCTTGAGCTAAGAAACATTGAGGACAATGTTTGGTTTTAGCATGGGGGAGTCAGTCGATATAATCGCTTGCTATTGCTTTTGTCGTGTCCAAACGTAATTGTTTTTCTCGTTTTTCATAAAAAATTTAATTTTTTAGTGTTATTTTTTAGTTTTAATAAATAAAATAAGTGCCTTTGACACAAATGTAGGCTTTCCGTTGGTGAAAATAAAAATAGTTTTTTGACTCGACTCAGTTTTTATCTTTGCTTTTCCTTAACGTGTTTAAATTAAGTTTTGCTAGGCTTTTATATAGGGGACTTTAAAACGCGAAAGTCTTAACTCATACGGGTTAAGAACAAGAACTTTTCGCAAGTTCCTATAATTGATCCTAGAAAGTCGTTTATCAAGGGAACTTTAAAACGCAAATTCTAAAACTTGAAAAAGTATAAGAAAATGCAAGATCCTATAGATGACTTGAAAACCAAAACTTTGATTTAATAGGCTAAGTATCCATTGATTTCATATTTTTGGAATTTTACAATATGGAGAACAAGAGATGATAGAGTTTAATCATAAGTTTCTAAGGTTAATTCTTCTTTGTGTAAGTATTTTTGTGTTTGATTTAATCTCCTCGTATTTATTTTTCACGCTTGAATAATAAATTGCTTAATAAATAAAGTTTTTAGCGGTTTAGGCTTGATATCTTAACTCGTAACTCCTTCTTTTTCTTCCCTTGTAATTAAAGTGAGAACACATTAAGGGTGTCAGCGTCATGGACTTTCGATCATGGGATTACAGAAATTTGGCTTACTATTAATATCATATTAATAAGAAGAATAAATAAAAACATTTTCTCTAGGAGCCTTTGGGTGGGAGTCATGTAGCACTAACCTTGTCATTAGAGCCTTAGGGTGTATGGCAAGGGGGCGTGTTTAATAAAAATTGCTTCATCATCATGAGCCATAAGGTGGGATGGTGAATGTCAATTCCCTTGTTTTTTTCCAAGGAGCCTTCGGGTGTGGATTTTAAATAAGGAGCACAATTGCATCTTAAAGAGCCACAAGGTGATATGATGTAATTGTTGCTAACTCCATTAATAAGGTCATAATTGACTTTGGAGGTTTTATTGTTTCTTTTAATTAGTCCTGTTAGCCAAATTTCGGGTCCGGGGATTTATCCCTCAAATCGTGTTAAGTTATCCTTGATGTGGGCTTTCTTTAGTGACAACGGTTTTTGAAGTCGAGGTTAGGTTTTGAGTGTTGAGTTTACACCGTTTTTGCCTTCATTTTTGGATTAATAAATATCAAATAAGTCAAATGAGCCTTTGGGTGAATGACAAATAAAATCTAGAGATACAATTAGGAATAATAGGAGATTGAGTTTAACACAAATTACTTGTATGAGTTGGTTTAATTTTGGGGCTTATGATTGACAATGATCTTGTTTTTACACTTGGCATGGAAAAGTGAAAAGTCGAGGACGATGAATCTATTTGAGTTTTATGATCCTTAAAGTTATTTTTCAAATAATGAAAGCAATACATTATGTCTTTGCAAAATAAAATGTCAAAAAATTGAATAAAAATGTAGTTAGAGTTCCATTTTATCATTGCGTGAGGACGCGACAATTGCTTAGAAGGGGGAGTTTGATATGAGTGATTTTACTCATATCAATTATATCATAAAAAAAATATAAAATGCATGAATTGTATGAAAATGGCCATGTATATGCATGTTTTGTTTGTTTCGTATGTGTAGGTACCAAGTTCACGAAAATCGGCAAAAACGACACGAGAGTGAAGAAAAATCGAGGAAGCCAAAAATCAAGTTCGATTTTGTTCGCGGATTTAAGTTTTTGAAGGATTATTGTCAAGTGGGTCCCACATGAGCTTAATGGGCCTAGAAGCCCATTAATATAGTTGCATTTGATAAAATTTGGAATACCCATTACAAGCCCAACACAATAAATAGGACGGATGGAGTGCTATATATCTTTTTGGACCAAAGGCCCAAGACACAGTAAATAAGACGAATGGAGTGGTGATCGGGTCCATCAAGCTCATTTACAGAAACATTGGACAGTGGAGTGTTATGGTCTATCCAAGGCCCACAAAGGAAATTAAAGTGACGGTGGGATAAAGTTTATAAAAACTTTGTGAGCCAACACTTTTGGTCAAAATATACACAAAGAGAAAAATAAAAGAAAGAGAAAAGACGTGACTAGGAGAAAAGAAAGGGGAAGAAACTCAGTCATATAAACCCTAATTTTTAGGGGTTTCTTCAAATCAGATCGCGAGTTTAATCCACGCATGGTTTTCAGTTGATTAAGGGAAGAACAAGAGCGTGTATGGCACAAAGATTCGATTACAAGGTTCCACGTGGCTAATTGATGTGTCATCCCTTCATTGTGATTGGCTGATTTGACTGCCATATTATCGAGAGCCAATTATCTTTAGCCAAATCAGCATCATAGAGGCACAAGTTTAGCCAGGTTGGCAATCCGTGTGAACAATGGCTAATATCCACCATTGGATGAAAACCGAATGGAGAGAGAGTCAGAGATGCTTGATCCAATGGCCACAAATCAATCTTCATCAACAACCCACACCCTCACGCCAGCTATAAATACCCCCTCATTCTTGTATTATCTTCATCCCTTTCTTTTTCTGTAATGTTATAATGTTAGAATTAAAATATGATTTGTAATTTACTTATTGTAATTTGTGATTTGGATTAATAAAAAGTTTTATTTTTAGAATTAATTTTGTTGGTTCCTACGTTTAAATATTATGTTATTTACTTGCAAATCTGTTTTCTTATAAATTTTGATATTATAACTGTGGAAAAAATATTTAATAAGCTTCTACTATAGCTATATTGAATATTTTAAGAGTGAGATTTGGGATAATAACTTATCCCCACTGGATAAGTGCAACAAGGTTACGGGTTCGAGATGTTGGTAAATGGTGTTCGGTTCGATGGTGTTTGATGGTTAAGATGATGTCGGATTAGCTTCATAAGATTGCTCAACGCAATATTCGTCTCATTGGATTTCTACAATAGGTGCGTTACTAGTTTATATTCTTGTAATCTTACTAGTTTTTAATCTGTCAAAGTGTTAATTGATAAGTGTATTAGGGTTGTTAGAATATTAGGTTTTAGTTTTAATAAAAAAAATTTAGTCTTAATTTGTTTAGTGTGAGATATAAATTGGATTTGCAATTGCTTATTTTAGACAGTGTGATGTTAAGATGATTAATATGCTAAAATGTGAGCTGATTTTCTTTTGAAGGATAATTTTGTTGTTTATTTTCTACTGAATATTTGATGTGCTTGGTTTAGATCCGTTTTACTGATTAGTTTGCTAGTTGTATGTTGAATCTCTTGTTTAACCAGATTTTTTATATTAAAATGCTGAGATTGGTCTGGTAGGGTTTGATGTAATTAGTTATTAAAGTAGAAGTTATGCTTGTTGAATCTGCTTAGTTTTACTTTTGATTATCTCAGATGAGTGATTTTATTGTAATGTCAGTTTTTTTAGCTATTATTTGTTTTACATATTGCTGAATGTTCAGTATGACTTAGCTACAATTGTTGTTTAACTGGCGTGATTGGTTTACTTGTTATATTTGGTTATAGTTTTCATTTTTGCTGTTTTTACTTCTCTGTTTCATATCAGTTACAAAACTAATTGTTTGGTACTGATTTTAATCAGTTATTTCATAATAAATCAAGCCATATAGTCACTCATGTGACTGTGTAAGTTTATTCATTGTCAAGAAAATTTCATCACACGTTGGTCACCTCCTATGACTCCATTTCGTTTCATTGTCCAAAAAAGATTTATTCATCAAAAATGTCTCTCATGGGATTCGAACCTGTGACCTCTTGGTCACAGGCCAAACGCCTTAACCAACTCGTCTAACCACACTTTTTGGTTTCATTATGGATTAGGTTATTAATATAGTCTTGTATAAGGCTGTCATATTTGTTAGTAGATTTAAATACTAGTTTTACATTTATATTTTTATAAACTTTAAAATTAGTCTTATTAAAATTTTACTTTTAAAAAGTTTTAAGAATAAATAAATAAATAAAAACAAAATAAAAATGTTTAATCAGTTTTAGAAATTAAATTAGTTGTTAAAAAAGAGTTTTTTAAAATGATTATATTTTAATTAAATTAGTTTTAAATAAAAATAGTTTTATAAATAGAAATTTACTTTTTAATAGATTTAATTAAATTTTAGAATTAAAATAATTTTTGAGTTAGTATTGTAAAAGTATTTAAATTAAATAGTTTATTTTAAATAGATTTTCTAAATAGTTTAAATTTTAATTAGTTTTAATTTTTAATAATTGTCTTAAAATAAAAATATGGGGAACGATTCATGCACTTAGGATTTAATTTACTTAAAAATTTGTAGGAGTAATTTTAGTTTAAAAACCGAAACCCATTTGAATCAATTGTCCAAATCGAAACAAGAACGTCTCAAATTCACTCGATCTTCGTGTACAACGAACTTGGTTCATCAACGTGTTTAATTAAATCCGTCTTTGGTAATTTTAGTCTATTACTTTTTCCTAAAGGTAATTTTCTATTTTACCCTATAACGTATTGAATTAACATATACTATCTACGACACATCAGTCAAAAGGACCAGCAATGATTTGATCAAACTCACAAACCAGGGCGGATTAGTTAGATCTAACGGGAAGCAGTGACGGTGGCTAAGGCAGCGACGGTGTAGCAAGTGTACCTTATATTTGGCTATCATGATTCTTGGAATCTGATGCAATTGGGATTGTCTGTTGAAGTTGTGAGGTAATGGTTGGATGGCATAGCATATATAGTCGCTATGCAACCGCTCTCTTTGTCCAGTTCCAGAAACTTTGATGAGGTAAACACCGTGTGTGAATCTGAGCCTTTATTGCTTAAACAAATCCAGAAAAAATAATTGCGGCATGAAAAATCCAGAACCTTAAAACGAAAGAAAATCTTGCGATATAAAAAGGTTTTGACGATTACAGGTAATTTGTTCTATCTTGATTAATAAATGTATCTTTTTGTTGTAAGCATTTTGACAATTTAAATTACATTATCTTTTTCTAGGATTGCTTTGATTGTGATCAATAAGTGTGTTTGCGATTCGTCTATGTAAGAAGGATGTTTATGCCGGGTTGTTCGGGTTTAATTTGGTTCATCGTAATACTAAGGTATATTTTATTTGGTTAGAATAATGATTTTTATTGCAAATACAGATTAGGGGTCCGTCAGGGTTTTCGGCTATTGCGAAGATATATTTCTAAACTTTTTTAAGATTGAGCTATGTATTCAAAATCTAAAAGAACTGATGCAATTCCCGATTGTCAGCAGCAAAAGAGGCGGGAAAAAATGGTAGAAGGCGAGTTGAGGCTGGACAGAGTTCATGTTTGTGGTATGGATGTTTCCAAGGTCACGAAGGTGGCAATGGAATTCATCAGACGTGCTAGAAGAGGTGACAGACTGAGTTTAGTTGTATACAAGACATACAGGTTTAAACGTTACTCTATCGCTGACCCCGAAGAGCTTCATGGCCTAGGTAAGTTTCATTTGAAACACGGGGTTTAAAAAATAAACCAATTCATAATTTGTTAATGGCAATTATGGATTATATGTAGCGTGATAGCGTCTCAGTTCACACTTATTTTCTTTGCCTATTTCTTCTTTATTTAGGTTTGTTGAGTCGTGCAACAGTTTGCGGCTTACTTTGATTAATGAAAGACGATATGATGGGAGACTGACAATAGAACGATGAGAGACTATTATAAAAGGCTTCAGGTATAAAAAATTTCTTGCTTTTTTGTGTTCATTATCTACTGATTATGCATATCAGCTTTAAGTTTTGTTGCATCTTAGATAAAAATATTGAAGTTAATAGAATTATTGAATTGCGATGACAGCTGATAATGAAACCGCAATATCAGCTACATAAGGAACAGGTGCTAGAGTTTGCGTTTTAGGAGCCAAATTTGTACGATGTTTTAGGATTTAAGCAAAATTTGGGTGTTTAAAAAAAGAGTTACAGCCTGTTACATACTCGGTGTTTGGTCCAAATCATTTTCTTACCATTAACAACTTTTTCATAGCGGTTTTTAAAATTAAAAGATACATACTTTTGAAAGTTATCTATTCGGTTTATTATGGGTCAATCTTAAGACCGACAACACCCGCAGGTTTATAAATTCCAGTTTTTCTATAACTTTACATCAATTGTATCATATGTTTTTTTAAGTGTATCGATACAGTTCGAAATGGATTTCTTTATTTCAAGGTATGAACTTAATTGGCTTACGAATTGCTTGCAGGATAGATAACTTCATGCATACCACCAGCTACACATGCTCGGTGTCAGATCCGGATGATTGTTGGTGGCTAGAATTCTGATGTCCAGTGTGCTGCTGCTAATAAGAAACCGATGTGCAAGGTTCAGTACGAGTTGTTTGTACTATATCTCATTTGCTGCTCATAAAGGCAAAAGCAGGTTGTGACAGACATCAAAAGGTATGTTTTATTTACTTTGTTTAATGTAACATTAATATTTTCAAAGCTACACAGTCGATAAAAGTCAGAAAAACTTTTAAGGATAATTGATACCTTTTAGTATTTGTTCAAATAATTTATATGTGATGCCTTTTATATACGGCCGTACATACGTTCGGTTTTATAAGTAAATTTATAGGGAACATATAAACGGTGTAGTTACGTTTATACATAGATGAGACAATGAGCTTAAGAGCATCTCCAAACAGCCCTTATGGCAGATTTGAGTACACGTGTGAGAAACCTCAGACCCCCACCCGGTGTGACTTAGGCGTCTAGTAGGCGGACGCGCCCCATCCGTTGTATGTGGCATGTAGTTCATAGTCTTCAGAAAAAAGTACTGAATTAATAGTTGAGTCAAATGGACTTCTTTATTTTAAGATTTTATAGGTGTTGAGAACAACTGCACCAGATCCTCCGTAATCATATTTAAGCCAAGATAGGAAAAATATATCTCACTCTAGTCGTGAAGCTTTCATGTATTTGACAGCATGCTGAAGTGAAGGCGGAACTTTAGGCTTGAGCAAACCTGAAAAGTTAATAGAATAGTCAATGATAAGGACAAAGATATCTCACTGTGGTTGATTAACATCATAAAATTATGCGCTCATGTAATATAAAATAGCTACTAGTTTCAGTTACTAGTATATCATCATTCGCTCTTAAATCATATAAATTTGGTGAACATAAATTATGGCCCCTTGACTCGACATTTGAGCATCATTTTTGGTGAATCTTAAGAATAAAGAAGTCAAAGCTGCAACATTTGAGCAGCATGGGTTGTAACGTACAACCGGGGCTCACATTTCTTTAACCATCCCACCCGTTAAAACATATAGATAATATGGTTTTTACAGAATGTGTGAGGCGAAAGATAGCAGACGTATAAGAGTTACTTCAGCACATGTCAAAGGAGACGAAATATATCATTGGACAAAAGACCAAGTGATAAACGTTTGGTGTTGAGTGATACAAAAATGTTGTTGCGACTACAAGTCTTCAACAACTACTACTGTAGATAGGAAAATTAACTTGGTAACGTCTATAACTTTCATCCAGATCCTTGCAAATGCCACTTATATATTTATGTTCGAGTTGAATGACTATTTTTTTATTTTTAAACCAGTTGATCAAAGAAGATGTCAGAAACCAATATTTCCGCCTTAAGACTTGCACAACGAAACCGTATATGGAAGTAAGGGTTTATCGCGAGTGGATTTCCAAGAGCGTCCTAGATATGGGAGAGATAATGTGGAAGACGAAGTTAGAGAGGTATGCTTTTGTGAAAACATTTATCCTTTTACCACTTATTTCCAATAATAACAAGACCAAAACGTGTATTTTATGTCGTAAAAGTCGGAATTATGCGTGGTTTGTGTTTTTATTGTGTTTTAGGACCAAAAGATTAAAAAAGAAAAAAACATGGGCTATCACGGGCTTTTATCGAAGAAAACGAGAAAAGACGAAGTCAAAAGATCGAGAGTGCAAAAAAACGGAAGTCCAAGGCCTATTCTCAAGATTTATCGAAGAAAAAGTCTAAAGACGGAAGTTTAATGAAGTCGAAGAACTCAAGTCTAATAGAAGAAGAAAATTATAAGACAAGTTCAATTTGTATCGACAAATCCCGAGACGACGTCGAGAAAGACAAAGCATTTAAATCGAGTCGAGAAGAAAGAAAGAAGGAAGCAACACATGCACCTTCCCTCCTCCTATAAATACCCTCCTAATGACACATTAGGAGGGTGTTAGTTAGTTAACTAGTTCATTTTTCATTTTTTGTAGTTTAATTTTTAGAGAGAGAAAGTGTTTTACTTTCTCTCACTAAAACTTCATCTTTTATCTTTCTTATTTTAATCAAACCTTTACTTTTCAAGCTTAATCCTATCTTAATCTTTATCTATTTAATCTTTCTTATTAGTTACAATATTGTGTTCATCATCTCTTTCATCTTAATTTTCTATTCGACACATAAAGTTTGTTACTTTACGTGTTTCTTGATTCGTATGTTTAAGGTTTTACAAGTTTCATCATGTGCCTAGCTTATTGGTAGCTTATTAGTGTTTTCGTGTGCTTATTTTCCTTGAAAAGTTGTTAAAAAGTTGCTTTTAATCGTCCTTGTCCGAGATCCTAGTTTTTAGGAGAATCTGATTCGATTTCGCAATACCTATAGTATTGCGAAATTAAATCCCTTAAAGTTGCGAACTCTTGCCATCTTCTATTGCGTAATTGTGGATTTCGCAACTATTGCGAATTTGTGTCACTTGTGTATTGCGAATTATTTCCTCTTCAACAATTGCGAAATCCTTGAATTCGCAACATTGCGAATTTGTGTTCATATTCAGGAATTGCGGAATCATACCCTTAGCCATATTGTAGAATCTTCACTTTTGATCATTGCGGAATTGTGCTCTTGGCATATTGCGAAATCTTCGTTACTCAAGGATTGCGAAATCTTTGTCTTGTATTGCGGAATTGTTGGTTTTTAGACATTGCGAAATCATACTTAATTTTTAATATTGCGAAATTAATTGTTTAATTGCGGAATTATTTCAAGATTTTTGAATTGCGAATTTGTGTTGTTTTAAAGTTGCGAATTTATTTTAATTTTTTTAGTATAGCGAAATTAATTGTTTTTATTTTAAATTTAATTTTCAAGCTTAATTTTTCCCATCAATTTCTTTAAGTTTCGTTTTACTTATTTGTTTTATTTTTCGTAAACTTTATTTTAAATTGTCTTTTCTTAGTTTCTTTTTAAAAGTGTTTTATTTTATAGTTTTCATTTCTTTACGTTTTAACTTAGCGTCATTTATTTTTTTAAGTCATTTAATTTTAGTTTAATCTTTTCTCGCTTTATTTTTATTTTAATTACTCAACGAAGCCTTTTCTTTTAATTAGTTTTAGATAACCAAACCTCTCTTATTTTTCCACCAAGAACGACTGAGTCGCACTTTTAACTTGTAATCAATTCGAAAATATCGGAACAACGAACTTTTAACTAGCAAAATCTCTTCTATTAGCTTTCATGGCACATACAGGGTGCGATGGCATGTATTCCCTATTTTTCTTAAATATAAGCCTATATACGAGTACTTATTATCAATAATGATAATTTTTTGCCAATGTGTAGATGTTAATATTCACAGTGGAAAGAAGCCGAAAGTGTGGGCGCCATATATTGAAAGAAAATTGGTGTTGAAATGAAAACAACGAATGCAACGGGATGTATGGTTATGAGTGGTTGACTGTAACGGAAAAAAAAAACGCCGCGACGAAGCGCGGGCACATACCCTAGTCTTAATAATCTATCAATCTATGAAGATATTACATCCACACTTGCATACAATAAAAAACAATAAAATAACCCACATCACTAAATTACCCAAAAAAATTAAAACCACAAATCTATTAATTAGTTTTTTAATACAAAAGCATACCTTCATAAACCCTAAAAATAAAACTACGGTGGTCGGGCTGGGTGAGATATAACTCAATTACCTAAAAATACAAAAAGCCCTACCTATCCTTAATAAGTGAACCATATTTTGTTATCATATTCATAGAATCAACAATAGAACAACCCAATTACCTAAAAGTACAAAAAATCTTAATTATCCTTTATTGTTGGCTTATGTAATTAGAAAACATACATTTGATTAGCTACGCTTTGTGGACACATGATCTTCTATTTAATAGTCTAGCGATTGTTACTGTTGTAGCGCATTTAGTCACTGATATTGGTGGATTTTGGATTTCTCTGTTAGCCGGTATACCAATTATTCTTTGACTAATTATTGAAAACTATATTATACTTCTTTCAGGTCCTTCAAACTTAAAGAGATTTTGTCCGGTTTTTTGAAGTTTTTTTTTACACTTTTGCCACTTATATTTTTCGAAGAAATCTTTTAATTTACACGTTTTGAGTTTAATTTTGACCAAATATACTTCCATTTTTACTTTTTATTAACCAATCATGTTGCATTTTTTTTGCTTATATGGCATAATCAAGCAATTTTATTGGTCTAATTTTTTTCTATCAACCTCCACTTTTTATCTAAACTCTCCAAAAATCTATTCCTTTTATTATATAAAAGATAAGATTTAAGTTCTTTTGGATACCAAAGTTTTCTTAGATACAAGGGGACTCATCCCCACCGTCCATCTGCATCTCATCCGAGGGCTGAGATTAAGTCCCCCAGTTTATACTGTAGGGGTATTTTCATCTTTTCATGTCGGGATACATATATACGGTTTTAACAAATACGTTTCATTCTTCGTTCTTCTTCCCCGATTAAACTGGTACTTTCTCTCTCTATGTTTCTCTCTCTAGATATACTGTTTGTTAATAGTACTTATTAATAAGCTTATTAGTAAGCTTATAAATAATCGATTCCCATCTATTAATAAGTTTATTAATAGATCGGATTATTAAATACGCTTATTTATAAGCTTATTAACTATCCGATTGATTAATAAGCTTATTAATCGTTCGGATTGATTAATAAGCTTATAAATAAGCGTATTTAATCGAGCGGATTGATTAATAAGCTTATTAATCGATCGGAACGAATAATATGCTTTTTTATAAGCTTATTTTATGTGTCTGATCTATTTTTATGGATATTGTTTATAAGCTTATTTAATAAGCTTTGATCCTTTTAGGTTTTAGATAAGCTTTTTATGAGTTGTTGTTTTTTCGATTTGCTTAGGTTTTAATGATGGATTCGAGTGATTCTAGTGGTCATAATGGTGTTGTTGATCCTTCTACGTTGGTTGATTTGACTAATAACCAGAATAGTGTCGATCAAGGTTTGGATCTGCCATCCGAAAGTGTTCTTCATAGTCTTGCGGATGAGATTTCTGCGTATGAACAAGACGGTGAAGAAGCGGAAGCTGTTAAGAGTAAGTTTTCTAGTTTTTGTTGAGCTTGGTGCATGTTGTCAATGTATCATATATGATAGAAACGTATCATATATGATGTTTGTATTTTTACATAGATATGATATCCATGTAACATATACTATCATATATGATACATGTCTATCATATGTGATGTTTACATGATATGTGTTGAATTTTTCTAGTATTTTGTAATCATATATGTTTTTATATGTTTCTTTTTGCAGAGTTGAATGTTGTGCGGACTCCTGAGTCGTATATCACTCATTCCAACTTTGATACTCCTGGTGGTACTGTTTACTACATTCTGAAAGTGCCTGCCGAGTTTTTACTTGTTAAAGGGAACGAGTACGATTCAGTTGAGCATTGCATTGCTGCTTACAAGAAGTATGTCGTTAAAGCTGGTTTTGTTGTTAGGAAATCGTGTCAGAAAAGATTGAGGAGCGGGATTGTGAAGCAAAAGTATTTGGTTTGCAACAGGAAGGGTTCCCCCAAGGATATATATGTAGACACCCTAGATTTGGAGAATGGTTATAACCAAATGAGGCATTCAAATCTGCATATCACCGGTTGTAAAGCTCGTGCTGTGTTTGACTTGATCCCTCGTACGACGAAGTTCAAGTTGAGTGTATTTGATACTATCCACAACCACGAGCTTGAACGTGAGGAGTACAAGCATCTGTCAAAGAATCAGAGGCAGTTAACATACGCGGAGCAGGTGTTTATTGTCAAGGTTGCGAGTGTGAATATCGATGCTACAAGAGCTCATCACCTTCTGACCGGGATCAAGGGTTCTTATCTGCTCGTTCACGGCACTACTGTTGACTTTAAAAACTTCTTCTGTAGCGTCAACTGTTACATCAGGGACTATGACGCGTAGATGTTGATAAATAAGATGGAGAAGAGTTAGGAGTACGTTGCTGATTTTTCGTTTGATTATTTGGTTAACAAGGCTGAGCTTATTGGTTTATTCTGGGCTGATGAAGTCTCCAAGTACAACTATAAGGAGTTTTGTGATGTTTTCTCTTTTGATGCTACGTTTAAGAAAAACAAGTACAAAATGGTATTTGTTCCTTTTACGGCGATTGACAACCATAGGAAGTGTGTTACGGTTGCTGCTGGTTTGCTCAAGTTCGAGACCACGGAATCGTATGTTTGGTTACTTAAAGCCTTCATCAAAGCGTTTGGTAAAGCACCTAGCATAGTAGTGACTGATCAAGATAAGGCGATGAGGAATGCCATTGAAGCCGAGTTTGTTGGTACAAAGCATAGGTTGTGCATGTGGCATATCACGCAGAAGCTTCCAGCGAAGGTACTTTTTTTAAGACTAGTATCATATATGAGGAAGTAGCATCATATATGATATTTTAATAGAATCATATATGTTGAAGTAGCATCATATATGATGTGAGAAAAGAATTTGATTCATATCATTTAGTTTTTGTATGTCTTTGCAGATATGTGAGAAAATATACAATGATCGGGTTTTTAAAGAGAAGTTGAACAAGATTATTTGGAACATGTACATTGGTCCCGAGAAGTTTGGCACCAGATGGGGTGATCTGATGACAGAGTATAATTTGGTGGGACACAAGTGGCTGACGAAGATGTATGATATGCGTTCAACTTGGATCCCTGCTTATTTTTTCGACTCGCCGTTGTGTGGACTAATGAGGAGTACGTCTAGATCAGAAAGCGAGAATTCTTTCTTCTCCCACTATACCAATTCTAGCTCGACGCTTATGAACTTTATGAATTGCTTTGAGACGGCGATGGAAAAGCAAAGGAGGGTTCAAGAGAGAATGGATCATAATACAATGGATACTGTTCCGAAGTTAAGGACTTTTCTCAAGATTGAGAAGCATGCTGCAATGGTTTACACTCGTACCTTTTTTGAGTTGGTTCAGAAAGAGATTTTCGTTGAATTATGGTATTGTCAGATAGATACTAAGAATGTGCTCGAGGGTTATGAGGTTTCTGTTATCAGAGTTAGGCATTTTGTTTATGAAGAGCATGGTAAGAAGAACAAGAAGAAGGTGAATGATAAGGTTACTGATAAGGGTAAAGTTGGCGAGTCTTCTAATAATGTGAAAGATAAGGAAAATGACAATGATAAAGAGAAGGAGAAGGAAGATGATGAGGTTGACGTGTTTACTAGAGAAGATGGGTCGTACAAGGTATGTGAGTTTTTGGTTGATATAATATATTTTTTTTGACATATCATATTTGATAAGTACATGTATCATATATGATATTCATTTCTTTTTTTTGGTTTTTTTCCCAGGTCTTGCGCAACTTAGAGGATGGTACAGTTATTTGTACATGCCAGTTGTTTATGAGGGTTGGGATATTGTGCAGGCATATTTTTTGCGTGTTCAAGAATGTCAATATAGAGATGATCCCTCAACAATACATTCTTAAGCGTTGGATCAAGAACCTTATCCCGGCTACGTTGAGGAACAAAAGGAACATGTATGGGGAGAAGAATGCTGTTTTGGAGAATTATTCGAGCGAGGCGACATCTATTGTTGATCATTATGTGCATTTTTTGAGCAAAGACGAGCCTAGGTTGGGTGCTTTTGTTGAAAAGTTGAAGCAGCTGAAGAAAGATGTTGAAGCGAAATGCCCAAATGCTCCATCTAAGAAGAAGATAGACTGTTTGGAGCAGCTCGTTGGTCTCTCTCATCCGTCGGTACGTTTGGTTGATAATCCAGATGTTGGAACCCCTAGAGGACGTCCTAGGCGTCAAAAGCTGCGTATTAAAGGTGGTAGAGAGATAGCTATTGAGAAAGGCAAGAAGAACAAGATTACATGTTCGGTGCGCGGGGGTACTGATCATAACAAGAGGACTTGCACTGGTAAGCGATTGGAGGAAGTTGTTGTCGAGGATCCACCTGTTGCAGATGCAAGTACGAGTGGATGAAGTTGGATAGTAGAAAAGTGTTTGTTTTAGGATTTTTTTTTCCCGTTTTATTTTACTGTTTGCAGTTTCTGAACATGTTATTATGATGTATGATGCTATTTTGTCTTGATCACTTTGACTCATGAGAAGTTGTTTTTGATACTCTATCTTTTTTTTGGATAATCATATGTCAATGAGTCATGAGAAGTTGTGTTTAATCCATTAGTTTTTCTTTAGTTTGTTTGCTTTTGTTAGTTTATAAGTTTTTTTTGGACTATCATATATGATACTAATGTATCATATATGTTAAGTTGTCAACACAACATATATGATACGTATGTATCATATATGTTAAGCTGTGTTCAATCCTTTAGTTTTTTTTAGTTTGTTTGCTTTTGTCAGTTTACAAGTTTTTTTTGGACTATCAGATATGATACTAATGTATCATATATGTTAAGTTGTCAACACAACATATATGATACGTATGTATCATATATGATAGTTTTTAAGATACTAATGTTACTTCTTTCTAGAATTTCGTTTCCAGAGCAAGTGTGTTTTTACAAGTTTTTTTGGACTATCATATTGAAACTAATGTTAGTTTTGTTTTTAACGGTTTACATGTTTTTCAATATCCTTATACTCTCTATAAATTTAATACAAGAACAATACATATGAAACAAAATATTCATCTTCCATTTCATAATAGAAAATTCGACGGGTTACAAGTTTAACAAGTTGTATCCACAAAATGCGGTACATCCTACTTTACCGCCAGCAACTTGTCTTCCATACGATTCTATCCAAATGTTTTCCAATGGTACGTCAGGTGTAGGCGACATGACTCAGGGGTAGTCGGACTAATGGATTCCTATTAAACGATCCACGATCTACGACCAGTTGACCCCAAGCTTAGAGCAACCCATCATGGGTTCTCTTGCATGACGCGTACTCCTTTTCCAATTGGATAAGTCATCTAACTGCTTCTAATCTAAATCAGTTCACTAATATCTTTGCCTAGCCTAATGTTCCAATGGGTTAAGCGTTAAAGCTTATTAAGGTAGGCGTCATGACTCGGGGGTAGTCGGACTAATGGATGCCTATTAACCGATCCATGATCTACGACTAGTTGACCCCAAGTTTGGAGCAACCTACCATGGGTTCTCCTGCATGTCGCGTACCCCTTTCCCAAAGGATAGGCTAAGCAAATCGGAAGTGTTAAACAAAAATCTAAATTATTACAGACCAAATTAAAAATTAATGTCTTAAACTGTATTGTCTTTTTGTCTTTTCTTCTTCAGATGGCGCTCTTGGCGACATCTCTGTCTTGTTCCTCCTTTCTTTTCTTGATTGCCTCTTTGATAACCTTTGTCTTGACTGGTTGCATCTGGCGGGTTCTTGCAAATTCATAAGCTTCATTGGTTACCTGCTGCCTTTTGGTGTTCTTCTCGTGTGATAATATCTTTGCAGCGATCTTGAACCTCAGCTTCAGTATTTCCTTTCTTTGCTCATCTGAATCACTCGGGAAGTCTAAAACCCAACCTTTTGCACTTTCTCCCTCATAATTCTCCATGTGCATCATTACAAACACCCCACAATCGACGTCGTTGTACATTGTTCCCCACTTTGGTCTAATGATTGTATGCTTCCTGAGTTTTTTCGTCATTTTGTGTTGGACGCTCTCCATATACATCATAAACATTTTCATCTGCAAAACAAGCCCCAAGTTTATCATATTCTTTGGTGTGCTATTTTTTTAGATTCTTTTGAAATGCACAGATGTTCATGTTTTTTTAGTTTATTTATGTATTTAGTGACTTACCAGTAGGTTACAGTACGTCTGGTACTTGCTTTCATATGTGCTGGCGACTTTTGAGTTGTCGATGATTGACATAGCGCCGTTGATGAGGTTAAAGACCACCAAGTAGTAGTGTTGGTGAGATATGACAGGGAAGAACACCTGCAGAGTTTTTATAAGTTATGTTTTTTTGAATCTATTGTAAACTGTAATATCATATATGTTCTAATCCTACTGCTTTTGATTGCATTTCACTCATCATATATGATAAGGTTTTATCATATATGTTGTACTTTTTTTATCATATATGTTAGTCAAGTGTTTACCAGATTTATTGTAAACTGTAAACTGTAATATCATATATGTTCTAATCCTACTGCTTTTGATTGCATGTCACTCATCAGATATGATAAGTTTTTATCATATATGTTGTACTTTTTTTTTATCATATATGTTAGTCAAGTGTTTACCAGATTTACACTCTTCAACTTCAGCAAGTCCTCATCTTCTCCCATGGAGGTTCTCATGTTTTCTTCAAACTTTTGAAACTGCTTCTGGACGTCATACTGTCCGTTTGCCAGCTTCCAATCAAACATGTTTGCTGTCTGTATTGCATAATCAACAAGATATTTTTTTTTAGTTTTTGGACATAATTTTGTTTTAAAAAACATATATGATGTAAGATGTACTTACAATCATAGTTGACATGAAGTACTGTTTCTTCTTTCTTCCTCATGTGCGAGTGTGTACTTCAAAGTTTAGAACTTTTGAGTATGTGTCGATGACAGGTGCATCTACCTTTAGACCCGGAGCTATTGTCTGCATATTGTCCCTTATGCAAGCATAATTATGGTCCGCTGACTCGAATATGAAATCCCTGCAAACATAGTTCAATTACTTTTTATCATATATATATGATCCTACTTGAATGATAATTAGTTTGTTAGTGTTTTAGCTTTTACTTACAGTCCGTCATTAATCATTGAGAACAAACTCTCTCCTATCATCAACTCTGCTACAGTGAGCTTTCCCCGTACTGGTGCTTTCTTGTTTATGTAGTTTGAAAGGAGCAAGCGGGATGGCCTCTTTTGTACTTTTGCAGCATCATCTTCTTCTACCATCATCACTATCTGCTTAGGTGTTGTTTCAGGCGTTTTTGTGATTTGGCTGAAAGATGGTGTTGATTTGAGAGACTTTGGTTGCCTCGTCCCTCTGGTTTTCCTTTTCGCCATCTCTTCTTCCTCAAGCTTCTTTTTTTCGCTTTCAATTGCAGCTTGGCGTTCCAACTCCATGCAATACCTGTCTAGGTATTCATCAAACTCTGGGTCGTTTTCAAACTCCTCGGACAATGGCTCGTCTGTGTAAACAGTCTTATGAACATCTGCCAACAACGCTGCTTCTTTAGCTGATTTTGGTTTGGTTAACCAACCCTGCTTCGGTGACCAGTTCCTCTTTTGCATTTTGCTTTTCTTTATCTTTTTCCTTTTGAGCTTTTTGAGCAGATTCCTCATCCTCAGTTTGTATATTTTCAAGAGTAACCGGCTGTTTTTTTCTGAAATAGGAGCATCTTTTCTTTTCCCATCATCCGTGGAGGTTTGCTCCCAATCCATGAAATCCACATCAAGCCCATCGTCCTTGTTTCTCTTGAATACCACCTGGTATTCTTTGCATAGACCAAGCAATGTGTCATCATTTTCAAACATTCTAAGTCCTTCTCCAAGTGTTTCAGCAAGCACTCTCCTTGCCTCATATATCTCTCCAAATCGATCAATACTTTTTTCAACAAACTCCTGCATAGAAAAAAGTATGTTGTTAGTATATTAGTATCTTTCATATATGATACTTTATCATATCATATATGATAGTCCATACTATCATATATGAAAATCATAGTTTTTTGTTTTACCTTTAGTGTTTGTGGTTTCCTGTCTTTAATTGGTTCTAGATAGAAGTCGTTGTTTTTGTACACATCAATCCCCATATGGACATCTTCTTCCTTGTACTCATCTTGATGCTCTAGGTTCCCCAAACATTGAATTTTCATTTCTTCTTGTATTCTCAACTTCATCAATCGACCGTTCCAGCTTCTTATTGCTGGTCTTTGCCGCATCATGGCTACTCCTGGGAAGTAAGTTGAGTCCAAGTAAAGCAGCTGTGAAAAGAACAAGTTTGTTTTGGTTAAAGACAACGAAAACATACAAAGTAAGTTTTAAATTTAAAAAAAAAGTTGGTTTTACTTACACACAAGAAAGTAGCAGGTCCGTTGTACCATCTTTTTACAGCTTGTTCGTTCCACTTGCTTTTACTTTTCTTGAGGCATTCTAGTATATAGGACGACCAGTCGATCTCATTAATGTTGTGTTTCTCTGTGAACTTTTTCAAAATCTTCAAAAGGACTTTCCCACCAGAGTCTAAGTTGCACATCGTGCCACCAAAGAGCATAAGGAAGTTTATTATGAAGGTGAAGTCTGCTGTGTTGGTCGACTGGATCCTTTTTGCAATTGTTGTTGGGCTTGGTTTTAATGTGCCGTATTGAGCCTTCCATTTATTCGATGAAAGCATCATCGTTTTCCCTTTCCGGCAGTTCATTAAGAGATATTGTCCCCATCGGGACACCAAGCATTTGTTGCACCCTTTCTCTTGTTATTTTGATCGATCCTTTGGGGAGTCTCAGTTCCATGCTTTGTGGATGGAACTTCTCGACAACATGGTACAGAAGGTGTGAAGACAGCTCGTCTATGGGAAACTCAATGTACCTCTCAAAACCGATTTGTTTTAAAAATTTCTTTCTCTCATCTGACAGTCCCGAGGTTGCTTCAAACAACGATTTAGGTGAGCATCTGGTCAAGGCAGTAGGGTATAGCTTTGGCTGCTTCTTTTTTGTCGGACCTCTACCCTTCTTTTTTTTACCAAAACCATCGTGTAGTCGTTGTCTTCTTCTTCAGTTTCGTATTTTTTTAACTTGTTGCCTTTAGAAGGTGAAGGTTTGACAACTAGCATCTTTGATGTGCCAACCGCATGTACAGGCTCGTTCTCCTCGTCATCGTCGGTTTTGATTTTCTCATTCATCAGCTCATCTTCTTTTCCTTCACTTGATTCTTCCTGCGAAGGTGTTTCTTTTTTTCCGGTTGTTTTTTTTGCCCCCGCTGTATGTATGCTTTTGTCTTTTTGTCCCTTTATGTGGACGTTTTGCTTCTTGCTTTTGTTCCAATTTCTTTTCTCCGGCTTTTTTATCCTTCTTTTCCACTTCAGGAAAGCTTGTTGTGTTGCAAAATAGATTGAAATATGTTAGTATTATACAATCAACATATATGATACATAAATATTTTCTTCAGAGTGTATGCTATATCGTATTTGATAAAATTATCATTAATTGTTACATTTTTTTGTTTTTGAAGGGTTGATGAACTTGATATTTGTTTTTTCTTCAAAACGTCTTTGACCCTCTCTTATTTCTCAGGTTCCTCTTCTTCCTGGTCTTCATCATTCTCCTCGCTACTTTCACCCGCATCATTGACATCGTCTTCCTCCTCGTCTTCCCCATCTCCCTCGTCTTCCTCCTCGTCTCCGTCATCTCCATCGTCTTCCCCCTCGTCATTGCCCTCTGGCTCTTCTTCGTTTTCCTCATCCTTGTTACCTTCTTTTGTCTCGGTTTGTTCAGACTCGGGTTCTTCCTCTACATATTCTTCCCCGCTGCTGATTAATTCATCTTCTGACTCACTTTCTTCTATATTTTTACAGAGCAAAGAGTTGTTCATTAATGTAGGTTTTTTCTAATGAAGTAATATGATACAAAGTATATTTTTCTTACCTTGTGGACTCTCGATTGGCTTCTCCACTTTCTTCGTTCTGGCAGCCGTTTTTTCTTTGCCCTTGGCTACAACATTTTTCTTTTTTTCTTTAGCTTCAGCGCCAGCTTTGGCCTTGCCCTTGGGTTCTTTTTCTTTTTCCTGAACGACAGCTGTCTCCTTGGCTTGTCTTATTTTCTCTGCAACTGCAAATGACAAAGCCTTATCAAATATGTTACCTATTTTTACAATACTATTTTTTAACTTCTTTTTAGTTGCATCAGTTTACCTGAGTTAAAAGTGTAATTTGTTTGTTTATGTGCAATAAAAGTGTAAAGTTAGACAAAAGTACATCTGTTAATGCTATATATGATGCATGACCTATCAAATATTATTCATTAGTAACATATATGATACGTTAGTATCATTATGATGCAACTTTTTCATTTATCAAATATCTATATATGATATATCATATATGATAAGTTTTTATAATATATGATGTATCATTTTATCAACTATGAAATATTGTATAACATATATGATAAGTGCTTATGATATATGTTTTTCAATCCTAATTGTGCTTTTTATTGCTCGTCAAATATCAAGCATGATATATCATATATGATAAGATTTTATCATATATGATGTATCATTTATCAACGATGAATTTTTTTAACATATATGTAAGTGCTTATCATATATGATGTTGCATCTCACACATCAAGTTTAATAAGCTTTCTTATCATAAATGAAAAAAAAACTTTTATTGTTAAAAATAATTAAATATGTTATACAACATATATGATTAACGTTTATCATATATGATGTTTCTTTTATTTCAACCTAGATGATTATATCCACATGCAAGTAATATTAAAAAACATAAAGTCAGTTAAAACAAAAAAATGACGTTTTGTATGTTAGATCTATTATAGTCAGCATATAATCATAGAAAAAGCACTATAAAAGCTTAAAAAACTAGAAAAAGCATAGAATAAGCATGATATGCATAGAATAAGCTGAAATAGCATAAAATAAGCTGAAAAGGATACAATAAGCATGATAAGCATATAAAAAGCAGTGAATCTGTATTTTTATACCTTTTTGCCTTGTTTTGATCATATTTTTGTCTGTTTTGTTGGTAGAAGGCTCCGTTTTAGCCTTCGATTTCATCTCGAAGCTTTGATTTTGGATCTGGATCTGTTTTTTGAGATGTTTCCGGTGGATTTTTGGGGAAGAAGATGACAGTTATGGTGGTTGTTGTGTGTGTTTTTGTGTGTGTGTTATGGGTGTTCACGGGTCGGTTCGGTTCGGTTAGTTAGACGATTTTGACTATCTATCGCGGTTCGGTTAGTTAAATTTACTATCCGTAACCGAACCGTACAAGGCGGTTAACCGGACATACGGTTACCCGAAATGAGCGGTTACCCACGGTTCGGGTCAAGGTTAACCATTAAATAAGTTTCATAAAGTTTTAGTTTATAAATAATAACATGGTTTACAACATAGAATGTCGTTTTCGTATAATTCAACGACATTAAATAGATAAAAATCATATAAAAATTATTTTGTTATAAAAAAAGTGCATTAGAATATTCATAAATAACATATTAACTAAAAAATATTTATTCGATATTTATAAACTACAATCACATTAATTAAATTTACACATACATGTTTAATACATGTACTATAATTAGAATATTTAGTTAAAAAATTTCATGTATAATAAAAGTAGGGTACTAATACAATTAATACATGTACTATAATTTGAATATTTAGTTAAAAAATTTCAAGTATAATATGTGCGGTTCGGTTCGGTTAACCACGGATATCTAAAAATGAAAACCATAACCGAACCGTTATAAGCGGGTTTTTTCGGTTTCGGTTTTTTTCGGTTTCGATTTTTTCGGTTTCGGGTTTTTTCGGTTTCGGATTGAGCGGTTCGGCTCGGTTCGGCGGTTTCTCGGTTTTTTTGAACACCCCTAGTGTGTGTGTTTTTGTTTGAAATGAAATGACGGAGAAACAAAGATAGATAGTAGTTTGTAGGGTTTGGGCGGGGTAGTGAAAAGACGAAACTACCCCTCCGCTTTTTTTTCTTTCTTTAAATCTAAATCGTTAGATTTTATGTGATGAGTGGCCCAGATTTGTCCCCTTGTATCCAAAAGATACAAGGTATGTAAAATAACCGGACTCAAAAGATAAAATGTAAAATTAAATCGATCTGTTAATAAAGAAGCAAACAAAGCTTGTAAAAAAATAAAATAAAATTTACACACACTCGGAACACGAAGTAAACAAAAAAATCGGTCTGACCCGTAAGGAAAGTACGGTGGATAGGCGCACAGCGGAACACGAAGTAAATAGGTCAGTTGCAGTTTCATTTCTAAAATCTTCTTCCTCTTTTCCCTCCCCTCCCTCATCTTCCAGTAACTTCCGCCCACATCAACACTTTCTCCCTGCAGCAGGTGACCCCATTAATTAATTTCCCTTAATTCTCTCTTTAATTTCATCTTTTTACGCACGTGCTTATGTTTATATCCATCTAATCCGGCTTGAAAATAAGAAATATCACTAATTTAAATCACATAATTAAAATAGTGTTAATTATCTTTTTGAATAAGGAAGGATTAGTAACCAATTTTATGGGGTTTGTATAGGCGAAATAAGGATTATTCTTTTTGAGACGCGTTGATTTACAAGTTTGTTGTTGTTTTTTTGCAGAGGCTATTATTTATTACTAATGGCGAGTGTACCTTGTGGAGGTACATGGGTGGGAGTTCAACCTCAATCGATGCTGACTGTTTCTTTAACAACCAAGTCGGTTGCGCATTTGCCTCGGTGAGCTATTTTCTGTTGGAACAACTCGTCTCATGTCTCTTGCTCTCTGCAATTATTTTCCATTCCAAATATTTTTGTTCTAGCTGGCCGTGGTGTTATTTTCATTTTAATGAGATTTAGTTTGTAACTAAGTACCGTGGTGTTCTATTTGCACACCTTTTGAAATATTTGATGGGTATCTAGGTGGTTATATTAGGGTAAAGAACTCATCAATTCATGCTTGGTGCAAACAATCTTGATGTGGTCACACCAACCTTTTCAAAAACGGGAGAGCATTATCTTGTTTATGTCTGTGTGGTGGGAGTCAAACCGCGTGGATTAGTCGGTCAAAAGATCGGAAATCGTGGCTACCCGACGAAAAAGACCTATTTTTAAAAATGTAACTATTAATCTAGAACATTTCCTCTTTTACCATAAAACTCTGTCTAGAAATTCAATAGTCATTTGATAATTGTGGGAACTGCTAAGAGGGTCAATTTTTTGGTTGCTTCTGTTATAGCTACTTAGACAAATGGATCATCGTAATTAGTAAACTCTGGGTTTGAGGCTGTACTTGGCTTATCTGCTTTGAAAATTGTTTGACTGTTGCAGGGAATCTTTGCTACATATGAAATGTGATATGTAGCATGGAATCTAAAAATTGTCATAGTGACTCATTTTTTTCATCCCCGTCTTATTTTTATTATACTTGTTCGATACGGATTATAGCTTCTACATACAATTGCATATCCAACGTTGACATAACATCTACTTATGTTTCGTCAACAGTTTTTCAACCAAAACCAAAGCATTTGCATCACGGTGCTCAAGCTTTCTTTCACAAGGCTCTATGAATGCACTATACGACTCGAGATCAGTTGGTAATTCTCATAACCGCAGAGGTGGCCGCCTCATTGTTCGGGCAGAAGCTGTAAGCTTCCTGTTTTGCTATTTCGCTGTTTATTACAAGTTTCAATGACGACGCATAATCGTTTTAGTTTACTTCTTTTTGAGGAAAATTGATATTTGGTTGCCTTGTACCATATTGAGAGTTTTACTATTTTATGCCATGTATACAGGATTTCTATTCGTTACTTGGTGTATCAAAGAGTGCCAGCAAAGCAGATATTAAAAGTGGTTAGTACATTTCTTAAGTCCATATTAGAGTAATTTATTGATGTTATCATCTCTTCTGATGCATGCACTTAAGGATGGCTTATTTCTATTTATTTCCATCAGACATTTTATTATGAACATAATACTGCTAGTTTTAGCGCGTATACGGGAAACGTATCTAAACTTTGAATTATGCAAAGTAACTTAGCAGTATCATTATACTTGGATTATTGCAAACATAGGTTTTCTCAAATACCACATGTTACTTTTTCTTTATTAACTTGCCATGTGTATAAGAATTAAATTTTACACAACTTATTTTTTTCCTACATCAAATTTGAATTTACCAGGTAGTTTTTCTACATTTGATATAAGTTACTGACAAAAAACCAATTTTGTAATATTTCTTTATGTATGGGTATAATATGGCACGAATGAGAAAGCTAATATATATGGTAGATACTAATTTAATTTTTGTTGAAAGAAACTTGAATAAATTCCTGTCATATTAGTGATCCAGACATTATTGGAGCATGCCATTAAAGGAAAACCCTGTTAACTGTCTTTCTGGTGTTAATTAGAGAGGCTTGGACCTATTACTCTGTTAGGGAAGGTTTTCTAGATTAACAATCATCTTAGTGTTCCACTATTATTTTTGGAATCAAATCAAATACGGAAATTTCAAGCTGTAGACGATCAAATTGAGTGTTTGCCATTACGGGATGACCAACTTCGTTTTGTTTTGCAGACAGGCTTTATATGGAATTAGTTTTTTTAACAAATGCTAATTCATCAAATCTAATATCAAATATCTAAATTCATTGTGTAGGCGATAATTTATAAATACTATTTCAAAATCAAACTTTTGTTTGTAGTCTCCATTTCTTTAGTGTGTATGGCTTCTTTTCTTGGGATAGCAAACCCTGCCCATTCTTTTATTAAACCAGGTTTTTAATTTCTGTAAAAACCTTTTTCATGAATAAATAATATTAGATATTCTATCACATATTTGTGTATTCATAACTACTTTGCCTTTAAAGTATATTCTTCTTCTGAAAGGGTTATTAACTCTGTTAATACGTGTTCAGCTTATAGGAAACTTGCAAGGAGTTATCATCCAGATGTGAACAAGTAAGTTTGACTCCCATTTCTGCACCATTGCAAAGTATATCTTCTTTCCAATTAAAGGCTGTATTTTGTGTGTGTGTAGAGGTGTAGCAGGGTTGTTTCATGTTATAAATAATATTGAGATCAAATAAACCAAACTGTAGTTATCAAACATTTATCTGGTTATCTTGAGTTTGATACCAAAGCAAAAACAATAATACAACAGCTCTACTTTATCACCTCTTCAGTTCTCTATCCTATGCTGAATGCTCATTTGCCCTACGATATGGATCTACTTGTTTATAACATTAAGTTAACTCTCTAAAGTCAGGTTGCAGTACCTGCTGCTTCAAACATCTGAATGATAGGTAATTAAAGGCTCTTAGTTTTTAATCTCCATTGATACGAACATTCAAGCGCACATCTTGTTTTTCCGGTGAAGTTAACTGATTGGCTGGCTCATCATAAGTTAACAATTGAACTTGAAGGAGAACATAAAATAGTTGAGCCTGTAATATATATCTTTGTATCTGGTGTCAGCTGTTAAAACTTCCTGTATCAGCGTCTACAATTTAGAACAAATTGACCACATATATGTGTGCATACAGTGATACCGGCTTGTTATGACTTGGGTTCTCTTCTTTATGTTTCTGTTAATTTGGTATAATAAATATCTACTTTAGGCTATGCCTAGCTAGTTTAGAATAGAAGACTGTTATACGCTTAGACAAACAACTGAGAATGATACCATATTAGTAAAACTTAATTTTTGTTTCTTCCACTAAATTGTGATCTAAATTTAAGTAGTAGTTTACTTTTTTTAATGAGGATATTCTCTTCAGAGCTATTTGGATTGTAGATGGTGCAAATGATACATGTAAATGTATTAGGCGACTTTTGTATAAATAACAAGGCTAAGTTATTGGTATTGGAATTTAAAAAAGAGAATAGTTGAACTATGGCTATGTACCGACTGGACCAGTGACTATTCACGATGCATAGACTAGTTCCGCACTTGTTCCAGATTAGTACCTACTAATGAACATGACATTAAAGCGCTTCTAGCTTTAGTTCTGTCTAGGCAAGACTGTTTAACGTGGGTAAAGACATTAATATTTATAGTTCCTTCATGAATCTTATTAGTTGATTGTTTACATGTAAAGAGAGAAGGATTTATGTTATTCTAGAGAGGGAATCAGTTTTAATATTTTCTCCTATTGTGGGAAAGTAGTGGAAGGTTAGTTTGATGTGTTTGGTTTCTCTTGCTGTTAATATACTTTTGGATCTATGTGACTACCTTTAAAATATGTATGGTCCTGCGTAGAAACTACGTGTACCCTTCATGAGTGATTCCTGCAACTTTTACTATGCTTTTATTGTTAGTATTAAACTTGCAATTTAATTGTATGACATATTTGTCATTTCTTTTCAGAGAACCAGGAGCTGAACAAAAATTCAAGGACATAAGCAATGCTTATGAGGTAAGTAGGCGTGTTGGGTTTTGGGTCAAAATTGGTTCATATCAACACTGGTAATCATATGGTACCTAATTACCTATTACATAAGGCTTGCTTGATCAGCAAAGAACTATTAACCTAACTTAATTATAAAAGACTATATCATTACAATAATAATATAAAGTTTCATAGGAAACGATTTAGAAGGCTGCATGCATTAAGAAACAGATTTGGCGAATTTCAAACCTTTTGGCCTGCCCAAGACATTTGCTTCTTCATTTAGATATTTTTATTGACCCATTTGAGATAGAACTTACCTGAATTTCAACAATTTATAATTAAATGGGGTTGAAATTGAAACATCTACTGAAAAATTATTGATAGAAAATATTGTGATGCAGGTGTTATCTGACGATGATAAACGATCCATATATGACAGATATGGAGAAGCTGGGCTTAAAGGTGCTGGCATGGGAAATGGGGTGAGAGTTATATCTACAAGAAAACTTATCAAGTTAAAACGCTTATTAGTTTCCAGCTCTTAATTTTGCTTACATGCACATTCAAATTGGTTCATGCAGGATTTTAGTAACCCGTTTGATATCTTTGAGTCAATATTTGACATGGGTGGCATGGGTGGTATGGGCGGCCGATCCTCACGTAACATGGCTACAGAAGGTGAAGACCAAGGTTACAATATGGTCCTAGATTTCAAGGAAGCTGTGTTCGGTGTTGAAAAGGAGATTGAAATAACCAAACTTGACAATTGTGGAACTTGCAACGGGTCTGGTGCTAAGCCTGGGACCACCCCGTCAAGGTGCTCAGCATGTGGTGGTCAAGGTCAAGTTATCTCATCAGCTAGAACCCCATTAGGTGTCTTTCAGCAAGTATCGACATGCTCTTCTTGTGGTGGAAGTGGAGAAATTTCTACTCCTTGTAATACTTGTAAAGGAGATGGACGGGTAAAAAAGTCCAAGCGTATTAGCCTTAAAGTCCCTGCTGGGGTAGACTCGGGCAGCAGGTTACGTGTCCGGTCAGAGGGTAATGCCGGAAGAAGAGGTGGCCCCCCTGGTGACCTCTTTGTGATGATTGATGTGATTCCTGATCCTGTACTGAAACGAGACGACACAAACATTCTCTATACTTGCAAAGTGTCGTATCTTGATGCTATATTGGGTACAACAGTGAAGGTGCCAACTGTTGATGGTACTGTTGATCTCAAGGTCCCGGCAGGAACCCAGCCAGGAACAACATTGGTGATGGCTAAGAAGGGTGTACCGCTTTTGAATAAGAGCAATAAGAGGGGCGATCAGCTTGTGAGAGTGCAAGTTGAGATACCAAAACGTGTAAATGGCGAAGAGAAGAAGCTGATTGAAGAGTTGTCCAACCTTAAGAAAGGTAAAGTTCCAAGTGGCAGTAGGTAACAACATGTTACTAATTTAATAGGATTCATCATGGGTTCTAGTGGGGTCTCTTTCTCACAGGGTCATTACCAATTTTTGCATCAATTATCAGTCTGCTCTGTATGTGACATGTTCTTGTTATTAGGGAGGGGACTATTTATTATGAATCCATACATAACTTGTATAATTAGAGAGGAAGATAGACATTTTTAGCAGGGTTTTTGGTGCTTTATAATGATTATCCTGATAAATATGGCATTTTGTTACAATCACGACTGTTGTGCTGTTTCTTTTCAATTGTTTTTTGGCATTTGGTTTCCGATGCAAGAATAAGAGTAAATGAGTAATGATACATATGTTCAGGACTTCAATACATCAACCTATAAATATTTTAGGATTTAGACACATGCTATTTCATTTTCTCTGTGTATCTTTAATGTGAGCTAACCTTATAACCTTTTCGGGAGGTTGTATGTGTCATTTTCTTTTCGTGTAACATTGGTATGCTCTTTTTTGCTATTCAAAATGTTTCTGGAGTGCAATTACCCTAAAATTATGCTTACTGGGAAAACAAGTGTACTTCTTCGAGCTAGTTTTTCTTTCAACATACGCATCCTAATGACCATGGACCAACTTCATTAGGCTGCCCACACTAGTATCATTTGAGGGCTATGGCCAACCTCCGTCGATCATGGTCGGGCAGTGGGCTGGTGCAGCTACCGAATGAGGGTTGACATGTGAAGACAAGGGTCGTTGTTGAGACCATCGATTGCACCTCACAAAATGAAAAAAAAAAGAACCACCGTTTGACGTTAATTTTTTTTTTTAATTTTAAAATTTGAACACTATAACATTATAAATACCCAACCCATTTCACATTTTATTCACATAATTTCAAAATATTTATTCATTTACCATGTCTAACAAGTAAACTTCCAAGTCAAAAACTTCAATACCTCAAATTCAAAAAAGTGATCCGCATTTAACGCGAGATCCAGATCTTCAATTATTTGGTGTATCACCACTAGAGGTGGCAAATTTTGGTCATTTTGATAAATATTGGCACTTTTTGCCCATTTTCAAAAAAGGATGGGGTACTTTTTGCCCATTCTTTATTATTAATGGGCTAAACGGGCGCATATGTAAGAAACTTATGGGCTTAATGGGCGCACATGTAAAACACTAATTAGGCCACTCGGCGGATATTTTATATTTAGTTTTTTATCCCCGACTTATAAACAAGTATTTTTATTTATTAATTCTACGTTTTTACATGCTTTTTTCTCATTTTGCGCCCGTTTCGCCCGCCCGTTTTGCCTGTGCCCGTGCCCGTTTAGCCCGCCGCCCGTTTAGCCCGTTGCCTATTTAGCCCACTGCCCGTGCCCGCCCGCCCGTCCGTTTTGCCACCTCTAAACCACCATTCGCTTTCTATCCTTGGGTTTTAAATATTAATCAAATTTACCACAACCATCATATTCCATTAATGAATTTTAATTTTATTGTTAAAAAAAATTATGATCGTTTTGATGTGGTAAAAAGTCGTCTGATGGTCGCTGAAGAGAAAGAGCTAATGTGACGGGTAAAACGATGGTTGACAAATGTGTACAACCTCACAGAGTAAATGAAATCTTCCTTTTAGGGCGTTTGATTCTACGAATTAGTTATTCGTTTGTCGGAATATTTCAGTGTGGCTGTTAGGAATGCTTTTGACTGTCTGGCCTCTATTATTGATGACGGACCCCATCAACTATCAACTACCTTAGTTTGTAAGGGATTTAGAGGCTTGGGTAAGATGCGTTTTCGGTGGTGTTTCTCCCAAAATGCAACAAGATGAAACCACAACCATGCAGTCTTTCGCGTTTTCATGTCTCCCCTTGACATTGGTAGCTCACATCGTCCAATATATTTTATTTTTTGTTTTTTTATTGTTTTTGTATTTCTTTGCGCTTACAAGCTTGATTTTTCGTGCTCGTGTGTTATTAAGGGCAAATCAAGGAAGAAGAAAGCAAAAAGAAGACATTGTTGGTTTTCTTTTTTCTTTACATCAAAGGTTATTGCTATATATGTTGATTTAGATTCATTTGAATACTAAACATTTTATAGATAATGAAGGACTTATCCTTATCTTTCATCTTCATCTCGGCTAATAATAAGATTAAATTCTCAATTTACAGAAAAGTATTTTGGTCGTTTTAGTCCATTATATAAATTTGTTTTACTAACCTGCTCATAATCATACACGGGTTTCCATCATATCTCTCTTTTTTCTCTCTAAATCGAATAAACAACAGAAAAAAGATCTGAGCATCAAACAACTTATCAATCGATGATTTTACTTTCGATCTATCATCTTTTTCTTCAGGTGACATCAGGTTACATTCATTAGATATGTTCTTATTTTTAGATTATTTGATGTGAATAAGCTTATTAATTTATCATCATTCGAATTTTAAGCTTTCAATTCAACTTATTTTGAACGAATTATATGAATTAACTGTTCTTAATGATAAGTTAACTTATTTTGGTGATTTATGTGAATAAGCTCATTCATGTGAATAACCTAACTTATTAGATGATTTATGTGAATAAAATGATTCATGTGAATAAGTCGATTCAAGTGAACGAGTTATGAATTAGAGGTGACGAGAGTTCTTTGAATAAGTGTGAATTAGAGAAAAGTTATGTGAATAAGTTTATGAATTAGAAGAGAGTTATGAATAAGCTTATTAATTAGAGGAGACTTATAAATAAGCTTATAAATTATTGTGATTTGAATTTATTGTGTTGAATTATAAGCTAACTTATTAGTTATTTTGATGAATTATCAAGCTTTATGAATAAGAGAGTTATGAATAAGCTTATGTTAGTGTGGATATGTTGTATTATTAGGAAATTTTATGTTCTCAACAATTTATTATGTTAGTATTTGGTTAAAATAAGTTACTAATATAAGATGAATTAAGTTGGTTTTAACTTATCAGTTAGTAATAATTAGTTTTAAGTGATATCACATGTGATACTTCATTTTGTTATAGATATCACATATATAACAAGTGATATCATTGAGTTTATTTTATTAGATTTATCACACATGGATATTACATTTGATTTTGCATCTCTTTAGATATATCACAGAAGCACGATTTGTAGTTAAAAATAATACACTTCTGATTCACGAGGAAATCATTTGTTATATCACATGTGATACTTAGTATAATATTGGGTTTAAATCATTGTTATATCACATGTAATAATTTGATTCAAGTTTTTTTTTTTAATTTCTTTTATTTTACTATTGGATATATGCATAAATCTATGATGAGAGTGACCTAAAAAAATAAGGTTGATAATCTGAAAACAAGTTCTAGTTTAACAAGAACTTTTAGTTCAAGGATTTGTCAAGAAAAAAAGATCTAGTATAAGACGAAGAAGACTTGATCTAAAGAAGAATAAGACATGTTTCAAAACAAAAAGACTTTGGTTCAATAATCAAGTCTATCAAAGTGTTTTATTATGTTCGCATGTCATATACTAGGAAATCACATACGATACACATTATTTTTCTTTTCATCACAATTATCATATGTGGTATTTGAAAGTATCCTTTCAGATGTTTGATTTTTATATGAACAAGTGTTACAAATTCTCTTTTACTTGATTCGATCTTACATGAGTGTAAATATACTATATAGCAGATGTGACACGTGTATTTAACAAGTTCGTAATACATTATCGTATGTGATTTTTAATATGATAATTAGTAATTTATCAACTATCGTACTTGAATTTTAAATAATGATAACTTGTTTTATGTTATAACGTTTTTTTACAAGTGATTATGAATGTGTGGAATAAAACTTAAACAAAATAGACATAACATCAAAAATAAAATCTTCAAATGTTTTGCCATTTTCATTTAAGCATAAACAATAACGACATAGTACCAAGAAAGTTAAATCATTTTAGCAAGACATTTTACCAATTTTCGATGGTTTACAAAATTGTCCGTAGACGTCAAAACTCTATACAAAGATTATAAGAAAAAATTGGAGAATACTTTTTGACCGCGACATGTAAATTCATCAGCTTCTTCACTGAGCTTCTCCCACTGATCTTCTCCCACTGATCTTCTCCCACTTTGAATGCTTGTGGTGTTCGATTAGTCATGAAAACAACCTTCGCTACACAGAGAAAAAGACTTAATTTAAATTTAAAGCATATTATCACATATGACATATTATAATGTTAAAGAAGATTGTAGAAACTAGAAGGGGTGGGGGGGGGGGGGGAGAGGGGTTGAATAGTTCTCTTGTTTAAGGTCCTAATTAAAAATATTTTCAATTAGGTTTGTCCCAAAATTACCTTTTACTTGAAAACTAGTTTCATAGTTATTAGGTTCAATTCTAATGCATTAACAATATCTAGTGACAATGAAATGCAATGTAAGAATGAAAGCATAAGTAAAGATTAAGAAAAGAAACAACCTAAGATATGACACCAAGATTTATAGTGGTTCGACAGCAAAGCTCGTTCTTCGTTCCTACTCCACTCCTCGAGTAAACCTTACTCGGGATTTCCACTATATCCACAAGCTCCCTTCTTTGCGGAAAAAAACTTAAAACGTTGCTTACATTATTTTCCGACACTAAGTTAAATGTCGAGACCTAATCTTAGCTAGGACCAATCTACACACGTCGCCTACTTCACCATTTTCCGACACAAGTCTAGATGTCGAGTTCATATCGAAAGCTAGAACCAATCTTTGTCGCCCATCTTCTTTTCCGACACAAGGCTAGATGTCGAGTCCTAATCCAAAGCTAGAACCAATCTTCACGACTCTTCACTTTCAAGGTTAGTAAGAACTCATAAGACTACACACATCACTTTATTGTTTAGTGAGAACTAACACACAAGACTTATTATAACTCAAAAATACATATCCAAGTATACACATGTAACTTGGATCTACACAAGACAAATCCAAGTATACACATATACAATGGATTTACACAAGACTAATCCAAGTATTCACAAATACCTTAGATCAACACAAGACTAATCCAAGTATTCACAAATACATTGGATCTACACAAGACTAAAAAAATATACAAAATGATGAAAATGACTAGATATAAATGTGTGAGTGATCTTCTCTTTGACAAGTAAAGAAGAGGATCAAGAGGATAATCATAAGTAAACATACTTAACAAATTAAGTGATCATTTACTAATGATTGAAGAACATAGAAAGAAGATAAGAAGCATAAAGATTTGTCCAAAAAGAGTTGTTGGAAAATGAAAATATGATCCACTATTTATAGGAGACAAAAACCAACGGCTCTTTGAGCGCTGTTCATTAAATGCAACTGCAGTTCATTATCACTAAAGAACCGCATACCTATATATGGAACCGCGGCTCATAGAGTCCGCCCCCTTTTGTCCTTTGGTGGGAAAATGTTATCTAGGGTAGTTTAAACCCTCAAAGGATATTCCTACGGCATTTGGAATATGCCATATTCAAATTTTCATTTTCTATTTTAATAAAACATTTTCTTAAAAATAAAGTTTATTAAAATATTTTGTCACACTTGTATAAATGTGAGTTTTGAGATTAATCAATTTCTATGATCACTAAGCATGATTAAGATATTTTTGTGTAAGACTTAAATGATTATAAACTTGATGATAGTGTTTGTTAAATAATACATCTTTCGGTTGTCTTGGATGATAAATGTCTTTATACTTTGTCGTGATTAAAACTAAGAAATATTAGTTAACACTAATAATGTTTTTAGGTATTGGTTGCATTAACAATCTCCTCCTTTTTTATTACGACAAACTATAAACTCATTTAAAAAGTTTACGAATTATTAACGAGTTTATCACTATCATTTATCCCCCTTTGTAGAAGCAAAAAGGTTAGCACAAGTATTTGAAGGAGAGAAGAATCGACTTTGCTAGTAGCTCCCCTTGGTGATTACTCCCCCTAGCTTGGGGCACCAAGTGATCGAGCTATGGTGACAAGATACATACAAATGTTAGTAGAAAGAAAAGAAACACCAATGTATATACTATAGTTACTACCTACTAAGTAACTTGAGAGGGAAAAAGAAAAGAAATCTAAAATTAGAAGTAAGTATTTGCTAAGTATGTCCAACGAGAGCGTTTTGACAAGCTCAATTCACAATTGGTGGAATAAAGTTAGAAAAGAAACATCCATACCAATTATAGTTAAAAAATTGTCAAAAGGTTAACAACTTAGAATTGTTGGAATCACCCCAAAACAATTGTAAATTTTAACCGCAATCAACTCTCAACAATATGTGTGATAAAGAATTAGCAAAACAAGAAATAACATATATCAATCATATTACAAAAATATGAAAGAGCATACAAGGATAATATTCATATACAAAATATGAATATTAAAACAACAAATATTAAAAAATAAACAACATAAGCATAAACTATTCTAGTAGGGATAGTCCTATAAGACTGCTTAGGTTTTTATTTGACTCAAGTAATTAAAACACAAAGTATGCTTCAATTGGTAAAATAAGACGAAGGTGCAACATCCGAAGATTTGCTCACGGGAACAAATACTTTGAGAGGAGGCCGAGTGAGAAGAAATTCAAGAAAATTTAACTTGTCATAGACATGAGCAAGTTCAATTTGTTGAAATCAACTACATGCACACGAGCTTCCATGATGCAAAACAAAGTCGTTTGATGGGGGAGGACCATCAAAATATGAAGGTGGTTGTGGAGAAGGAGATTGAGGATAAGAGAGGTTTTCACAATGCCTAGTAAGGTTAGGGAAAGAAGAGAGGTCATTGAGATGAGGTGTGTTGAAAGGTTTGGGCGGTGGCGGAAGAGCTTCCCTATAACATCAAGTAATTTTGACTAATATAATATCTATGTTTATAAATAAAGAGGTGATTTTGCTAAGAAAATTTTCATTTATTTATGGTATGTGATTGAATTGTTGAATATATGGATTTTCACTATCTCAATTATCACTTCCACATATGCCTATATGTTTTAAACACTATGTATATATCAAGTATGAGTTCTAAAAGTATCTATATGTATATACAATGAATAAGAACAACTCAAATATAACAAGGATACCTTAAATTCCTAAGAAAGCCTTAGAAACCCTAGAAATCCCTTGTAAACTAATGTTTCAAGCAATATAACTACATAATATCTATGTACTATTATCAAATACATTATACTAATTATAACCTATCATATAAGGAAAAGGTAAATAATCACAAAACACTAATATTCACTAATCTCAAGCTAATTACAAGAAAATGACCTAAAACCAAGATTAGCATATAAAATCCATTCTATAATGAATTAAAGTCTAATCTTTTGCAACTAATTATAAAACTCAACTAAATATCATAATAAGTTAATACATTTATCTTAAACCAAGTTACAAATTATTAAAGCATAAAGTACATGTTTTCAAAGCATATGAACTTAAGCTTATTTAATTAACCCTAAGATATGATCAACCTATATAAACCCTTAAACTAAGAATGTATAAACTCTTGAAGTCATAAAAATACTATATAATACTTAGTATAAGCTTACATTTAGATATAAACCCTAATTTCCCAAGATAGAAAGTCATTAGGCTTAATGACATAGAATCCCTTATATTAAGAAATCTACATGGAATCATTACCTAGTCTTTTAGGACAAGTCTACAATCTCTCATAGAACTTGATTAAGGTTATAAGATTATGTTAAGACAATGTACAAGTATCCTAATCCACAAGGTACAAGATTTCAATGCATGACTAGTAAATTAGGTCAAAATAGGTATTTTCACTCTTTAGACATGTTTACTTAAACTAAGCTATCAAACCAAGTGTAAGAACTCATTGGATACTTAAAACCCAATGTATAGGACCTAAATTAAGTTTGAATTAATATTTAAGAGGAGGATGATGACTTTTACTAAGATTTAAACCTAGATCATTAGAAAACCCTAATCTACATAAGATTACTTCCCATTTTCACATCAAACCTTTGTTAAACTTCAAACCAAGGACCAAAATCTTCTAATTAGAATGTATAAACCCTAATTAAGCCTTAATAATTCACTAATCACTTTCCTAAGTCTCTAATCATCAAAATTACAAACCATAAAGTTACAAGCCCTAGATTTATGACCCGGTTTGGTTTTTCCCTTTAAAAAGTTGTTTAAACCTTTTCCATCCAAATGTTAAACCTAAAATCATATATTTTACATGTTATAGGATATTTTCCATGTGGTGACAAGTAGGTGTATCACCTACTTGTGTGCTACACATCACCATTCTCATCCTAATGTTGCTGTGACCTATTCTAAGTCACACATGAAGATTGGATTGAAGCTAGAGTCTATAAACTTGTTTATAGATTCACTATCCATCCTTATTCATTTCTCTATCTATGTTACACGTTTAGGGCCTTAGCTTGAAACCTAAGTGTTGCAAATACTATAAATAGGGCCGAATAACACAACATGAAGATTTACACCCCGTTTTCTCTTAACCTCCTACCCATTCTTCATATTCACTTTATAAACGTCCTAGGACATCCCAGAAGACCAAAAAACAGGTCTAGAAGGAAGCCATTAAAGTTTTTGAAGATTTGATAGCAAGTAGTGTTCATAAGGAGCCATTTTGGAGCTACCTAGGTAATTTTTATGCTAATAAATCTTTGATCTTATTATAATGAATAATAAGAATTGTTATAATGCTAAAATTATGTTAAAAAGATAATCCAAAAATAATTAAGTCATATGATCAATTTAAATGAAAGTTATAAGCTAAAGATGTTTTAAAACCCTAGTTTTGTATTTTACATGAAATAATGACTTAAAATCCATTTCAAGAGCTATAGTTATGGTAAAATGTCTTTATTATGATTATAAATGTGTTTTGAAACTTTGTTTTAAAATCCTAGATCATTCGGTACATTTTTGAAGAAGTTATATGATTTTTACAAGTATAGGGACCAAAACTATCATTTTTGAAACTATGTAATATTTTGGGCCAAAAGTGTCATCTTATGAAATTTAAAGCTATAAAAGTAAGTTTTGAAAAGTTTGAGACCCTAAGGTTAAATATTGAGGGATTAAATTGCAAATAATAAAACTATATACTTAGAGGGTTAAAAGTGTAATTATGCCAAAATATAACTAAAAGGACTATTTTTATCAATATTGAAACTAAAGACATAAAATGTAATAATATACTAAGTTTCATGTTAGTAGGGAACTTTGTACAAAGATGTTCCATCTTGATATTACGTTCTGACTGAGTGGTTGGGTTTACGATTTAAAGTGCCCTCGATCCTCAAACGTTTATAGAATGACTTCTGAGTATAATGGGCCGAAAAATGATACTATAATAACAAAATATATGAACCAAATATTAAATATATGAAATAAGAAAAGATTGAACTGATATTATGACTTGATATTTATACATATTGTGTGTCAACCCAAATATTGTGAGGAGGTTGTGAGTGGTTATAACTGAATAATTCAAGACTCTTTAGGCTCAGGTGAGTTCATAGCCTCACTTTTAAAGGCTTTATAAATGATTTGAAAACCCTTGAGCGGGATATATGCTAAAATTGGAATACAAGTGTTTTTGTATGCTGCCTATATGATTATTGACACTACGTTTACTTATTGCCGTTAAAGTCCCTTTTTAATTATGGACCACTAATCATATAATGAACGCTAATATTGTGAATAGTACTATTGGAGACTGACATCTCCTATATGGGCAAGTTGCACTTGTCAGCAGCTAATGGTTCTCACCTATGCTAAACATATATGCTTTATTTTGCTAACTCAGGATAGTCCCGCAAACTACCTGCTGAAGGGTAATTTGTTGATTTTTCTGATAATGTCTAGTCGTAGGGTCATGAGCTAGTGCAATAAGAATCGATGAATTTAAAAATTTGGGTGTATAACATTGTAACCCTGGAGTCGTACTTGTATTCAAATATTGTTTAAAACCTATGAATTCACTCAACCATTGTGTTGACTTTAAGGCATATATTTCAGGTGAATGAGGACTAGCGGGCTGCGGATGGTGGTGTCTTGAAAAGTTATCATTCTAGAGAATAAAACTAGACTTTGGGAAAACCTGTGATGTACAGTTGTTTTATTTAAACTCTGAATAATAAATGAATGATAATGTAAATATTTATAAAATGTCTTTGAAGCATTTTCTATTATTGTGACTATGGTACTTTGATAGTAATACCCCAAATTAGCTTTCGCTGCTATATGGTAAAATGGGGGTGTTACATCCCCTTTCTCCGGTAATTGGATTGATTGAGAAAGTCCCATTCCAATACTCAATAGGAGAGAAAGAAGAAGTCTTGCAAGGTTTGGGAGAAGATAAATCATGATGATCCTTGTTCCTCTTGATCCAAACGGGTCGAACCGAGATTTTTGGTTTCTTGGAAAGCTTAAAAGAAGAAGTTTGGGTTTAGAAGGTTGTGACAAAGATATGTAAATGTTAAGATTAGAAGAAGACAAGATTGTGAGGGATGAGAAAGAGAACTCCCAAAATATGAAGATTTAAAGAAAATAGACAAGGAAAAGAATAGAAAGAAAAGCAAAAGGTTTCAAGGAATGTTTAGCCCAAAAAGGCAAACAAAGAATATTGAAAAAGAGTGAGATCAAAGAAGAAATACAAAAAATGAGCCAAAAGTTGGCTTACTGTCCGCGGTTTATTAAATGAACATGCGGTTCGTTAAATATAACGAGCTGCACGGCTTTTATTGAGCCGCCCGCAGTGGACACAACAAAAAGAAATCCGATTTTTGAAAGTTTTGAGAAAAGACAAGACCTTTTCAAAATTAAGAAAATCTTGGACTTTTACCTCTAATAGCACTAGGTTAGACTATGGTTGCAAAAAGAGCAACATACTCAGTCATAAGAGTATCTTGACAAAGGGTGACACAATATTTAGATAACATTTTGATCCAATTTTAGTCAAGTTTTAGAGGTTACAATAGATTAAGGTTCAGTTTTAATTTAAATTAAAGTTAATTAGTGTGAGAACACATAGGTTGAAACACATAAAAGCTTAATCTATTAAAACATCTACATGAAAATACACGAAGGAAATAAAGAAGAAAAGAAAAACAACTAACTACTACAATAGCTAGCTAATATAATCTAGATTAAGCAATATTCTTTGTTTTCTTGAAAAGATATTTTGGAAAATATCATCATTCATCTCCTAGGAGGAGGAGGATTGGTGAACAAAGTTAACAAGAAATCTCGTAGCCTCGCATGAAGTCCAAACATATCCATTCTTAGGTTTTGGATGATGTAGTTATTATAGAGGCAACATGGACAATGAGTTCCATGTGCTTCAAGAAAAGCAAAGAAGTAAGGATCACCCATGAAGTGAGAAATAGGAACACCCCAAAGTGGAGTGTTAGGAGTAGGAGGAGGAGGAGGAGGAGACATGTTATCCAATGGTGGTATGGGTGAATTTGGTAGAGTGAAAGGTAAAGTTGGCAAAGGCTCAACAAAGTCATTCACAAGGGGAATGCTTTGGAGAGGTTGGGGGTTCACATCCTAGAGACGAGTTGGAGTGAAAGGTGAGGACAACTCATTCTTGATTGGAATAAAAAAATTGGCAGAACCATGAAACTGGTTAGTAGTTTAGTACCATGAGTTGAAATAGTCTTGCATAGAGAAAGAGGTGGTGAAGATGATGAAGAGATGAGAATAGGAGAAATCTCATTCTTGAGTGTAAGAAAAGATGTAGCACCTTGTTTAGGTAGCTTAATCTTAATCTTAAGTTTTCTTTTGGAAGAAGAATGTTTGGAAGAGTTTGAGGATGTTGTAGACACCATGGTTGTGTGTCAAGGTTTAGAAGGCTTAGAGGATGAAGAAGAATAATAACCAAGGGTGTTTTAAGAAGAAGATGGGATGATCCAAACTAGTAATGTGTTAAAAATGATTTTGGTGAACAATAAAATTTGCTAGGCTTATTAAGGAAAAAGCTGGTTTTTAGCAAAAGATTTATCCATGAAGCACATATTATTTCGAACCCCGCGGTTCGTCAAATATACATGCAATTCGATATCACTAAGGAACCGCCTGGTATCTATAGAACCGCCGACAGAACCCCAAGAAAATGGAACTTCCAGCAATTTTCTTAAGCCCAGATTTTAGACAAAAGTTTATCAAGCCAAATTAGATTACCAACCAAAATCTAGATAGCTAACTAACACATAATTGCACAAATTTATGTAAATCGAAAGTTCGATTACAAGCACATTAAGATTAAAATACTAGTCAATCCAAACACAAATTATTAGTTAATACAAACCAAAGTCTAATGCAAGAAATAAGAAACAAGTCTAAGTGGAAATCGTGGTACGACCAAAATCTTCTACTCATACTCTCTCATGAAAATTTATTTAATGTGACTAGATCCATTACTTGTATTCTCAAGAAGACAAAGATTTTGGAAATATCGAGTATCAAGAGCAATGTCTTGAGAAGAAACGAAAGAATTAGAAAGAGGCAAGGAGTCATTGGACTCAAGAGAGGAATCATTAATTCATTGGTACATTGATAATTCGAGATTACTCGAAGAAATTATGCCGGTGTCAGTTTCAATATTGTCTATCCAAGAGGTTGGAAGGGAAATACACCCAACATCATAAGTTTTCTCTCGATGATCATTTTCATCTTCAAGAGAACCAGTCCTAGGCTCATGTGGAAGGTTCCGTTCAACGGGAAGCATTACACGATCAACAGAGCAATAGGATGATGCGATTAAAGAAGGAAAATCATGATCAACTCTTCTAAGAAGATGAGTAAGAAGCATAGCGAAAGGAAGGCTAGACTTGGATCTATAGAGAACATAACAAATTCTTCTAGTAATGAAAAATGCAAGATTTTATGGGGTGGAGGTTGCAACACAATACAACATATGCGCAAGGCATGCAGGAATGCGATTATGATTACCACCGAGACACATTGCATTTTCCCTAATGATTTCGGCCCATGGGATCATAAAATCATTAAGTTCGCTAGTTAGTAATTCCTAAGGAGTGAGAAAACAAATGTTTCCTTGAAAGTCACCAAGAAGAGAATGCTCACGAGGCATAGAGATGGATTTAGAAATGAACGAAGGAGAATGAAGATCCATCACATAATGCACATCAATAGTGGCTGATTCTAAAGAGTTAATGCTCCAAGCATCGATGAACCTACATTGACCACTATATGGCACCTTGAGAATTTGTCCAAATTCTTCAAGAGTGTATACAATGGTTTTCCCCTTGATGGAAAATCTTATAGACAAACCATTATTGATGCACATTAATGAGAAGGAACTAAAGAACTCCATAAGGAAAGAAGGAAATATTGGCTCATCAATATCATGTAAACAATCAAAGCCAATAGATTTAAACATGTAACGTGTAAGCTCAATCCCATCAAGATTTGGTGGGATAACACGTCCTTCATGAAGCACCGAGTTTCCTACGAACGAAGTGTATTTTTAAGAGAACGAGATGGACATGAATTAGAAAGAATAGGCATGTACTCTCTAGTTTTCTCATGGTCTTTGCGAGTTTCCAACGGCATAGTTAATACCTATAAAAAACAAGAATATTTCCATAATTACTCTTATCTTATATTTATATAAGAATCAAAATCATAAGAATAATTTTAATCAATTAATTGACTAACCAAAGGATTAATCCTTAATATTCTTATGACCTAATGTACCAATTTTATCTTTGACAAGTACATATGAATTTTGTAAGATCAAACATGAATTTGAACGTTGGTTTTTCAAAATTCGTTTTTAGGTAAGCATTAATAATGCAATTACCAATGTGTTCAAGGGTTCATATCAATTACAACATTCAACCAAATTACTTTAGTTAAAATTCGGATTTGTTCTATAAGTGGGTTTTAGTGAAATCATAAGGAATTCAAACCTAAGGAATCATAGCGCTATAACTATGTCAAACCACATTCCTAATTAGGTTCTAATTCATATCAATCTCAAAACCCCCAATTATGAAAGTAAGAACCCTAGAACAAATTGATTAAAATTGAATAAAGATACTTACAATTAATTGATGTTAGATGAAGGATGAGTGAAACCCTTGTCTTGAAACCAATTAATTTGAGTGATTTGAAGCTTTTCAAAAGATGTTAATGATGGTTTTATGAAGAAACCCGTTGCCACCAAGAAGTAGGAATGAGAGGGTGATTTTTGAAATAGTGTTTTTAATTAAACCAGATTAATTTAACCTCAATGGGCCGCGGTTCGATATCAATAACGAACCATAATTTAGCACCGCGACAATTAAAGAACCACGGGGAGAGGTATGTTTTAAGCCAAGAAAATGAAAGAAATATTTTGAAACCAAGTTTTTCTAAAATACTTAAAACATATATTAAGCCTTTGGAAACAGAACTTGACCGAAACAGAAAAACGACTACTCGTAAGAAAAGATAAAGAAGAGAGAAACTAAGAGGAGTGAATCAAGGCTAAGATCAATGCTCAAGAGATGAGTGACAATCTTCAAGTTGTAGAAACGAAGAGCTTGTGTCATCTATAGTGGTTTAAGACGTGCTTTTCTGGCGTAAGACAAAACGACTTTGGTAATAAATCATACCAACCAAGCTTATTTTGCTATATAGAGTAAGAACACTTACTAATAAATGTCTTAAAATTTTACAAAACAAAAGCAAAAGTATAGATTCACTTTCTCTCCCACGTGATCGGACAAATATCATTGTTTAGGGTTACAATGACAATATCCTTAGAATATTTTAATTCCAAATGTGTAATATCCTAACTACAACACATGAAGTAGTTTGGTATCTCAAAGGATTAGTCAATCATATTTGAGATGGGCTAAATTGCACATATTACACATGATATAGGGCCTACTCACCGCATGAGTTGCAAACCATGTAAATCATGCTTGATACTTTAAGCTACTACTAACTCACACTACAACACCTAAGTGAGTCAAGTATCCAAGAACCATGAAGGTTTGAGAGGGTGAAATAATAGAATCACATACCACAAACAACTGTCAAGGCAAGAAAGCCAAGAACAAGCAAATAGTTAAGTAATGATCAATAGAATGATCAATAGGGTGTGTGGACGGACGAAAACGTACCTTAGCCACAAAGTGCATCCCAAGTCTTCGATGGACTAATGCAACACTCAAACTTGACCAAAGTGCATACTAAGTCTTCAAGGACTAGTATCACATACACTAATCTTGAAATCATCATCCTATGCTGTTGGAGATCAAAAGGAGATGAGTCTTCTACAAGTGCAAGTAGCTCAATCCACAATCAAGCAAAACTTTAGTGTGCTATTACTTGAGATTGTCACTGGAATGTAAAATAACAGAAGCAAAACTTTAAAATATATTGATAGCTTAGTTGCAATTGTAAGTATGATTTTACAAAAAATAATCCTTTATGAATTTATTTTCTATATAGTTTGTTACTATTATTCATGAATAAAGCGGTGGCAATAAAGCATTTTTATCAAAATTAACTAAGAGAAATATTGGACCTGAACTTATAATGCAATTTTATCCTAATAACAATTAACAGAAAGAGTCAATAAAAGCAACCAATATAGGACTTCTTTCCCACCCAAGAAGAGAAGCTCAGGATATAAAATAGATTAATGGAATTATGACTCACTGTTAAATTTTTTTTTTGAACTAAATTATTTTCTATTCCAAATCACTCCTCATCAAAGAGGTAAGTTCAGGGGGAAAGTTTACATCCCATAGAAAGTTTACAAGAGATTTCTGAGCAGAATACACCACATAATGAGCAACACGGTTACATGTGCGGCGAACCCAAGAAAACATCAAATTTAGTCGTGATGCCCAGAATCTTATGTCAGCTACTATTACACCCAAGGCCCATGGAGGGACACATTCTGATGAAGAAAGAGTTATAGCATCTAATGAGTCTGATTCAATAATCGCAACGATCCAACCCTTTGTCGAGGCAAGGTTACATGCTGCTCGAATTGCTAATAACTCCATAGCTAGCGCGGATGAAGCATGCCATCTTTCTCCAATACATGCAAGGATAGCTCCACTCGAGTCTCGGGCGATGATAACTAGATTTTGCTCAGTTAAAAATTAAGTTCTTGTGTGTGTCTAATCGAATTGATTCCTGGTTTAACGTGCGACTCAGTCGTCTATTGGTGGAAAACAACAGATTGGTCGTTGTAGTGAAATTAAATTGCAAAACGTTAAAGTAAATGACGGTAATTAAAACTAAAACTAATTAAAAGGTAAATTGTGCAAAATTAGAACTTTAAAAGTAAATAAATTTAATGACAAAAATTAAAGCTCGACGAAAAGTAAATTTGACAATGTAATAAAAATGTAAAAGGATTAAAATAACACTAAAGTAAAATGGCAGAAAATAAGCTTAAAAAAATAAACTAAAAATTACTAGAAAAACACTTGGTAAAAACAGAGATTTCGGGAAGCGTGAAAAATTTGAAAACTTAAAATAAAAACTGGAAATAAAATCAAACACAAGTCAGATCACAGTCACGATCGCAACCAATGATCGTGGTTTGGATCGTACCCTGGATCGTACCCTGGATCGCATCCAAGCGATCACACTCTATATCTAAGTCTAGATCGCAACCAGCGATCGTACTCTTGGACCGTACTCCACCACGATCGCAACAAGTGGATCGCAGTGGACGATCGTGACCAAGTGATCGTACCACAGATCGAAACCAACGATCGCAGTCACAGATCACAACAGGGAAATCGTGACTTAGATCATGATGGACGATCGTAGTCTGATCCTAGTCCTTGATCGCAGTAATGGATCGCAAGTAGAAACCCTAGGGTTTATGCGATCACACTTACTCGATCGAAACAAGCAGAAACCTTTAAGAACGGTACGATGGAATCCAATAAGAAAATAAGCAAATACCAAATAAGCACTTAGACAATAAGCAAATAACAAAAACTAAATCAAAGCAATAATAAGACGAACAAAATAAGCTAAAAATTTAAAGACTTTCAAGACACAAAATAAGCAAACTTTTTAAACAAACTTTAAAAAGATAAAACTTTTAAGAAAACTATAAAACTAATAAGCTAAATACAAATTAAGCCAATAAGATTGTCAAAATTATAGCTTAATTCGTATAAAAGCCTAGATAGAAATAAAAAGATAAACTTTTTAATCAAGTAAGCAATAAGATTAAGCAAAATCAATGCTTAATCCGAATTAAAAACAAATCAAGGACAAGAAAAGTAGGATGAGAATGATAAAGAAAAGCTTGATTAAAAATAAGATTTAACAACAAAATTAAAGAACTTACTTGAAATTAAAGGCAAGAAATTTAAGGTGCAAAACAAGGTAAATAAATTGACAATTAAGTAAATGACATGAAGATAAATGTGCAAGTAATGAAAATGGTGCAAGACTAGTTTGTCAAAATAGCCAACAACTATGAAAATGAGATGAAATGCTCTATTTATAGGGAGAAGGGAGGTTAGCATGTGTTGGAAGCTTCCTCCTTTCTTTCTTTCTTTCCCGTCTTTTCGTCTTCTAAATTCTTCGACTTTTTCGACTTTGTCTCGGGATTAATTAAACTCGTCTTGTAATTTCTTCATTAATTAGACTTGAGTTCTTCGGCTTTATTAAACTTCCGTCTTTAGACTTTTCTTCGATAAATCTTCAGAATAGGCTTTGGACTTCCGTTCTTTTTGCACTCTTGATCTTTTGACTTCGTCTTTTGTCTTTTTCTTCGATAAAAGCCCGTGAAAGCCCATGTTTTCTTCCCTTTTCACATTTTGATCCTAAATCACAACAAAAACACAAACCATGCATAATTCCGACATTTACGACATAAAATACACGTTTTGTCTTGGTTATTATTATGATTAAGTGGCAAAAGGATAAGTGTTTTCACACTTATTAAATCCCCTACACTTGACCATTGCAATGTCCTCATGCAATGCATTAATTACAAGGCAAGTTTTACATTTTCCATCATAATCAATCCATATTGGCCTTTATTAAAGAGACAAAATATATTAACGGAAGAAAACAAGTAAAAAGATCAAAAACTTACCTTAGGGTTTTGGAATGTCATGAAAGTTTATCATCCTTAAGTTTCACGTTCCCCATACCAAGCTTAAAAACGAGATCATTGTTCATGTGGGCCAATTATTTACTTAGACTCCCTTATTCCTAGGTGTATCTCTTATATTTTATTGTTGTCTTGAATGATCACGAGGATGCATTTTGGACTTATTTCGATAGTTATTTAGGCTGAAAATAAAGTGGGACGATTTAATCAATAGTTAGCTAAAGGACAAAATCTTTTAAAACTGCTTCTCGGGACCTCATAAAGTTAATATCTTGGCATAACTCGCTTCACGATTTGAGACCTTTCTCGGACCGATATTTGGCAGCGACTTCATACTTCAAATCTTGAGAGACGTTCATGAAATAATGGTCATCTCTTCATAATAGGAATTTCTTCTCTTAAACTTTTTGAGAGATTCTTCATATTTGGACCACGACTTCTTCATTTTTCTCCAATCTTTATTTGGGATTTTGATATACAACGATCCGCCTCCTTTTAGGACTTGGATATATTTATCCTTGATATGAGTGATTTTACTCATATCAATAGTATCTTAAAACAACTAATAAATGCATAAATATGATGAAAATGCCTTGTGTATATGTTGTTTTGTTGTTTCGTGTGTTTAGGTACCAAAGATCGCAAAAACCAGCAAAACCGGCACGAGTTTGAAGAAAAAGATCGAAGAAGCAAAAAACGAGCTCGATTTTAGTGGATTTGATAATTATGGAAGATAAATGGGCCAAGTGGGTCCCACATTTGTTAAATGGGCCTAGAAGCCCAGTAATGAAGTCTTAAAGTTAAAAAGCCCAATTTAAGGCCCAATTTGCTAAACTTACTTTGTGACGGATAATTTATCAAGAGGCCCAATAATGGCCCAGAAAGGGAAATATAAGAGACGGATGTATCTAAATTGGGCCTCAAGCCCAAGGCCTTTCCCAAATAAAGTATATGAACGATTATTCGCGTTTACCCTATTCCACTCACACCTTCACACATTTATTCACGTTTTTTAACTCATACCACTACACGTTTATCCACACACACAATTAAATAAATCTTTCGATACCACCAAAGTTCACCCATCTCTTTCCCTAAAAAACCTGTAAATCCACTGTTCCAAAACCCTAATTAAATAAATCATCAATTAAATTTAGGGGTTTTTGTCCCACGTGTGATGCACACGATGATTAATTAATTACCCAAGGAATTCGGAAGGCAGAAGTGGTAGAAGACGTGATACGTGGCAAAAATCTACTGGCCAAGACACCTCACAATTCCTCACTCATCCAATCATTGAGAGCCAAATCAGCATCATACTAACACAACTAGCACAAACGGATGCCACGTTGGCAATCCGTGTGCTAGTGTGTGATTATCAGCCCTACGATGATAACAAGAAAGAGAGAGAAGATCAAGATACCCTTTGAAGGGCCAAGATGAGTTATCAGCCTCAACAACAACCTCACCCCAACCCCCTGGTTTAGCTATATAAACCCCTTCTTTTCATTGTAATCATTATCCCTCTTTTTACTTTAAAGTTATAATGTTAGTTTAGTGTTAGATTTGTATTTTATTTTATTTCAAATTGTACTGTTACTTTTGATATTAATAAAAGATCTCGTTCAGTTCCTTTTAATTTTGCTCTTTAGTTTTGTTAAACATTGTTAAAAGTTTATACGATCTACATTTATATTAAGCTGGATGTTATTAACTAGTATTGTTTAAATAAGCTTGATTAATAGCTTATTTGAATGATATAGTGAAATTGGGGATAAAAAACTTAAACCCACTGTTTAAGTTTATAAAAAACTGTTTGGTTTGATTAATTATTGATTGGTTCGAAGATTGATGATGTTTAATCCGATGGTGTATGGTGGTTCTGATTTACGTTAAGCCAGCTCAGCGCTGCGTTTCGTCTCAAAGGATATCTACATTAGGTGAGTTTCGAGTTTATATTTTTGTTATATTCTTAGATCCGATTTGGTTAAGTTAATGATAAAAATGCTTGTTAGTATTAAACCATTATAAGTTATGAGTCTTTGATTCTGCTTAAAATTATATGTTAGTTTAAACCTGTTCAACTGTTATATGATGAATGGATTAGGTTTGAACCTGTTTGAGACGTATTTGTTTAAATGCTGAATCTGCTATGATGATGATTTTGATATGTTAGTTTGTGTTCATGTAGTTGATTAGCTTGTTCTTTTGTTCTTGTGTTTTAATCTGATTTAGTGTAATTGAATTAATGATGTTAGATTTGAGTTAGTGCACTGTTTCATTTGATGGTATGCTTAAATTACTGTCTAGTTTAATGGGTAGTTTATTGAGTTAAGAATTCGTATTTTAGAATCTGTCTGATATTTCTGCAAGTCTGAATAAGATATGGATCTGTGTATTGGATATTGAATCTGTGTAAGTCTTTTAACCTGCTTAGTTTTCAGCTGAATCTGTTATCTAAAAGATTTTATTTACTAAGATTTTGTTGATGTTTGCTTGAGCTCACTGTTTTAAATGTCAGTTTAGCGTATCAGTTTAGTGTTTAATACTTCATAGCTGTGATAGATTTATCCTGGTTGTTGCATTGATCTTGCTGTATACAAGTTTATTTCGTTATAGTCTGTTTTGGTTTTGGATGATTTTATCTGATATTTAAGATTTATGCTTACTGCTTTTTGATTTTGTAAAGTTTCAAAAGTTATCAGGTTCCATTAATCTGGTTTACTTAATTGCTGATATCCTTATCAGCAAGCCACAAGTTTAGTGTATTTATAAAAGTAACTCCTGTGACTCCTTCACATTTTAACTGTCAAAAATATATATCACAAAAAATGGTCCCTCATGGGGATCGAACCTGTGACCTCCTGGTCACAGGGCCAACGTGTTATCCACTGAGCTAACTGGCTCATTTGATTTACTTTCTTCCAGTTAAATTAATATGGTATCTTTGTTCTTGGCAGATTTTAAGTTTAGTGTTGTTTAATTAAGTTTACGTTTTGAATAAAGTTTTATTAAATTTTTTATTAAAAGTAAATTCTGTTTTTTTTAAAAAAAATAATTAGTTTCAAAATAAAATAAAAAAATGTTTTTATTACTTTTAAAGTTTAATTAGTTTTCAAATAATAAGATTTTTATTGTTTTAGATTTAAATTTAAAAATATAGTTTTAAAGATAGATTTAGTTTAATTAAATTCTAATAGATTTAGTTAGTTAAAAAGGTTTTATTAGATTTTTTTTAAATAGAGTTAAAATCATTTTAATAGATTTATTAATAGTTAAATTTTTAGTAGTTTTAAATTTAAAGTAATTGTTTTTAACTTTTATCTAATTTGGGGGTTTACGATTCATGCACTTTAGGATATTATTAAATAGGTTTAAATTTTGTAGAATTCAATTTTAGTTAAAAAACCGAATACCAATTCAAATCGATTGTCCAAATCAAAGCTAAAACGTTTCAAATTCATAAGATCTTCGTGTACAACGAACTTGGTTCACCAACGTGTTTAATTGAATTCGTCTTTAGTAATATTAGTCTATTACTTTTTCCTAAAGGTAATTTTCTAATTTACCCTATAACGTATCTAATTATCATTATACTATCACGATCACATCAATCCTCATACCTTGTTAGGGCCTTTTTGGATAGACTTCTCCATGATCTTTACGGGAGTATTTGCTTTTCGTCGTGTGTTTCGATCCTTCATATTGATTTTTGATAAATGATTCTTCACATTACTTGGGATCTTTAGCAACAAAATGTAGCCCTCATGCCTTGTTAGGGCCTTTTCGGACTCGCCATTCTTCACATCCCACTTCAATGAGTTATGCCTTGGCTATGAACTCTAATCAATACCGAGCAACTTTTAAACGATCTTGGGCTAGAAGCTAAGTAACTTTTCAAATTGTACAACCTTATTTATTGCAAATATATTTATTTAAAAGCAATGGGAGAAAAAGCTTATAATCAACTCACATAAATTCATGAAAGAATACCAAACTTATAATTGACTCTATCATCTCTCGTTCTCCACAATTTAAAATCTCAAGGAATGAGACTCGTGGATGCTTAGCCAATTAAATCAAAGTTTTGGGTTTTCAAGTCATCTATAGGATCTTGCAAATTCTTAGACTCTTTCAAGTTTAGAATTCACATTTTAAAGTTCCCTTGATAAACGACTTTCTAGGATCAATTATGGGAACTTGCGAAAAGTTCTTGTTCTCAACCCGTGAGATTTAAGACTTTTGCGTTTTAAAGTTCCCTATATAAAACCCTAGCAAAACTTGACTTAAACACGTTAAGGATACTAGCTAGAGTAAACTTGGATAAGTAAACTCGGGTTGAGTCAAAAGATTCACGACGTTTAAAAATTAAAATTAAAACAACTTTATTAAAATTTATTCTAGCAAAGAAAGAAAATAACTATAACAAATGTAAATACCAATAGGCCAAAATAGATCAAAAATTTTGAAAAATGTCGAAAAATCAATTTTCCGGTTAAAATGAGGACAAATACATGGAAAAGACCACTTAACTTCGATAGAAGTCCCCCTACACTTAAGATAAACATTGTCCTCAATGTTTAAGCCTGTGGAAGTAACCTCCCCTACACTTAGGACCTTGTGCACGTTGTTTAAATCTTGCTAAGGAAGAGACAACTAAAGTGATTCCTATTTTAATATTGAAAAATATAAAATAGAGAATCAAAAGGGTTTAGGATAGAACCGGGAAGACGGGTACACGGAATCACGGGTCGTCAAAAGTCATCAAGAATGTATCGTCGAAAGCTCGAATCCCTGCACATGATTAGAAAGAAAACAACAAAAACATACTAGGGTCTCCCCCTACACTTATTATAAAAACAAAAGAAAAAGGATAGATACTGCTGGTTGCCTCCCGAGAAGCGCTTGTTTTTGTTAACCGAGTCGTGAGCCTGACTCGACCTTGATTAGCATAAGAAGAAGCTTGAAACACATCCACCGGGATCAAATACATGGTTTTCGTCCATCAAATAGCACAAGCTTAAGGTGAACAAGGCAAGCCAAAGAAGAGTAGGCAAGGTTCACTTAAGCAGTTGTTGAGCACGGTGGTAGCAAGGGTAAAGAGGTGCAAGCATATCTCCATAAGTTCAAAAAATCTTTCCTTTTATTTCATCAGATGGATACTGAGATGGCTTAAAAATTGCAATACCGAGATCGAACACCTTTTCCTTTAGGGGAAAATAAGACTCAGGCTCAGTAGACCTTGAAGAGGATCCGCTCATAAATCGCATAACTTCATCCTCAGAAGGTGGATAGAGAGGTGTCAAAACATAAGTACTGCGGATATCGGTGTCGGCCGGCTTCTTCTCCTTTGAAACGGGTTTCTTCATATCCAAAGGAGGATAAAGACCATAATCATCAAAGTCCAAAGGAGGAGAATCACTCTCATTTGGGAAGTAAGTGTTGAGAAAAGCTGCAAAATCTTCCTTAAATGAGTAGTCATCCAAAGTAGGATCAAACATTGTTGGTGGAGGATCTTCATCAAAAGTAGGAGTAAGGTCAGCATGAGAAGAATCACTCAAGAGAGTATCAGCCTCATCAAAATCATCATAAGTGGGCATGTCTGGATACTCAGAAGTAAAATCATCAGAATCATCCATATCAGAACTCGAATCATCATCGTAGTCATCATAGATTGGTGGAGACTCATGAATTGGTGGAGGATCTAAATTGGAGAGAGAATCATCCACATCATCTTGGAAGAGTGGAGTATCGTAGCAAGAATCGAATAGAGGATTGTTGTAGACGACAAAATCATCAAGCACATTAATCATATTCGCTGATTCTCTTCCATTGGGTTTGGTTGTGATCTTCCCCATTTTAAAAACTTGTGCATCATTCCCGACCCTTAAGATTAAGTCACCTTCAGCAACATTGACTAATGCTTTTCCGGTTCTCAAGAATGGCCGACCAAGTATTAACGGAATACGAGGGTCCATTTCATAATCAACAACAACAAAGTCGACCGGAAAAGTGAAGGTACCAACTTTAACAAACACATCTTCAGCAATACCAACGGGGTAAGCGAGAGTGCGATTTGCTAGCTCAAGAGTCATCTTAGTTGGTGTAAGGTCGGGTAATGATAACTTTTTCCAAACACATAAAGTCATCAAATTTATACTTGCCCCGAGATCAGCTAAGGCAGTAAATTCTTTGGTTTGGTTAAAAGTACATGGTAGCACAAAACGACCGGGATCTCCAAGTTTCTCTGGAAGTTCTTTAAGAAGGATTGCAGAACAATTCTCATTCAATCGAGTATTAACAAACTCGACCATATTCTCCTTCTTATTAAGCAATTCCTTAAACATCTTAACAAATTTAGGCATTTGTGCAAGAGCTTCAACAAGGCTAAAGGTGATGGTCAGTCCCGAAATCTTCTTCAAATAGTTCGACACTTGAATATCATCCTTGGTTTGCAGTTTGGCCTTGTCTAAGAGAGATGGATAAGGGATATTGGGTTTATAGGTGGAAGGTGTAGCAGGTAAAGGTTGAGATGTTGAAGGTTTAAAGGTGGAAGGTGGGGTTGGTGAAGGGTTCTTCTTGTGAACTTCTTCAGTATGGGGTGGAGACGGTAATGGAGAACTAATACTAGGTGTGGGAGTAGGAGGGATAAATGGTGGTGGAGGAGGTGTAGATGGAGTAACTAAGGGAGGGATAGATGGTCCTACTAAGGTTTCTCCACTGCGTGTAGTAATAGCACTCACATTCGCTCTTGGATTGGTGACGGTATTTGAAGGAAGAGAGCCCGAAGTAGAGGGTTGAGTAGTTGGTAAGAAACTAGCCAACATATTCTTCAAATCATTTGTTTGAGTGCTAAAAGAGGTTTGTATATCATGTCGAAGCTCGGATCTAATATCATTACCTTGCTTAGTGATATCTCCTTTCAAGTTGATAATTTAGCTTCGCAGATTCTTGATTTGCTCTCCTTGGGTTCTCATTAAAGCTTCAACATCTTGATTAATGGGTGGGGCTTGTTGAGCGGGTCGGTGATAAGGATTAGAAGCTCGAGGTGGGTTTGGGTTGCTTCTATTGTAGTTGTTGGGGTTGTGGTTTTGAGGAGAAAAACCAGGTGAAATAAAATTGTTAGAACTGTAACTTAGCAAGTTACGATCACCTTGAGGTCGGGCTTGGTAATTTTCCGTTGAGTAGTTACCATAAGCCGCATACACATTTTCCGGATTGTCTTGAGTAGAAGGACAATCAGTGTATGAATGAGGACCGCCGCAGGTCTCACAAGAAGTTGCAGCAGCTTTAACTTGTTTTTGTTGATTTGTAGCCAAAAGTTGCATATTCTTGCTCATTTCGACCATTGCGCGGGTCAATTCGGTGATGTTAGGGTTTGAAGAAGTAGAAGAAACATTGACTCTCGGGTTTGATATTGAGGATGCGGATGAATCCCAATTTTTGTGGTGAGTAGTCATGTTCTCTACAAGCTCTCTACACTCTTCAGGTCTTCTTTTCATAAATGTGCCACCGGCGGCTGCATTAATCGTATCACGATCACGAAAAGTTAAACCATTGTAGAAAGTATCAATTAAGGTGACGGGGAGCATGTTGTGGTTTGGACATCGATCAATCAAAACATTATAGCGTTCCCAAGCATCAAAAAGTGATTCATCGGGTTCTTGAGTAAATCCACTAATTTGATTTCGAAAGCTCGTGACCATGGATGGTGGAAAGTAACGCGACAAAAATCGTTGAGTCATCTCGTCCCAAGTATGAATTGAATTATTCGGAAGACGATTGAACCATTTTTTGGCATGGTGGGATAAGGTGTGTGGAAATAGGTGAAGGCGAACGAAATCCATAGTAACACCGGGCAACTTCATGCTTTGAGTAACGGTAATGAACTTGTCGAGGTGTTTGTTGGCATCATCATCCGATAATCCGCGAAATGGACAAGTGTTTTGAACTTGTTGGATCATGTGATGCTTCAACGAAAACTCCGGAGCCGTGATTTGCATCGGCGCAATCGGTCCTCCTCGTCCATTCATTGTGGGTTGGCACAACTCCTCCATTGTTCGAAGGTCGGGTGGGGGAACATTGTTGTTGTTATTCATGTTGAGGTGGGGTGGATTATTGTTGTTGTTTTGCACACCAGCCATATCGAAATCTTCACGAGTCTCGGGCTCTGGATAAGTTGAAGATCTAGTACGCATGCACATGCAAAAGCAAAAGAAAAAGATACCAAAGAAATAGAGAATATATATGTACGGTGTAAAAATAAAAATAAAAATAGAAATCTTTTTGGATTTTTGAAATTTTTTAATTTTTATGGATTTTTTTGAAAATTTTTGAGCAAGAAAAATAACGTTCACGAGTGAACGGATCCCAAAATTCAACGCTTCTCTCACAGAAAACCGTTAATCTTTATGAAAAGAGCCGGCAGCGGCGCCATTTGATAACTAGATTTTGCTCAGTTAAAAATTAAGTTCTTGTGTGTGTCTAATCGAATTGATTCGTGGTTTAACGTGCGACTCAGTCGTCTTTTGGTGGAAAACAATAGATTGGTCGTTGTAGTGAAATTAAATTGCGAAACGTTAAAGTAAATGATGGTAATTAAAACTAAAACTAATTAAAAGGTAAATTGTGCAAAATTAAAACTTTAAAAGTAAATAAATTTAATGACAAAAATTAAAGCTTGACGAAAAGTAAATTTGACAATGTAATAAAAATGTAAAACGACTAAAATAACACTAAAGTAAAATGGCGGAAAAATAAGCTTAAAAAAAATAAACTAAAAATTACTAGAAAAACACTTGGTAAAAACAGAGATTTCGGGAAGCGTGAAAAATTTGAAAACTTAAAATAAAAACAGGAAATAAAATCAAACACAAGTCAGATCACAGTCACGATCGCAACCAATGATCGTGGTTTGGATCGTACCCTAGATCGCAGCCAAGCGATCGCACTCTATATCTAAGTCTAGATCGCAGCCAGCGATCGTACTCTTGGATCGTACTCCACCACGATCGCAACAAGTGGATCGCAGTGGACGATCGTGACCAAGTGATCGTACCACAGATCGCAACCAACGATCGCAGTTACAGATCGCAACAGGGAAATCGTGACTTAGATCGTGATGGACGATCTTAGTCTGATCCTAGTCCTCGATCGCAGTAATGGATCGCAAGTAGAAACCCTAGGGTTTATGCGATCACACTTACTCGATCGAAACAAGCAGAAACCTTTAAGAACGATACGATGGAATCCAATAAGCAAATAAGCAAATACCAAATAAGCACTTAGACAATAAGCAAATAACAAAAACTAAATCAAAGCAATAATAAGACGAACAAAATAAGCTAAAAATTTAAAGACTTTCAAGACACAAAATAAGCAAACTTTTTAAGCAAACTATAAAAAGATAAAACTTTTAAGAAAACTATAAAACTAATAAGCTAAATACAAATTAAGCCAATAAGATTGTCAAACTTATAGCTTAATTCGTATAAAAGCCTAGATAGAAATAAAAAGATAAACTTTTTAATCAAGTAAGCAATAAGATTAATCAAAAGCAATGCTTAATCCGAATTAAAAACAAATCAAGGACAAGAAAAGTAGGATGATAATGATAAAGAAAAGCTTGATTAAAAATAAGATTTAACAACAAAATTAAAGAACTTACTTGGAATTAAAGGCAAGAAATTTAAGGTGCAAAACAAGGTAATTAAATTGACAATTAAGTAAATGACATGAAAATAAATGTGCAAGTAATGAAAATGGTGCAAGACTAGTTTGTCAAAATAACCAACAACTATGAAAATGAGATGAAATGCTCTATTTATAGGGAGAAGGGAGGTTAGCATGTGTTGGAAGCTTCCTCCTTTCTTTCTTTCTTTCCCGTCTTTTCGTCTTCTAAATTCTTCGACTTTTTCGACTTTGTCTCGGGATTAATTAAACTCGTCTTGTAATTTCTTCATTAATTAGACTTGAGTTCTTCGACTTTATTAAACTTCTGTCTTTAGACTTTTCTTCGATAAATCTTTAGAATAGGCCTTGGACTTCCGTTATTTTTGCACTCTTGATCTTTTGACTTTGTCTTTTGTCTTTTTCTTCGATAAAAGCCCGTGAAAGCCCATGTTTTCTTCCCTTTTCAGATTTTGATCCTAAATCACAACAAAAACACAAACCACGCATAATTCCGACATTTACGACATAAAATACACGTTTTGGCTTGGTTATTATTATGATTAAGTGGTAAAAGGATAAGTGTTTTCACACTTATTAGGCGACAATCCCAACGGCTCCTTGATTCGATTTAAAGGCTCCATCACAGTTAAGCTTCACGATATTTGAAGTGGGGGGGACCCACCTATGTGAACTTTCTTGAGTGGAGTGAGAATGAACCAAACAGGAAGGAGTCGTCAGAGCATGTGAAGAAACATAAGCAAACTCACCTTGCATAACATTTGAGGCTGAAATCACTTGATTCGGACACAAGGGAGTATGCTCAAAGATAAACTTGTTTCTAGATTTCCATATATTCCATGATGTAACAACGATTGATGCAAGCATTTTTAAAGCTTGTGACTTCGATGGAACTATGTCGTTAAGGGAGGATATGAGAGAAGTGAAATTACCAGAAAGGTTGTCTGCACGAAGACCACAAGTTGAGCCAAACCATACTGGTTTCGTCCAGGGGCATCCAAAAAACACATGTTCAACAGTCTCGACTTGAGAATTACATATTTGGCACAGTGGAGACGGTGAACAATTACGTTTATATAAATTCTCCCTCATAGCTAAAGCATTGGAACAAACCCTCCACCAAAAAGTCTTGATCTTTGGCATAACTTTGATATTCCATACTTTATTCCAGAATTCGGGATTGGGAAACGATGAAGATGGGGCGACTTCATTAACGGAGAAGTTACACCATTTTAAAGCTTGACGATATCCTGATTTCACAGATAGCTTCCTTTTGCATCGTAGTGCTAAACAATTCTATCATGAGTATGAGTACGAGAGATTGGAATTTCAGCAATGAAATTTGCTTCCTCATCTGATACATGATCTCTTAGTTTTGACATGTTCCAAGCCCCATCTAATATGAAATCTGAAACCATTGATGAATTATCAAAAGGGCCACGGGGAGTACGAACATAAAAATCTTCATGATACGAAACCCACTTTTGAGTCCAAAACAAGATATTTGAGCCATTTTCCACTTGCCATCGAATACCGTTAAGAAGGATATCACGACCTTGCAACAAACTCTGCCATAACCAGGATGGGCGGGACCCCATACGAGCAGTAAGAAAGTTTGATCGAGGAAAATAAAGTCCTTTTAACACACGGCCCAGAAGGAATGCGGGTTTATGATAAGGCGCCAACCTTGTTTGGCAAGAAGAGCGAGGTTGAAAGCATTCAAATTACGAAACCCAAGTCCACCTTAGGACGACTCAAACGTTCCCATCTAACCCGGTGAATATGTTTTTCATGAGCATCACCGCCCCAAAAGAAACGTTTCACATGGCTCATAAGCTTTTTTAGAAGACCAGCAGGAAGGAGATAACATTGCATGGCGTACGATGGGATAGCTTGGATTACAGATTTAATCAATATGGCACGACCTGCATGTGAGAGAAACCTTTGCTTCCATCCCTGCATTTTTTTAAAACACGCTCTAGAATGAAAGAGAATAACTCATTTTTATTTCACCCATGTATCGTTGGCAGGCCAAGATATGCTCCTTTTTTATCCATAATTGTCACCTGGAGGCGGCGACATAAATCAAATTTGAGCTCCTGGGATGTATTGGGAGAGAAAATGGCAGCAGACTTTGAAAAGTTAATGCATTGACTGGACGTACCACAATATTTATCAATGATAGAAATGAGCATGTTGCACTCCTGTATACTCGCTTTGAGGAAGAAAAGTGAGTCATCCGCAAAGAAGATGTGAGAGATCACAGGGCACTCTCGCGCCATCTTCATACCTGAAAGAAGCGAGTTATTTAAAGCATTATTGATCATTATTGAAAGGACATCAGCTAGAATTATAAACAAAAATGGGGATATTGGGTCTCCTTGGCGGATTCCTCTTGACGGTTTAATAGTCCCAATAGAGCTGCCATTGATCATAAATTCAAGCTCATAAGAAGAAATACATGCGTTGATCCAAGTACACCATTTATTTCCAAAACCTAGTCTTTTAAGAGATTCTGACAAGAAATCCCATTCCACCCGATCAAAAGCTTTGATAAGGTCAAGTTTGAGTGCCATGAATTGTTGGCTGCCTTTCTTTTTATTTCTAATATAGTGAAACGCTTCATTTGCAACCACTATATTATCTTGAATGAGGCGACCTGGGATGAAAGCTGATTGTTGCGGAGAAATAATTTTGTGCATGTGGGATTTTAAGCGATTTGCTAAGATTTTTGATATAGTTCTATACACAAAATTGCATAAGCTGATTGGTCGAAATTGTCCAATTTCCTCAAGACATGGGAGCTTAGGAATTAAAACAACTAAGGTTTTATTTAACGTTGGTGGCATAACTCCCGTGTCAAAGAACTGTTTAACAACCATAATAACCGAGTCACCTACAATGTGCCAACATCGTTGAAAAAAGAGTCCCGGGAAACCGTCTTTACCTGGAGCTTTAAGAGCTCCAAGTTCTTTAACCGCCTTGTGAATTTCACAACTAGTAACGGGAGACTCGAGGGACGAATTGATATTGTTTGATACAACAGTTTCAACACATGCTAAAATGTCCGAAAAGTCACGCGTACCTGAAGAAGAACAAGAACGATAAACATCCTCAAAATGGTTACGAATAAGATGATTTAGAGCTTGTGGATCCTCAACCCATTCCCCGCAACCATTTTTAAGCATCGTAATTCTATTTCTTTGTCTACGGTGAATTGTTGATAAATTAAAAAATCTTGAGTTTTGGTCCCCGTATTTAAGCCAATTTACTCGGGATCGCTGGTGCCAAAACATTTCTTCCTTGAGCCATGTTTCTTCGAGCTTCTGTTTAAGAAAACGTTGTCTGGCGCAATTTGCAGAACTAGGTGGTAAAGCTTGAATATTCATTATTTCCATAGAAGTATGCTCAATTATCTTTCTGTTGTTGCCAAAGAAATCACGACTCCAACAACGAAGACCATTCGCACGAGCCGATTGATTCTTTTCAAGAGAGACAATAGAATCAGTAGATCTCCCATTTTGCCAAAAGGTACAAATTGTTTCTTCACATGAATTCTCAAGAGTCCACATAGACTCAAACTTAAAGGATCGATGCTTTCTTTTTGGTTTAGGGCATGATCGGTATAATAGCGGAGCATGATCACTACCAATGAGCGGGTAATGGTCAATGTGTGATGTGGAAAGGTATGTAAAATACTTTCATTGGCAAACCTACGATCAATACGCTCACGAATGCTAGCATCGTCCTTGCGATTATTGTCCCATGTATAGCTCAAGCCTTTGGAAGGTATTTCAAAAAGTTGTGTTGCTGAAATGAAGGAGTGAAACTCCTCAATATGATGAGATATATTCATCGAGCCACCTTGTTTATCACAAGTATCTCCAATCAGATTAAAGTCTCCCATGACTAATAAAGGTCCATTGGTATGACGAGAGAGTCGAATAATTCGATTCCAAATCGGTAGGCGTATATCTCGGTTAGTAGGACCGTAAATGAAAATAGATGCCCAGGAGACATTTTGACTTACACATGTACATTCAGCTACAATTATGTTCTTGTCCCCAGATATAACATGAACATCAATATTATCTTTCCACCATAAAGCAAGGCCTCCCGATAAACGCATTGGTGAAACATAAAATAACCCGAAAAAGATAATGAACGACGAATAGAATCCATTTTCTGCTCTTTATTCTTGGTCTCCATCAGGAAGACCAGGTCAGGGCGATGAGCTCGACAAAGCTCTCGCAAATATGAAACCGTCAGGGGTCGCCCAACTCCTTGACAGTTCCAAGAGAGGACTAACATGGCGCATGTGGCTGGTCCGGGGTAGCCACCACACACACATTCGAATCAGATGCATCATCAATTGACATAAATTTGATAGGTACATCAACAAGGTTATCCAAGTGAGATTCTACGGAAGAAGACACATTCTTTGGCACATTTTTGGAGCTTTTGAATTTACGAAAATGTTGCTTTGGTTGGATAGGGGCAGAGGGTTTGACTGGTTTTGTTATAGATTTGGATATGCCTGATTGGATTCCATGTGTTTGTTTGTTTCTTCTTTTGACAGGTGGACAAGGTTATGAGGTGGTGTATGATTTTCATTTGACTGAAAGTTTTGAGAGGCTTTCTTCGATGACTTCTACGCTGTCTGTAATAGGTAAAGGTGTAGAGATGAAAGACGAGCTTTGTGGTGGGCTATTTGAGGGGCTCTCAGTAGGTTCTGTTAAAAAATAAGTTGCTGTTGTAAGTGGATTTGGAAAATGGGTGTTGCAAAAAAGGATGTCATGGGGTTTGTTTGGTTAAAGTTCACATTTATGGTGTTTGAGAATATGTTATGTGTCGTTCCTGATGGGTCAATCGACGAAGATGAAGCAACACTGGATATAGGTTTATGAGTACTAATTTGTATGGGTTCAACAGGTGATGTTGATGGTGCCTCGTTACATCTGTCATCTGAACTTTTTTCGTTAAGGATATTAGGTGTTGAGGGCTGTCCCGTGGTCTGATGAAAGAGGTCGTTGGTTTCTTGAGGAGCTTATAGGACGTTTAAACAACAATGCACGCATCCCAGCCCCGAATCGTGATATGGTTTCATCCCGGTCATACCCACATGAGTGTTCGTCATGGCCAAGTCGACCACAAGAGTAACAAAAGTCTCCTAATTTCTCGTATTTGAAACTAATATATAGAGATTCCTTACCATCCCGTTGTGAATAAAAGCCCGGACATAAGGGTTTTCGCAGGTTAACTTTAACCCAAAAACGCAGATAACTTCTATCAAACTGGAAACCCTTAGAATCACAATCCACATCGACTAGTATTCCAACTTTAGGAGCGAGTTCTGTTGCATAAGCCCTTGTGAGTTTTCCAAATAACTTTGCCGGATTTTGATTAATTTTTATCAATTTTTAAATAGTCCTAGAAGCCTTTGGAATAAAATTAAGTATCATATTCATTTAAATGTTAACTCGCAGGTACCCGCATGTTGGACCGACGAGTATCTTGTAACACAATTTTCGACGAATTTAATTTTAATTTTACGTTTTTTTTACATCTCAAAAAAGGAAAATTTATGTTTTAGGTAACTTTATGTTACTGGCTAGCCGAACTCATGGTGACTCTGGTTTCCGGTTGAACCTGTTGGCACGGTTCGGTTTTTAAGACTATATATACTATAATTTTAAGTAGACGACATATGTACATTTTTCTAAATATATGTTTTTAGTTGTTGTATAATGTGAATATATACTTATACTTTTAAGTAATGAGTTTTGATTATATATTATTAAATAGTATTAATTATTTTTATTTTTAATTGTATATTATTTATTATATATTAATTAGTTTTAATGTAAGTATTAAATTATGTATGTATTAATAAGTTGTTAAATTTGGTTATATTAGTTTTTTAAATTTGTTTTGGTTATACACAACGCATTAGTAAATATAACTTGAATTTTCAAGTATTTTATTTTTAAAAGACATAAATACTTTATACGTAGAACGTCAGTTTTCACTCAATTTTGTAAAAAAAATATGTTGCGAGCCACGGAACATTGTCCACACGTTGTTATTAGGATGAAGCGTGTGAGCCAATTCACACTTCACGTTATTAACCTTTTTCAATTACTTTGAGAACTAAGAGCATCTTCAATGGAGAGTTTAACTTAAGATTTTTTGCATTTATTAAAGCATAATTTCATTAATGTGTAAGTATAAAAAAGTCATTCTTACTAAAGTTCTCCAATGGCAAAAAGTTTTTTAAAAGCTTTTTGTAATTATGAAAACAAGATAATTTAGTGCAAACCAAACTTGTAAACCACTTGACAAACTCAAAGCTTTTACTAAAAGCTTTATAAAAAGTCTTTTACTTCAATGGTAAAAAAGATTTAAAAAATGTTTTATAAATAATAAAAAGTAAAGAGAAATTGCATGAAAAGAATACGCACTAACCTTACAGCCCTTTGCCATTTTTATTTACATTCACTCATAAGTATCCTATTATTATATAAGCTTACCCATAGGTGGGTTACGTTACACATAATAGGATCCCTATTAGTGCTTCAATATGCCTAAATTTGATGTTGATATCAAACTATCAATGTTGCTGATTTTATAGCTCTACATAACAAGTTGATATCTAAAGCACAAGGTAACAATGTTTTCGCTTCGTACATTTTAAAGTTAATGTTTTGAATGTTTATATGAATGGTGCACCTCCTTTACAAAGAAAAAAAATGAAGATTATTTTTGAAAAGATATCATGATGAACAATGATATTCATACATGTAAACAGTAAGCTATTGGGAAATGAAAATTAACTTACATTTTGTTTGAACGGCAATTGTGCTACATAGCCCAAACGACGTAGCGAACCCACACAACTAGGGCGAGTCCATCTCAAAAGGCAATAATACTCTTTCTTTTACACACGCAGAAAGAAATCTCTATCGTCCTAAACAAGACTGAAACTTGAGACCTTGTCTAATAGAGTAAAACCTTCATATCGCTAGACCAGAAGGTCTTTGATATTTGTGCAAGCTATTGTGAAAGAAAAATTAACTCAAAGTCATGAGAGTCGTCGATGTGAATTCATGTGTGCTTTGAGGTTGCATGTTTTTTGCTTCTCATTGTTAACTTAAAGACTTAAAAACACATACATGATTTAAAACAAATTTCATCAAAAGAGCTATATTTTCGTTATCATTTGTTCATAAGATACATTGCCATGTAACTGTATATCTAGCATTTGTTTTTACGAATATTTTATTAGAGCATTCAGTATGGTGTTTCAAGAAGAGGTCTGAAATATTATGAAGATGTCTAAAACCTTTTTTGCTATAGTAAGAAACCCTTTCATACTTAGGTGTCATGAAGAGGTCTAAAACTTTATATGTATTTAATTTATGTTATAAACTCAACAATTTATAAACCTCAAAAAGTTTATACCATAATGAGAATGAGTTCATGATGTTAAAAAGTTTAAAAATTAATAATATTATATGATGTGCCAATTTTATAAACTTATATAAAGGTTTACCATAGTGGATGTCCTTAACTTTTACTTTCTCATATCCAAGAAACTTTTACTTTCTCATATCCAAGAAACATTCATATTTTTCTGGTGTTAATGCATTTAATAAATAATATAATATGTTTATAATTGATTTACCTTTACTTAAACTTTTTTAAATTATATTCGTAAAACAATCCTGCCCATCTTCGTAAAACTACATTTTACATTGTTGTGTCTGCGATGATATTTAATGGGTCATTCTGATTCACCCCGGATAAAAAATCAGTAGGAAGCATATTAATATAGTTTTAAAATACACACATGTAAGAATTTAAATAAAGTTATATGCACTCCACACAACCCACACTACACAAACTAAAAAACTTTTACATAATTTGCTTATCTAGCATTTTATTTAAAGACAAAAACAAAAAAACTTTTACGCAAAAATTTAATAAGTATAAAAAAATCTCTTTATATTCATCTACAGCATGTAAATTTAATTTTCATATTACTTAATATTTTAAAAATATGCTTAATCAACTAATTTCATGGTTCATAAAGGAGGAAACATATAATAAAATTATGAGAAACTTATATATGGATGATTAATCGGCTAATATCATTGTTGATAAAAATACTAAATGTAATTTTTTTACTTAATTTGATATGCATCAGTTTTACAAAATAAAACAAGATAAACGACAATCATAAGTAATACCCGTCTATCGGACGGGTTTTGCCACTACTATATATATATATATATATATATATATATATATATATATATATATATATATATATATATATATATATATATATATATATATATATATATATATATATATATATATATATATATATATATATATATATATATATATATATATATATATATATATATATATATATATATATATATATATATATATATATATATATATATATATATATATATATATATATATGTATATATATATATATATATATATATGTATATATATATATATATGTATATATATATATATATATATATATATATATATATATATATATATATATATATATATATATATATATATATATATATATATATATATATATATATATATATATATATATATATATATATATATATATATATATATATATATATATATATATATATATATATATATATATATATATATATATATATATATATATATATATATATATATATATATATATATATATATATATATATATATATATATATATCTTATTTTCTAAATCTCCAAAAAAAAGTTTCATTTCAAATTTAAACCAAAATCAACATTTAATTTGAATAAAATTTACCTTCTTATATGTCTATTAAACATATATAATTTAAGAAAATAATCATAATACTCTAACTAGCTTTCAGGAATACTTAGAAATTATCTTATTTCAATTAAATATCTAATCTTGGATATTCAAATTAAAAATAAGAATAATCTCCTAGATGCATTCTTTTATCCATTCATGGATAATTGCACTTTGTACTATTCCAAAGATTTATTTTTTAATTAATAAACTCCTTTCGATTACTTAAGTCCTTGCTCAAGTAGTTATTCAAGAAAGAGATCATATATATTCAATTTTGTCAATTAAAATATGACCACTAAAATCATGATATATTTAATGCATTCAAGAAAGAATATTCAATCACAATTAATTACTTAAGGGTGATTAATAATCTATTCATAATGCATACATTAAATGTGTACAATCTCATCCATATAACTTCGACACAAGGTTTTAAACCACCACTATGGTCGTTTCTACCTTTCTTTGAAGAAACTTATCTTTAATTTCTAATCAAACTATTTAAGATATACCAAATCCAAGATTTATTATCTTGTTGGACAACATCTATAACATTCATAGTATCAATAGTTAACCCAAGTCAATATTTGGTAATAAATCATAATGATTATTTGTAACTCATAATTCTCAGCATATTAATCGCATATCTCAGATATATCCTTTCGGACATATGACTTAAATTCCTTTATCTTGAGGGTTAGAATTTACATACCTACCTCATGATAATTACTAGTGTATTTCAGAAGATTATGTATCTTGTAATTTTATCTTTTCAAGATTAAAACTTCCACTTGCTTTAGTAATTTAAAAGTTAATCTTTAAATACATAGCAAATAGATCAACACTCGAACGTTATCTATTGAGACTTTACAAAACACAATGATAGTTCCTAACTCTTTGTTTGGTAACAACCCACTTCATAAGTAGTTTAACAAATTTCGAACTTCATTTTTAAGACATAACGTGATTCATCACATTCCATATATAATGGTATCTTATTATCTTCTTAGTACGAGTCATACTCAACTTTCTAACCTTGATATCTTTTTGGAAGAAAGGAAGATATAGTTATCTTGAATTAATCATCATATTGAGAGTTTGATTCTTCTAATGAACATACCATAACTATGTTGTATTTCATTGGATTTAATATTGTAAGTCAACTAACTATATTTAAGATATGTATATCTTTCGGCTTACCTATATACCAACTAAAAACAACTTAATGGTAAAATAGATTTTCCTAACCATTTTGCATGCTATATAACTCAAGTATCTCTAATATAAAGTCACTTCATTTCCATGTCTTTTTATTAAGACATAAAAGGTTATAATTCTAATATACGTTTTAAGTCATTCAAATATGACTCCCTGTATATGTCTTAGCGAAAAGAGATAATACATTAACGTATTACTTTATATTATACGTCTTTCAAGACTTTCTGTTTGTGACTTTATAAAGAATTCATAAACATGTATAATCAAAGTAATCATGAGCACCACTAGGTTTCATTAGTCTTTTCAAGTTAATTCACTACTATGTCTATTTATGTAATTCCAAGAATACACAAATAATTTACTTTAGTAATATAAGATTACTCTATGTATTTATGTCATTCCAGGAATTGTCCTTCTTAAGAAACTACTAAATAATCCACGACCGATCTCACGACACGTGGATATTTTACTCATGTGTTTACAATTTAGTCCAAGCTCTCATATGACTAAATCGAAACAACAAGTGTTTCTTAATTTGAATGATATTTATACAATTAAGTAGTCTTTTAATCATATTGACACATGTTCTAACTTTCATTAGATCGTTAGTCTCTTATCTTGAAGTCAAGAGAATACTTTAAATCATATCTTTATCAGTTGTTTCTTGCACATAATATTCATTTCTCCCACTTGTGCACGGAACAACCTCATATATTAGATAAACATCACGTCTAACATTTGTCTACAAAATATGAGTGTGTCATATATATATGTATTAGCTTTTACAAATAGATGTAGAACCACTTAATCAACAAGAATCAGTACATGACTATCCTTTGAAGATATTAGTGTCGACAATTCAAATGTAATATCTTAGGACATACTAGAGATAATTTGGGTTATTACCAAGACGACAAAGCTTGTAACTCCCACTGAATTAGAGAATGTTTTAATAATATCGAATTCAGTAACACAACATTGTAAGTGTTTCATAATCGTTGAAACATATTAATGTGTTGTTTACATTCTTACACTTTTGAAAACATATTCGTAACAATTAAAATAGTGCTTAAGAGTGTACTCTACTTCGTATATGATGACGTATCCATCAACTGCTTTTAACTTGAAAGATTTGGCATGCAATTTCTTCCTTAATAGGTCTACCAACCCCACAATGGTATGTAGTGCCTACAAATGGTCAAAGCACAACTACTAGACAAATTATGCTAGTTTGTCTTTAACCAATTAGCGGTAACCGGTTTTAAAATTTAATTACTCAAAATATGTAATTTTCTTAACTATTAAAGTTTACTATGAGTAATGTATTTAGAATTAGACATTTCTAAAATCCTTATTATTCCTTCTTCACTCTTGGAAAAGAGTTTCGGTTTATCTTTTATTGTAAATTGACTCTATCCTCACACCTTACAGTTGTAGATCAATAAATAAATGAATAAATCATGTTTACGATATAACGTTGCATTAATACATTTAAAATTGGTCAGCCAGTGGTGCCTAGGTAATTTACCGGGATATACCTTCCTTGTTGGGTGGGGGGCTCGGTACCAAAAAGGTACACGGATTTAAGATGGTTTCGCCAAATACCATTTTTTAATACATTTTAAAATAATTTACAAAATTCAAATTTTAGTATTTTTTATAATATATTCAAGAAAATAAAACTACCCAGGTAATATTCATATAACCATAGTATTTCCTTGAAAACTAGAATCCAAATTGATATAATTTCATCACATCAGTTGATCTGCTAGCAATGAAAGTATTCAAGATGGTAACTCGTCGAACAATAATTGACAAACAATTTGCAATTTCTAGATTCTTTAGGGACTTACATTGCAAAACCTTGTTGCATTGTAAACATGTTTCATCCTCTCTTAATTCCTTAAGTTTCTAGATCTCACTAAGTAACCTAAATAAGTCGTCTAATCTAAATAACGTAAAACCTTTCATGTGCAATCTCATTCAGTCACGAAAGTTTTTTTTCCATCACAATCTCATCCATGGTCTCACATAACGACATTGTAACTTCAAGTGTCCGTTAATTAGATGGCACTTGACTTAGATTTTAGGGTATAAATTTTGATGTCAAAATAAATGTACGGAGAAGCATGCATTCATCTCCATAACATAGGTTTAATAAAATTTAGTAAACTTTTTCGGCGAAACTAAATTTCTACATAAATTATTGTTGATGTATTGGTTAAACCAATTAAAGAATTACCCACAACAAATTCACAACGTCTTTTTCTAGAACTCGGTCCGAGCACAAAGAAATAACCTTATTCATTGTGTTTCGGATCTGAATTTGCAGTAAATCAACCTTGAAGTAATTGTGCAAAATAACCATAGGTAATTCCAATTTGACGCATAATGTATAGATTTTACTAGTTGAAAAGTTCGTTATTCTCGGTGTCTAATCGAATTGATTCCCGGTTAATTGTGTGAGATTAGTTGTTCTTGGTGAAAATAATATTTTTGGTTTTTGGTAAAATAAATGTGCAAGACTTAAAAATAAATGACGAGAAATTAAAACTAAAACTAGTTTAAACGTAAACGGTGCAATATTTAAAGAGTTAAAAGTAAATGACGAGAATTTAAATGACGTGAACTTAAAACTTAGCGAAACGTAAATTGACAATTAAATAACAATACAAAGCGAAATTAAAATGAACTTAAAAATAAAATAAGAAACATTACCCCTTTAACTAGAACAAAGTATTAAAACAAACCTAAACCACCCAAATCGGAATACACCCAAAAAGTGTCCCGATCGGAATGTATTCCGATCGGATGATCGGAATGTGGGAATTGATGGTGATCGGAATACACACAAGACCACCAATCGGAATATGTAAACAAACGGAGCAATCGGAATGTACTTAAACAACACCAATCGGAATGATGGAATAAACCCCAAATCGGAATGTATAGAAAGTCACCCGATCGGAATATTTAACTTGAATCAAATCTGAATACTTGCAAAGACTACTGATCGGAATATATAAAAAGAAATGCAAATCGGAAAGTTTAAAACCCTTTTCCGATCTGTAGATCGGAATAAGGGGTTGTGGTCGGAAAGTATGATCGGAAAGGGGTTTGTACCCTTTCCGAAAATGGTGGGATTCGGTTGGAAAGCAAGAGAATAAGCTATAATAAGCTCATCACCAAACTACGCCGAACCAATGACTAAATTGGATCGAATAAGCACTAATCAACTTATCTAACCCGAAAATAAACAAACTTTTAAAATCAAAACATAAAAAGGATGAACTTTAAATCACGAAAAATTAAAAAGATCAAAACTTTTAAATAAGAACTTGATGAAAAAGATTATGAAAGCAAGATTGAGATTAACAAGAAAGATTAATAACATGAAGATTAAGACAAGATTAAGCTTAAAAAGTAAAGGTTTGATTGAAAACAAGAAAGGAAGATGAAAGATTAAAGTTCTAGAGAGAGAAACTGTCACTTTCTCTCTCTAAAACTAAACTACTCCTACTCCTAACTAAAACTAATCTAAATTGACTCACCCCCTTCATGTGGTGACATGAAGGGTATTTATAGGAAAGGAGGGGATGCTTGTGTTGCTCTTTTCTTTCCTTCTTTCTTCACGTCTTTTCGTCTTTTAAGTTCTTCGACTTTTTCGACTTTGTCTCGGGATTAATTTAAACTCGTCTTATAATTTCTTCATTTATTCGACTTGAGTTCTTCGGCTTAATTAAACTTCCGTCTTAAGACTCGTTCTTCGATAAATCTTCAAAATTGGTCTTGGACTTCCGTTCTTTTTCCACTCTTGATTTCTTGACTTCGTCTTTTGTCTTTTTCTTCGATAAAAGCCCGTGAAATCCCGTGTTTTCTCCACTTTTCACCTTTTCGTCCTAAATCACAACAAAAACACAAACCACGCATAATTCCGACATACATGACATAAAATATACGTTTTGGCCCGATTATTATTGTAATTAAGTGGTAATACACGGCTTTTGACCGTATAAAAATTAAAAGATTAAGTTCGTGTTCTCGGAATCTTAACGAATTGATCTAGGCTCCTATGTGTGACTTAGTTGATCTTTGGTGAAAAAGAATATTTTTGGGTGATTTTAAATTTAAATGCAAAGACTTAAAAGTAAAAGCTTTTTAAGTAAATCTAAGTCTAATTAAAGTAAAGTGCTAATATTTAAAAAACGTGACTAAAATTAAAGGTCACTAAAGTAAACTGACGTAAACTTAAATCTATCTAAGGCAAACTTAAAGTGCTACTAAAACTAAGGCAAACAATCTAAAGGTGCAATTAAATAAAAGGCGGGAAGAATAAAGCTTGAAGATAAAAATTAAGGACAAAAGCTAATAAGAACCTGAATACAGCTCATTCGGAATAAACCTTCGCTTGGAACAATCACTCGTCCTAAATGTCACCTTTGGTTGAAATGATCCTTCTTCACTTGGAATATTACCAAAATCCTTGATCCGGAACAAATTGATCTGGATATGTCACTTATCCAAAACAATGCTTCGTTCGGAACTTACTGATTCGGAACTCTCACTTGTTGCCTTGATTCGGAAGTCTTTGGTCACTCCTTGATTCGGAACTTTCCGGATGAAACTCCTTGATTCGGAAGTTTGTAACTTCCGAATGAAGGCCCTTGGTTCGGAAGTTTTGACTTCCGAATGAGTAAGTTTGGTTCGGAACTTTTGAAGTTCCGAATGAAGTTCCTTTATTCGGAACTTTGGAAGTTCCGAATGAGTTTCCTTGATTCGGAACTTTTTGAGTTCCGAATGAACAGACTTGGTTCGGAAGTTTCAGACTTCCGAATGAAGCACCTTGGATCGGAACTTTGGACTTCCGAATGAAACCTTCTATCCTTTCCTTGGTTCGGAACTTTTTCTGGAAATATCAGAAACAAAGCAAACACATCCGAAGAACAAGGAACATACAGTAGCAGATATAAACAATAAAAAGTAAACAAATTAAGCACACGGATAGATTAAAATAGTAACGAATCAATGAAATAACATCAACGAATAATTAAAAACATGAAATCAAACAACTTTTACCACAATAATCTAAAACCATTTGAATCAAAATAAAAGCATGAACATAAACATAAACATAAACACATAAATCAAAGATTAAGAAAGGTAGATAAGAGATTGACAAGATAAAGTAAAGATTGACAATAATTAAATGAAAACTTACTTGAAATTAAATGAATTTAAGGTGCGAGACAAGGTAATTAAATTGACAAGTATTTAAATGACAAGTAATTAAAATGGTGGAAGAACTAGTGTCACCCTAGCCAACAAAATGAAATGTTTACATCTAATGACTATTTATAGGGGAGGATTAAGGAAGCTTCCTCCCCTCTTTCCTTTTCTCTTAATTGCATAATTAAGTCCCTCCTTCTTTAATCTTCATTTAATTGCATACTTAGTCCTTTTCTTCTAATCTTCTTATATCTTGGACTTAAGGGACTTTTGACTTCGGGATTTCTTTTGAACTCGTCTTTAAATTCTTCAATAATAAAGACTTGAATTCTTCGGCTTTTGATAAACTTCCGTCTTTTAACTTTTTCTTCGATAAATCTTCAGAATTGGTCGTGAACTTCCGTTCTTTTTGCACTCTTGACTTCTTGACTTCGTCTTTTATCCTTTTCTTCAATAAAATTCCGTAAATGCCCGTGAATGTCCGTGTTTTCTCCACTTTTCACCTTTTCATCCTAAATCACAACAAAAACACAAACCACGCATAATTCCGACATAACAGACATAAAATACACGTTTTGGTCCGGTTATTATTGTAATTAAGTGGTAGGAAAGACGGGTGTTTACACTCCTATCAAATCCCCTACACTTGACCATTGCAATGTCCTCATGCAATGCATTAGTTACAAAGCATGTTTACACTTTTCATCATAATCAATCCACATTGGCCTTTATTTAAAGAGATAGAAAATTATAAAAATGCAAAGCAAAGAAATTAAAATCATACCTTGGGTTTTGAAAATGTCATGAATAATCATCATCCTCAACTTTTCACTTTCTCCAAACCAAGCTCAAAAACGAGATCATTGTTATTATAAGTTAGTAAACTAACACGAACTCATGTGGGCCAATTACTCACTTAGACTCCCTTATTCCTAGGTGTATCTCTTATATTTTATTATTTGTCTTGAATGATCACGAGGATGCATTGTTTGACTTATTTCGATAATTATTTAGTCTGAAAATAAAGTGCACGATTTAATCAATAGTTAGCTAAAGGACCAAATCTTTTAAAACTGCTTCTCGGGATATCAAAAAGTTCATATCTTGGCATAACTTGGTTCGCGATTTGAGACCTTTCTCGGGCCGATATTTGGCAGCGACTTCATACTTCAAATCTTGAGAGACGTTCATGAAATAATGGTCTTCTCTTCATAATTGGAATTTCTTCACTTGGAATTTTTGAGAGATTCTTCATATATGGACCACGACTTCTTCATTTTTTCTCCAATCTTTATTTTGGATTTCGATATACAACGATCCGCCTCCTTTATTGACTTGGATCTATTTATCCTCATACCTTGTTAGGGTCTTTTCGGATACACTTCTCCATGATTTTTTGGGAGTTTTTGCTTCTCGTCGTGTGTCTCGATCCTTCATATTGATTTTTCGATAAATGATTCTTCACATCACTTTTGGATCTTTAGCAACAAAACATAGCCCTCATGCCTTGTTAGGGCCTTTTTGGACTCGCCAATCTTCGCGCCCCGCTTCATAAGTTATGCCTTGGCTATGAACTCTCGTCATTACCGAGCAACTTTTAAACGATCTGGGGCTAGAAGCTAAGTAACTTTTCAAATCGTACAACTTTATTTATTAGCAGATAAATTTATTAGCAAGCGATGGGAGAATAGGCTTATAATTAGCTCACATAAATTCACGAAAGAATACCGAACTTATAATTAGCTCTATCATCTCTCGTTCTCCACAATTTAAAATCTCAAGTAATGAGACTCGTGGATACTTAGCCTATTAAATCAAAGTTTTGGGTTTTCGAGTCGTCTATAGGATCTTGCAAATTCTTAGACTCTTTCAAGTTTAGAAATCGCATTTTAAAGTTCCCTTGATAAACGACTCTCTAGGATCAATTATAGGAACTTGCGAAAAGTTCTTGTTCTTAACCCGTGAGAGTTAAGACTTTCGCGTTTTATAGCTCCCTATATAAAAGTCTAGCAAAACTTGACTTAAACATGTTAAGGATACTAGCTAGAGTAAACTCGGATTGAGTCAAAAGATTCACAACGTTTGAAAATTAAAACCACTTATTAAACATTTATTCTAGCAAAGAAAGGAAATAACTATACAAAGATAACAACTAATAGGCCAAAATAGATCAAAAATTTTGAAAAATGTCGAAAATTTGATTTTTCGGTTAAAATGAGGACAAATACAAGGAAAAGACCACTTAACTTCGATAGAAGTCCCCCCTACACTTAAGATAAACATTGTCCTCAATGTTTAAGCATGTGGGAGTAAGCTCCCCTACACTTAGGACATTGTGCACGTTGTTTAAATCTGGCGAAGGAAAAGACAACTAAAGAGATTCCTATTTTAATATTGAGAAAATATAAAATAGTGAATCGAAAAGAGTTTAGGATAGAACCGGGAAGACGTAGAACACGGAATCACGGGTCGTCAAGAATCATCAAGAGTGGATCATTGAAGCTCGAATCCCTGAGTAAGAAGTGAGGAGAGGAAATAGCAATCCAAAGGGTCCCCCCTACACTTATGGTAAAGAAAGCGGAAAGATAGATGCATGGGTTGCCTCCCAAGAAGTGCTTGGTTTTTGTTTACCGAGTCGTGAGCCTGACTCGACCTTGATCATCAACGGAAGTAGCATGAAACAAATCCACCAGGATCAAAGACATAGTTTTCATCCATCAATAAGCAAGAGCTTAAGGCGAACAAGGCAAGCCAAAAGAGAAATGGCAAGGTTCCCTTAAGCAGCGATGGAGCACGGTGGAAGCAAAGTTGAAGTGGAGCAAGCATGTCTTCAAAATTTCCAAAGATATTTCCTTTTATTTCATCAGGTGGATACTGAGATGGCTTAAAGATTGCAATACTGGGGTCGAACACCTTTTCCTTCAGGGGAAAATAGCACTCAGGCTCATCCGAGTGTGAAGAAGAACCGCAAAGAAGCACAACCTCGTCCTCAGAAGTGGGACAAAGAGGTGTCAAATCATATGTGCAACGGATTTCGGTGTCGACCGGTTTCTTCTCCTTAGACAAAATTTTCTTCAAATCCAAAGTAGGATCAAGACGATAATCTTCAAAGTCCAAAGGAGGTGCATCACTCTCATGAGGGAAGTATGTGTTGAGAAATTCAGAGAAATCTTCCTCAAATGAATAATCGTCCAAAGTAGGATCGAGTGATGGTAGAGGATCTTCATCATGTGAAGAATCGCTCGATAGAGTATCAGCCTCATCGAAATCATCGAAAGTGGGCAGCTCGGGATACTCAGAGGTACAGTCAAAATCATCCGAATCTGAGCTAGAATCATCATCATCATAAGCATCGATGACTGGTTGAGAATCATAAATGGGAGAAGCGTCCAAAGTAGAGTGAGGATCATCCACATCATCATTAAAAAGTGGATTATCAGTGGAAGACTCGAATAGAGGATTGTCATAGACGGTAAAGTCATCGAGCACATTTATCATATTCACTGATTCTCGTCCTCCAAAGGATTTGCCTGTAAGCTTCCCCATTTTAAAAACTTTAGAATCATCCCCGACTCGTAAGATTAACTCACCTTCGGCCACATCTATTAAAGCACGTCCGGTTCTCAAGAATGGCCGACCAAGTATTAGAGGAATACGAGGATCCATTTCATAATCAACTACGACAAAATCGACCGGGAAAGTAAATGTGCCAACTTTAAGAAACACATCTTCGGCTATACCAACGGGGTAAGCGAGAGTGCGGTTTGCAAGTTCGAGAGTCATCTTTGTTGGAATGAGGTCGGGCAATGATAGTGTTTTCCAAACACTCAGTGGCATCAAATTAATACTAGCCCCGAGATCAGCAAGGGCAGTAAATTCTTCAGTTTTGTTGAACACGCAAGGCAACACAAAACGACCGGGATCGCCAAGCTTTTCCGGAAGTTCTCTAAGAAGGACTGCAGAGCAGTTTTCATTTAATCGTGTGTTGGCGAGTTCAATCAGCTTCTCCTTCTTGCTAAGCAATTCCTTGAATGCTTTGACAAATTTCGGCATGTGGCAAAGTGCTTCAACAAGGCTAATGTTGATGGTCATTTTAGATAGCATATCCACATATTTCATTACATTACAGTCATTTTTGGTTAGCTCGTTGGTCTTGCCTATGCGAGAAGGGTATGGGATTCTGGGCTGATAAGGGTTAGGTGGAGGTGTAGTTGTTGAAGGTTGTGATGTTGAAGGGTCCTTCCGAGATACATCGTCATGACGAGGCGGAGACGGTAATGGTGTACTATCACTAAGTGTAAGAGGAGTAGGGATACATGGTGGTGGAGGAGGTGTAGATAATGGTGGTGAATCAGGTGGATTGACAATGGTAATTCCACTACGCGTAGTTATAGCACTCACATTAGCTCGCAGATTGGTGACGGTGTTTGAAGGTAGAGAACCCGAGGAAGAAGAAGGTTGAGCTTCGGGCAAGAAACTAGCCAATAGATTATTTAATTCAGTTGTTTGAGTGATGAAGGAGGATTGAAGGTTTTCACGAACCTCGGTTCTGATGTCATTACCTTGCTTCAAGATATCTCCTTTCAAATTGATTATTTGGCTCTGTAGATTCTTGATTTGCTCACCTTGAGTTCTCATGATTGTGTCAACATCGGGGTTAATGGGTGGGTGTTGTTGGGTGGGTGGTTGATAAGGGTTAGAAGCACGAGGTGGGATTTGGTTGCTTCTATTGTAGTTGTTGGCGGGGTTTTGGTTTTGAGGAGAAAAACCGGGTGAAAGGTAATTGTTGGAACGGTAGCTCAGCAGGTTTCTATCCCCTTGTTGTCTAGCTTGGTAATTTTCCGGTGAATAATTACCGTAAGCTGCATACACATTTTCCGGATTTCCTTGTGTCGAAGGACAATCGGTGTATGAGTGAGGACCGCCACATGTTTCACAAGGATTAGCGACCGCTTTAACTTGTTGTTGTTGTTGGTTTGAAGCGAGAAGCGTAATACTTTTGCTCATTTCAGCCATCATGCGGGTGAGTTCGGTCATCTCAGGGTTTGCTGAAGTAGAAGAAACATTGACTCTCGTGTTGTTTCTAGAAGAAGCAGAGGAATCCCAGTTCTTATGATGAGTAGTCATGTTCTCTATTAACTCTCTACACTCCTCGGGTCTCCTTTTCATGAATGTGCCACCGGCGGCTGCATTAATCGTATCACGATCTCGAAAAGTCAATCCGTTGTAGAAAGTATCAATCAAGGTGACCGGAAGCATGTTGTGGTTTGGACAACGGTCGATCAAGACATTATATCTCTCCCATGCATCAAAAAGAGATTCATCGGGATCTTGCATGAAACCGCTGATCTGATTGCGAAGGCTTGTGACCATGGATGGTGGAAAGTAGCGCGAAAGAAAGCGTTGAGTCATGTCATCCCAAGTGTGAATAGAATTCTTCGGGAGACGATCAAACCATTTCTCAGCATGATGCGATAAAGTATGTGGGAAGAGTTGTAGGCGGAGTACATCCATTGTGGCCCCAGGCAACTTCATGCTTTGGGTGATTGTAATGAACTTGTCGAGGTGTTTGTTGGCATCATCATCAGGCAATCCTCTAAATGGGTTTGTTTGTACTTGCTGAATCATGTGGTGCTTCAACGAGAACTCAGGAGCGTTGATTTGCATCGGCGCAATCGGTCCTCCTTGTCCAAACATTGTTGGTTGACAAAGTTCCTCCATGGTCCGAAGATCGGGCTGTGGAAGAGCATTGTTGTTATTGTTATTATTGTTGAGGTGCGGTAGTTGATTATTGTTGTTAACACCTGCCATATCTAAATCTTCTTGAGGCTCGGGCTCTTGATAATTAGAAGATCTAGTACGCATACACCTGAAAATGCAAAAGAAAAAGAAACCAAACGCAAAGACAATATATATACACAATAAAAAGAAAATCTTTTTGGATTTTTGAAATTTTTAATTTTTATGGTTTTTTATGAATTTTTTAATTTTTATTAGTTTTGAATTTTTTTTAGGCAAGAAAAATAACGTTCACAAGTGAACGGATCCCAAAAAGCAACGTATCTAGCACAGAAAACTGTTGATCTTAACGAAAAGAGCCGGCAGCGGCGCCATTTAATACACGGCTTTTGACCGTATAAAAATTAAAAGATTAAGTTCGTGTTCTCGGAATCTTAACGAATTGATCTAGGCTCCTATGTGTGACTTAGTTGATCTTTGGTGAAAAAGAATATTTTTGGGTGATTTTAAATTTAAATGCAAAGACTTAAAAGTAAAAGCTTTTTAAGTAAATCTAAGTCTAATTAAAGTAAAGTGCTAATATTTAAAAAACGTGACTAAAATTAAAGGTCACTAAAGTAAACTGACGTAAACTTAAATCTATCTAAGGCAAACTTAAAGTGCTACTAAAACTAAGGCAAACAATCTAAAGGTGCAATTAAATAAAAGGCGGGAAGAATAAAGCTTGAAGATAAAAATTAAGGACAAAAGCTAATAAGAACCTGAATACAGCTCATTCGGAATAAACCTTCGCTTGGAACAATCACTCGTCCTAAATGTCACCTTTGGTTGAAATGATCCTTCTTCACTTGGAATATTACCAAAATCCTTGATCCGGAACAAATTGATCTGGATATGTCACTTATCCAAAACAATGCTTCGTTCGGAACTTACTGATTCGGAACTCTCACTTGTTGCCTTGATTCGGAAGTCTTTGGTCACTCCTTGATTCGAAACTTTCCGGATGAAACTCCTTGATTCGGAAGTTTGTAACTTCCGAATGAAGGCCCTTGGTTCGGAAGTTTTGACTTCCGAATGAGTAAGTTTGGTTCGGAACTTTTGAAGTTCCGAATGAAGTTCCTTTATTCGGAACTTTGGAAGTTCCGAATGAGTTTCCTTGATTCGGAACTTTTTGAGTTCCGAATGAACAGAATTGGTTCGGAAGTTTCAGACTTCCGAATGAAGCACCTTGGATCGGAACTTTGGACTTCCGAATGAAACCTTCTATCCTTTCCTTGGTTCGGAACTTTTTCTGGAAATATCAGAAACAAAGCAAACACATCCGAAGAACAAGGAACATACAGTAGCAGATATAAACAATAAAAAGTAAACAAATTAAGCACACAGATAGATTAAAATAGTAACGAATCAATGAAATAACATCAACGAATAATTAAAAACATGAAATCAAACAACTTTTACCACAATAATCTAAAACCACTTGAATCAAAATAAAAGCATGAACATAAACATAAACATAAACACATAAATCAAAGATTAAGAAAGGTAGATAAGAGATTGACAAGATAAAGTAAAGATTGACAATAATTAAATGAAAACTTACTTGAAATTAAATGAATTTAAGGTGCGAGACAAGGTAATTAAATTGACAAGTATTTAAATGACAAGTAATTAAAATGGTGGAAGAACTAGTGTCACCCTAGCCAACAAAATGAAATGTTTACATCTAATGACTATTTATAGGGGAGGATTAAGGAAGCTTCCTCCCCTCTTTCCTTTTCTCTTAATTGCATAATTAAGTCCCTCCTTCTTTAATCTTCATTTAATTGCATACTTAGTCCTTTTCTTCTAATCTTCTTATATCTTGGACTTAAGGGACTTTTGACTTCGGGATTTCTTTTGAACTCGTCTTTAAATTCTTCAATAATAAAGACTTGAATTCTTCGGCTTTTGATAAACTTCCGTCTTTTGACTTTTTCTTCGATAAATCTTCAGAATTGGTCGTGAACTTCCGTTCTTTTTGCACTCTTGACTTCTTGACTTCGTCTTTTATCCTTTTCTTCAATAAAAGTCCGTAAATGCCCGTGAATGTCCGTGTTTTCTCCACTTTTCACCTTTTCATCCTAAATCACAACAAAAACACAAACCACGCATAATTCCGACATAAAAGACATAAAATACACGTTTTGGTCCGGTTATTATTGTAATTAAGTGGTAGGAAAGATGGGTGTTTACACTCCTATCAAGTGGTAAAAAGGATGGGTGTCTTCACACCTATCAAATCCCCTACACTTAACCATTGCAATGTCCTCATGCAATGCATTAGTTACAAAGCAAGATAACATTTTCCATCATAGTCAATCCACGTTGGCCTTTATTAAAGAGATAGAAAATTATAAACATTCAAAGTAAAGAAATAAAAAACATACCTTGGGTTTTGGAAATGTCGTGAATGATCATCATCCTCAAGTTTTCACTTTCTCCAAACCAAGCTTAAAAACGAGATCATTGTTATTATAAGTTAGCAAACTAACACGAACTCATGTGGGCCAATTATTCACTTAGACTCCCTTATTCCTAGGGGTATCTCTTATATTTTATTGTTGTCTTGAATGATCACGAGGATGCATCTTTGACTTATTTCGATAGTTATTTAGTCCGAAAATAAAGTGAACGATTTAATTAATAGTTAGCTAAAGGACCAAATCTTTTAAAACTGCTTCTCGGGATCTCATAAAGTTCATATCTTCGCATAACTCGCTTCACGATTTGAGACCTTTCTCGGGCCGATATTTGGCAGTGACTTCATACTTCGAATCTTGAGAGACGTTTATGAAATAATGGCCTTCTCTTCATAATAGGAATTTCTTCACTTGAAGTTTTGAGAGATTCTTCATCTTTGGACCACGACTTCTTCATTTTTCTCCAATCTTTATTTTGGACTTTGATATACAACGATCCGCCTCCTTTTAGGACTTGGATCTATTTATCCTCATACCTTGTTAGGGTCTTTTTGGATAGACTTCTCCATGATCTTTAGGGGAGTATTTGCTTTTCGTCGTGTGTCTCCATCCTTCATATTGATTTTCGATAAATGATTCTTCTCATCACTTTTGGATCTTTAGCAACAAAATGTAGCCCTCATGCCTTGTTAGGGCCTTTTTGGACTCGCCAATCTTCGCATCTCGCTTCAATAAGTTATGCCTTGGCTATGAACTCTAATCCGTACCGAGCAACTTTTAAACGATCTGGGGCTAGAAGCTAAGTAACCTTTTAATCGTACAACCTTATTTATTGCAGATAAATTTATTAACAAGCGGAGGGAGAATAGGCTTATAATTAACTCACATAAATTCACGAAAGAATACCAAACTTATAATTGACTCTATCATCTCTCGTTCTCCACAGTTTAAAATCTCAAGGAATGAGACTCGTGGATGCTTAGCCTATTAAATCAAAGTTTTGGGTTTTCGAGTTGTCTATAGGATCTTGTAAAATCTTAGACTTTTTCAAGTTTAGAATTCGCATTTTAAAGTTCCCTTGATAAACAACTCTCTAGGATCAATTATAGGAACTTGCGAAAAGTTCTTGTTCTTAACCCGTGAGAGTTAAGACTTTCGCGTTTTAAAGCTCCCTATATAAAAGCCTAGCAAAACTTGACTTAAACATGTTAAGGATACTAGCTAGAGTAAACTAAGATAAGTAAACTCGGGTTGAGTCAAAATATTCACAACGTTTGAAAATTAAAACCACTTTATTAAAGTTTATTCTAGCAAAGAAAGAAAATAACTATACAAAGGGAAAAACTAATAGGCCAAAATAGATCAAAATTTTTGAAAAATGTCGAAAAATCAAATTTTCCGGTTAAAATGAGGACAAATACAAGGAAAAGGCCACTTAACTTCGATAGAAGTCCCCCTACACTTAAGATAAACATTGTCCTCAATGTTTAAGCATGTGGAAGTAAACTCCCCTACACTTAGGACATTGTCCACGTTGTTTAAATCTCGCTAAGAAAGAGACAACTACAGAGATTCCTATTTTAATATTGAGAAATATAAAATAGTGAATCGAAAAGAGTTTAGGATAAAACCGGGAAGAAGGGAACACGGAGTCACGGTTCGTCAAAAGTCATCAAGAGTGTGTCTTTGAAGCTCTAATCCCTGCACATGATAAGAAAGAAAGCAAGAAACACCACGGGGCTCCCCCCTACACTTATGGTGAAAATAGATAGATAGTTGGGTTGCCTCCCAAAAAGCGCTTGTTTATATTAACCGAGTCACGAGCCTGACTCGTCCCCGAATTAAATAGTCCATGGGGAAGTCTCGAATGTGATACCGGGATCAAAGACCTTGTCCTCGTTCCCGGTTGACATCAACAAAGGAGAGGCGGGGGGATAAGTCTTGAAAGGGAGAAAGGTCCTTTCAACATACGAGAAGTATGTGAAATCAAAGTCCACGGGAGGTGGGGTGGGTAAAGTAAGCACATTGTCTTCCCCCAAAGACAATGGAGGCTGAGCATTCGGCAAAGTCGTGATGTTATCAATGATAGCATAATCAATCTCACCTCCCGGGTCAAAGCACTCATCCTCCGAGATAGTCTCTAAATGGGAGGATGAAAGGTGCTCGAGAGGGGGACTTGGGTCAATACTTTCCTGCAGCAGATTATCAAAACTAATGTCCCCCTCCATGTCATTATCATCAATACCTGGAGGCATTGAGTGAATATCGATTTCTTCCAGCAATGGGTCATTATCTTCAACGGTAGGAGTATATGGAGGTAAAGGCTTGGAAATAGCAGGGGAAGTCAACTCTTCGACTTGAGCAATAAGAAGGTGCACTTTCCGTAATCTATCGCGAAGAAGCACGTCTTCCACCTCATCCACAAGATCATGTTCATCGGTGAACTTCTCGTAAGCCGGAGAGAATAAATCGTCATCGCCCGCATCTCCCGGTGGAGATTGAGAAATTTCAAAAGTGAAATTCTCATAGCAGAGAGAAGAATCGTCATCACTAGGATCGACCTCTTCCGTAAGAGCAACGTCGTCCTCAGGCTCCATAGCAGGTAAGTCACAAACCTCATCATCCAATAATTTGTCGAGACCAACATCACTAAGCTCATTCAACGAATCTAGATCCTTAGATGCAGTAGGAACATCAACAGTAGGAGCAGCAACTTCAGAAGATTGGTTGAAAGTGTAGACATCATCATCGTCGTCATCATCATAATAGATGGGACGAGTCCAATTAGGAGTGACGTAGTCGGCTAACTCTTCCTTTATAACCTCCACATCTTTAAGAAGCTCATGCAGCAATTTTTGTTGTTCATCGCCCCGAGTATGTTCAATTTCACCAATTCTATCCCACGCTGTAATTAAACATTTTGGTGTAGAAAAGAAGGGAAAACGACTAAATTGGCTCAAAAAGGTGTCGGTGGTTTTCAAGGTTTCGTCCACATCAAGCAACGGTTGCCTTTCCGGATGTAAGTCAGCTCGAAGTTGAGCTATACTTTCTAGAATGTCATTCAAAGAAGTGAGTTGTTGATCAAGATTAGTTTGCTGAGAGGATTGATGATTGAGGGTGTGATGTGGGGGCTCAAAATGTTGAAAACCGGAATTATAGCATGGTTGTGGCTCATAGTAGTTCATCGGTTGGGAAGAATTAGAAACCGGGTTTGGTTCATAATAATCCATAGGTGAAGAAAACTGAGGACACGGATTTTGCTCATAATAATTCATTGGTTGACAATAGGAAGTATCGTGAGGACCCCCACAGTTGTTGCAGAACGGTTGAGGAGAAAGACTGGGTGCGCCTTGTGGATAGCTATTATCATAGTCATAATTGTACCCCGGTTCTTGCCCGTGGTCATACGGGTATGGAACCGGGCACGAAATATGCCAATGAGAATCGCTTCCACAATAGGTGCACGTGGGAATAGGAGGTGGGTTCAAAAAGGACGAATTAGTCGAGTTGCACAAAGGACAAAATCCGAATTGTGTGTTGTCGATATCGTTTCCGCACCGCTCACATGTACACCATTGACAAGAGTCGTTCCCGTACAGTTGTCTCCCACACCCGACGCAATGGACATAAAAATCCATGGAGAAAGATAGATAAGCAAGAAGAATATTTTTTTGTGCAAAACTTTTAAAAAGAAATGCTTTTTATGAGTTTTCAAATGTTTTTGGATTTTTGAAAATATTTGACAAGAAAAATAACGTTCACAAGTGAACGGATCCCAAAAGCCAACGCGTCTCTCACTAAAAACCGTTAATCTTCACGAAAAGAGCCGGCAGCGGCGCCATTTAATGTATAGATTTTACTAGTTGAAAAGTTCGTTATTCTCGGTGTCTAATCGAATTGATTCCCGGTTAATTGTGTGAGATTAGTTGTTCTTGGTGAAAATAATATTTTTGGTTTTTGGTAAAATAAATGTGCAAGACTTAAAAATAAATGACGAGAAATTAAAACTAAAACTAGTTTAAACGTAAACGGTGCAATATTTAAAGCGTTAAAAGTAAATGACGAGAATTTAAATGACGTGAACTTAAAACTTAGCGAAACGTAAATTGACAATTAAATAACAATACAAAGCGAAATTAAAATGAACTTAAAAATAAAATAAGAAACATTACCCCTTTAACTAGAACAAATTATTAAAACAAACCTAAACCACCCAAATCGGAATACACCCAAAAAGTGTCCCGATCGGAATGTATTCCGATCGGATGATCGGAATGTGGGAATTGATGGTGATCGGAATACACACAAGACCACCAATCGGAATATGTAAACAAACGGAGCAATCGGAATGTACTTAAACAACACCAATCGGAATGATGGAATAAACCCCAAATCGGAATGTATAGAAAGTCACCCGATCGGAATATTTAACTTGAATCAAATCTGAATACTTGCAAAGACTACTGATCGGAATATATAAAAAGAAATGCAAATCGGAAAGTTTAAAACCCTTTTCCGATCTGTAGATCGGAATAAGGGGTTGTGGTCGGAAAGTACGATCGGAAAGGGGTTTGTACCCTTTCCGAAAATGGTGGGATTCGGTTGGAAAGCAAGAGAATAAGCTATAATAAGCTCATCACCAAACTACGCCGAACCAATGACTAAATTGGATCGAATAAGCACTAATCAACTTATCTAACCCGAAAATAAACAAACTTTTAAAATCAAAACATAAAAAGGATGAACTTTAAATCACGAAAATTAAAAAGATCAAAACTTTTAAATAAGAACTTGATGAAAAAGATTATGAAAGCAAGATTGAGATTAACAAGAAAGATTAATAACATGAAGATTAAGACAAGATTAAGCTTAAAAAGTAAAGGTTTGATTGAAAACAAGAAAGGAAGATGAAAGATTAAAGTTCTAGAGAGAGAAACTGTCACTTTCTCTCTCTAAAACTAAACTACTCCTACTCCTAACTAAAACTAATCTACATTGACTCACCCCCTTCATGTGGTGACATGAAGGGTATTTATAGGAAAGGAGGGGATGCTTGTGTTGCTCTTTTCTTTCCTTCTTTCTTCACGTCTTCTCGTCTTTTAAGTTCTTCGACTTTTTCGACTTTGTCTCGGGATTAATCTAAACTCGTCTTATAATTTCTTCATTTATTAGACTTGAGTTCTTCGGCTTAATTAAACTTCCGTCTTAAGACTCGTTCTTCGATAAATCTTCAAAATTGGTCTTGGAATTCCGTTCTTTTTCCACTCTTGATTTCTTGACTTCGTCTTTTGTCTTTTTCTTCGATAAAAGCCCGTGAAATCCCGTGTTTTCTCCACTTTTCACCTTTTCGTCCTAAATCACAACAAAAACACAAACCACGCATAATTCCGACATACATGACATAAAATATACGTTTTGGCCCGGTTATTATTGTAATTAAGTGGTAAAAAGGATGGGTGTCTTCACACCTATCAACGCACAGGCAAGCTGGGAATTTGGTTAGCGACAAATGACGTAACCTCCTTCCTTATTCGGGTACATGACCAGCAACGCGTTATACCCACCTTATACTTTGTCTAATTGAGTAGGCCTTTCTAATTATTACTGCAAATTACCAATCAACGCAATTCTATGTAATTTAGATCTCAAAACAATTCTTAATATGTATACGATTTAGTCCATATTATTTTTCTTAAAAAAAGTTACCCTTGTTTACAACAATTCATGTAATTCAAATAAACAATTAGGCAAACAAAAAAAAACAAAAAAAAACTAAAACATATACACATAATAACAATTTATATGTGCAATAAATAAATCAAATAGGCACATGCAAACGATTTATTCAATAAATTCATCAAATCTAAGTTTTTATATTCATATAAAAGTCTTCTCTAATTATGGATTTATTGAATCAAATAAAACAAGTAGCACATACGTAACAATTACCACATAAAATCATATGATCCATGAAAAACATGCATGTTCATTAGGAGTGAGAAAAAACCCCGAAAAAACCGAAACCGAACCGAAAACCAAAAAACCGAACCGAGAAAACCGACCGAAACTAGAAAGCGATGGTTAGGTTTTTTCTATTTAAAAAATCGAAAACTTTCGGTTTTGTTTCGGTTTTCATCCTAAAATCGAACCGTAAAAATCGAACCGAACCGAACCATCTATTATATAATAATATATATGTAATATAATATTAATAAGTAAATAATAAATCTAAATATTATATTCATATTCATTTTATGAGTGAAATAAGCTTAATATAGTTATCTTGATATTTATATTTTTGTGTTTTTCATATACACGTGTTTACTTGATAGTATATAATTATATATGTTATAATAATAGTTCATGCATACGTTCATGTGCAAGTGTCTGTGTATTATTTATATGTGTTTATTTCTAAAAATGTGTGATAAACATTATTAGGCTTAGGTTAAAAAAAATAAAGAAAAATAATCACTTTTATACGTAAAAAAAGTTTGTTAATCTAAATCGATCGTGCCAAAATATCAACGGTTTTAAAAACCGAAAATATCGAACCGAAATCGATTAGAAACCAAAAAATCGAACCGCCCAAAACAGGACGGTTTAGGTTTTTGATTTTACAAAAACCAAATATTACGGTTCGGTTGTGTTTTTAGCCAAAAACCGACCCAAACCGAACCGTGCACACCCCTAATGTTCATCACGGATCCACCCAAATCACTTAATACATTAATGAAATCTCTACGGATCGTAACCTTAAATACATGACATAACAATTAATCTTGCAATTATCTAAAGATCAAAACATGCAATTTAGGGTTTCAAAAAAAATTTAAATTTTTGTAGTCGGCATTTAAAAAATTGACTACTAAACCCTAAAAAAACACTACAACATGTAGTTTTAAATCAAAACAATTATTAGTTAAAAATTATTTAACCTTAATTACATGACATAACAATTAATCATGCAATTATACTAAAGATCATAAAAAAACATTCATAATTAATTGAATTAGGGTTATGTACCTTTTAGCTATGAAATTCCCACGAACAAGAACTAATCACCAATTAAAGTTTATGAGGATCAGTGATTAACCCCTTAGTGTTTTGTTAATCGATCCAAGATTCAATCTATAATGAGATTGTATCACGTTCTTGTACACACGTATAATCACGAGTTAACCGTAATACTAGTACGTATAAAATGAGCTTAAACGTATAGTGGAAAATCAACCCAACAACCCTAGAAAGGGGCTAGGACTTGATTCAAGAAATCAAACAACTCAAAGGAACCCTATAAGGGTGTTTGGATGTTTGATTGCAAGAGAGGAGATGGAGGGAGAGATTTTGGTACAAGAATTATGAAGCCCTCTATGTGTTTATATAGGGTACATAAACTTGTAGCCCAAGACACCAAATAAGGCAAGAAAATCTTTTCTCCCCTTTCTCTTGTCTCCACCGCCGGTCAAGCCCACCCAAGGGGTGTTTCTGATCTTTCTTTTTGTTCTTCTAGTTTATTCCACGTTAACCGTTAGTCCTTAACTCTTAAAACTTAACGACGGTTAATTGTTTTAAAGCTCGATTTAATGAATAAACATATAAATATATTTATTAATAAATTAACTCTTTACTTATTGTGTGCAATCCCGTAATCCCGAGTTCGATCCTAACACACGAATATTAGAATTGAAGTCCATAAACTTACAGTTTAAACCATCAAAGGATATTCCTAGGACATTTGGAATATGGTATATTCAAATTTTCGTTTTCTATTTTAATAAAATATTTTCTTAAAAATAAAGTTTATTAAAATCTTTTGTCACATTTGTATAAATGTGAGTTTTGAGATTAGTCACTTCTATGATCACTAAACATGATTAAGATATGTTTGTGTAAGACTTAAATGATTATAACCTTGATGATAGTGTTTGTTAAATAATTCGTCTTTCGGTTATCTTTGACGATAAATGTCTTTATACTTTGTCGTGATCAAAACTAAAAAAGATTAGTTAACATTAATAATGTTTTTAGGCATTTGTTGCATTAACAAAGTTAAATTTCAAGAAGATTATCATATATGATATTATAGACACAACTAAATTACTCATAAAGAGATTGCAAGCTTGCTTGTACTTGAAAACATCTTTATCTACAAAATAAAAAGATTTGATTTAACTTTCAAACACAATATCATATATGATATATTATAATGTTAAAGAAGCTAACTTTTAAGTATATTATCATATATGATATTATACACACAACTAAATTTTAATTACTTACCTGATTGCAAATTTGCATGTGTATAATATCATCAACAAAGCCTTTCATGAAAAGTTAACTTCTAATCACTTATTTTTTTCATTAAAATGCTAATAACATCAATATACTATATTTAAAACCTACTCATCACTATAACATCATCAAGCATCAAAATAATATCAAAATATAATCGTTAATAAGTGTATAAACATAATAAATTGATAAAAAATCATAATATGTTCGTAAAAAACTCTATTAACATTAAAATATGTTGATAAAGATTTTATACCTGAATTATTGAGTTTAACCTTGTATTCCATAATCTCTTTGTTCAAACTTACGACTTTAAGCTTAATCTTTAAGATTTGTTCTTCAACAACATCGTTATTGTCTTCTTTCATTTTTAATATTATTCATGGATGATTTTTGATTTATGTGTGTGTGTTTTTGGATCGGTGCAAGACTATATGTTGTGTGTGTTTTAGAGAGAGAGAGAGAGAGAGAGAGAGAGAGAGAGAGAGAGAGAGAGAGAGAGAGAGAGAGAGAGAGAGAGAGAGAGAGAGAATTTTAGTTGTCATAAACATTTTAATTCTCAGAATGAATATCATGATGGGGTGTGGTCGGCGTGTAACGGAAAATGACATAAATGTCCTTTCTTCTTTTTCTTAGCTTTTTTAATTAGTTTTTTTTAACCCTAACTTTTGATTTATTTTAGGAGATGAATCTGTATATCCAAAGGAAAGGAAAAAAGATATCCAAAATAACTTTTATAATAATTTGAGTACTATAATGTATGCCTAAAAAGTTAGCAATACTATGATCGTAGCGATTTAAGAACCATAACATACCAACCGAAAGAATTGGTCGTAGAGGTTTCTAAACCGCTAAAAGCATGGAGTCATCGGATCACTACAATGTGCTGGATGTATTCAATTTCATATGTATTAATTCTAATCAAGATTTTCAGTTTTGTGAATAGTAGTAGAGGAACTGATACGACCCTTTCGGGTAGTATCGGGATAGTGGCACCCCTTCAAGCGTAATGCTAGCTCCTTAAGAAGAAGATGAGAAAACCATAGACATTTCTTTAACTTTAACTTGATTGATTGCTCATTGATAATAATAATTCGGTATATATATACCAAATTACCCTAGCTTATGTCACAAGTTGATCACAAGATAATTACTAAAACATAATAAATACTTTCATAAACATTTATCCTAAACACATATTTTAAATAAATAAAAGATAACTATGATGAATCATATCCATCACAAATCAGGGCGTATCATTCCACACTCATTCGAATCCACCTTGCCCTCAAGGTGATGTCTTGAAAAGCTCTTTTGATTCTGGGATCCTATATCTTCACCCTACCGCAAATCCGTCTTCCACTCTCGGAGTTCTCCTGCCTTTTACTACCACGTCCAACACCCTTTTTCCTCTTTCGTCTTCTATTGCCTTGGACATAACACAACACACTTCTTCCAACTTTTGTTGCCCAAACCGTAATACTCTCCATTTCTTCAAAACTCACCTTGCGCTCAAGGTGACACGTAAAATTTACGGACTGAGGGTCCGATTTTGATCGAACAATGGGAAAACATGTAGTCAGTTGTTTTTGAACACTCATCTTGGTGACCATCGAGCTATCAGCCGCGGCTGACCACAGAACTGCCATACTTGCCTCGGTCACGCGAGCCACTAAAACTTCATTATCACCTGCTAAACCCTTATGGACAATAACTTCTTGTTCAATTGCGGGCACAACTTTTGATATTGTAGTAGAATCATATGTGTTCTTTTCGACTCTCCGCTCTTTTGCTACAACTCTCTCAAGACCAGCCTCTGCTATACGTGCTAAGTAGAAAGCTTCACCTAAAATTGTTGGTTTTGAGTATGACTTCAATAATTCTAGTTGTAGCTTCAATATAAGTCCGGAATATAAAACGAAGCAAGTAAACTTTTAGAGATACCTGTTACTCGAGTTATAAGATTCTTAAACTCACTCTGATATTCGACCACCTACCCATTTGCAAGAGCTTAGATAATGCATCTTTTGCGTCTCGCTCCTTGTCGTCACCCGATGCCATGAATCGTACTCGAAAAAAATAGATTTTTTTTTCACTTATGAATAATAACCGCCCGATCAACAGTAACAGTCGATGAACAGTGTACATGTCGATGAATAGTACAGCCTGATGAACAATACTATTGCGGTGAATAGTACTACGTTTGTGAATAGTAACTTACGATGAACAATTTTTTTATGATGTTTGGAACCTAGATAAAAAACCCTCAACGAGTTGAGGGCTCTCAATGAAAGAATCAATTTATACGACCCGGTTAGGATGTATCAGGATATGGCATTACTATAGCGTGTGCTGACTCCGTAAAAAAGAGAGACAAGAAGATTTAGAGATTTATTAATTAACTTTGATTGGCTCATTCATAATAATGATTCAGTATTTATACCAAATAACATAACTAATGTAACAACTTGATCACAAGATAAATATTAAACATAAAAGATGTTCTTAAACATTAAAAGATATCCTAAATAAACTTAATCATATAAATAAGATAGCATCCAACCAATCCGACAAAGTTCAAGCGTAACAGGAACTATATAAAAACTGGCTGGCACGCCAACAATAAATATCAGTTAAACTAAAACGTGTTGAGACTTACATGGAATCTGAGCAACTAATGATTGATTGTCAATAAATTTTATCATGTAGTAGTCTTCTTGAAGTAAAATATGAGAAACTTGTAGAATGGTGGATAAATTTTCATCAAAATTTATAAATTATAAAACTTTAATTGATCCGAAGCTCACAAACGAAGCTTAGGCTTATATTTATCTTCTAATACTTCTTCGCACTTTGAGCAATAAAATCACGAAAATGTGGACTGGAGTAAAACCAAAATAAAACGATAAACCAAAATAAACCACGATAATCTAAAGTATCTCCTATTATACTTTTTTTTTACGAATAACGAAAGTATATGAAAGATAACAAAAGTATTCCAAATTATTCATGCAGACTCAAGATATATCTATCTATCAAATATGGCAGACTCAAGGTAATACCTGTATCTATCTGCTGAAGATGACAGACTTAACTTGTATCTATCTACAAAAAACCAAAAGTCGTCTCGTGACTTATACCCTAGATTGACAAAAGTTGTTTTGAGACTTGATACCCTAGATTCGATAAAAGTCGTTTCTGAACTTATACCCTAGATTCGACAGCAATAAAATTTGTCTCGAAAATTAATACCTTAGATTCGACTAACAAACAAACAATTAAAATATAAACTTTATTTTTTGTTTAAAAAAAGAAAACGCTAATAATAAAAAACTTTTTCTTTTAAGAAATTTAAAAAGAAAAAAAAATGAAAAACTATTTTGGATTTTCTTTGATACCATATAGAATGGTGGATAAACTCGTAGGCACAACAATCATTTTTCATTGTATTATTCATCCCAATTATAGATTACAAACTCTAATCGATCTGAAACCCACAAACCAAACTTGGACTTATATTTATCCTCTAACAGTATCATTATTCGTTACCTGAAAGGCTGAAATACATGATGTACATGGTTTTAACGGAAGGAACATACACCCTACTTTATAAATTGGGGGTCTCGGACAGAACGTGACAATCTTATTTATAAAACATACATATATTTATTACAAGTAGAGATTTGCATCAGATAATCGTTGAGAGGGTATGGCTATTAAAGGTTTCCGTTTCTTCGTCACAAATGAAAATTCGTCTGAAAGCTCAAACTCTTCATCTTTCGGTAATGTCCATTCGAAGGAATGCAAGAGCGATGCTAAAATATACGTCAACATCTTTTCACCTAGGGAGATCCCTGGGCATATTCTTCTCCCTGATCCAAATGGTAAAAATTTAAAATTATTTCCATGGTAATCCCATTTTCCGTTAAGGAATCTCTCAGGCTTGAACTCCAATGGACTAGTCCAATTCTTGGGATCTCGTTGGATTGCCCAGACATTCATGTACACAATGGTACCCTTGGGGATCATGTATCCGCCCACCACGCAAGCTTCATCTGGGCACCTCTGAATTAGGAGAGGAAGTGGTGGGTGTAACCTAAATGTCTCCTTGATCACAGCATCCAAATATGCCAACTTGTGTAAATGAGATTCTTCAACAAGGTTCATACCAAAAACCGTTGTTAATTCATCCTGAACCTTTCTCATTACAACTGGATTATGCAAAATCTCAGCCATCACCCATTCAACCATTGTTGATGTTGTGTCTGTTGCTGCTGTTACGATGTCCTATATAAACATTTTCAATTTCAGTTCATGCTTTATATATATTGTTTAAATTACAAAGAATACAAGAGTACATATATATGTGAAAACTTACCATTAGTAGAGCTTTTATTTGTGTAATGTTAAACGATGTTGGAGTATCTTTCTGATCTTTAAGCTCTAATAAAATCTGAAGAAAATCTTTTCTTCCAGCTTCCTCAACTTCTCCCTCCAGTTTTCTAGAGTTTGTTTTGATCCTTTCTTCTATAACGTTGTCGAAAATGCCATAAAGATGGCCTCTTAGCTGCTTCATTTCACGTAGCATCCCCTGAAGATCAAGCCACGATAATATTGGGATAAAATCAGAGATATTTGGTTTCCCAAGTAACTCTATAATCTTATGCTCAACTTCTCGAAATCCATCTCCAATATAACTCGAATCGTTTCCTTCACGCGATTTGCTAGAACCCCACAACATGCTTGTTACAACATTAACCTCCGTATCAAATGCAATTGCGTTAATGTTCATCTTAGTCCCGATTTTAGCAAAAACTTCTTTTATTGTTCTTCTTACTTCTGCTGTTCTGTAATTCTTACAAGCATCAAGATTTGAACTGCTCAGCACTTGTGTCGCTAAAAGCTTACGCATGTTACGCCAGTGTGTGTTGTTGTTGGACCACGCGATATCAGACCCATCGTAAGTTAAGGTTCGGGCTGTGATTGGTAAATTGCGGTTAGCAAACGTATGGTCCTGCTCACGAGTCAGAGCCTTTACCAGGTCCGTGGAGTTCACGATAACATGAAGCTTGCTTCCGAGCCTAAGACTGAAGATGGGCCCGAACTTGTGAGCCATGCTGGCGAATCTTATATGCAAGTTGGAGCCTAGAAACGGGAGGTAGCCTACAATTGGTAAGCCATAGGGGCCTGGGGGTAAGGGAGCCGAAGGGTTTCTTTTGTTTCTAACATACGATAACGTACAGTACGTATACCATAGAAGTATTAGTGATGGAACAAAAAAGGTGAGAATTGTGCGAGCAAGCTCGTCTTGTCGGTTTTCAGCTTCCCACCACCATGACCAGTAGCTGATCATTGTGAGCTTGTAAGATTAACTCTCTTTCTATATTTGTATGAAACTTAATTGTGGTTTGATACCAAAAATAGCTAAACATATATATACTGGTACAATGTGTTCTCACAGGACCATTCATATTTAATATGTCACTCTCCTATTAATTATATAACGCACATGGATTATTTTTAATATATTTCAACCCGCAATAACTGAACATCGGGGAAATTATTGTGGCGTTACGAAGAGGGCATATTAAAAGAAGAGTAGACTCCAGAAATTTTGCTGGGGCTTGGCCAAATTATGTCTGGTCCCGGCTTGTATATTTAAGAGTAGCTACCAAAGAGATCACATTAAATTACACATTTCATGCACGAATGATTAAAAAAATAAGATAATTATTATGATGGGATTTTCTATCATAGTATCAAAGCTACAAAAATAAAAACTGGCTTAACTCCTGTTAGCATGATGTATTTCCCCAAACTGAAGAAGGATACTCTAAAGACAGCTCATGTTTTTCCCCTATATGAAGGGTCTGATGATTTGTGCACTCCAAAATTTTATTTAAACACTCTAAAATATGTATATAATGACTATTATATCCTTAATATATACATACACCAATAAATTATTTAAGGGTATAAATGTCAAGATACACACAATTTGAGTGTGTAATAAATTAGTGGAGTGTGCAAATCAACACTCTTATATTAATCCCTCTCACCAAACACTTTACAATCACAGGTTTTTAAAGTATCATATTTTTTGAAACATTTAAAGTATCATGTTTACTAACTAACTTAGTGGCCGGTATGTAAGAAACAATTTAGAATATCTTATTTATCAATTATGAATATCTTATTTGTCAATTAACATATTTATATGACGACTAGAGGCTTGCTCGGTAGAGGTTTTCTTTTATTCTTTGACACAAATCCGAACTCCGAAAGTTTTAGGGTGTCTTTGGTTTGTGGTTGGGTTTAAAATTAGGATTTAAATTTAATTCGATACTAAATTTTATTAAATATTAAAGGATTAATATTTACTTTTCATATATATTTTAATATAATAGAGGAGATTCAAGATAAAATTTATTTTCACATTTTTTCAAACATTAATATTTCTTACCATTAAACGTTATGCAAAAAAAAAAAATACCGTTACGTAAAACATTCAATTATCTTTCTATAAATATATTATATAATACACTTTTGACAAATTTTTTTCACGTTTTTTAATTGTCAAAAATTATCATATATGATATTAATATCATATATGATATAACACCAGTATATTTATGATATAACTTATCATATATTATATTACATAACGTATCATAAAGATAAGATATATGTAAACCTCTAGAATAGCATAAACTCAAACAACCAATTATAATCAACTATTTTTTTTTCTTAAACTCACTTCTCACCACTTTTTAAAAAATTAAATATCTCACAAACAGTAAATCGCCAAACGAGAAAAATACACCATTGCAACGAGAATTAAATCATCTTTCTATCGTGTGGCACATATTTCGACGAACTTTTTTTTCGATTTTTTTCTTAAGTCACGTATGAGTGAATCATATATGATTCGTTCACGAATCATATATGATTTTCAGAAATCATATATGATTCGTGATATGAATCATATATGATTTTAAAAAATCATATATGATTCGTGAACGAATCATATATGATTTTCTCAGACGTGGCTTAAGAAAAAAGTCAAAAAAAAAAAAAATCCGTCGAAAGTATATAAATGTGCCCCTCGATAGATAAATGATTTAATTCTCGTCGCGATGATATGTTTTGTTTTACGTAACGATGAATGGTTTGTGAGATATTTAATTTTTTAAAAAAATAGTTTTTTTGTTACATGACAAAAATGGTTGGTTGTGTTGGTTGATTGAGTTTATGCTAAACTAAGCGTATATGTTTAACTTTTCCCACTTATCATATATGATATACAATATCATATATGATTTAACACTAGTATCATGTATGATAAACCATTATTATCATATTTGATATTATGAAAAAAGACGAAATTTTTTTTTCTTTAAAAGTATATTATAGTGCATATCGGTAGAAAGATAATTAACTGCTAGTCGTAATGGTATATTTATTTTTGTTTAACATTTAATATTTTATAAGATATTTAAATTATAAAAAATAATAAAAAATAAAATATTTTTAATATTATCCACTAGATAGAAATTAAATGATTCTTCTAATATCCAAGAAAAATATTATATTCAAAATTAGAGGATTAAAATTTGAATTTTGAGTTTTGATGTATATTTAAAATAAATTAATTATAATTTTAAATAAAAAATATGTTAATTTTTATTTTGTAAATATTTACTTTATTTAAAAGCATTCTATATTAGTTGCTTGATAAGAATATGACAATAAGTGGTTGAAAATTATAGTGGACCCACAATTTTATGAGAATTTTAAGAAGTACGGTACATTACGTTCTGGCTAGTGTTATGCTTATGGCGTCAGTCAGTGTATCGTGGCTTACGTTTTCGTGTCTCACGTTGAAATAGCCAACTGAGGCTATAACGAAAACGCGAGCCTACGACGCGAAGATTACATCGTAGCTTTTTATTTTTCTTTTTAGATATTTGTTAATAAGTGTGAAAACACTTATCATTTTACTACTTATTTTTAATAATAACAAGACGAAAACGTGTATTTTATGTCGTAAAAGTCAGAATTATGCGTGGTTTGTGTTTTCATTGTGTTTTAGGACCAAAAGATGAAAAAGGAAGAAAACACGGGCTTTCACGGGCTTTTATCGAAGAAAAACGAGAAAGACGAAGTCAAAAGATCAAGAGTGCAAAAAGAACGGAAGTCCAAGGCCTATTTTGAAGATTTATCGAAGAAAAAGTCTAAAGACGGAAGTTTAATGAAGTCGAAGAACTCAAGTCTAATAGAAGAAGAAAATTACAAGACAAGTTCAATTTACATCGACAAATCCCGAGATGACGTCGAGAAAGACAAATAATTTAAATCGAGTCGAGAAGAAAGAAAGAAAGAAGGAAGCACATGCACCTCCCCATCTCCTATAAATACTCTCCTAATGACACATTAGGAGGGGGTTAGCTAGTTTATTTTCTTTTTTTTGTAGTTTTCATTTTAGAGAGAGAAAGTGTTTAACTTTCTTTCACTAAAATTTCATTTTTTCTTTTAAATTTAAGCTTTATTTCATCTTTGTATTTGAAATTCATTAATCAAAAGTTCAAATTTAGGCTTTAAATCTTTAATCTTGTTCTTCCTTTCTTGATTTTGATTTATCTTTGATCCGAAATGTTCTTGATTCGAGTTTGATTTTGATGTTTTGTGACTAAAAAGTGTATCTTTTTATTCCTTACTAAGTTTTTATACGGTTTAAGCTTTAAGCTTGTTGTGCTTATTGGCTTATTTCGTATATATAGCTTATTGTCTTTTAAGTTTTCTTAAAAATTTAGTCTCTTTAAAGTTTGATTTATAAAAGTTTATTTATTTCGTGTTTTAAAAGAAAAGTTTTAAATTTTATGCTTGTTTTGATTTGGTTAAGGTTTGAACAAGTGCTTATTCGTATTTGCTTATTAGTGCTTATTGAGTTTTTAGCTTATCTCGATTTTCGGATTAATTTGTGCTCCATCGCAATCTTAGGGGTTTACTCATTCCGACGCTACATTCCGTTGATTTCAGTGTGATCGCGATAACCTTTAAGGTTTTACTTTGCGATCAAGTGTTTTCCCCCTTATTCCGATCATGATTGCGATCGCTCATTGCGATCGCACATTGCGACGGGTCTTAAGGTTATATTAAGACGAAACTCTGCTAAATTTTTGTTAGCAACATTCCGACAGAAGTGACATTCCGACGGAACTGTATTCCGATAGCTCAGATCTTAATTATTCCGATACTGGACATTCCGATAGGCTTACATTGCGACAGAATTGCATTCCGATAGAATTGATTTACTATTATTCCGATAGAATTTACTTTGACATTCCGATGGTTTTGTTTGCACTACATTCCGACAGAATTCACTTTGTACATTCCAATGGGTTAAATTTTTAAGTTTTATAAAGTTTTAAGTTTTAAGTTCATTACGTTTTAATTTCTAAAAATTGCACGCTTCCCGAAATCTCTGTTTTTACCAAGTGTTTTTCTAGTAATTTTTAGTTTAATTTTTAAAGCTTTCATTTTACTCAACGACATTTTCATATTTACTTTTAGTTTAAAACAGATAACCAAACCGTTTATTTTTCCACCAAGAACGATTGAGTCGCACTCTTAACTAGTAATCAATTTGAAAAGACTGGACGATAAGAACTCTTTTATAACTAAGTGAAAACCTAGTTATTATGTGTTTTCTAGTTTTTTCTTTCTTTGTTACATAGGATGGGAAGTAGAAGAAGAATGTGGGAGGTAGAAAAAGGTGACGAATCCTTTGCTCCATTTACAGCCCATCAACTTAACACACCTACCAAACTTTCACCAAACTCTCTCTCTTACCTACATCATTTTCTCCGCTCAATCTCTCTTTTTCCTCCGGCGGTTGGCTTCAGCCAGCCGTCTGAGTTTTATTCCCTTTTAATCTTTTGTTCTTCCTTTGTGAATGTTTTATCTCCTACCTCCTATAAGAAAAGCCTCGCCATTCGTCGTCCATCACCGCCGCTTCTACACCAGATGGATTGCTGCTATAGTTTGTTTCTTATTTGCTCGGATTTGTTACTATTTAGACTCATTTGTTACTATTTAGACTCTTCTGTTCAGATCTGATACGGTCCGCTATTGCCGCCTGCCGTCAGCCACCACCACCCCTCCTCAGTATCGATGGTTTGCTATCTTGGATTTTATATTTAGATTTGTTAGGTTTAGTTTTGTTTTTTTAGGGATGGTAGGTTTCATTTTTCATGTATGTATAGTCTGTTTTTTATGTACTTTTGCTCCAAGCTACACTTTCGTATGATTGTGTACGCCAAAAGCTCACATTGGTGATTCTTCTCACCCTTATATTGTGTTGCTGTTGCGTCTCATAACTTTTACAGTGTATGTCTTGGTTTGACTAAACTTGTTGCCTCGTGCATTTTGTCTGAAAAATTGGTTTTGATTTTTTCTGTTTTATGTTCGATTTAACTTGTTATGTACAACTTACCTTTATTTGTGAAGAGTGATATGAAATTATCGTTAAAAAAAAAGGTGACATTTGTTTTGCTAAGTTAGGTTAGATTAGAAATGAGCTAAACAACGAAATAGGCCGAGTTCTTATAATAGGGTAACAAAAAATAGGCTGAAATTTTAAAAAAAAAAGTGTGTAGTGTTTAGTAAAAAAAGTAATATATTGTTTTATTTAATTTTATTTAAATATATTTTTTTATTAAAAAATTTAAATAAATATAAAAAATTAATATAACACGTAGGAGATGATGAATTTAATATTATGATAAAAAAAATAATGTTAGTGCTTTTTCTTACGGCGTAAGCCTGCCGACTCCGTTATACTTAGAGGTGTACAAGAAACCGAAAACCCGAACTTAAACCGACAAAAACCGAAGAACCGAAACATAAAAAACCGAAACCGATTGAAAAAACGATGGTTCGGTTTTTGCATTTTGAAAAAAACGAATCTTTTGGTTCGGTTTGGTTTTAGAATTAAAGAAAACCGATATAAACCGAACCGATCTTTATAAACATGAGAATATATATATATAAGTTCACGTCGAAGCTAATGGACGATGAATATGCTACGCTAGATTTATACTATCATGTTTAATAACTAATCATTGTTTCATATGCTTATTGAACATGACTAAATAATAAGTTTTTTTCTCGATTGTTTTTTTTAATTAGGTTTTTATCGTTGCTATTGTGTTTATTTATACACATAAATGATTTTTAGGATTTTATATGATATTTTTTCTTTATTGTTAATGTTGTGTTTCTTTTTGTTATTATTTATTTAAAGCTTTTAACTTGTCGGTTTTTGGTATATTCAAATCGACTTATAAAAGCGAAGTTCGATAAATCATATAGAAACCGAAAAAACCGAAAAACCAAACCGAAAGTAAATCAAAAACCGAAAAACCAAACCGACACAAAACCGAAACCGAATAGTTCCTAAAAATCAGAAACCGAAATTTGTTAGTTCAGTTTCGGTTTTATAAAAAATCAAACCAAATCGAACAATGCTCAACCCTAGCTATACCTATTGCTCCAACAATATTAAAAACTAATATTACATAAAAACAAAGTTATTCAGTTTGAACATACACTTTTCCTCTTTGGAGACATCTACATCTTTTCTACAAAGGGATTCCAGGGTAGTGTTTTCAGACCGGGTCGATTTGGTTGGATCGATCAATTGATCCGATTCTGACCTAAAAAAACGAGTAATATTGATTTGGGTTTTATATTTTTGAAATCCGGCTAGACCCGTCATGTTTGGAGTGATCCAGGTCAACTCGATTCTCGAGACCTGGCTGGATTTTGATTTTTTCGGGGTTTTTTTTAAAATATGTAAATTATATTTTTATATATTATATTTGTTGGTAAACAACTTATATCTTCAATGTAAGAAAGTTTTTATAAATCATATATGACTTTTGTTAATTATTAAAAATATAAAGAAATTTTTTTAAAAATAATAGGATTAACCCGATTTAATCCGGATTGATCCAGGCCCGATGACTCACCCGAGTCGATTTAATACCCGGCTTTAAAACATTGATGTTTTTTTTTTGAAATTGATGTTGGTAACCGGTAAAACGGTAGTATGTGTGTATTCAATTAGTTTGGTTTGATGATATGGTTGGATAAAATCCACGTTTCAGCATCTCCGCCCATATCACTCGTTTCCAAAGAAACAATATACTTCTTATCCTAAAAATCAATGTTTTGAAACCCAATCCGGTTTTAAAAAATAATTCTTTTTTAATTTTTAATAATTATTAAAAATTATTATAAGAACATCCGTATATTGAATATATATACTGTTTATCAACCAATATAATATATAAAAATAAAATTTCGTTACAAATACGTAAAATTTAAATATTTTTGTAAAAAAAAACTTGAAAAATCAAAACCCAGTCTCGAAAACCGGGTTGATCCGAGTCATCCCAAACCTGACGGATGTAAACGAAATATAAAACTCAAGTTAATGTGATTCGATTTTTTAACCGAAACCGAATCAACCGGTTAACCCGACTGGATCTAAAAACATTGCTAAAAATTAACGGTAGTATGGCCTGTATGGGGTGTATATTAGTTTGGTTTGATGATATGGTTGGATAAGGGGCAAACTCCGCTCTTATCACTCGTTTCCAAAGAAACAATATACCTAAAAATCAATGTTTTAAAACCCAACAAATTTATATATAGTCAAAGTGCAATCACTGAAATTGATTTTAAAAGATGTTATGTACAATGATTTTTAAAGATGTTTAATTATATATGAAATTGATTTAAAAATAAAGTGAGATATAAAATTGTCTCTTAAAAAATATTTATTTTTATATTTTTAATAATTAATAAAAATTATATATAAAAACCATAAAATTTTTCATATATTGAATATATAAGTTGTTTATCAACCAATATAATATATAAAAACAAAATTTTGTCATAAATACATAAAATTTAAATATTTTTTTTAAAAAAAAACTCGAAAAATCAAAACCCAGTCTCGAGAACCAGATTGACCCGAGTCATCTAAAACCTAGCGGGTATAGTCGGGTTTCGAAAATATAAAAACCCGGGTTAATTATAATCCGTTTTTTCGACTGAAACTGAGTCAATCGATTGACCCTACGAAGTCGACTCGAATCTAAAACCATTGCTAAAAATTACATAACTTTCATTTTTAGCACTATCACCTCTTCGCATTTTGTCTTACGTACCTTTTCACTTTACACCATGTTTGTGTTGTTCAAAGTCATCACTTCTAAACTTCTAATCGTATGTTAATATTGAAGAAAACCTTGATAAATCGTATATGAACAAGATAAATAACTCAGAATTAAAACCTTTTATTAATAAACGAGTTTAAAGATCAAAACAAATAGAAAGATCACCACAGTTAAACTATTGTGATCCTATTATCTAAATGATAATAGTTTTACAAAGATAAAAGATTAAAAATTGATCTGGATTACATGTTTTATAAAAGAGAGAGAAACACTCAAGAAAACACACTGATGAAAACCCAGATAGAAACAAAGTGAGGAGCGTCTTCATGTTTTATTCAAGGGAATGGAGCCGTTGTAGTGCTTGTGTATGGGCTTAGGCTTAAGCTTGTCATGGACTGGCAACCTTTCACAAATTGACAGCATCAGTCCTCCACGTCATAAGCATCAATCACTGAAAGTCCAAAAGTATAACTGAAACAATAAAACGTCCACCACAATAAGTCCCCGAGGGTTAATGGAGGTATCTGATTAGGTCATAGAATTTAACACCCCCCTTAATCAGATACCTCATATATGTCAAACATCCCAAGTCTTTCAACAAGGGAGTTGTGCTGTAATGTATCCAGTCCCTTAGTAAGGACATCTGCTATTTGATTAGCAGATTCCACTTTACATGTTTTAACAACCCTATTTAAGTTTTTTTTCCCTTACAAAATGCAAGTCAATCTCTAAATGCTTAGTTCTTTCATGAAAGACTGGATTAGCAGTTATTTTGATAGCTGAGTTACTATCACAATACAAGGTTACAAGTAAAATATTATCCCAATGCAAATCATATAAAACCTTTAGAATCCAAATAACCTCACTGGTTATTGAAGCAAGAGCTCTATACTCTGCTTCAATGGATGATTTGGAGAGACTATTTTGCTTTTTACTCTTCCAAGATACAAGATTGTTATTAACAAACACACAATTACGAGTAACATATTTTCTAGTCACAACACATTTAGCCCAATCAGCATCTGAGTAAGCACTAAGAAACATACCAGATGTCTGCTTAATGTGAATGCCCAAACCTGGAGAACCCTTGAGATATCTTAATATCTTGAAGGCAATCTTAAGGTGAGAATTCAAAGGGGAGTGCATAAATTAACTTAAGTAGTTAATAGCATAAGATATACCAGGTCTGATATTGGTCAAGTGTATAAGCTTACCCATCAATTTCTGATAATCAACAATGTTATCAAGAAAGGGATCATTAAAAGTAGGTTCATTAGATATAACAAGTTTAGAAACCAAAAGGGTCATAACAGGTTTACAAGCAAGCATACCATACTAAGAAAGAAGATCCAACACATACTTTATCTGGTTGAAACAAATGCCACAATCAGTGTCAATAACTTCAATACCCAAAAAGTATTTCAATTTTCCCAAGTCCTTGATCATGAACTTAGTTCTCAAAAAAGTTTTAAACTTTTCAATTTAAAAATGTTGTTACCAGTGATAATGATGTCATCAACATACACAAGTAAGACAAGAAAAATACCATCATGAGACTTAGTGTACAAAGAGTAATCAGATTTACTTTGAACAAAGCTATTTTCATTCAGGACAGAAGTAAGCTTAGCATTCCATTGTCTAGGAGCTTGTTTAAGCCCATACAAGGATATTTTAAGCCTACAGACCATGTTCTCACCCCCAAGAAGATATCCTTGGGGTGGTTTCATGTACACAGTCTCATCAAGATCACCATAAAAAAGCATTGTTAGTATCAAGTTGAAAGACATGCCAAGATTTCATAATAGCTAAGTTAAGAAGACATCTAATGGTCACCATCTTAACAACATGCGAAAAGGTCTCATCATAATCTATACCTTTCTTTTGACCAAACCCTTGTGCAAAAACCATAGCTTTATATCTTTCTATCTCCCCACTAGATTTAAATTTTAACTTCTAAATCCATTTACATCCTAAGGCTTTTCTGCCTTTAGTAAGTTCAACAATTTCCCAAGTGTCATTCTCAAGAAGGGCTGCATGTTCAGCATTCATAGCATCAACCCAATAAGGGTTTTGAGAAGCTTCAAAAAAACTTTTTGGCTCACTGTTTTTGTTAAGTTGGGTGACAAAACATAAATTTTCATGATTAAGCTTGGAATAACCAACAAAATTTTCAAGACCATACTTAACTTTAGAGTTAACAACAAAATCATTATAATTCTTTGGAAAAACAGAAGGCCTAGTAGACCTTCTAACATTTTGATTTCCCTAAGCAGAAGTGCTTGGATTTTGATCCAAGTGACATTCAGACTTATTGTTATCATCAAGTGTTGCTGCCTCCTCTTCTAACCCAGCTTCAATGTCATCACTGTTTTGAGCATCATCCCCAATGTTTGGAGAATAAACAGTGTTCACATTGTCCCCTTGGTTGGGAGAGTGGCTACCCTCACTATGTGACTCATGGTTACTATTATGACTAGGTGTTACTCTCTCATCATCATCGGGTAGCTTAGGGTTATCTAAATCAAAAAAGTTTAATAGATTTTATCTTGACTACAACTAGGAACATTAGACTCATCATGCTTGTTTTTAGAGACAGAATCCTTAAAAGGAAAAATAGACTCAAATAAACTCATATATTTAGAGACAAAGAATTGATTTCTACCAAGACTAAAAAGCCTGTAGCCCTTTTGAGAATTAGAATAACCCATCATAACACATTTTTTAGATCTATTAGACAGTTTATCATGGCTATTTAAAATAGTAGCAAAGCACAAACAACCAAACATTCTGATAAGAGAGAGATTAGGACAAGTATTATAAATCATTTCATAATGGGACTTTCTATTTAACATAGAAGAAGGTAATCTGTTAATGAGAAAAGTAGCAGCTAGAATGCATTTCGACCAATATTTCAAAGGAATTCCCCCTTGAAACATAAGACACCTAGCCACATTTAAGAGGTGTCTATGTTTCCTTTTAGACTTCCCATTTTGTTGTGGGGTATAAGCACAAGAGGTTTGATGAACTATGCCATTGTTATTATAAAACTTGTTGAAAGTTCGGTTAACAAACTCAGTACCATTATCACTTCTAAAGACTTTCATGTTTCTTTTAAACTGATTTTTAATCATTTTATAAAACACATCAATAAAAGTGACAACTTCATCCTTGGACTTAATGAGATATACCCAAACAGCTCTGGTAAAGTCATCCACAATAGTCAGAAAGTATCTATGGCCAGTATGACTTGTTACCTTATAAGGTCCTCATAAATCAAGGTGCACAATGTCCCCTAAAAACTTGGTCTTATGGTCACTTAAAGGAAAAGGTTTTCTTGTCTGCTTAGCTCTTTGACACACTTCACAATAATCACATTTATCATGTTTATTAATTTTCAACCCTGTAGTGCCAGTCATAGTAAGATAGAGAACAGACAGTAACAGTTTGACTAGCATTGCTCTTAATACCTTTAGTATCTAAGTAGTATAAACCACCACACTGATTACCAATCCCTAGAAGGGTTAATATACAAAGAAGTTACTAAACTTTCTAAGAAATTTGTCCTAAGGTAACGAACGTTCATTTTGTGTTTCTAAGTTACTAATGTTCATATGACCGGTTGATTAAGTTACCCACTTATCAAAAACGTGATATTTATGTTACTTAACATGAAAAAACAAGACATTTATGTTACTTAACTTATCAGAAAACATTCATTCAGGTTACTCAAATTAACACTAAATTATAGTGATGTATAGTTTAGTAAAGTTTAGTAACTTAGAAACAAAAAATGAACGTTTGTTACCTTAGGACAAATTTTTTGGAATGTTTAGTAACTTATTTGTATATTAACCCTCCCTAGAATGTTTCTCAGATTCAAATCCTGATTCAGAAATAGGCCTTTATTCTCATCAAACACAACAAAGATTTTATTGTCCTTAGCTAATTTATGAACAGATATCAAAGTAACACAATACTCAAGTATAACCAACACATCAAACAAGACAAGACCATTTCCCAACCTAAGGTTTCCAGTTTTAGATATGAAAGCTTCAGTACCATTAGGATGACTAACTTTAATTTTGAGATGAGATATGTCAAACACATTATCTAATTTTTTTTTCATTTTTTGTCATGTGTTGGTTTGCCCCAGAGTCAAAAACCTTCCCATGCTGAGTTACTTTAGAATGAATATTAGAACAAAAAAAAATTCCGAAGTCATTATTGAAAACTTTACTAGAATTAAGATATGTACCTGCCATATTGGCCTGCACACCCTTTTTCAGAACCAGTGTTTTCTTTGATAATAGAGAGTAAAGTAGAAAGTTGTTCATCATAAAACACAGAATTGGAGTTAGTGCCCACAGAGTTGTTAGAAAATTTTTTTCCTTTAAAGTTTTGACCAGGTTTCTTTTTTCCAAAATCAGCATGGAACCCAATGAGTTTAAAACATCTATCAATATTATGCCCATTGTACCCATAATTTTCACAGACCACTTCAGAGTTCCTATTAGGTCTATAAGTATTAGGTATATTAGCCATGCTGGGTCTAGGGTTGCTAATATATTTAGGTCTAAAGCCACCAGAGTTGATGTAAAACCCGCTTTAATAATCCTATGATCATTAAATGCACGAAGTTACCGTTAAATTTAAACTTTGTAATTAATTAATATACGACATGCATCACGATCATTTAATACGAATATTATGAATATTAATTAGTTATCGTAATTATTATGTATGACAATACGAATATTAATATACGATAAGTATGTACGTATAATATGAAGAAAGTATTCAAGAAATATAACACGATATTTAAACACGAGCACACGGTAAATAATTAAACAAGAAAAACAAACATAAATAGTATAAGGGGGCGTTTGTGCATCGGTTTAGAAAGGAAGGAAGGGAGAACGGGCTTTGGCCCGTACCCATAACTAATACAAGTGTTTTAATAAAAACTATAGTGGTTTCATAAAATACTTTTAAAGGAAATAAATTAAAACCCCAATCCTCTCCTTGCCTCTCTCTCTTGCCGCAACACCCTTAGAACACGAAGAAGAGATTGGTTTTGATCTTTGTTGATACGGTAGTGTGTTCATGCTCATCTTTATTTAATCCACACATTCGGTATATCAAATCCTTTTTCTTTGTTTTTATTTATTATGTTAGATCATTAAAAAACAATCAAGAAAACATGTAAAATCAAGGTTTATCAAGATTTAAATAAAAACAAAGGTGGCGGGGGTGTTTGTTGTCTCGATCGCAGCAAACCGGGACCTCTAGGGTCTCGGTGGTTTTGTTCGTCCAGCAGCCGTAACCCCTCGATGGGATCAGCGTTGGTTTTGAACCACCAGCCACAGCCTTGGGTATCTTGGCCTAACGGTGGGAACTGAGACCCACTTGGGGGTGCTCGGTGGGTACTAGACGCAGGCAGGGGGACCCCAGCTTCGACTGGGGGCTGTTTGGTTTGGCGCAACAGCAAGCCGAGAGCCGTAGGCTCTCGGTGAGTTGGTTGTGGCTCGGTTGGGTCACGGCAGCGAGGCCGCAGCCCTAGGGCTGTGGTGCTCGGTTGCCGGGTCTCGGGATGGGGCTCGGGAACTTACATTTTTCAGAAACACGTAAATTAATCCAATTATGAAAATAAGTTATATTATGTATTAATTAATTTAGTTATTAATTAATTTTGGTTTAATTAAAACTTATGTTATATTTATTTAAATAAAACCATGATAAAATGTGTATGTACACTTATTTAAATAAACTTAGGATATAATAATTAATTATCTAATTATTCATGAACATGGATTTAATTAATTAAAACTTAGGTTAAAGTAATTAATATCTTTTATGATAAAGTTTAATAACATGAATTATGTAATATTATTAATTAATAATAAAAAACTTATAATAACATGACATGACATTATTAATTAATAATAAGCTAAGTATTTATTAATTATTAAACTTTATAATATAATAATACATGATATAAAATTAGCATATAATTAATTATGGAAACATATTAATTATGGAATTATATTGTTTATGGCAACATGATAAATATGGTAATATGTTATTTATGGTAATATACTAAATAGGGTAACATGCTATTTATTGCAATACATTAAAATATGATAACATGCTATTTATAGAAACATGCTATATATGGAAAATTTCTATTTTTGAAAAATTACTAATTATGAAAACTTTCTATTTTTAGAAACTTACTATTTAAAGAAAATTAATATTTTTAGAAAGTTACTATATATGGAAACCTACTATTTCTAGAAAGTTACTATATATAAACCTGCTATTTTTAGAAAGTTACTCATTATGTTATAACAAGTATTATAACACTTAAAACATGAAATACATGAATCTAAAACACATGGAACTATAAGAAATACATGATTAAAACATGAAATAATAAGACAAGGCAAGAACATGTACAATAAGTATGAACACGTCAAGTAAACCAAATAACAAGTATGTATAAGTAAGACTGACTCTTATTCATGTCCCTTCATTATGTAGCTATTGTGAAGTCGGAGTGATCGTCTACGTTCGTTTTCGTCTTCATTTACTGGACATAAGGTACGGATATTCTGTTATTCAGTAAGGACATCTTTCTTCCTACATTAGGATTCCCCGTTTGGAGCCATCTGTTTTCCCAGTAGTTTAAGTGAACACATCAGTATATGTATGATTATTTTAGATTGCCTGAGCTCTATACATGCATGCCAGTTTCACCTAGTTATGGGGGTTTCATAACCATAGCACTGGAGGCACCAGTGTTATGACTCTTCTACGGTGAGAGTGATTGCTCACAGCGTCCCTCTATAGTTTTGGCCAATATTTTTATTATCATGTGGGGCGAATGGGTGCATCCTAGGATAAGTAGTATGATTTCATGGTAATTGCGGTGTGTGCCTTGCATCCGTTACATGAGCTGATCCATCCACTCATTTTATATATTAATTAGAGGCAACCCCTCTAATTTCAAGACGAGGTCACCCCTCCAAGTATTCATGAACGTGGATATAACATGACCTATATGGGCTCTCGGCATATTTAAAATACAGATTTTTAAGATAAACTAAACATAAGTCTTTCCAGGAATATAAACCATTTTATGAACTTAAACTAGGTTTTCCAGGACATACATTTATTCCGCTGCTATTCATTTCATTTCATTACTTGCTTATGTTTATGCTTTACATTCTATGTTATATATCCGCACACTGAGTGTAACACTCTCAAATTTCATATCGGTACAACGGAAGAGTCATTAGAGTGTTACGGGATAGCACAATAACTCCAATCATAGACAACACATAAAAATGGTTGTACAAGGTTTAACATACATTCATTCGAAATAAAAGTTTTAAGTTTACAGCAGGTCCCCAAATTACACAGTCATAAAGTTTACAAAACATAGATCGAATGAATAATTTTTATTATGTGGGCCATCAGAGTTGATCTCCATCCAGATTACCTTCAAGCACTTGAGATAAAACATGAAAAAATTATATCAGCGAATGCCGAGTGAATTCATAGAGTTTAATAAAACCGTTATATAAAACAATCATCGAAATTAGAACACAAGTATATTAACAGAAGTAAGTCCTCGTATTGCTAGTCAGGCAATATATAAATCAAATCATTCATCTCAAACCGTCTATGAAACCGGAGTCTCAATATTATCGTTATTCGTATCATTTTTGAATTGTGTTGTTATACATTGGATTATTATTAGCCGCATGACATTGTTACCTTACTATCACAAACAACGGGCCGCGAACCCGACAAACAATTTGCCCATCTAAGTTAGCGTGTCGTCACAAAAATCACACTACGTAAATCTTCTCATACATAAATTCGCATACCAATCAATGTGGCACGACGGGGATCAACCGTCAAGGCGAACTGGGGTGATCTTCCCCAAATAGTACTATTAAATGCATAAGCGTCTATCAAATCCCGATAATTCACAATTCATGCTAATGGGACTTTAAGTGACATAACCTAACTATAATAATCCTTTACATCTCATTTATTGGGTCATAACATCATTCGGGTCCATATCAATAAGCATACCATCGGGACTACTTGTGTTCCATTTTAATCAAAAACTAGCATGTTATCTCCCTCGCAGGTTTACAAATCATTTTATAAAACATTTAAAAGAGTGCGAGGCTATGAACTCACGTTGATTAAGAATGGCGGGTTATCGGCGACGGGCGTGCTTCGATCACGGAAACCTATATAAATAATACTCGGTCTCAGACTTTTGTCCAATGACTTTATAAAAATAATAGCTATGTATATATATGATGATTTTATAAGTATGATGATGATGAAGTGGGATTTTATCTCTTTATTTACTCATTATAGTGTCATGTGTTGGTAAATTTTTAGACTAGTTTCACTAGTTTAACTTGTTTATACATTGAGGCCCAATAAGCCCATTATAAGCCCAATACATTATATTAGTCCAATTACACTTTTAATATCAGCCCTATACTCACATGTTGGGCCCAATTGGGTTAAGCCCAATGAGTAAGTCCATTAGTGTTTAGCCAATTTAGTTGGGTTAATAGTCCAATAAGGCTACTTTGGCTCGTTAATGTCCATAAGTTATAAAGCTCGAGTTTTATCGGTTTTTACTTGTCATATGTACTTATACATTAGTATATGAATCATAAAAAGTTTACATTAGACGGGTCCGACCGTCTACGTTTTAATTGGCGAAAACGTTAATCTTTCGGTTTTAGCCGAAAAGACGTAAAACTTATGTATATAGTTTTATAACTTATAAAACTTATCAAATTGCCATTTTTATAAAATGTTACATTTACTTATCAAAGTATATACTTATATATAAGTAATATATAAGTTAGTGGATTTTAGGTATACATTTTATATTAGTTTTTCTTGAGTGCTAATTTTATAATATATACTTTTATTTTACAAATCTGATTATGAATTTCACTTTCACCATTTTTACCATATCTTGAGTTCTACAAGGAAATAGAAGCTCATTTTTGGGCATCACAAACTACATAATACGTGCTACAATTAACTCCACTTTACTACTTCTCAATCAACCTCTAAATGTCTCTAACAGTTCGTCCAAAACAGACTATACAGATTTGAACTTCAATATTGTTTTGATCATATCTCACTCATTTTATGGATTACATTGAGTGACCAACTCTCACATATGTACAAGTCACATACCTTACTGTATATTAATTTATCCAAGTCATTTTAACAATTTATCATATGGGTCTTTACTGTTTTATACAGCCTACTATTTTAAACATGATTTTAACATCTTTTCATGTAGTTTTTAATCATATTAACTAAATTTATCAACACAAGATCCCCACATAATACTTTGATCATCATATATCATCATATATCATCATATACATATACATTAAGAAAGAAAATACAAAGTTACATTTACAAATTTACAAGGTAATGAAAAGAATGATCTTGTTACCAACCAAGATAGTAGAAGTTAAGATCAAGGCTTGACTTTTGATGACAAAACTTGTGGTACACCAAAACCAACTTCAAGATCACCCAACTTCAAGAACACATTACGGGTACTCCTCAAATCTAGTTTCCTTGATTTTCGTGCCCTCGGGTCGTTTTATGAAAAATGTTTTTATAAATTATGAATCAACGACACAAAACGAATCTAATAAAAATTGTCTCATAAAAAACGGAGTTCAAAAACATAAATACGTAATCCTAGGGTTTCCGGTTTAGTCGTAAAGGACGTTAAATTATGCTTGTAAGACCAAATTTCAATCCGTAGATTGTGAGTTCATCAACCAACACAAAATAAGTTTCAAAATAATATACGAGAAAATAATTTACTACCTGAAAATGTTAGATTGTCACAGCTTTTTCTCCTAAAAGGGATCAACGTCCTCGTGATCCATTTCATTTTGATGTCCGTTTCTTATTGAAATCAAAGAGGTGTGGGTATTTCTTCCACATTTCATCCTCTCGTTCCCAAGTAAATTCTGGTCCATGCTTTGAATTCCATCGGATCTTGACGATAGGTATCCGCCTTTGTTTAAGTTGCTTTACCTCACGATCCATAACCTCTACGGGTTCTTCGATAAAATGCAACTTCTCATCAATTTGAACCTTATCCAACGAGATTTTCTCATCACTCACTACTAAACATTTCTTCAGATTAGATATACATGGAATGTGTTGTGAACACCATGAATTCTTGGGGTAACTCTAGTTTGTAAGCCACCGGACCTACTTTAGATAAAATCTTAAAGGGTCCAATAAAGCGGGGATTCAATTTCCCTCGCTTTCCAAATCTTATGACGCATTTCCATGGCGATACTTTCAACATTACACGGTCACCCACTTCAAACTCCATCGGTTTCTGCCGCACATCCGCGTAAATTTTCTGTCTACTTCGGCCAGTCAACAGCCGATTCTTAATCTAAACTATCATCTCCGTAGTCTCCCGGATCAATTCCGGTCCCGTGAGCTGGGTATCCCCAACTTCACTCCAACATACAGGAGATCTACACTTCCTACCATACAAAGCTTCAAACGGTGCAGCCTTGATACTAGCATGATAACTATTGTTATATGAAAACTCTGCTAAAAGCAAATGTTTATCCCAATTCTTTCCAAAATCTATCACACAAGCTCTCAACATATCTTCCAGTGTTTGTTCATTCTTTCACTCTGCCCATAAGTCTGGGGGTGATAAGCAGTGCTCATGTCGAGATGCGTTCCCAAAGATCTTTGGAGAGATTTCCAAAAATTCGATGCGAATCTAGGATCTCGATCTGAAATGATCGATACAGGCACTCCATGCTTGCATACAACATTCTCAAGATAAATACGAGTCAGCTTCTCTAGTAAGAACTGCTCTTTAACCGGAATGAAGTGTGCTGATTTGGTCAGTCTGTCGACAATGACCCAAATCGAGTTGTTTCCAGATGATGTTCTAGGAAGCTTGGTGATAAAGTCCATCGTAATTCGCTCCCACTTCCATTCAGGAATCTTTGGTTGTTGAAGTAGTCCTGATGGCTTTTGATGTTCAGCTTTGACTCTTGCACAAGTCAAGCATTGAAGAACATACATAGCAATATCAGCTTTCATATTCGGCCACCAGTACAACTTCTTCAAATCTTGATACATTTTATCAGATCCATGATGAATGGAATATTTAGATTTATAGGATTCCAACATAATTAAATCTCTTAAGCCTCCAAACTTAGGTATCCACATACGACCTCTTATGCATTTCAATCCATCAGCTCTAACCTCTAAAGGATATCCTTCTCCTCGAAACCCTTCATTAACAAAATTTCTTTGTTACAGGCTTCTATCTGCGCATTTCTAATTTGCTCAGGCAAATTATTGTGCAAAGTCAAGACTAGAGAACGTACCTTGATAGGCTCTCTATCTTTTCTACTTAATGCATCGACAACAACATTTTTTTTTCGCGGGTGATATTTTATATCACAATCATAATCACTTAACAGCTCTATCCATCTTCGTTGCCTCATATTCAATTCCTTTTGATCGAGAATATACTGTAGGCTTTTATGATCGGTGAATACCGTACACTTGGTGCCATACAGATAATGTCTCCACAACCTAAGAGCAAAGACTACAGCTCCTAATTCAAGATCATGAGTAGTATAATTCTACTCATTCTTCCTTAATTTCCTAGAAGCATAAGCTATCACCTTTTCTTGATGCATCAAAACAGCTCCATAACCTCTAAGAGATGCATCACAATATATTACAAAATCTTCACTTCCGTTGGGTAATGATAGAATTGGCGCACTACATAATTTTTGCTTCAATATCTCGAATGCTCCATCTTCTTCACTTCCCCAAACGAAAGGTTTATTTTTCTGAGTAAGCTTAGTTAGGGGTTTAGCTATTAAAGAGAATTCTTTAATGAATCGCCTATAATAGCAAGCCAATCCTAAAAATTGCCGCACCTCCGTTAGCGTTGTCGGTGCAGACCAATTTTTAATGGCTTCAACCTTTGCAGGATCAACATGAATTCCATCTTTGTTAATCACATGACCAAGAAATTGCATAGAATCTAACCAAAAATCACATTTCGAAAACTTAGCATACAACCTTTCATCCTTTAACAAACTCAAGATAATACTTAAATGTTCTCCATGTTCCTCTTTATTCTTAGAATAGATTAGAATATCGTCAATAAACACGATCACAAATTTATCCAAATAGGGTTTGCACTCTCGATTCATTAGATCCATGAAGACCGCAGGTGCGTTAGTTAACCCAAATGGCATTACTTGAAATTCATAGTGTCCATAACGAGTTCTAAATGCAGTTATAGGAATATCTTCTTCACGGACGCGAAGTTGGTGATATCTAGACCGCAAATCTATCTTAGAATACACACTGGATCCTTGTAGTTGATCGAACAAATCATCAATCCTTGGTAAAGGATATCGATTTTTAATCGTCAAATTATTCAGTTCCCTATAATCAATGCACATACGAAAAGATCCATCCTTCTTCTTAACGAACAAGAATGGAGCTCCCCAAGGCGACGAGATCGGTCACATAAAACCTTTATCAGACAACTCTTTAAGTTGTTCAGATAATTCCTTTAATTCAGAAGGTGCTAATCGGTAAGGCGCACGTGCCACCGGTGCAACACTTGGAATTAAATCGATTCGAAACTAGACTTGCCTTATTGGCGGAAGTCCGGGTAGATCCTTAGGAAATACCTCTAGAAATTCACAGATAATAGGTACATCTTCCAATCGTTTCTCCTTAGACTCATTGCCGGTCACTTGAGCTAAGGATAGATCGCAATCGTTCCTGATGTACTTTTGGACTTTAATACATGAAACGATTTTCAAACTGGATTCACCTCAATTACCATAAATTACTAACGTCCTATTCCTAAGAGGAATCTTAACCTTCTTTTCTCCACATAAAATAGTAGCATTATTCAACGATAACCAATCCATACCAATGATAATATTAAAACTACCTAGTTCTATCAACATCAAATCAATCGGAAAGGAATAGTTTAAGAGATTTAGAGAGCATCCTTTTAACAGCTTATTAGTTTTCACTAATTTACCATCAGCCAATTCCACTTCGTAACTGGTATTTATCTCAACAGGTTCAATGTCAATAAGGGCACTAAATTTAGTGGATACAAAGCTCCTATCAGCACCCGAACCGAATAAAGCAACAACATAATGATTGTTGAGTAAAACGTACCAGTAACGACATTCAGATCCTCTTTCTTAACCTCGACTGTTCAAATTTGATAAGCACCACCCTGGGGGTTTCTTCCAGGTCCAATCGCTTTCAACTTAGGGCAATCCGATTTCTTATGACACTCTTCATTACAGTTGAAGCAAATAACTCCCCTCTTACACTTTTCCACTTTGTGTCCAAGCTTTCCGCAATTTCGACACTTCCAGTAGTCGTCAGCATGCCTCTTATTGCCACACTTAAGACATTTTTCATCATGGCGCGGTGTGTTGTTGGTAAGAGCATTTGCATTCCCCTTTCTCTGGTTTTGACGGCGATTGAAATTTTGCTTATTATCACCTCGACCTTCACGATCGCCATCACCCTTTCTTTTCTCACCAACATGTGCTTCATCCTCCCTATCCTAAATTATTTTCCCAACGAGTTGGTAAGCCATTCGGACAGCATCATCAATGGTTAGTGGTTTTGATGATGTCACGTCCCCTCGGATATTCTTGGTCAACCCTTTAATATATTGCTCAATTCGGATCTCTTCGGGTTCCACCAATCGAGGACACAGCAAGGCCAACTCATGGAATCAGTTTATGTAGCTATCGATGTCCACACCTTTCATTCTCAAATGAATCAACTCTTGTTCCAACCTAATGATCACACTACGGGGACAGAACTCCAGAGTCATCCACTTTTTAATTTCAGCCCAAGGAGTAGCATTAGCAACATCAATACCCATGAAAGCAATTCTCCCATTTCACCAAGTCAACGCACGACCTTTAAGAGTAGCCATAGCAAAAGTCACCTTATCTTCCTCCTTACACTTACTAATCCGAAACACGGAGTCAATCTTCTCAATCCACTGGCTTAATCCTACAGCACCTTCAGTTCCATTAAAAGATAGAGGTTCACACTTCATGAACGTCACATAAGTACAACCACCGACTTTAGGCGCATTAGGTCCAAGTCCTCCTACATTTCCTCCAGCATTAGCATTCACATTATTAGCATTCACATTCATATTAGTACCACCAATTCCACTACCGCCAGCTCCATTACCGCCAACTTCACTACCGCCAGCTCCACTACCACCAGCTCCATTTCTAGCATTTGCTATAAATTCAGTCATAGATGTGGCAACTTGCTCCGCAATGATCCTACGTACATCATCCTCAGTCACAGCTTTCTTGGTCGGCATGGTTCTATAATTTCACAATTTCAAAGCATATTAAGCATTCACCCAACAAGGGATTCATATAAGATGGATTGAATTCATAATCAAGATACAAATAAGGCATGATATGGAATTCAAGACAAGATACATATTTCATTGGATTAGAAACAACCGTATTGTCTTAATTTACATTCCACATCAAGGTTTCTAGTACTATACAAGCCCAAAATTCGTGCCAGATCTACTAACTAATAAGTCGGTTCAGTCAAAGTTACAAAAGATCCAAAAGATACAAAGATGACTACTAAATATAGACTGGTCTACTGAGAACCGCCAGATGGTCCATCATCCATCGTCTTCAGTATCTTCGTCGGACGATCACAAGACACATCTTCAGCTGGGCGCTTACGAATCACTTCTTTCTCGACCATCTCAGTATAAAACCTACTGTTCCAACCAACAGATATATTCAACTCTTTCTCAGCCTTCTCACGCATCGCACGGGCTATACTTAACTGAATCTCCATAGTATTCACCTTTTTCTTCATTTCAGCATACTCACCACTTTCCAACACAGATAACCTCCTAAACGCCTCATTCAAACCACGCTCCACATCAGTCAAATCCAAGTTAATCAACTCCCGCTCTTTCTCACCAACCTTAGTCTTTGACTCCAAATAAGCAACCTGAGTCTGAACAACACCTAAACCAACCTCTGTCATACTACCCTGAACACGGGAAGCATCTAAATCACGTCTCAAGGCCCAAGGTGCAAGTTCATCAATATGAGTAGCCTCTCGAACCCTAGACGACTCTCCTATCACATGTCTACGAGTAGCAATCCCATCGGTACCATCAGGTGCATCATCATCCTCATCGCCCTCTGATTCAGAATCAGATTCAGACGATTCAGACAATTCATCTCTAAGTAACTCGTACTCGATATCAGACCAATCAACTGGAGGGGGTAAGGGCTCACCCTCCGCCACATCATAAGGGAAAATAAGCTCAGCCTCATCATCATCATCAACCTCATCATCTATATCTATCTCCTCCTCGACATCCTCTTCGTCATCCTCATTACCTACATTATCTATCCCAATCTCATCATCATTCTCAATACCAACATTATCATTATCATTCTCTACAACATCAACCTGAGGGGCAATCTGATCTCCGAGTCCTATCTCGGGCTCGGGATCCTCAAATGGTTCCTCCTCTTCATCATCCATATCCTCATCTACATCATAATCCACTAAGTCTAGATAAGGGTTATCATCTACATTAGGTTCGAGAATAGCATGGTTCTCTACAGGAATATTAGGGCCAGCCATGACAATATGCATTTATAATATATCTCGTATTAGCATAAAAATAATTATTAAACAGTTACATACTGAAACCACGATATATACACATATATAAATTAAATTATATATCAAAATATATATCTTCTCAATAAGGCTTGTTGGTAACGTCGAAGATCTTTGGCACCGTTATAGTCAAACGATTTTTCAAACATTTTAAGAAAATGTTTATAGTTAAAATATTTTGAAATGTTTTATTCAAAACCTTGGTTTTAAAAATCTTTCGTTCTCTATAACGAGAGCTCTGGTACCAAACTGTAACACTCTCAAAGTTCATATCGGTACAGCGGAAGAGTCATTAGAGTGTTACGGGATAGAACAATAACTCCAATCATAGACAACGCATAAAAATGGTTGTACAAGGTATAACATACCTTCATTCGAAATAGAAGTTTTAAGTTTATAGCAGGTCCCCAAATTACAAAGTCATAAAGTTTATAAAACATAGATCGAATGAATAATTTTTATTATGTGGGCCATCAGAGTCGATCTCCATCCAAATTACCTTCAAGCACCTGAGATAAAACATGCAAAAATTATATCAGCGAATGCCAAGTGAATTCATAGAGTTTAATAAAACCGTTATATAAAACAATCATCAAAATCAGAACACAAGTATAATAACATAAGTAAGTCCTCGTTTGCTAGTCAGGTATATATAAATCAAATCATTCATCTCAAACCGTCCATGAAACCACAGTCTCAATATTATCGTTATTCGTATCATTTTTTGTGTTGTTATACATTGGATTATTATTAGCTGCATGACATTGTTACCTTACTATCACAAACAACGGGCCGCGAACCCGACAAACAATTTGCCCATCTAAGTTAGCGTGTCATCACAAAAATCACGCTACGTAAATCTTCTCATACATAAATTCTCTTACCAATAAATGTGGCACGACGGGGATCAACCGTCAAGGCGCGAACTGGGATGATCTTCCCCAAATAGTACTATTAAATGCATAAGCGTCTACCAAATCCCGGTAGTTCACAATTCATGCTAATGGGACTTTAAGTGACATAACCTAACTATAATAATCCTTTACATCTCATTTATTGGGTCATAGCATCATTCGGGTCCATATCAATAAGCATACTATCGGGACTACTTGTGTTCCATTTTAATCAAAAACTAGCATGTTATCTCCCTCGTGGGTTTACAAATTATTTTGTAAAACATTTAAAAGAGTGCGAGGCTATGAACTCACGTTGATTAAGAATGGCGGGTTATCAGCGACGTGCGTGCTTCGATCACGGAAACCTATATAAATAATACTCGGTCTCAGACTTTTGTCCAGTGACTTTATAAAAATAATAGCTATGTATATATATGATGATTTTATAAGTATGATGATGATTAAATGGGATTTTATCTCTTTATTTACTCATTATAGTGTCATGTGTTGGTAAATTTTTAGACTAGTTTCACTAGTTTAACTTGTTTATACATTGAGGCCCAATAAGCCCATTATAAGCCCAATACATTATATTATTCCAATTACACTTTTAATATCAGCCCTATACTCACATGTTGGGCCCAAGTGGGTTAAGCCCAATGAGTAAGTCCATCAGTGTTTAGCCAATTTAGTTGGGTTAATAGTCCAATAAGGCTACTTTGGCCCGTTAATGTCTATATGTTATAGAGCTCGGGTTTTATCAGTTTTTACTTTTCATATGTACTTATACATCAGTATATGAGTTGTAGAAAGTTTACATTAGACGGGTCCGACCGTCTAAGTTTTAATTGACGAAAACGTTAATCTTTCGGTTTTAGCCGAAAAGACGTAAAACTTATGTATATAGTTTTATAACTTATAAAACTTATCAAATTGCCATTTTTATAAAATGTTACATTTACTTATCAAAGTATATACTTATATATAAGTAATATATAAGTTAGTGGGTTTTAGATAAACATTTTATATTAGTTTTTCTTGAGTGCTAATTTTATAATATATACTTGTATTTTACAAATCTGATTATGAATTTCACTTTCACCATTTTTACCATATCTTGAGTTCTACAAGGAGATAGAAGCTCATTTTTGGGCAGCACAAACTACATAATTTGTGCTACAATTAACTCCAGTTTAGCTACTGCTCAATCAACATCTAAATATCTCTAACAGTTTGTCCAAAACAGACTATACATATTTGAACTTCAATATTGTTTTGATCATATCTCACTCATTTTATGGATTCTATTGACTGGCCAACTCTCACATATGTACAAGTCACATAAATTACTGTATATTAATTTATCCAAGTCATTTTAACTATTTATTATATGGGTCTTTACTGTTTTATACAACCTACTATTTTAAACATGATTTTAACATCTTTTCATGTAGTTTTTAATCATCTTAACCAAATTTATCAACACAAGATCCGCACATAATACTTTGTTCATCATATATCATCATATACATATACATTAAGAAAGAAAATACAAAGTTACATTTACAAATTAACAAGGTAATGAAAAGAATGATCTTGTTACCAACCAAGATAGTGAAAGTTAAGATCAAGGCTTGACTTTTGATGACAAAACTTGTGGTACACCAAAACCAACTTCAAGATCACCCAACTTCAAGAACACCTTGTGGAAAACCAGCCCCAAGACACCAAGGAAACTTCTTTTTGGATGTTATAATCACCTCCAATCAATAAAGTTTCAAAAGGACATCATCTTATGTATGAATAACATAGGATTTGTGGTTAAATTTAGATCAAATGGGGGTGTTTTTGGTTGAGAGTAAACGGCAAGGGGAGGGAGAGAGTGGGAGAGATGTGTGTTTTTGCATGTATGAAAATGAGCTAGTGGTTTGAGTTTGAGTTGTTTTGAGGTGTATATGGTTTTGGTGAATAAACTAGGACAAGTGTCCTAGTTTATTTATCAAGTTGACACATCTCTTGATGTGTTGGCTTAAGCTTGCCGTCCCATATGTGGTGGTGGGGAAAGTTTATCTTGTCTCAGCCCCCTTTATTTACGGGTGCTCCTCGATTCTAGTTTCCTCGATTTTGTGCCCTCGGGTCGTTTTATGAAAAATGTTTTTATAAATTATGAATCAACAACACAAAACGAATCTAATAAAAATTGTCTCATCAAAATAGGAGTTCAAAAACGTAAATACGTAATCCTAGGGTTTCCGGTTTAGTCGTAGAGGATGTTAAATTATGCACGTAAGCCCAAATTTTAATCCGTAAATTGTGAGTTCATCAACCAACACAAAAATAAGTTTCAAAATAATATACGAGAAAATAATTTACTACCTGAAAATGTTAGATTGTCACACTGAGCGTATTGCTCAGCCGTATTTCTCTTTCCATGTCCCAGTACGGAAGGTACTAAAGGGAAAAGCTAGGAATCCAAGAGTACGTGCATGGAATGAGGCGCCATCTTTCTTTCATTCTTTAATGCATTTACATACTTTTGTTTTGCTGGACGTTGTTTAGTCCTTTCCTTACACTCTATAATTATGCATTTCGTGTGTGGACCATATGTGGATCCGATGTTTGTTTCCGGATTCTTTTATGGTCATTTAATGTATTAGATATTACCTTGTATGCTTTGATGACATGCCATAATTATCCTGTGATATTCCATTTATCAAAATGGGGTGTTACAGTTATGGTATCAGAGCCAAGGTTTTGACCTGTAGGCTCTTAAAATTGACCTATGACTAGTGGGTAGTCATTTGTGTCTTCCTAGAACTGATAGTTTGTTTTCATGCATTCATTTCATGTATCATTGTTGCAGTAATTTTGACTAAGTAATGGTTGGCATAGGACTGGCCATATTTAGTCGCATGTGCTTTTATTCGTATCAGTTTGCTTGGTGAACCGACCCATAGGCGTTCACATTAGCTCATGGCTTTTCGATTTGATGAACCGACCCATAGGCGTTCATCCTCGCTATGTCAATTTTGTTTTCATGTCATTTTCATTTGGATATGCCTTCATAAACTATTTCATGAATCATTTCATTATTTTTAGCATATGTTCTAATCAGATTAATCATTTCATTTTCATTTTTAAACTGTCAGATGGTCATGACACGTGAACAAGAGCTAACAAGCAGAAGCCAACAATCCTCCTCCTCCTCCGGTTAATTTGCACACTTGGCTTGAGAGGTTTAACAAGCAGAAGCCAAGATCTTTTGACAAGGCTGAGACTTCATGTAACACCCCATTTTGGTAAATGGAATGTCACGCGTGATTATGGCGTGTCATCAAAGCATACAAGGAAAATGTCTTAAAACATTACATGACCATAAAAGGAAATACCAGAAACAAACATCGGTACCCCAATGATGACGTATAGTCCCTAGTCGGGCTGGATAATCCGACTCACGGGTACTACCCGCATCCATCAGGAATGGATTGGATACTTGTGCGATGTGCGCACACAGCCTAGAAGGCCCAGTAAGCCGCTGTCGCACAAGAGGCTAATTACTTAGACAAGTCCTCCTCGTAGTGTGATAGGATCAGACATAATAACTTATATTATAGTTATATTTGCCTCAGGAAAAGGGATATACACTTGCCTTAGTTAGATAATGAAGATCAAGCTATTTCGAGTCATTATCTCTTCCTTAGGCCGCAAGAACAGGGAGCCCAGCCTGGACTCTATCGAGTATAAAAGGAACCCCTTCGGTTCCACAAAGATACGATATACACAATACCCTAAACACTTACATACTCAAACCAATTACTTACTCTCACGCTGGAGTCTGATCGTGGGTCACAAACCCACGGTAAGCCTAACGGTGTCTGTTTAGTGCGCAGGGTCCCCAAAACAAGTTTCACTTGGTGCAAGAGCTAGAGTCTAGAAGACCCCAAATTAAGCCTAATTTGGGTCAAGCTCGGTCCATCCAACTTTTGTATCAACAAGTTGGCGCCATCTGTGGGACCCAAACTAAACTCTAGCCAATGACGAAAAACAGCGCAAACTCGCCCCCACCCAAAGGTGGATCCAAGAAGGCACCAGGTCCTTACTCAAGCCTTGAACCCAATAACCCAAGTCGTGGGGGAAAGGACTGCAAGTATCTTTTTCTCCGCTGGTCACTCCGTGTAACACCCTATTTTGGTAAATGGAATGTCACGCGTGATTATGGCGTGTCATCAAAGCATGCAAGGTAATATGTACTAAAACATACATGACCATAGGGAAAACCGGAATCAAACATCGGTTCCCAAACATAAGCCCAAAACATAACAAAGTAAAGGAAATAAGAAATGACTAACAAAGCATAGGTATATGAAGGCAAAGGAAGAAGTCTATGGCAGCTTCCATCCTATGCACGTCCTCCAAATGCTTGAGTCCTGGGTACCTGCCGTTTTGGGAACATGAAAGGAAAACGGCTGAGCATAAACCTCAGTGCACGGATATACAACATAGTATGAATGGCTGAAACATAAATAAGACTAATAGCAACGGAAATGTATAAGTCCTAGAACACCTAGTATAACTTAGTAAAACTAGTTTTATAGTTTGAAAAGCCTTATGTTTATCTTATAAAAACCGTTTAACATGTTAACCATTAAGCCAATATAGGTCATGAAATATCAACGTGCATGAATACTTGGAGGGGTGACCTCGTCATGCAATTAGAGGGGCTGCCTCTAATTAATATAAGTTTGGGTAGGAGGTATCAACTCATTGTGAAGGATGCAAGGCATACACCACATTTACCTGAATAATCTGCTAAAACATGTAAACTAGGATACACCTATACGCCCCACATGATACAATAATAATATGGCTAAAAGCTGAAGGGACGCCATGAGCTATCACTCCGCCGTGGTGAAGTCATAACACTGGTGCCTCCAGTGTTATGGTTATGGTACCTCCATAACTAGGTGAAACTGGTCATGCATGTATATGGCTTAGGCATTTCTTAAACATAATCAATCAAAACATATAAAACATATACTGGGAAAACAGTTGGCTGCATACGGGGAAATCCTAATAAGGAAAGAATGTCCATACTGAAAGGACGGAGAATCCGTACCTTGTGTCCAGTGAACGAAGAAGACGAACGGAAGAGAGTCGTACTTCGATATCACTAATGCTACATAAATAATATACGTGTATAAGTATTCTGATTACTGAGTACGTAACTGGTTTATATCATGTCTTAACTTGTTTTATATGTTCATGTCATGTTGATGAGATGGCATTTGTACATGATCTCATCGTTCTTTTCGGGCTTTAAATACACAAAAATGTCATAAAATACCATATATATGCTTGCTTTTGTGTTTGTGTGTATTTTAGGTATGGATATCGTGAAAAAGACAAAAGATCACAAGTTACAAGGAAAAACGGACACGAGAAACGAAGCCGTACAAAGAACCGGGCCCTAATCATGGAATTTTCAACAAATACCCTTGAAGACTTGAAGACAAACAAGATTGATCCTTATTTATTGAAGAAATGACACTTAAAACCCTTGTATATTAATAATTACAAGTTTGGTCCCTTAAGTTTGTCAAAATTACAAAAAGGTCCTTCAACTTTGAAGAAATGACAAGATTGGTCCCTCAACAAAATCAATTTGTCAACTATGGTCCCTCATGAAGTCAAAGATACAAAGAAGACCTTTGAAGATCAAGAAAGTTCAAGATCATCCCTTGAAATATGAAAAAGTATCAAAAATAACCCTTGATAACCTTTGTGTGAAGTTTGGTGCCAAAAATGACAAAGTGTGAAAGATATTAACAAAGGAAAACGGTTTTTAGGGCTGGAAAACCTTATTTGCCAAAAATCTCAAAAGATAAGGGCTGAATATGCACACTTTGAAACATTCAAACAAAAAACGCGCCTAACATCCCTTTTCCCCCAAAATCGGATCAAACAGACTTACTGTTTATCTTTTTCACCTCCAGATTTTCACCTCACTTAAACTTGGGTAAAAATCAATTACTCTTGCCCACGTGTGATTCACACACACAGAAACAAATCCCACGCATAAAACCCTCACCCCATTCACTGTGGACCCTACCCCCAAATTCCCTTTCACCCAATCACATCACACCTTGGTCCCCAAGCATCATGACGTGTCCAAAATCAACAGTGGTGGTTATTTGCTTACTCACAACGCCAAAAGGAACGTCCAGGATCAATTTAACAGCTCAACACCAAAAATGCGTCAAGGGCATTTTGGAGAATTTCTAGATTAGGGTTTGTGATTTTAAGCATTCTAGAATAGTCTTAAGAGTAGTATAAAAGGAGATGAGCCTGTTCATCATTCCTTGTTCCAGTTTTTCTTCAAAAGTTTTGTAATACCTTTTGATTAAATATAAAAGTTTGGTATTTGTCCTTTAGCAATCTAATTCCTTTTTATGATTTTCTTAAAGTTGCTATAAATTGTTGAAGGAAAACTGAGTTCCATTTAATTTGGTGAGATAATTTTGTGTTTCAAAATTTATTTCAAGGTTTCTGAAATTGAGATTATTTGGTGTAATCTGTTTCAGGGTTTAAGTGTTAAGAGGTTTAAGTTTAATTGGTTATTTAGTGTTTTTGAAACGTGTTAAGAAGGTTTAAAAGGTTTTGGAAGTTTTTAAGAAAGAAGAAAAGAAATCAGAATAATATTATATTGCTTGTTTTTTGTGTTTTTTTTCTTTGATTTTCTTAACAGGTTTGAAGGTGTGTTGCTGTTAAAGGTTCTGCACCAACCCCAGTTGGTATTGGAGGTGGATTTACATCCACTAGGGCCTTGGATGTAAGGCCCTAAGGTATTTTCTTTTTCCTTTTGAAAAATTTCAGAAAAAGTGAGTTTCAAGTGGTTTGCTTGATTAGGTGTTCTAAGTGTGTTTAAGGTGTTGGATTTGTGTTCTTTTGAGTTGGAATACATGTTAGATGCTAATTGATTCAGATTGATTAAGTTTTTAAAGGTTTTGGTTTGTTAAAAAGTTGAAATCAGTTTTTAAAGTGGTGTTTGGATCCAAGTTTTAGCAGGGCAAAAGTTTTGTGTAATGATTTAAAAACGTGTTAGAGTTGTTGAACAAGGTTGAGAAAGGTTGCTTACTAGTTGGTGAGTAAGATTAGAAAGTTTGGTAGCAAGTTTGGTGAGTAAAAGTGAAAAAGATTAGCTCAAACTGCATGAGTCACTTTTCTGCTTATTTGGTTTGAAGAATGTGCTAAGATCTTGAAAACTGTTAAGATCTAGGTTGATATAGGATTGGAGTTCATTTGTGAGTTAGTTGGTGCTACTGTGTGCTTAATTTGGGAAGCTAAAAGTCACTAGGGTGCTAGTAGCTAGCTTAAATAGTCCACAGACCTAGCTATACTGTCACAGAAATTTAATGTGTCTTATGTGTTTTGGATTGTGAGATTTTTGATTGCTAAGTGCTTATTTTAGCTTATTGCTTGACTCCTTGTGCTCCAAAGAGCACAAGGGTGCCCCCCTGTCCACAAATCATCCACCAAATAAGCTAAGGCCAAGCTCCTCTTGGCTTTTGTAACCTGTGAAGAAAAGCAAGAACACATAGCACCTGTTTGTGTTCAAAGAATAACCTGGCCACGTTTTTGGAATCACTCTAGCTTAATCTTGCAATAGAAGGTGAATTGGATTAAGTTTAGAAGCTTGTTAAGGTCACATATTGATTTGAAAAAAAATAAAAAATAAAAAAAGAAATAAAAGCAAAAAGGTTGCCCGCAGCAGGACTCGAACCCCAGACCTCTCGCTGGAGGAGTAGGGGAGCTACCACTGATCTAGACACCTTTTTACGTTTTCATTTCATTTCAATATCTATTTACCACGTTTCTCTTTTGTAAGCTTAATAATAAGCCGTAGCTATTTCATCCTTATTCTAGCTTATTTATTAAGCTAATTTGGTTTTGTTTATTTTTCCTAGGACCTTTATTAGATTTGTGATTTTTCTAGCCTATTTTTATATTTTTCCCTTTATTAGATTATTTTCTAGAATTTATTTATTAGCCGTATTTTAGAAAATCATTAAAAAATAGAAAAAAGAGTTTTTATTTTTAGGAAAAATAATTTTAAGGTTTTAAAATAATATTTTGAGGTTTACATCTAGTTTAGGTTTTATAAACTTTAATTTTTAATTTTATATTATTTTAAGGTTTTTTATAAACTTTAAACATTTTTATAAAATTATTAAAAAGGGTTTAGGAACTTTAATTTGCATTTTTATCTTAGTTAGATTATTTTAAGATTTTAGAAATTTTTTTAGAATTAATTTTAGAAACTTTTTATTTTTAGTATTATTTTAATATTATTTTATTATTAAAAAATCAAAATTTTATTTTTATTTCTTTTTCAATTTTCTTAAGTTCTTTAGCATTAATTAAGACCTTTTCCATTTTTAGAATATTTTTATAGCTTTTAGATTTATTTTTATAATTATTTTAAGTTTAATTAGTTTTTAATCATTTTAAATCATTTTTAGAGTTTTAAAAATAGTTTTAATAGCTTTTAATTTTTAGAAAAATACTTTTTAGTCTTCTAATAATATAAGTTAAGTAATAGTTCAATAAAATCATATTTTGGACATTTTTATTAGTTGTGTTTAATTTTAGGGCTTTAATTAGCATTTAAAATTAAATATTTAATTAATAAAAGGTTTTAAAATATCTTTGTTGGATTTTTAACTTTATTTATATTATTTTAGACTTGTTTTAGCCTTTTTAATCTTTTCTTGATTTTCTTTTTGGTTTTAGTATAATTTTTAATTTGGGTAATTTTTACGACTTTACGTTTACGTCTTTTACGTCATAGTGTAATTTTCACGAGACCGTCTTCCATCTTCTCAATATTAATCTCAAATAACTACAAGTTAATTCACACACATATGCCTCCTTGGGAAACGAACTTTCTCTCTTTTTATTTGATTGGGTCATTAACACTTGATTTTTCTTAAAGTCATTTGTTCGATACTTACCGCTCATATACGTTCTTTTGTTTCCCTAAACAAGAGTCGTATATTTTTACCACAACCATTTTGGCGCCGCTGCCGGGGAGGTGTGTTGTGCTTTAATTTGGAAGATTTTGTTTTTGATATTATCCATAATAAATATTTGTGTTAAGTGGAACTCCCTTAACACGTACTATCGGTTTTCTTGGTTTTTCTTGTATAAATATTACTATATTGTATTAAGTATCACAATCAATATACAATATCTCCAAAAGTGTGAAAACACAACCTTAATTGGGATTTGATCTCCTAATTATTGTATTCGAATCTCAAACAAAAAGAAAAGGCAAAAATAGATAAATACTTTCGTGAAGCTCGATTTTGAAAAATACAAACTATAAGGTAGGTATAAGGCGGGTATTATAAAATATACCCTAAGGAAAAAGGATCTTAAGTGCTTCGCGCCGCCTCGTTTCCCCGCTTGCTTGTGAGTATTTTGATTTTGAAGGCTAATCGAGGGTTTTGCCGCCCAAAGTATTATTACGTATACTATATTTGCTTGGTTTTCTTTGTGATTAAACCCTCTTGAACAATTTGGTTTTCACCAAAGTTCTAAAGTCATTCGAAGGCGTTCACTCCACGTGATCGTTTTCATTCCTTTGAGGCTTCTTTAATCAAGAGTTTGATTCGAGGAGAGATTTTGTAGATTGTTGTCTACGAAGATACACCAAAATCCAAAAAAATTAAATATCATCAAAAACACAAAAAAAAAAAAATTAAAAATCCACAAAACAACCAAAAAGAATCTTCTTTGCTCACCTCCCATTCTTCGTGTAGTTTATGATCACTCGTAATCAAGCTAAACGAGCTCGTAAACGTCTTCAAAAGCAAGCAAATCAAGGATCGTTGATTATTGAAGAACCTCAAATTGTTGAACCTATTGTAGTACAAGAAGTCGTCATGGCTAATCGTACTATGATGGAGTTGCTACAAGCACCCACCGAGGGTTTTGGAGAGGCTATTGTGATTCCCGCCATCCTTGCGGAGAATTTCGAGATTAAGACGGGTTTAATGTCTATGTTGCAAGCAAATAAGTTTAGAGGTCACGAGAAAGACAACCCGCATTACCATATTAGGAATTTCAACCGTCTCACCGCTACTAGCAAATTCAAAGATGTTCCACATGACGCCATTAAGATGATGTTGTTTCCATATTCGTTGGATGGACCCGCAAAAATTTGGCTCGAGAAAGAACCGCCAAATTCGATTTTGACATGGACCGATCTCGTTTCTAAGTTTGTGAACAAATTTTTTCCACCATCTAAAACAACACACTTAAAAAATGAGATTTCACGATTTGTGCAACGTAATAATGAAAGTTTTTCAATGGCATGGGAACGATTTAAAGAGATGTTACATGAATGTCCACACCATGATTTTACGGAATTGCATCAAGTGGATACTTTTTATAATGGGCTTAATGATCATGAACGAGATTATTTGAATGCCGCCGCGGGTGGTAATTTTTTGTGCAAGACGACCAATGAGGCTTTACAAATCATTGAAAATAGATCCAAGGTTTATAACCCTCGTAACACACCGAGTGTTGCCAATATGGGTTCGTCATCTTCGTCACAATCGTCTCGTAGCATTAACGCCTTACATGATGAAGCTAATGAGGAAAATCGGTTTTTTGATAGATTTGCTAATCTAATGTCCCATTGGAAGGCTCAAGAAGCTTCCAATTCCGCTTCGGTTAAAGCGGTTGCTAAGAGTTGTTTATCTTGTGGGGGAGCTCATGATCTTTCCGAGTGTATTACCGCGGATGGTAACACTTCGAGTGCTTACGTAGCAACGGGAACTTACAACCAAAACGGCCAAGGTTCCCGCCAAAATCAAGCTCCACCAAACCAAAATGTTAATAATTATCGAAACAACAACCAAGGTAATTACCAAGGCAACACACGCAATTACAACAAAGGGAATTATCAAAGTGGGAATGGACAAATCTCTAATCAAAACCAAAACCGTGATTTTCAAAACACTACACAAGGTTTTCAAAATGCTCACACTAAAAATTTGCAAGGAGAATTTTTGGATTATGCAAAAGCAAATGATGCTAAATTTGATAATATGCAACATGAGATGATTAGCTTAAGATCCGAGTTGAAAAACGAGCTTAAAAATGAACTTGCTAATGAACTTAAAACTCATGCAAACAAAATGGAAGGAAATGTCCAACGTCTTCAACAAAACCAACAAAAGATGGAATTAGGACAACATGAGATTAAGCAAGAGTTATTAAAAGCAGATGCTAGGCAATCAAAATTTGAGGACCGAATGGCTAAGATGTTTGAAGCAATCATGTGTAAGCCCTCTTCCTCGGGTGGTCTTCCTAGTGATACCATTAACAACCCGAGGGGAGAAATGAAGGTTGTTGCTACACGAAGTGGTAAAACTTTCAAGGAACCAATCTCTCGTCCAAGTACTTCTACGGAGAAGGAAATCGAGAAAGAACCCGAGGTGATGGTCGAAAAGGAGCACATTGCAAGCCCACGAAGTACCGCTCATACCACACCTACGGTTGAACCAATACCAATTGTGGAACCCGAGTTTCCAAGGCCGTTGCCTAATGACCAACCCACACCACCTTTACCATACCCTTCGAGACGAAACAAAGAAAAAGCACAAGAACGGAACAATTATCAATTTGAGCTATTTATGAAAATGTTTCGTGATCTACATTTTAACATAAGTTTTGCCGATGCTTTAATCATGATGCCTCGATTTGCCGCAAACTTCAAAAGTATGCTAAACAACAAAGAGAAGTTACAACAATCGTCTATTTGTTCATCGGTTTTTCTTAGCCGCATACCACAAAAAGTCGGTGATCCCGGTAAATTTTTGATTCCGTGTGCAATTCAAGATATGGAGGAATGCTACGCCTTGGCCGATCTTGGTGCTAGTATTAATTTAATGCCTCTCGATATTTTCAAATCGCTTTCTCTTCCGGCTCTTACTCCTTCGAACATGTCCATCGAGATGGCCGATCATTCTACGATCATGGCATGTGGAGTAGCCGAGGACGTTTTTGTTAAAGTCGGAAAGTTTTACTATCCCGTTGACTTTATCGTTGTAGACATTCCTATCGATCGAAAAGTTCCTCTCATTTTGGGTCGTTCATTTTTGGATACATCAAGAGCACTTATCGATGTTCATGCTCGAAAAATCACCCTTCGTTTCAATGAAGAAGAACTTGTCATCAATGCAACACAAAACTCCAATCTTTCTCATGTCTATTCTATTGCAACTTTAAACCATGGTGACTCGACCAATGTCGTTTGCAAAGAATTTTCACCAAGAGTTTTAGGAAATGTCGCCAAAAACAATTTACCATTTCCTCCGCCGATGGAGGTTATGAGTATGAAGCCTACAAAGAAGAAACCGTCAATACTTGAATCGAAAAATCCTTCGCCTCACCTCGAACATTCATTCTTGAAAAGTGTTGATAAGTTGCCGGTTTCTACGGAAGATCTTTCGGATGATGAATATGTAGACCCCAATAGGGAGGTTTTCTTCGTCGATAAACGTTTTGAGAACTTGCCACCACCAAAACCAAAACGATTTCAAAATGTGAGAATTTTTAGTGTAACTAACATCGTCTTAGAAACACCGAATATTTTCGACATAATCAAAAAGGGTTTTCATAAGGAGAGTTTAAAAGATAAAAAAGGAAATGATCTTAAATGTGATTTAATTGATTTTTCTACAAATCTAACTCCGTCATCACCACGTGTTTTGAGTGCTACAAGCTCGTCTACTCCTTTTGACGATGCTTTGTGTGGTTCTAGTATGGGGGAAGCCCCTTATGTTCCCTCATCCTTGTCCACCGAGGACGAGATTTTCGATCCCGGAATTTCATGTAAAGGGAAATCTCGGTCTTCCACCGATGCAATAAATGGAAAATCTTTCTATTTGCTTGGTGCGAGTCTACCTCGAGTAGCTCAAAAGTTTGTCTTACCAATTGTCTCACCCTTCTACTTCTCATCTATTTTCTTCAAACTCTTTGAGTTTATGGCACATATTGAAGTGGCATTGAATTGTTTTTCCAATGGAAACGAGAACGCCATCTTCGACCCCGGTATTTTGCATCACTTAAGGACTTAGTCCTTTATACCGGTTGCTTTTTGGGCCTTGTTTATCATGTAAGCCCCTTTGACCATACCATGATTTTCCCTAAATGTTCACATTTTGAGGGGATCGAGTCGAGCTCATGACTCGGTAATAAAAAACGAGGTGCCTCGTGGGGGAGATCCCATGCTTATCTTTATGCTTATATTCACTAATAAGGGGACTTGTACCCTTTCAACTCGTTGTCTCGTGGTTGTTTGTGATTGTGTTATCTAGATCATCATCATCATCTACGATTGAAGACTCTCGTGTTCGTTTACGTGAGCCTCCATCGTTCGTTTGAAGAAGTTTTTCACGAATCCATGACATATCCTTTATTGTTCTAACAATTATCTTTTAGCATAATTAATAAACGGCTTTAGATATATTGTTGATCACCCTTTCCATGCTAGATCCTAAGCATTCGACTCTTCGTCTCTAGTATGGGGGTGCTCCACCTTTAGACTCGAAACATTGAGGACAATGTTTACTTTTAGTATGGGGGGGTGAATAGGTACTTGCTTTGCTACGCCCTCACGTTTTCCAACTTTCAATGTTTTGTTTTGATAATAAGGCTAAAAATGGCCAAATTTTAAAATTTTTCTTAGTTTTCATAAGTGTTTTTAAGACACGAATGTATATTTTCCGTTGGGTAGAATAAGAGTTAATTTTTGACTTGATGGGCATTCGGAGCCATTTACATTCCTTAACCCGCTCAATTCAAGTTTTGCTAGACTTTTATATAGGGAGCTTTAAAACGCGAAAGTCTTAATTCATTCGGGTTAAGAACAAGAACTTTTCGCAAGTTCCTATAATTGATTCTAGAAAGTCACTTATCAAGGGAACTTTAAAACGCATTCTAAGTCCAAGAAAGTGCAAGATCCTATAGGTGGCTTGAAAACCCAAAACTTTGATTTGATATAGTCTTAATGAAAGCTAATCCAAATTTGGCTTAATTTTGACTTGCATGGCTAAGTATTCACGAGTCTCTTTAATTAGAGGTCTTTATATAGTGAAGAACGAGAAATGATAGAGTTAGACAAGTGATCATGCTAAACGTAGAACATGAAAGTGTTCTTTCAAAAACTCATATGTTTTTAATTGTGGCTTTTTCTTCCCATAAGATCAATGCATTAGGAATAAATCATAATTGCAATAAGTAAGGTCGTACGATTTGAAAGGTTACTTAGCTTCTAGCGCAAGATCGTTTAAAAGTTGCTCGGGGTTGAATAGAGTTCATAGCCAAGGCATAACTTATTGAAGCGGGACGCGAAGATTGGCGATTATCCAAAAAGGCCCTAACAAGGCATGAGGAGCTCTTATTTTGCTAAAGATCCAAAGATGATGTGAAGTATCATTATTCCTAAATCAATATGAAGGATCGAGACACACGACGAGAAGCAATTACTCCCCTAAAGAATGGAGAAAGATTATCCAAAAAGACCCTAACAAGGTATGAGGATAAATATATCCAAGTCCGAAAAGGAGGCGGATCGTTGTATATCAAAATCCAAAGTAAAGATTGAAGAAAAATGATGAAGTCGTGGTCCTATATGAAGAATCTCTCAAAAACGTCAAGTGAAGAAATTCCAAAATATGAAGAGAAGACCATAATTTCAAGAACGTCTTCCCAAGATTTGAAGTATGAAGTACATGCCAAATATCGGTCCGAGAAAGGTCTCAAATCGTGAAACGAGTTATGCCAAGATATGAACTTAAGGAGATACACGAGAAGCCGTTTTAAAAGATTTTGTCCTTCGGCTAACTATTAATCAAATCGTGCTACTTTGCTTTCGGACTAATAACTACTCAAATAAGTCAATATGTATCACTTGTGATCCATGACAAATAGATAAAAAATGCTAGTAACCCATTTCCTCTTATAATAACTAGGATTGCGGGGAGAAAAAGTATTTCACAAATTTGGACGTATGAGTAGTGTTAGCATTGTGACTTGTACCAACAATGATCTTGTTTTTGCACTTAGCATGGAATGTATGACAATCAAGGATGACGAAGTTTACTCTAAGGGACATTAACTTGTTTCTATTCTTTGACCCTAAAAGTCACCTTTTGGTGATGAAAATCATACATTATGTCTTTACACATTCTCGTAGTATGTTGCAAGTCTTTTACTCTTCAATAAAGGTTAATAAAATTGAACGTTGGTGATGCTTAGATACTTTATTCTAGCATTGCGTGAGGGCACGGCAATGGCTTAGTATGGGGGAGTGATGAGATGGCATTTGTACATGATCTCATCGTTCTTTTCGGGCTTTAAATACACAAAAATGTCATAAAATACCATATATATGCTTGCTTTTGTGTTTGTGTGTATTTTAGGTATGGATATCGTGAAAAAGACAAAAGATCACAAGTTACAAGGAAAAACGGACACGAGAAACGAAGCCGTACAAAGAACCGGGCCCTAATCATGGAATTTTCAACAAATACCCTTGAAGACTTGAAGACAAACAAGATTGATCCTTATTTATTGAAGAAATGACACTTAAAACCCTTGTATATTAATAATTACAAGTTTGGTCCCTTAAGTTTGTCAAAATTACAAAAAGGTCCTTCAACTTTGAAGAAATGACAAGATTGGTCCCTCAACAAAATCAATTTGTCAACTATGGTCCCTCATGAAGTCAAAGATACAAATAAGACCTTTGAAGATCAAGAAAGTTCAAGATCAGCCCTTGAAATATGAAAAAGTATCAAAAATAACCCTTGATAACCTTTGTGTGAAGTTTGGTGCCAAAAATGACAAAGTGTGAAAGATAATAACAAAGGAAAACGGTTTTTAGGGCTGGAAAACCTTATTTGCCAAAAATCTCAAAAGATAAGGGCTGAATATGCACACTTTGAAACATTCAAACAAAAAACGCGCCTAACATCCCTTTTCCCCCAAAATCGGATCAAACAGACTTACTGTTTATCTTTTTCACCTCCAGATTTTCACCTCACTTAAACTTGGGTAAAAATCAATTACTCTTGCCCACGTGTGATTCACACACACAGAAACAAATCCCACGCATAAAACCCTCACCCCATTCACTGTGGACCCTACCCCCAAATTCCCTTTCACCCAATCACATCACACCTTGGTCCCCAAGCATCATGACGTGTCCAAAATCAACAGTGGTGGTTATTTGCTTACTCACAACGCCAAAAGGAACGTCCAGGATCAAATTTAACAGCTCAACACCAAAAACGCGTCAAGGGCATTTTGGAGAATTTCTAGATTAGGGTTTGTGATTTTAAGCATTCTAGAATAGTCTTAAGAGTAGTATAAAAGGAGATGAGCCTGTTCATCATTCCTTGTTCCAGTTTTTCTTCAAAAGTTTTGTAATACCTTTTGATTAAATATAAAAGTTTGGTATTTGTCATTTAGCAATCTAATTCCTTTTTATGATTTTCTTAAAGTTGGTATAAATTGTTGAAGGAAAACTGAGTTCCATTTAATTTGGTGAGATAATTTTGTGTTTCAAAATTTATTTCAAGGTTTCTGAAATTGAGATTATTTGGTGTAATCTGTTTTAGGGTTTAAGTGTTAAGAGGTTTAAGTTTAATTGGTTATTTAGTGTTTTTGAAACGTGTTAAGAAGGTTTAAAAGGTTTTGGAAGTTTTTAAGAAAGAAGAAAAGAAATCAGAATAATATTATATTGCTTGTTTTTTGTGTTTTTTTTCTTTGATTTTCTTAACAGGTTTGAAGGTGTGTTGCTGTTAAAGGTTCTGCACCAACCCCAGTTGGTATTGGAGGTGGATTTACATCCACTAGGGCCTTGGATGTAAGGCCCTAAGGTATTTTCTTTTTCCTTTTGAAAAATTTCAGAAAAAGTGAGTTTCAAGTGGTTTGCTTGATTAGGTGTTCTAAGTGTGTTTAAGGTGTTGGATTTGTGTTCTTTTGAGTTGGAATACATGTTAGATGCTAATTGATTCAGATTGATTATGTTTTTAAAGGTTTTGGTTTGTTAAAAAGTTGAAATCAGTTTTTAAAGTGGTGTTTGGATCCAAGTTTTAGCAGGGCAAAAGTTTTGTGTAATGATTTAAAAACGTGTTAGAGTTGTTGAACAAGGTTGAGAAAGGTTGCTTACTAGTTGGTGAGTAAGATTAGAAAGTTTGGTAGCAAGTTTGGTGAGTAAAAGTGAAAAAGATTAGCTCAAACTGCATGAGTCACTTTTCTGCTTATTTGGTTAGAAGAATGTGCTAAGATCTTGAAAACTGTTAAGATCTAGGTTGATATAGGATTGGAGTTCATTTGTGAGTTAGTTGGTGCTACTGTGTGCTTAATTTGGGAAGCTAAAAGTCACTAGGGTGCTAGTAGCTAGCTTAAATAGTCCACAGACCTAGCTATACTGTCACAGAAACTTAATGTGTCTTATGTGTTTTGGATTGTGAGATTTTTGATTGCTAAGTGCTTATTTTAGCTTATTGCTTGACTCCTTGTGCTCCAAAGAGCACAAGGGTGCCCCCCTGTCCACAAATCATCCACCAAATAAGCTAAGACCAAGCTCCTCTTGGCTTTTGTAACCTGTGAAGAAAAGCAAGAACACATAGCACCTGCTTGTGTTCAAAGAGTAACCTGGCCACGTTTTTGGAATCACTCTAGCTTAATCTTGCAATAGAAGGTGAATTGGATTAAGTTTAGAAGCTTGTTAAGGTCACATATTGATTTGAAAAAAAAGAAAAAATAAAAAAAGAAATAAAAGAAAAAAGGTTGCCCGCAGCAGGACTCGAACCCCAGACCTCTCGCTGGAGGAGTAGGGGAGCTACCACTGATCTAGACACCTTTTTACGTTTTTATTTCATTTCAATATCTATTTACCACGTTTCTCTTTTGTAAGCTTAATAATAAGCCGTAGCTATTTCATCCTTATTCTAGCTTATTTATTAAGCTAATTTGGTTTTGTTTATTTTTCCTAGGACCTTTATTAGATTTGTGATTTTTCTAGCCTATTTTTATATTTTTCCCTTTATTAGATTATTTTCTAGAATTTATTTATTAGCCGTATTTTAGAAAATCATTAAAAAATAGAAAAAAATGAGTTTTTATTTTTAGGAAAAATAATTTTAAGGTTTTAAAATAATATTTTGAGGTTTACATCTAGTTTAGGTTTTATAAACTTTAATTTTTAATTTTATATTATTTTAAGGTTTTTTATAAACTTTAAACATTTTTATAAAATTATTAAAAAGGGTTTAGGAACTTTAATTTGCATTTTTATCTTAGTTAGATTATTTTAAGATTTTAGAAATTTTTTTAGAATTAATTTTAGAAACTTTTTATTTTTAGTATTATTTTAATATTATTTTATTATTAAAAAAATCAAAATTTTATTTTTATTTCTTTTTCAATTTTCTTAAGTTCTTTAGCATTAATTAAGACCTTTTCCATTTTTAGAATATTTTTATAGCTTTTAGATTTATTTTTATAATTATTTTAAGTTTAATTAGTTTTTAATCATTTTAAATCATTTTTAGAGTTTTAAAAATAGTTTTAATAGCTTTTAATTTTTAGAAAAATACTTTTTAGTCTTCTAATAATATAAGTTAAGTAATAGTTCAATAAAATCATATTTTGGACATTTTTATTAGTTGTGTTTAATTTTAGGGCTTTAATTAGCATTTAAAATTAAATATTTAATTAATAAAAGGTTTTAAAATATCTTTGTTGGATTTTTAACTTTATTTATATTATTTTAGACTTGTTTTAGCCTTTTTAATCTTTTCTTGATTTTGTTTTTGGTTTTAGTATAATTTTTAATTTGGGTAATTTTTACGACTTTACGTTTACGTCTTTTACGTCATAGTGTAATTTTCACGAGACCGTCTTCCATCTTCTCAATATTAATCTCAAATAACTACAAGTTAAGTCACACACATATACCTCCTTGGGAAACGAACTTTCTCTCTTTTTATTTGATTGGGTCATTAACACTTGATTTTTCTTAAAGTCATTTGTTCGATACTTACCGCTCATATACGTTCTTTTGTTTCCCTAAACAAGAGTCGTATATTTTTACCACAACCACATGTTTTACTGATTTTATCGTTATGCTGTGTTTATCATGTATTCTGTCTATTCTGATTAAGTGTTACTTTTATTTCTTGTATTATTATACTTGTTGTTTAATAATAAGTAACTTTCTAAAAATAGCAGGTTTTTCTAAAATAGAAAGTTTCCAAAAATAAAAAGTTTTCAAAAATAGAAAGTTTCCATAAATAGATTAGCTGCCCTTATTAAATAAGTTTCTAAAAATAGAAAGTTTCCATAATTAGAAATAAGCTGGATTATTAAGCTAATAATATAAGCTTAAATGTTTACTGATTAATATTCTAAGTCATGTGATTAAATAGTATAGTTTATTAATTATTACATGTAAATTAAATAACTATACGTTATAAGATTTAATTAAATATAGCATAATTTAATTAAATTAAAGTGTAAATAATACTTAGGTTAAAACATGTATTAATATTTATTATTAATATAACCTATGTCATGGAAATTAATTAATTATAAGTCATGTTTTAATAATTAATTAATACTTTAGTCTAAATTTAAATCATAAAATACTAGGTTAAAATCATGTATTATTATTAATAATAAATAACCTAAGTCATGTCTAAATTAAATTAATTATAAAGCATGTTAAATTAATTTAATTAAACCTTGTAGTTATTTAACTTGTAAAAATAAACCATGAACCGAACACGTGTTTTAATTCTAAACATGTCGTGAACCGGACCGGTTTAACCCTTGAACCGGATCCACAACCTTAACCATGGCAAACCCCACCGGCTTAAGCCGGTGGTGCGTGTGGTTTTCAGCCGAGACCCCCTAGACCACCAAGGCTAACCCCGACATGCGTCGGGGTCCCTTGGTTGCTTGCGGCCGAAACACCCTAACCAAACCGAGACCTTGTGGTCTCGGTTGGTGGTGATCACACAACCACCGAGAGCTTGGCTCTCGGTTCTACACATCGGCCGAACCAAAACACCCCTTAAAACCACATGTTTTTAATACCCCATGATTAGATCTAATTAATTAACATGTTTAATTAATAGTTTTAATAAACCCATGATTCACGTGTTCTTAGAATTAATAAATAATTAAAAAGAAAAGGTTTAAGGAATTACCGATTCGTGGATCAAAAGGAAATTAATAACACGAACGATCTTGCAAGAATTGTATCTACCAAAATCAACAAACACACCCTTTGTGGTGTTCTAAAACTGGCGGCCAAAGAGAAGCAAAAGAGAGGCTAGGGTTTTGTATTTTTTTTCTAATTCTCTGTAAATGAAAACATGAACTCCCTTCTTTTCTATTTAGATAAAAACGAAGGTGGGCTTGGCCCCCTTTGTTTGTTTATGCCATGATTATGAGGGGCCCATAAGGGGAACCCGTTATTTTTTCGTGTTCTAAATATTTACATGTTCACGTGTCGTGTTTACGTGATTTATTTATCTATTGTTCGTGTTATATATATATTTATACGTGATCGTAATAAATATTACGTAAATACATAATAATAGGTTCTTGATTAATTAGGTTCATGATTTTCATGTTCGTGGTTATAATTATTGTTGATAATAATATCGTGTCTTAATACGTATTAAATACTTATCGTGTAATAACACGTACATAATACTTTTAATTACTATTCGTGAAACATAAACGTGCTATAAAAGGAAGGTTCTAGTCATGTACGTACGATTATGTATGTACTGTTCATGGTAAAACGTGCGGGTTTTACAACTCTCCCCCTAAAAAGAATAATTCGTCCCCGAATTACAGATAAAGTAAACTGAGAGAGAAACATACCCGAATCGAACTGAGAGGGTATGTAAGATAAAAGGACATGAAGGTGACATGGTAGAAAGGAATGTGGAACATGACATGTCTTGAAAGGACATGGAACGTGATGTGACTAAAAGGACATATCTAATCGATAAGAGAAAACGGATAAGAAGTCCGTATGAACTTGTCCGTTTCCAAATGGCTTCCCTCTTGGAACGGTTCCTTCATAAGATCTTGACACAAATGATAAATCTTGGTCCTCCTGACCTTGACTTGAAAACACGAAGAGTTCATTGCTAGCTACGTAAGATAGATCCCCCGAATTCGATCAAGGAAATAAGAGTTAACGTGCAAGGGTAACTGAAACATTACGATGCAAAATAATCTAACCTAACTGATAAGTAGTAACGATGCGCGAGACATATTGAAACGTAGTACGTGAAATTTTTTGAACGTGATACGTGAAAATTTTTGAACGTGATACGTGGAAAATTTTGAACGTGATACGTGGAGGTATGGCGAGTATAATATGGCAACATATCGTGATCAATGATACGTGTAACATATCGTGAACATGATATGAGAAACGCGGAATGAACATGACATGTGAAACATATCGTGAACATGGAATATAACGGCGTTAACGCCAAATGCTATAAGATGAGACGTAGAATGTGACGTGAAATGTCTGTCTGAGCATAGAGAGTTATACTAGACTTGAGTCTGGTCTCTCAAGTTCTTGCAAAACATCCCAGAACGAAAATGAATGTAAAATCATAAACCAGGATACGATCATGAACGTGAATAGGGTCATGAACGTGAGCGTGAAAGCAAGTCGTGAAATTAGAATAAGGATGTGAAGGTAAATAAGGAGTACAAATGCGAACCTTTGTCTGGTCCGATAGCTGAGGGATTGCCAAGTGATCAGATGAGCCTTGGCTGGAACATGTCCGATCAATCTGTGGGTTCTGAAATCCTTGTGGATGTAAGGATTCTGCAGACTTGATCAAACTGTTGGCAATAACCCAGATAACATCTTGTTTCTTCTGAGTTTGCGTTAATCTGGTAACCAAAATCCGTGGGGATCTTGTCCCATTTTTGATCACAATGCTGATGGTGGATTGAAATGTGTATAGTTGAAATTCGTTTTTCTCAGTTCTTAACAAATTGAAAGTCCTAACAAGATCGAGTTTTTAATTGTTTTTGGTTGGTAAAGTATTTGGATATTCTATAGCTAATTCAAACAAAGCCTTGCTAAAATGAAAAATACAGTCTACTTATACGTAAAACAAAGTGCACAAACCAAGTTTTTATTCAATTAAAATGCTAAAATGTAAATTCTACAAAATATAAGGACTGAAAATGTAAATTCTATGAAAAATAAATGCCAAAAATGCAAAGTCAACAAGTCTAGGGACTATATATGTAAAATCAGTTAACTAAATGGACTCAAAGTGAAAATTTATCAAACAAAGTAACTAATTTTAAACTAACTAGAAAACTGAATAACCACTTTTAAACAAACTTGAAAATACAAGGACTATACTTTTGAAAACCCTAATTAGTTGAAAGATTAGCTTGAATTAGAAACTGTTTAATACCACAAGGACTAAAAAGCAATTTCAGAAACTTTTTAACCAAAAACGGGTTTAAGAACAAAATAAGCTTGTTTGAGCACGTTTCTTGACCAAATAAGCTCAAACCACTTCCAAAAGACTTGAAATTGAAATTAAGCTAGACTAGCCAAAGGAATTAAGCTAAAACTGGCTAGAACTCTTATAAGCAAATTCAAATAAGCTCAAAATAAGCTAACTGATAAGCTACTCATGCACAACTTGATTTTAATGAAGAAACTTGTTAAACAGCTCAAAAGAAGAATGGGAAATCTAGTTTCAAAGAAAGTGATCCAGTAATAAGCTCTAAAATTGAAAATAAGCTAAAATGAGCTTATGTTGACTTTCGTTGACCAGATTTTTCAAAAAGCTCAAATTCTCAAAACCTAATCATGAACACTTTCTAAATGGAAATATGAAAGAAAATAACAGATTTCTGAAGTGGAATTGCCAATATGAGAAATCAGTCCATGTTTTTATCACAGGGAATTGAAAATTCTCTAATGCTTATTTAAGTGCTTATTTCTCACTCAAAACTAGATACAGTATAATTTCCTTCTATAAGCTAAAATTTCATATGTTGAGTGAGAGATGAGAACTGGTTTCAAAGAATTTCATCAAGAAACAAAGAATTACCAAGCAACTGAAATCATGAACTTTCTGAAAACTTACTTAACAAAAACTGACCCAAACTTTTTCAACTACCAATTACCTTTTTGACTAAATCCTTGACTTGAAAATGACTGAAATCTTTATGCTATGACTTGATGACTTGAAATGAACTAAAATTGGCCAAATACTAACACTTAAAAACAACTAGCAAGCTAATCCCAAACACTACTTATCTGAACTTTAACAAACTTTTATGAAGGAATGAAAGGAATTGACTAAACTGAATGAAAAGCAATATCAGACTGAGTTTTATAGCTAGAATGAAGTGCAAAGTACCCAAAATCAAAGAGTTTAAAAGGCTAGAACTTAATTTGACTAGTAAAGCTAATATGACTGATTAATGCTGAAAACAGGACAAGTAAAAGACTAATAAGCAAGTTTTAAGCTACAATAAAGCTACCCAAACACTAAAATCAGATCAACTACTAGCTAAACACATTTTATCATGCATTCAAACAAGAATTAGCTAGGTATTAAGCATGCAACCAACACTTGAGTGGAACAAGAACTAAGTACTTGAAACCTTTTAGCTTAGGCCTCCATTGGGGAGTAGAGAAGCGTTGAGCTTTCTAGCTAGTGCTAACCACCACCTTAGCACTAGAATACACCAAACATCTACTAATCATCAGCTACAATCACCATAATCTCCATTGTTGAACTAGAAATCTTCAAAATCTACTCAATACTTGGACTGGAATGAACTGAACAGGATCAACAGCTACAAGTCTTCTCAATCAGCTAATCATGATCAAATGGTGATCATAACTAACTAGAACAGCAACAGAGTAACAAGATGCAGGGTATGAACAGTAGAATAGCAGTGAAGAATTTGGAGGGAAAATTGAAATTTTATCGATTATGGATGAAAAGTGGTTACAAGATTAGTTATAACTACCTAACAGACTCTCAAAAGGTTGTCAAGCTTTTAAGAGTTGTTAACTACAACTACGAACTGAATTGAGAGAGAGAGCTAAATTCTAGTGTGTGTGTTTTCACACTAGCTACATTACAAGAAATGAGAACTCCTATGCCTATTTATAGAATGGAAATGTGAAGTAGTTGGGGATCGTGACGTGTCAGAACCAATCAAATGCTTCCACGTGGACAATTCTGCTTGATTGAATTTTGCAGGTGAAGAACACTTTTGGGGATTTTTGATTGAGAAGATTTCATGTTAATTGAGTTGTATGGTTGTATTTGTCTCTTGATTTTGATCAACTTTGATGTTCATATCATCTTCTGAAACGCATCCTAGCTCAATCCCGTTCCTGGCAAATTTTGTTGAAGATGACACGTGGCAGATTCTTATTGGGTAAGAGATTGTCACACGGATCGTTATCCAAGTTGGATAAAAGGTATTATTGCATGGCGTAATATGATTGGTGGAGAAGGTGTGAGTGCGCTGCACTGTTGGGATTCGGTTTATTAATTGCTTGGCTGCTGTTAGTGGCCAGGTGGCACTGAGTTGGCAATCCATGTTTATTTATCCAAGCTCTCCCATTGGTTGAGAATAGTTCACACGGATCAAGCACATATAACTTCCAACAAATGGCAGAATTAACCCCTTAACTTTGGCAGTTTGAACTTTTGAGCTATCATCTTCATTTCTTTGACAATTTCAGTCCTTCAACTTGCATTTTTAAACATTTAAGCCCTTTGACTTGATTTACTTGAGAGTTGACCAGATTTGACTTTGATCTTGACTTTGACAAATTTACACTTTTGGTCCTTCATCTTTGGCAGATTGTCAAGATAGGTCCTTGCACTTCAAAGTCTTGTCACTTTTGATCCTTCTTTGTCTTTTTCATCCAATTAACTTGATTTTCTTCTTGTTTGCTTGAAAATGCATCCTTCTTACCTATTTGCACACATACACAAAACATACCACATAATTCCGCTTTATAGCACAAAGTTTAGGTATTTTTCTTGTGTTTTAGGGTGATTTGTTGATAAATTGATATGAGTTTTTGCTCATATCAAATCCCCTACACTTGAACATTGTCATGTCCTCATGCAATGCTATATTTTAAAGCACAAATTTACATTCTCCTCATAATTAATCCACCTTGGCCATTATGGAATGCATCTACACTACTCTACACTATATGATGCATGATTTTTGATTTTGATAATGCAATGCACAAGATACAATTCTATCTATATCTTTTTGATTTTTCTTGAAATGGTTTGATGGAAATAACTCATAAAGAATTCAATGACTTTGATTAGGGCTTGGGTACCATGGATACTTATCACCCTCAAGTTTCACTTTCCCCATACCAAGCTTAAAAATGGGATCATTGTATTCACAAGTAAAAAGTGCATGAACTCATTCATGACAATTAAATGTGGAACCGGTTATTATTTGAGTAAATTGCTTGTGGGCAAATTTGTCATTTATTTCAAGTGCGAAGTATAAGAAATACAAAATCCAAAAATAAGGAAGCACGATTTTAATCCTAAGTAATCCTCTCATCCATTACTTGAAAAACCGCTCACAATTAATATAAGTCCGTTTCAAGAGTAATAAGTCATTGCCTTATGTGTAGAATCCTCATGTCATGCTTTCATAAGTAGCTACACACTCGCTAAGGAAAGAAAAATAAAACTCACGCAATAATTTACATCCGCCGCCTTTTTGAGACCTTGGATCTTCAACCCCGCAACCCGTCAAGGTAATATTGGATTGGAGCAATCTATCGAATCCCTGCAACCCGTCAAGGTAATATTGGAATTCAATAGTCACTATAATTAACACCACACTGCCCCTCTTGGGAGTCTTGTATAATTATTTTTTTTTCTTTTTTTTTTCTAGCCACTCATTTTTTTTCCATAAGCCGCTCTTATTTTTCTTTATTCCTCACTAAGAGAGTTGAAAAGAATAAAAGGAAAAACACCAGCTAAGTATTAAGCATGACATAAGTCTAGTACACATAAAATGTTCTAACTTAGAATCTTAAGACGTACTTATATCAACCATGAATGATTAGACAAAAATGCATAAGAGATTACAAACCGATTAAAACCGTTCTTGATTATTTATTAACATATATACATGCGAAGAAAATAGAGGTTAAGAAGAGAAGGGTTTAGCCACAAGTAATTATCATGAAGTTTATCTAGCCCTTTTATACTTGCTTCAACTCTATCATTTCCCATTCTTCACAAATTTAAAATCTCAAATAATGAGAGTGGTGGATGCTTATCCTAATAGACCAATGAAGGACTACATGGTTAAGGATACTAGCTAGAGAATGCTTAGATAAGCAAACTCGGGTTGAGTCAAAATATCCATGGCGGGCCTAATATGTCAAAGAAGTCTAAACTTGTTAAAACCATGTTCTTATTATATATTTTTTCTCTTTTGTATATTTTTGATGAAAAGTAAAAGAAGAAATATATACAATGCAAATGTGTTATGCAAATAAAAAAATGATTGATGCAAAAATTATGAATGCATATTTTTGGTGGCCAAAGTAGATCAAACATTTGAAAAATGTTTGAAAAATTAATTTTCCAAGTTATCATGAAGGACAATGACAAGTTCTAGGTAAGGTCACTTCGATAGAAGACCCCCTACACTTAAGCTAAACATTGTCCTCAATGTTTAAGAGCATGGAAGTATAAAAACTTCCCCTACACTTATGACAATGAATAGACTTTGCTTAACCCAAGTTAAGAAAAGGGCAACTATTGGTGAATTCATGTTTAAGCACAAGGTGTCAATGAAAGATCACAATAGTAACGAAGTGAACCGGATACAAGGGCCTCCTCCATAAGCTCCAAAGCATGAAATGAGTGAGCAACCCTACAAACAACACGAGGACAAAAGAAGGTCTCCCCTACACTTATCTCCAATTCTATACCCTTATTGCTAACCAACAACACTCTAAACCTAGTTATAAAATGCTTGAGTTAAGGAGTCTCTAGCTCGACTCGTCCCACACTTTAAAAGTGTCTAAAACCTATCATGGAGAAGAAAAATTTTCCCTTTTTAAGAAAAATCTCCATGATGAGGTAAAACAAGTTTTCATTTATCAAAACTCCATAAATATCCCCAGGATCAAATACATAATTACCATCCCACTTATAACATGAATCCACAACTAACTTCACAAGCAATGGTGAAAACGATAAGATGGTGTTCTCCAAAATGATGGCCCATATGTTCTCCAAAAGGTAATAAGGTGATGCTCTCAAATCTTTCACAAGTTTTCCTTTTCTTGCATCAGGCGGATACTGAGATAGTTTAGCAAGCTTTACGCCAGGATCAAAAATCCGTTCCTTGATGGGAAAACAACAAGTGTTGGTTGCCTTAGAAGATTCTCCTTTGTAGTTAACATGGTGAGAGAAAGGTTGTGGAGGCATGAGTAACAACAAGCTCTTGGAAGGAACCATCATGACTTGTTTTCCTTTATCACTTTGAAAAGTTGAGGTGGGCAAGGAAGAAGGTAAAGGATCTTCATGCAATAGAGATTCTAAATAGAGTATGTCCCCCTCCTCATCAAAATATCCAAGAGTATACTCAAAAGGTATATCTACCTCTAAAAACTCATCAATCTCATCTATGATAGAATCCTCCTCATCACCATAAACATTATAGATTGGTCTATCAAAAATTGGTGATTCCTCAAAACCCAAGGAAGTGTGATCATCAACAAATGGAGAGTCACAAGTAGAAAGCTCATCATCACTAGAGTCATCATATGTTGGTGAATCACAAAAAAGAGATTTTGCATCACTAAAGTCCTCATGAATATCTTCATCAGTGTGGAAAAGTGGATTATCATATGAAGTTTCAAAGAGAGGATTGGAATAGATCACAAAATCACCAAAATTAAGCTCTTGAGAATCATGAAAATCCAATGATGAAGTAATGGAAGCAATGGTCTCAACATGAGATAAATCATAATCTCCATTTGAGCAAGCTTCATAAAAATATTCATCACATACTTCATCAAGGATATCATCATGAGTTTTCTTCTCATTCACAACATCAATATGTTTTACCGCTTCGGGCTCATTAGACTTCTTAGACAACTTCCCCATGTTAAACACAACTCTCTCATCTCCTACCCGCATTGTAAGTTCACCTTCCGCCACATCTATTAGAGTTCGACCCGTTCTCAAAAATAGCCTACCAACAATCAAAGGTACTCTAGGATCCATATCATAATCTACTACCACAAAATCCGCGGGAAAGGTAAATCTATCAACCCCAACAAAAACATCTTCCGCAATTCCCACCGGATAAGCTATAGTACGGTTGGCCAACTCAAGAGTCATCTTAGTAGGAGTGATCTCGGGAAGTGAAAGTCTCTTCCAAACCGATAATGGCATGAGATTTATGATTGCTCCTAAATCCGCTAATGCCATACAATTTTCCACCCTCGGGAAATTGCAAGGAATCAAAAACCTCCCTGGATCTCCAAGCTTAGTAGGCAACTTCTTAAGCAAAACAGCGGAGCAATTTTCATTCAAGGAAGCATTAGGCAAATCTACCAATCTCTCCTTGTTAGAAAGTAAGTCCTTGATCATCTTAGCAAACTTAGGCATATTGGCTAAAGCTTCCGCAAAGGAGATATTGATGTTAAGTTGCTTGAACATCCTCAAAAAGTTTGAAACTTGGATATCATCCTTGTTCTTAAGCTTTTCCTTTCTCAATCTTTATGGATAAGGCAGACTTGGTTTAGGTTGTGGTTGAGTGGTTGATGAAGGATTTTCCTTATTAAGTTCTTCATGAGTAGGTGTGGAAGTGGGAGAAATGGGAGAACTTGAGGATGGTGAACAAGATGTAGAAGGCTTGTCACATGTAGGAACAAAAGTGGGTTTAACAATAGGAGTTTTAGGAGGTGAAAGATCCTTTGTTGACTTTCCACTTCTTGTTGTAATAGCATTAACATTTTCCCTTGGATTTGTTTGTGTGTTAGAGGGTAACGCCCCTTATGGTCTTTGATTATAAAGCATCATAAACTTCTTATTTGATTCTTCATGCATTTCTCTCATTCTTTTTTCATTAGCTTCATGCATTTCTCTCGTTCTTTTCTCATTAGCTTGGAACCTCCTTTCATTCTCTTGATTCATTTTGTGAAGAAGCTCAATTGTGTTACAATCTTGTGGCACATTTCCTTGAAAACCTTGGGGTTGGAAAGGTGGAGGTTGATTGTAAAATCGTTGATTGTTACCTTGAAAGGTATTTCCTTGATTGTAAAAGGTATTTGGTGGTCTATAGTTATTCCCTTGGTAAGGTGGTCTTTGACCTTGATTCCTTTGTAACACTTGAGGAGGATTTTGTTGAAGTTGGGTGGGTGGTTGGGGTGGGAATCCCGGTGGAGTAAGGTAATTTTGGGACTTGTAAGAAAGGTTATTCGGATTGATATTTTGCTTGAAGTGTTCACGATGTTCCTCTTGGTAAGCATAACATTCCCCTTGATAACCTTGCACCTTATCACATTGTTCATAGGAATGGGGACCTCCACAAGTCACACAAGAAAGAGTAATGGCATGCACATCATTTGAGGAATGATTGCCCATTGAAAGCTTCATAAAGTCATTCATCATTGTTTCTTGCATCTTTTGAGTATTTTGCATGAATGTTTGACTTTCCTTTTGAACTTGAGTAAATGCTTGAATGCATGAAATGAGTTGAGTCTCCAATGGTTTAGAACTTCCTTCTTGAATGACATGGACTCTTTCATCAAATTGTGTGTTGGTTTGAACCATTGCTTTGGTCTCAATAATATCCCAAGCCTCTTGAATGGATTTAAGAAGAATATTCCCTCCCGCGGAAGCATTGAGTGAGTCTTGGTGATGAGGTTTAAGGCCATTGTAGAAAGTATTGATTTGGTGAACTTCATCCAATCCATGGTTAGGGCATCTCCTCAATAACTCTCTAAACTCCTCCCAAGCATCACTAAAGGTTTGGCTAGGTTTTTGTTGAAAGCCTATAATTAAGTTCCTCAAAGCCGTGGTCTTAGATGGGGGAAAGAACTTGTTCAAAAACTTAGTAGTGAAACCATCCCATGTGGTGATACTATCGGGTGGTTGTGTATCTAACCAATGCTTAGCGGGACCCTCTAGTGAAAATTGCACCAATATCAACTTAATGGCATCATGGGGAACTCCATTGTACTTAATGGTATTGCAAAGAGCAAGAAATCTCTTAAGGTGATCATGAGGATTATCATTCTTGTTACCATAAAAAGGTGTGTTTGAAACCAAGTTAATCATAGCTGTTTTTAGCTCAAATGAATTTGCGAGAATATCGGGAATCTTGATAGCATCGGCATATCCGTGAACATTGGATTCCAAACGTTCCATCAAAGAACGAGTATCAACTCCCGCCATGGCTTCTTGTTGTGGATGAATCAAAGCACGATTCTCGTGATCGGCTTGATGGACGGTGGTGTTCCTACTCTTTCTCTTTTTCTTCCTTTTCGGAGGAAGGGGTTGTACACCAATCGGTATTTGTACACGCCCGCGAGTGAGCATGTAACTCAATACGAGGAATGAGAGAGAAGCTCTCGTGTGACTTTGAAGAGAAAAAGATTATCCCCTTCGAGTTTCAATATGAAATATCCACAAGAAAATAATAATATACGTATGTACTACTTGGGTGCAAGACCCCCCAATGAAGCCTTCCTTCTTAGAATACTCACAAGTGAACGGGGGGTTAGGTGGCGCGAAGCACTTAAGTACCTATTGACCCTTAGATGGCATTTTATAGCACATCGCCTTTCTATTCACTTAATTGTTTGTATTCTTCGAATTTGTGCTTATTGGAAGTATTTATCTATTCTTGCTTTATTTTGTTTGATCGATACACGTGTCAAGGACCGGAACGCCCCTCAACACGGTGTATTGCCTTGGCAATACTTATGGAGAATATGTGAATTGGTTGTTCTTATACGTATACGTATTTACTTATAATAATATATGGAAAACATTTTTGTATTTATGAGTTTTTAAGAGAAAATACTATATGTACATAAAAACCGAGAGAATCCAATAATATATATTTTTGGGTGCAATCTCTTAGGAAAAAGATTGCTTTTTGGATTTTTTAATTTGTTTGGTCAATTCTTTAGGAAAAGAATTGTTTTATTAATTTTTTAGTTTTTATATATTTTTATATTTTTGATTTTTGATTTTTTTTTTATTTATGATACGTAAAAATAACGTTCACTAGGTGAACGGATCCCAAAAGCCAATGAAAACCGTCAATCGATAGTCTCTCGTAAAGTCAAAGAACCGGCAGCGGCGCCATTTAATATGTGTATAGTTGAAGTTCGTTTTTCTCAGTTCTTAACAAATTGAAAGTCCTAACAAGATCGAGTTTTTAATTGTTTTTGGTTGGTAAAGTATTTGGATATTCTATAGCTAATTCAAACAAAGCCTTGCTAAAATGAAAAAAACAGTCTACTTATACATAAAACAAAGTGCACAAACCAAGTTTTTATTCAATTAAAATGCTAAAATGTAAATTCTACAAAATATAAGGACTGAAAATGTAAATTCTATGAAAAATAAATGCCAAAAATGCAAAGTCAACAAGTCTAGGGACTATATATGCAAAATCAGTTAACTAAATGGACTCAAAGTGAAAATTTATCAAACAAAGTAACTAATTTTAAACTAACTAGAAAACTGAATAACCACTTTTAAACAAACTTGAAAATACAAGGACTATACTTTTGAAAACCCTAATTAGTTGAAAGATTAGCTTGAATTAGAAACTGTTTAATACCACAAGGACTAAAAAGCAATTTCAGAAACTTTTTAACCAAAAACGGGTTTAAGAACAAAATAAGCTTGTTTGAGCTCGTTTCTTGACCAAATAAGCTCAAACCACTTCCAAAAGACTTGAAATTGAAATTAAGCTAGACTAGCCAAATGAATTAAGCTAAAACTGGCTAGAACTCTTATTAGCAAATTCAAATAAGCTCAAAATAAGCTAACTGATAAGCTACTCATGCACAACTTGATTTTAATGAAGAAACTTGTTAAACAGCTCAAAAGAAGAATGGGAAATCTAGTTTCAAAGAAAGTGATCCAGTAATAAGCTCTAAAATTGAAAATAAGCTAAAATGAGCTTATGTTGACTTTCGTTGACCAGATTTTTCAAAAAGCTCAAATTCTCAAAACCTACTCATGAACACTTTCTAAATGGGAATATGAAAGAAAATTAACAGATTTCTGAAGTGGAATTGCCAATATGAGAAATCAGTCCATGTTTTTATCACAGGGAATTGAAAATGCTCTAATGCTTATTAAAGTGCTTATTTCTCACTCAAAACTAGATACTGTATAATTTCCTTCTATAAGCTAAAACTTCATATGTTGAGTGAGAGATGAGAACTGGTTCCAAAGAATTTCATCAAGAAACAAAGAATTACCAAGCAATTGAAATCATGAACTTTCTGAAAACTTACTTAACAAAAACTGACCCAAACTTTTTCAACTACCAATTGCCTTTTTGACTAAATCCTTGACTTGAAAATGACTGAAATCTTTATGCTATGACTTGATGACTTGAAATGAACTAAAATTGGCCAAATACTAACACTTAAAAACAACTAGCAAGCTAATCCCAAACACTACTTATCTGAACTTTAACAAACTTTTATGAAGGAATTAAAGGCAATTGACTAAACTGAATGAAAAGCAATATCACACTGAGTTTTATAGCTAGAATGAAGTGCAAAGTACCCAAAAGCAAAGAAGTTTAAAAGGCTAGAACTCAATTTGACTAGTAAAGCTAATATGACTAATTAATGCTGAAAACAGGACAAGTAAAAGACTAATAAGCAAGTTTTAAGCTACAATAAAGCTACTCAAACACTGAAATCAGATCAACTACTAGCTAAACACCTTTTATCATGCATTCAAACAAGAATTAGCTAGTTATTAAGCATGCAACCAACACTTGAGTGGAACAAGAACTAAGTACTTGAAACCTTTTAGCTTAGGCCTCCATTGGGGAGTAGAGAAGCGTTGAGCTTTCTAGCTAGTGCTAACCACCACCTTAGCACTAGAATACACCAAACATCTACTAATCATCAGCTAGAATCACCATAATCTCCATTGTTGAACTAGAAATCTTCAAAATCTACTCAATACTTGGACTGGAATGAACTGAACAGGATCAACAACTAAAAGTCTTCTCAATCAGCTAATCATGATAAAATGGTGATCATAACTAACTAGAACAGCAATAGAGTAACAAGATGCAGGGTACGAACAGTAGAATAGCAGTGAAGAATTTGGAGGGAAAATTGAAATTTTATTGATTATGGATGAAAAGTGGTTACAAGATTATTTATAACTACCTAACAGACTCTCAAAAGATTGTCAAGCTTTTGAGAGTTGTTAACTACAACTATGAACTGAATTGAGAGAGAGAGCTAAATTCTAGTGTGTGTGTTTTCACACTAGCTACATTACAAGAAATGAGAACTCCTATGCCTATTTATAGAATGGAAATGTGAAGTAGTTGGGGATCGTGACGTGTCAGAACCAATCAAATGCTTCCACGTGGACAATTCTGCTTGATTGAATTTTACAGGTGAAGAACACTTTTGGGGATTTTTGATTGAGAAGATTTCATGTTAATTGAGTTGTAAGTGTTAATGCAATATTGACTAAAAATGTTACTTGCATTTTTCGGTCTCGCTTAGTTTTGATTACGACAATATTTAAAAACAAGCATTTACGAAAACAACGAAAAACGAATTCTTGAGTTCAAGTATTTTTCATTTTACCCATTTTCACTTAAGGTAGGGATAAACAAGTACTAACCTTAATCAAGTGATCAAGTGATTTAATCTTTTCTTAAAACTCACTTTTTATTAAATGTGACAAGTTTTTATTAAACTTTATTTTTAAGAAAATGTTTTATTAAATTAATTATTTGAAATTTGAAAATGGCATATTCTTATTTGGTTAAGAATATCCTTTCAGGATATTTTTTATACCCAGATAAGACCTCCACCACTAAAGGACAAAAAGGAGCGGATTCTAGTCCGACGGTACCTTAGCACCTAGGCGGTACCTTATCGATAAGGTACCGCGGGCTATGATAAGGTACCGCGGGCAGATATAGCCGTTTGATCCTTTGTCCTATAAATAGTGGACCATTCTCAGCTTTTCACCTCACCTCTTTTGCACATTTATTTCCAGATTCAAACCCCTTCTTTAATCACTCAAATCTTTGATCATTTGTTTTATTATTACTTGTTTAAGAAGTGAATCTTGTTCTTCCATCCCTTCCTCTCCAAGTGCAAAGTGAAGAACACTATCCTAGTGAAGTGTTGAGTCCACCACCAAAGATCTATTGAAGATCTAATTTTATACACTTGTATTTGTGTCATAGTTGTGAAGATCCAAGTAGTTGTGTCTATTTGGAAGTTGTGTATGTACTAAGTATAGTTGTGTAGATTGGTCCTAGCTACGATTAGGGCTCGACTTTTAGCTTAGAGTCGGAAATTGGTTAAGCGACGTGTACGGTTTTCTCCACCATAAGGAGCTTGTTGTGTAGTGAACTCTCGAGTAAGGAGTACTCGAGGAGTGGAGTAGGAACGAGGAGTGAGCTTCGTTGCCGAACCACTATAAATCCTTGGTGTTTGGTTTGATCTTTCTTTACCCTTAACTCTTTACATTCTTTATTTTTTATGCATATACATGTGTTAGTACTAGATTAGTTACACTATCATTCTTTATTCTTTGTGGATATATTTTTGTTAGTATTAGTTTAACTACACTATCATTGTTCATATTGTGCATAAGAAGATTTCACATATTTCCTCAAGCCTAAGTTTTTGAAAAAGGATTTTTGGAAACCATATTTTAACAAGTAAATATAAGAAACTATTCAACCCCCCTTCTAGTTTCTACAATTGGTATCAGAGCGGGTTGCTCAAGAATTTTTAAAGTATATTGTATTTTAAAACTTGAATCGATCTATGGATTCCAACAAGTACCTAGAAGGGCAATCTATGCAAAGACCACCACTTTTTGAAACCGATAGTTTTATTTATTGGAAAAATAGATTTGAAACTTATGTGAAATCAAAAGATTTAGATCTTTGGCATGTTATTACCAATGGTGATTTTTTACCCTTTCAATTTAATGAAGTTTCTAAAACAAAAGAATTGGTCACTTTTGACAAAGCTAATGACGATACTAAAAAGAAACTTTCAAAAAATAATGAGGCTAAAATGGTGATTTATAATGCTTTGCCTAAGAAGGAGTATGAAAGAATTTTTATGTGTGAAACCGCTAAAGATATTTGGAACACTCTTTTAGTAACCCACCAAGGTAATAGCCAATTCAAAGAAAGTAAAATCGATCTTCTTGTCCAACAATATGAACAATTTGTCATCTTAGAAGATGAAACTATTGATAGTGCATTTGCTAGGTTTAACACCATTATTACTAGTCTAAAAGCACTTGATGAAGGTTTTTCTAGCAAGAACAATGTTAGGAAGTTTCTAAGGGCCTTACATCCAAAGTGGAGAGCAAAAGTCACGGCGATTGAAGAGTCGAAAGATCTCTCAACTTTATCACTCGATGAACTCATAGGAAACTTGAAGGTTCATGAGATGATAATTTTGAAGGACTCGGAATTAGTGAAAACCAAGAGTGAAAGGAAATCTCTTGCACTTAAAGCCAAGAAGGCACAAAGTGACCATGATAGTTCCTCGGAAAGCGATGACGAGGAGTATGCATTGGCGGTGAGAGATTTCAAGAAGTTCTTCAAGAGACGAGGTCAACACTTTAGGCAACCCAACTATGACAAGAAACCATTGTCAAAGAATCGGTTTGTCAAGAACGAAAAAGGTGATAGGAATTGCTTTAGATGTGGTGATCCAAATCACTTCATTGGTGATTGTCCAAAGACCGCTCGTGATAAGAACCACACGGCATTCGTTAGTGGCGCTTGGAGCGATAGCGGTGAAGATGATGATGACAACCCCAAAGAGGAGAAATGTCTTATGGCTCACACTTCTAAAGAGGTACATTCCGAAACCGAATATTATAGCAATGATAGTTCCACTTTAGATGATATTGAATTTGAAGGCAAATATGATAGCTTACACAAACTTAGTCTTAAATTCATAGAAAAGAATAAAACCTTAAAATCAACCAAAACTAAGCTTGAAAATGAGATCAATGAACTTAGGGAGAAATTGGCTAAACTTGAGAAAACAAAGAGGTTGATTTAGGTTGCATAAGTTGTGAGAAACTTAGATTAGAGAATGAAGATCTCAAGAGCACCTCCATTAAATTGGAAAAGTTCATGAAAGGTACTAGTGCTCTTGATGATATGTTAAACAAACAAGTTCATTCTAAGGAAAGACTTGGTCTAGATTTTAACTCAAATGAAGCCTCAACTAGTGAACCAAAACAAGTCAGGTTTTCACAAAAAACTCCCACTGGACGCGGTTCCAAATTGTATGGCGCGGTTCCTTATCACTATGGAACCGCCGCCATAGATAAGGTACCGCGGCCAGAAGTTGAATTTTATGAAAAGTCTGAACTTTCTGAAAAATCTAAGTTAAATGAAAAACTAAAGCATCTTATTGTTAATAAGGTACAATTACCCATACTTGACGACAATGCTATTGGTAAGTTCTACAAGCCTTTAAGTAAACCTCTCATGGGAAATAGAAGTTTATCTAGACTATCCTCTACTCCACCTAGAGTACGGAATGAATCTAAGCCTAGAAGTGGAACGACAACGCCTACAAGAGATAATCAAAACAACTCACGACCTAGAAGTAAAACTCCAACACCTAGAAGGAATAATAATAACTCTAAACCTAGATCAAACACACCTAGGAGAAGTAATGAACAACAAAATGGTTACATGAATTACTACCCTCCTCCATTTTGTTCTCCATGGGGAATCCCCTCCTCATTCATGCATCCCAACCAAATGCAAGGGATGTTTGGAACTAACAATTTTGGACCCATGAGATATTGGGGACCAAATGTTTAATCTTGTGTGTTGTTACCTAGATATGCTTGGGAATTGATTTGGAGCCCGATGAGTGGATTAAGGATAGTGGATGTTCTAAACACATGACGGGTAATCGAAGTTTGTTCTCGCATTACAAAGCATATGATGGAGGTAACGTCACATTCGCTAGTAGTCTACGTGGTAATATCATTGGAAAAGGTACAGTTTCTCTTGACTCCATGACCATTGAAAATGTTGAGCACGTAGATAACGTAGGTTTTAACCTTTTAAGTATAGGTCAAATTTGTGATAATAAGTGTAAGGTCATCTTTTCGGAACATGACAGTGAAATCGTAAAAGATGGAAAAGTCATTGGAAAAGGTGTTAGAAAGCATTGGCTTTATGTCATGAAGGTTAATAAGAAGTCAAAAGACAACATATGTCTTGCGACTATAGATGATAGTTCTACTCTTTGGCATAGGAGATTAGGTCACGCTAATATGCGTTTAATTTAATCTTTAGTCTCTAAGGAATTGGTAAGACACCTCCCCAAGATTAAGTTTGATAGTCACTTTTGTGATGCTTGCAAAGTTGGAAAGCAAGTTCACTCAAGTCACAAAGCCAAGAATTTGGTTTCGACCTCTCGGTGCTTAGAGCTCCTACATATGGATCTCTTTGGACCTTCCGCCATACGGAGTTATGGAGGTAACCTTTATACCCTAGTTATAGTTGATGACTATTCTAGATTCACTTGGACTAGATTTTTGGCATCTAAGAATGAAGCTTTCGATCACTTCAAAATCTTTAGTCGAAGAATTCAAAATCAACTAGGATGTTCAATTGTTTCTATTAGGACGGATCATGGTAGGGAATTTGATAATGAAGTGGAATTTGGTGCCTTTTGTGAAGCTCATGGTATTACCCATAACTTCTCGGCTCCTCGCACTCCACAATCAAATGGGGTAGTTGAAAGGAAGAATAGGACTCTCCAAGAGATGATTAGGACGATGTTAAACGAGCAATCTTTGCCTCAAAAGTTTTGGTGCAATGCCGTGGACACATCGACTTATATTCTCAACCGAATTCTTATTCGACCTTTCCTAGGAAAGACCCCCTATGAGATTCTTAAAGGTAAGAAACCCTCATTAGAATACTTTAGGGTGTTTGGAAGCAAGTGCTTTATCCTCAACACCAAAGACTACCTTACCAAGTTTGACCCAAAGTCTTACGAAGGTATCCTTTTAGGTTATTCCCAAACTAGTAAAGCCTACATAGTCCTAAATAGAACCTCGGGGGTTATTTAAGAATCTCTCAACGTAACCTTTGATGAAACCCCTCCTTCACCCAAGACACCACCATTAGTTGATGATGACTTGGATGAATTAGAAGTAGTTAAAGCCAAAGAGGTTAGAAAAATAGGAGTTGAAGACCTTAGTGTTGAAAAGGAAGTAAACATTAAGGAGTCTAGGGATCATACTCTCAATAATGTCATTGGTGACTTAAATCAAAGGACCCTAAGATCTCAAGTCTAAAACCAAAGCAACTTCTTTTGTTTTGTCTCCTTGATTGAGCCAAAGAATGTTAAAGAAGCTTTGACGGATGAGAGTTGGGTCATTGCGATGCAAGAAGAATTGAATCAATTCGTTGCCAATGATGTTTGGGAACTTGTTCCTCCACCTAGAAGTTCTACCATTATAGGAACCAAATGGGTATTTAGGAATAAGCTAGATAAGAATGGTGTTGTGTCTCATAACAAGGCTAGACTTGTAGCTCAAGGCTATAATCAACAAGAAGGGATTGATTATGACGAGACATATGCACCGGTAGCTAGATTAGAATCAATTAGAATCCTTTTAGCCTACGCTTGTGCCTTAGATATTAAGCTTCAACAAATGGATGTAAAGAGTGCGTTTCTTAACGGTTTGATCAATGAGGAGGTATATGTGGCTCAACCTCCCGGCTTCATTGATTTTGAGAAACCGGACCATGTTTACAAGCTTAAGAAAGCACTTTATGGACTCAAACAAGCACCCAAAGCTTGGTATGATAGACTTAAAGCGTTTCTTGTTAAACATGAGTATACCATGGGAATGGTAGACAATACACTCTTTACAAAGAAGAAAGGTCCTCACCTCATAATCGTACAAATATATGTTGATGACATTATATTTGCCTCAACTTGTCAAGAATAGTGTGATGACTTTGCCAAAATCATGCATGATGAGTTTGAAATGAGTATGATGGGAGAACTTAACTTCTTTTTAGGACTCCAAGTTAAACAAATGGACGATGGTATTTTGTTTAGTCAATCTAAGTACGCTAAAGAAATGCTAAAGAAATTTGGATTAGAAGAATCTAGACCAATGAAGACCCCTATGGCCTCGGATACTGAACTCACCGTAGATGATGATTGTGAGTCGGTAGACAACACCAAATATAGAGGTATGATTGGTAGTTTGTTGTACCTAACGGCAAGTCGACCGGATATCATGTTTAGTGTTTGCCTTTGTGCTCGCTTCCAAGAGGCTCCCAAAACCTCTCACCTTGAAGCGGTTAAGCGTATCTTCCGATACATTAAAGGCACTATACATTTAGGATTATGGTATCCTAAAGGGACCGGCGTAGAAACCATTGTCTACGCGGACTCGGATCATACGGGAGACTATATGGACCAGAAAAGCACTAGTGGAGTTTGTACCTTCATGGGTTGTTGTTTAACTTCTTGGTTCTCCAAGAAACAAACCGCTCTTGCGATATTCACCACGGAAGCCGAGTATGTGAGTGTCGAAAAAGCATGCCAACAAGCTCTATGGATGAAGCAAGCGCTTGTTGATTATGGGATTTCTCTTGATGATGTTCCCATCATGTGCGATAATAAAGGCGCTATACACCTAAGCAAGAATCCCGTGCAACATTCGCGAACCAAACACATTGAAATTAGACACCATTTCCTTAGGGATAATGTTCAAAAGGGTAACATTACTATTGAAAAGGTGCCCTCCGAGGACAACTTAGCCGATATCTTCACTAAGCCACTTAAGAGGGAACCTTTTAATTACTTGCGTCTAGGTCTAGGATTAATGGAACATCTTCCTTAAATTCTTTTCTTCTTGTGTGTTTTCTTTTACCACTTTGAGTCCTTGAAAAATCTTCTCCTCTCCTTTTCAAAACTCTCAAAGTCTCGTTCGAAAATGGTGGAGAAATTCATTTGACATTGTTAATTCAATCTAAAAACGATTTTTCATAGATTCTCGCTATTAATCTAGAGCTTACATAATTCATATGTATGATTCTCTCAAACATAGCAAGAACAAGATTGAATCATGGAGGATTATTGTGTCATGACTTAAGGTCTTGTCTTACACACCTCCTACATTGATTTTTTTTATCCATGTATTTTGGTCAAATCTCTATTTGGTAAGTTTGCATATGTTTTCTTTGTCTATCTTTGCTTTTAAGCATATCCCTATGATAAGTTAGACTAGAAAAATAAGATTTGCTGAAAAATCTTCCTCCAAACACCAAACCCTGCTTCTGCAGGCGGTTCCATATGTGAACCGCGGTACCTTATTGATAAGGTACCGCCACCCTAGATAAGGAACCGCCTACAGTGGCCTCCCTTTTTCGGGTTTTTGTCTGAAACTCCAGATTTGCTCCAACATTTTTGAGAATCTTTGTTTCAAACCCTTTGACCACCCCAAAAATACCCTAAGCCTTCCCTATTTAAACCATAAGCATTTTGCATTACTTCACATCCAAAATGTCTTATTCTCCCAATGAAAGCCTTGAATCTCCGCCATTTTCTCCAACTGCTTTCAATCCAAACCCACCCAAGAACACTCTTAATCACATTTCTCCTACCAAGAATGTTGATTGTGGAACTTCTTTTCTTCCACCACCACTCTTTAGTGTTCTTCCTCCTTCTCATGATAATGTCATGCACCATGGAACATATTGTCATTGTTGTCAATATCAACATCTTGCTATGGCACACATCTATGAGGAGTTGAGCTACATCAAGAGTCTCTTAATCAAGCCTCCTCTTCACTTTGATTATGAGATCTCCAACAAGCCACCACCACCACCCTCCGCTATTACCTTGTCTTTCATATAAGCATTGATTGCTTATCCACAAGACACCAAATTCAAGCAAATCTTAGAATTCTAGAATAACTAGGATTAGATTTATGCTTTTGGCTTGTTTCTTTTTCCATACTTCTTTGTATGATGTTCTTTTAGTAACCTATCTTGGATCTTTGTCTTTGTGTTTTCTTCTCTTTTATTTTTTTTGTGACCTATTGCTATATATTGTTGGTTGTTTCTTTTGTTCAACTAACCCTTCTATGTAGCTTGTCACCATATCTCGATTCCTCGGTGCCCCAAGCTAGGGGGAGTAAGCACCAAGGGGGAGTCTTTGCAAAGTCCGTTTCTTCAACACCGGCTTACGCAACCTTTTTGCTTCGACAAAGGGGGAGAAATGAATAAACTCGTCTTCGAAAATCTTGTTTTTGTGTGATTGAGTTTATGTATTGTCGGAATCAAAAAGGGGGAGATTGTTAATTCAATAATGACTAAAAACGTTACTTGCATTTTTCGGTCTCGCTTAGTTTTGATTACGACAATATGTAAAAACAAGCATTTACGAAAACAACGAAAAACGAATTCTTGAGTTCAAGTATTTTTCATTTTACCCATTTTCACTTAAGGTATGGATAAACAAGTACTAACCTTAATCAAGTGATCAAGTGATTTAATCTTTTCTTAAACCTCACTTTTTATTAAATGTGACAAGTTTTTATTAAACTTTATTTTTAAGAAAATGTTTTATTAAATTAATTATTTGAAATTTGAAAATGGCATATTCTTATCTGGTTAAGAATATCCTTTCAGGATATTTTTTATACCCAGATAAGACCTCCACCACTAAAGGACAAAAAGGAGCGGAGTCTAGTCCGCTGGTACCTTAGCACCTAGGCGGTACCTTATCGATAAGGTACCGCGGGCTATGATAAGGTACCGCGGGCAGATATAGCCGTTGGCTCCTTTGTCCTATAAATAGTGGACCATTCTCAGCTTTTCACCTCACCTCTTTTGCACATTTATTTCCAGATTCAAACCCCTTCGTTAATTACTCAAATCTTTGATCATTTGTTTGATTATTACTTGTTTAAGAAGTGAATCTTGTTCTTCCATCCCTTCCTCTCCAAGTGTAAAGAGAAGAACACTATCCTAGTGAAGTGTTGAGTCTACCACCAAAGATCCATTGAAGATCTAATTTTATACACTTGTAGTTGTGTCATAGTTGTGAAGATCCAAGTAGTTGTGTCTATTTGGAAGTTGTGTATGTACTAAGTATAGTTGTGTAGATTGGTCCTAGCTACGATTAGGGCTCAACTTTTAGCTTAGAGTCGGAAATTGGTTAAGCGACGTGTACGGTTTTCTCCACCATAAGGAGCTTGTTGTGTAGTGAACTCTCGAGTGAGGAGTACTCGAGGAGTGGAGTAGGAACGAGGAGTGAGCTTCGTTGCCGAACCACTATAAATCCTTGGTGTTCGGTTTGATCTTTCTTTACCCTTAACTCTTTACATTCTTTATTCTTTATGCATATACATGTGTTAGTACTAGATTAGTTACACTATCATTCTTTATTCTTTGTGGATATATTTTTGTTAGTATTAGTTTAACTACACTATCATTGTTCATATTGTGCATAAGAAGATTTCACATATTTCCTCAAGCCTAAGTTTTTGAAAAAGGATTTTTGGAAACCATATTTTAACAAGTAAATATAAGAATTATTCAACCCCCCCTTCTAGTTTCTACAGTATGGTTGTATTTGTCTCTTGATTTTGATAAACTTTGATGTTCATATCATCTTCTGAAACGCATCCTAGCTCAATCCCGTTCCTGGCAAATTTTGTTGAAGAAGATGACACGTGGCAGATTCTTATTGGGTAAGAGATTGTCACACGGATCGTTATCCAAGTTGGATAAAAGGTATTATTGCATGGCGTAATATGATTGGTGGAGAAGGTGTGAGTGCGCTACACTGTTAGGATTCAGTTTATTAATTGCTTGGCTGCTGTTAGTGGCCAGGTGGCACTGAGTTGGCAATCCATGTTTATTTATCCAAGCTCTCCCATTAGTTGAGAATAGTTCACATGGATCAAGCACATATAACTTCCAACAAATGGTAGAATTAACCCCTTAACTTTGGCAGTTTGAACTTTTGAGTTATCATCTTCATTTCTTTGACAATTTCAGTCCTTCAACTTGCATTTTTAAACATTTAAGCCCTTTGACTTGATTTACTTGAGAGTTGACCAGATTTGACTTTGATCTTGACTTTGAAAAATTTACACTTTTGGTCCTTCATCTTTGGCAGATTGTCAAGATAGGTCCTTGCACTTCAAAGTCTTGTCACTTTTGATCCTTCTTTGTCTTTTTCATCCAATTAACTTGATTTTCTTCTTGTTTGCTTGAAAATGCATCCTTCTTACCTATTTGCACACAAACACAAAACATACCACATAATTCCGCTTTATAGCACAAAGTTTAGGTATTTTTCTTGCGTTTTAGGGTGATTTGTTGATAAATTGATATGAGTTTTTGCTCATATCATGGATATACATCCCAGTCAGTAGATGTTCTATCTTATCCTGTTGGTATGTCAGGTACTTAGATATGAACGTAACTATATCTTGCTTCGTAGAAACTTGATACATATAAATTTGCGGAACTATGAGTCTCCGAAATTAGACTTCTCTTAGCGTAGGATTTTCTGGAACACCTAAAGTAGTGTAGGGTTCTCACCTTTGCGCATAAGCTGAGTCATGGTAAGATTAACCATGCGAATCAATGGAATTCAGCGTGTCACTATAATCAACGAGAATTTATATTGAAAAATTTCAGGGTGAAATTTTTATCGTTGTAGAATTTGCAACATAGTGCAAAAATGATCTTCCTGCTCTTATCTAGACTTAAAGATAATCATGTTGTCCTTGATGAAAACACTGATGACTTTGTTTACGAGTTCATGGAAACTCAATTTATTAACTCGATAATGCTGCTGGGGCATTTGTGAGACTAATATAAAATCATGAATCTAGCATGACTAAGTTGTGTACGAATAGCAGTCATGGAAATGTCTTGCTCTTTCACTCGTCACTGTTGGTAGCATGATTATGAATCCGATCTTGGAAAAGTGTTTGACATCTTCAAGTCGATTGGACATGTTGTCAATACGTGGAGGAGAATAACGGTTATGAATGGTGATTTGTTTAAATTGACGGTAGTCGACACATAATCTCATGGTACCGTCCTTCTCCTTGAAGGTTCTTCTGGAATGTATGGGAAGATTTTGGAATAATCAACTGGCTATGCGTAAAAGGACTTCAGTAGTCGTGTCTTACTGACAGCTAGAAAATTTTAGCAACCATGGCTAACAAAGCACATGCTTGTAAGTATAGACAATTTGTACATATTTTCTTGATGGAAAACCAAGCTGATTGTATTCAGGAGCCTGAACATTAATGTACATAATCATGAATCGTAGCATGGTGTGCTGTTCGTAGTCCATAACTAGGATAAAATTCAACTCGCATCTGTCCGAGGTAATGCGTTAGCAGCTTGGATCTTATCATAAGGCTGAAAGGAAACCTTCGTATACATGGGGAATACGAATGGCGTCCTTCATGGTCATGAATATATGAAATATGGTGAAAGAAATGAAAGTGTCATCGAGAAAACGTGACTGATCTTACTGATACGCTGGTGATGGTACTGAAATTCTTGTGGCCTGATTAATACATGGCACAACAAAATGGATATACCCTTCGGAGGGTACTCTGAATTTCTTAGAGATGTTCTATAATTGGACGTGAGTCATGTGTCTTGACTCATGTCTTGGGAAATGTAAGCATGAAATGTGTCTTGACTGGTGTCTTGACATGTGTCTTCAGAAAGTATACGTGAGACATGTGTCTTGACATGTGTCTCGAGATGTGAAACAAATAGAACTACAAATATTAGGTTATTATGCCAGAATTTGCGGATCAGTTGGACTACTGATCCTTTGTATTTCTGATCACGTCCGCAGCCGGAGCTTCGGTTGCGATTGCTAGGATAGTTGCTGTCATAGTAGTTGTTATTATCGTCTTGTCTGTCAGTTCCATGACGGTCATTCTCATGACTGTGATTCATGTAACTATTCGGTTGAGTGGCCGGCTGGTACCGGTTTGCACTCATATGACTGAAACGAAAACTGAATAACGTGTGACATGTAACTAAGAATTAGGGACAATGATTGATGGAAATCGTCTGATTGTGAAGCATCTTCTCGTCCAATTGCTTTGCTCTAACGCCTTTGTCTTCGTCTTGTAGGATCTCCAGGTTGTGAACAGCATCCGCATCTCGTAGCGTGTCCAAACATCCACAACATCAACCTTTAGTAACATCTCCAAGTTATGAGCGGCATCAGAAATCTTGTAGAATATCAGCAAGTGAAAATACGCCTGAGATGATTCAGGATCGACTAGCGAATACCCGTGAAGTATTGCAAGTAAATACACATAGATTAAGGTACGTGTAATACACATGGAATACTGTACATGGAGTACACATGGAATGCACATGAAATGATCGGTATGGGGTCGATCATTTGTCATGATTTTAAAGGAACTATAATCGATTAAACGGTTAGAAAAACCATCATGATAACCTGGCAATGCCATCATATACATCATTCTGGTTGCATAGAGAAACGTTAAAGTATGGTTACACAAAATTCAACGATGATATGCCTGAAAGCATGATCAATGAAAACCAACCATGACTATCATGAAAGTAGGATTCAATGAATTCCAACAATGTCTTGCATGAAAGCATAAATAACAAAAGAGGCGTTAGACGTAATCAACATGAAGACGAAATTATCATGAAGAAACATGAAACAACTTAACATGAAGGAATATACGACATCATCAGCATGAAAACGAAGTTAACCATGATAGTATGAAAGCATACTTGACATAGAAGACATCGTAACTTATGAGGGGACATGAAAACTTTTTTATGCCAATACATCATGAGAAAAATTTTATGCATGAAAACAGTGCATGAATGCATGATGCAGTTTATAAAAACCTTTATATGTGCGAGGGTAAACGCCAATGGTCAGTTTACCCAAAACAAAAGACATGGCGAGGGGATGCCTATGGGTCGGTCCCAAAGTTAAAAGTTTCGATAAAAGCACATGCGGCTGAATAGGGCCAGTCCTGTACCAACCGTTACTTAGTCATAAACCTACGACAATGATACATGGAATAAAGAATGAAACTCAACTGTCAAAACTTAACAGAAATTTTTTTATGTGACCAATTATGAACTACTAGGGTTCAGGTCACATTAGTCACAGTTCACAAGGGACATCGTGCATGAAACAATGATACGTAACTAAGTATGTATGGCGGTTGTTCAGTCCATATTAGTAAAACAATATCGATGAAAACAGCAAGGTTAAACATCAAGGTGCTGAAAACATCATGGTTAAAACAATAATGCACTGAACACATCAATACGTGGAAGAACAAGCGTTGGCTTAGGAAGCTCCTGGTGACTACCCACTAGTCACAGGTCAAGTTTTAGAGCCTACAGGTCGAAGCCTTGGGCTCTGATACCATAATTGTAACACCCTATTTTGGTAAATGGAATGTCACGCGTGATTATGGCGTTTCATCAAAGCATGCAAGGTAATATGTACTAAAACATACATGACCATAGGGAAAACAGGAATCAAACATCGGTTCCCAAACATAAGCCCAAAACATAACAAAGTAAAGGAAATAAGAAATGACTAAACAAGCATAGGTATATGAAGGAAAAGGAAGAAGTCTATGGTAGCTTCCATCCTATGCACGTCCTACAAATGCTTGAGTCCTGGGTACCTGTCGTTTTGGGAACATGAAAGGAAAACGGCTGAGCATAAAGCTCAGTGCACGGATATACAACATAGTATGAATGGCTGAAACATAAATAAGACTAATAGCAGCAGAAATGTATAAGTCCTTGAAAACCTGGTATAACTTAGTAAAACTGGTTTTATAGTTTGAAAAGCCTTATGTTTATCTTATAAAAACTGTTTAACATGTTAACCATTAATCCAATATAGGTCATGAAATATCAACGTGCATGAATACTTGGAGGGGTGACCTCGTCATGCAATTAGAGGGGCTGCCTCTAATTAATATAAGTTTGGGTAGGAGGGATCAACTCATTGTGAAGGATGCAAGGCACACACCACATTCACCTGAACAATCTGTTGAAACATGTAAACTAGGATGCACCCATACACACCACATGATAACATAATAATATTGACAAAAGCTGAAGGGACGCCACGAGCTATCACTCCGCCGTGGTGAAGTCATAACACTAGTGCCTCCAGTGTTATGGTTATGGTACCTCTATAACTATGTGAAACTAGTCATGCATGTATATGGCTTAGGCATTTCTTAAACATAAGCAATCAAAACATATAAAACATATACTGGGAAAACAATTGGCTGTATACGGGGAAATCCTAATAAGGAAAGAATGTCCGTACTGAAAGGACGGAGAATCCGTACCTTGTGTCCAGTGAACGAAGAAGACGAACGGAAGAGAGTCCTACTTCGATATCACTAATGCTACATAAATAATATACGTGTATAAGTATTCTGATTACTGATTAAGTAACTGGTTTTATATCATGTCTTAGCTTGTTTTATATGTTCATGTCATGTTTTACTGATTTTATCGTTATGCTGTGTTTATTATGTATTCTGTCTATTCTGATTAAGTATTACTTGTATTTTTTGTATTATTATACTTGTTGTTTAATAATAAGTAACTTTCTAAAAATAGCAGGTTTTTCTAAAATAGAAAGTTTTTAAAAATAGAAAGTTTCCAAAAATAGAAAGTTTCCAAAAATAGAAAGTTTCCTTAAATAGATTAGATGCCTTAATTAAGTAAGTTTCTAAAAATAGAAAGTTTCCATAATTAGAAATAAGCTGGTTTATTAAGCTAATAAAATAAGCTTAAATGTTTACTGATTAATATTCTAAGTCACGTGATTAAATAGTATAGTTTATTAATTATTACATGTAAATTAAATAACTATATGTTATAAGATTTAATTAAATATAGCATGATTTAATTAAATTAAAGTGTAAATAATACTTAGGCTAAAACATGTATTAATATTTATTATTAATATAACCTAAGTCATGGAAATTAATTAATTATAAGTCATGTTTTAATAATTAATTAATACTTTAGTCTAAAATTAAATCATAAAATACTTAGGTTAAAATCATGTATTATTATTAATAATAAATAACCTAAGTCATGTCTAAATTAAATTAATTATAAAACATGTTAAATTAATTTAATTAAACCTTGTAATTATTTAACTTGTAAAAATAATTAACTTGTAAAAATAAACCATGAACCGAACCCGTGTTTTAATTCTAAACATGTCGTGAACCGGATCGGTTTAACCCTTGAACCGGATCCACACCCTTAACCATGGCAAACCGCCACCGGCTTAAGCCGGTGGTGCGTGTGGTTTTTAGCCTAGACCCCCTAGACCACCAAGGCTAACCCTGGCATGCGTCGGGGTCCCTTGGTTGCTTTCGGCCGAAACACCCCAACCAAACCGAGACCTTGTGGTCTCGGTTGGTGGTGATCACACAACCACCAAGAGCTTGGATCTCGGTTCTACACATCGGCCGAACCAAAACACCCCTTAAACCACATGTTTTTAATACCCCATGATTAGATCTAATTAATTAACATGTTTAATTAATAGTTTTAATAAACCCATGATTCGCGTGTTCTTATATCTAGAAAATAATTAAAAAGAAAAGGTTTAAGGAATTACCGATTCGTGGATCAAAAGGAAATTAATAACACAAACGGTCTTGCAAGAATTGTATCTACCAAAATCAGCAAACACACCCTTTGTGGTGTTCTAAAACTGGCGGCCAAAGAGGAGCAAAAGAGAGACTAGGGTTTTGTATTTTTTTCTAATTCTCTGTAAATGAAAACATGAACTCCCTTCTTTTCTATTTAGTTAAAAACAAAGGTGGGCTTGGCCCCCTTTGTTTGTTTATGCCGTGAGTATGAGGGGCCCACAAGGGGAACCCGTTATTTTTCCGTGTTCTAAGTATTTACATGTTCTCGTGTCGTGTTTACGTGATTTATTTATCTATTGTTCGTGTTATATATATATATATATATATATATATATATATATATATATATATATATATATATATATATATATATATATATATATATATATATATATATATATATATATATATATATATATATATATATATATATATATATATATATATATATATATATATATATTTATACGTGATCGTAATAAATATTACGTAAATACATAATAATAGGTTCTTGATTAATTAGGTTCATGATTTTCATGTTCGTGGTTATAATTATTGTTGATAATAATTATCGTGTCTTAGTACGTATTAAATACTTCTCGTGTAATAACTCGTACGTAATACTTGTAATTACTATTCGTGAAACATAAACGTGCTATAAAAGGAAGGTTCTAGTCATGTACGTACAATTATCTATGTACTGTTCATGGTAAAACGTGCGGGTTTTACACTCCGACTTTACAGACGGTCGAATCCGCATCATCCTCTCAGGAGATCCCTAATCAAGGCCACAAGGAGACCCTGGACGCAAGGGCTATGATAGATCCGCAGGTGGAAACAAAAATTTCCTCCTCGGCAAAGCAAAGTATGAGCGACTATGTCGCGGAAAACTATGAGGCGTTAATTCCACTCATGAGGGCGCAAATGAGGGCGAATCCAGCAAGAGATCTTCGGATCAGTTTGGACTTCGATAAAGAATTCAAGTCTAAGGGAGGCTTAAGATTTGGTAAGGAAGCTAGAAAGGAGAAGAAAAGGAAGCAAAGAGCGACTGAGATCCTAGCATCCCCTTCAGATGCGCCTCTCATTGAAGACGCATCATCCTTAGACAGCTCCAGGGACTTAGGAGAAGAGGATGGTTTTATGACACCAGTCAATGACCACCGGCGTACAAGCGCGAAGGACAGACTAGGGCCTAACCCTACTGTAGACAAATCGCCCTTAAAAGGCTAGGCCCCTTAGAAGGAGACGGATCTTAGGATCTGCGAGTTCAGGAAAGGAGTAAGAGCGCTAAAAGGAGGCGCAAGAGGGATTCTTCAAGCGAAGGTTCCTCGGACTCTAATCATAGCGACCGCCACCCCCGCCATAAAAGGGTCTTTCCTTCATCCACTGAGGACTCTGACTCCTCCGACTACGACAGAAAACACCGCAGGGCACCAAAAAGACCAAGAATACAAGGTGAAGATCAATGGACCTTGCCATGACGTCGAGAGAAAGGAAGCGCGTTTTCAGAACGCGTAACTACATTCAGGGATAACAAAAAAAAGACGCATGCCGACCAATGTTAAGACCTCGACGACACAATGGATCAAGATGATCACCTGAAGGTATTCGAATCTCAGGCAGGGATAGAGAAATGGCCAGAAGCTGTGTGGTGTCATATATTCAACTCAACGCTCATCGAGAACGCTCGGACATGGTTCGTGTTGGAAATACGTTTTACGTATTAGAAAGGATCGGTCACTCCAACAGTAGTCCATGTAATAGCTCGTAGTTTAGTGTATTTTCACTTATTAAACAAAGCCCAAACCGATCCCATGAGATGTATGGGCCGGTGGCCCAATGTAAGCCCAAGTCCATCTCATGGGCTTGGGTATATAAACCCTCTCCATTGATGGAGAGGGTGGTGGTTTTCTCTTACATTACACATAGTAAAAGTGTGTTTTCTTATTTTCTCTCTCAAGTGTGTGTGTGAATTCTACCAAGTTTCTATCTCTTTCTCTCTCTAAAACATAAGCTAGATTTACATATCCTACAAATGGTATCAAGAGCCATGGGATGATTGTTTGGTTTTTGTGTTTGTGTTCTTGATTCTCTCGCCTATTTTGATCCAGTTTCACACGTACCAATTTTTTTTGTGTGCTTTTATGGTTTAATCTTGATATACTTCATCTACTTACTTGTTGTAGTGATTTGGTATTGTTATTTTGGTTAAAAACACAAAAATTTTGGGTGTTTGGTTCATTTTAGGCTTAGAATCTCGAATTTGTTGTGTTTTGTACTGCCCGAGAAAAGTGGTATCCATAGTACGATCTATGTATTGTAATCGCATAAACCTGGGGTTTCTACTTGCGATCCAATAGCACGATCACATAATACGATCACTCGTTGCGATCGTTGGGTACGATCACTAGTGCGATCCGAGTACGATCTTTGGGTACGATCACTAGTGCGATCCGAGTACAATCGTTGGGTACGATCACTAGTGCGATCCGAGTACGATCGTTGGGTACGATCACTAGTGCGATCTGAGTACGATCGTTGGGTACGATCACTAGTACGATCCGAGTTCGATTGTTGGGTACTATCAAGGAGTGCGATCACTCATCACGATCAAGGAGTGTGATCACTCGTCACGATCAAGGACTGCGATCCCCACTAAGATCAAGTGTTGCGATCTAACATTTTTCAAAAACGTGTGTAATTTTGACTTGGATTTTTTGGTTTATCGAGGACATAACTTAGGGGATTTAAACATTATTTCTCGGCTTTTACACACAACAACAAATACATTTACTTTCTCTCATTGATCGATCAACTTTGTAAATCTTAACTTATAGAAATGGAGTACACATCTCTTACGGATAGGTCCATCCTCTCGGGTACGGATAATCGTCCACCAATGTTGGAGAAGTCTATGTACGAGGATTGGACTTCCCGAATGGAACTTTACATGTTGAACAAAGAGAATGGACATCTCATTTGGGCATCGATGCTCAATGGACCATTAGATTATGGTACAGTGACAGAAGGTACAGTTACTCGTCCTCGCACAACGGGTGAATTGACTGGAGATATGAAGATTCAAGACAAATGTGACAAGTATGCTACAAACATCATTCTCCAAGCCCTTCCTACAGATGTCTACAAACTCGTCAGCAAACATAAAGTTGCCAAAGAGTTATGGGATAGAATTCGTGTTCTAATGCAAGGCACCTCGTTAACTAAACAAGAATGAGAGTGTAAGCTTTATGATACTTTTGATATGTTTGCCTATGCCCCCGGGGAGACTCTCAGTGACTACTATTTGAGATTTACCCTATTCTTGAATGAGCTCAATATCTATGGCATGGCAATTCCTACGTTTTAATTAAACACCAAGTATTTGAACACCCTTCCTTCAGAATGGCGTAAGTACGTGACGGATGTTAAATTGGCTAAGGACTTGCATAACACCAATGTGGATCAACTTCAAGATTTTCTTCAAAAACACGAATGCCATGTGATCGAGGCTCGGTTGTCTACACCTCAAGTTCATGATCCACTTGCCATGTATGCTTCTCAACAAAACATGGCTTATACTTATCAACAACCATCATACTTGCAGCAGCCACCACCACACACCTATCAGCAACCACATCAACCATCTTATCAACCACTAATGATGCCACAACAAGCATTTCAACAAAGTGTTCATCAACAATCTTTTCCATAGCAACCACCACATCAGACATCACCATCACAAGCCAGCACTTCTCCAATGGGCTATACTCCTCAGCAAGGATATTTTCCAATTGAAGCACAACCAGCACAAGCCTTCTACTCCAATGAACTTCCACCAATCCAAGCATCGGTCTTTACTCCAAATGATACGCCAGCTGATGTTCTAAACCATCTTAGTGCCTACTTGTCAAAACTTGTTGCAACTAGAGGATTTCCACCAACAAACAATCAGCTCCGCACCTCTTCAAATCCTCGACAACAAGCCACTGTTTGAGATGGTCAAGTGACGGTGTAACCTATTCAGGAAAGGCAAACTTCATATGGACCTCCTACAAGGACTGTGAATGCTCAAGCTGTGAATTCTCAAGCTAATGGAAATGGAAGCCCTATTGGTCCACAAAAGGTTGTGACTTGCTACAATTTACGAGGACAAGGTCATATGGCTAGGGAATGCACTCAGCCAAAAAGAAGAAGGGATGCAACATGGTTTCGTGAGAAGATGTATTTGGTTGATGCTCAGTCTAAGGGAAAGATTATGGATTCAGAAGAGTTAACATTCTTGTAGACCCAGGGGCAGCAGATAATGAAGGCATTGCAATCGTTTTTACTTCTAATGCAGCATATCAAGTGGACGATCTTCATGCATATGATTCGGATTGTGATGATATTCACTCAGCCTCAGCTGCTCTCGTTGCTAATCTTTCTTACTACGGTTCTGATGTCGTCAGTGAGGTACCCACCACAACCAATCTTGGTAATGATGATAACCCACATCAAGTTGGGCATGAAAATGACAACCTCGAACAGCATTCGGGAACTAGTAACTCAAATGATGTAGTACCCAATCCTACACATTTGAGTGAACCTCAACCAAATGCTACGACGGGTATGGAATATTATGCTCAAAATGATTTGGTCATGGTGCCTAAACATATTATTGATCAAATGCATATGGCTCTTGACAATCCGTAGATACGAATTCCACCCTAACAACAGAGCTTGCATTGCATAAAGAAAAGGTCAAAGCTTTTGAAATGGTCCCTCAAGCAGAGAAAATAACGTGTTCTGAATTTGACCAATTTCGTTTTGAAAAGATTGAACACTTAAAAGAAATAGAATCATTAAAAGCTAATATTTCCAATGAATTAAAAGAAAAAGAGTCGGTTGTTAATGATTTTCAGAAACTTAAAATGGATTTCGAAACTCTCGAGTCTAAAAAGTTTGAATCGGAAATTAATGCTACCAAACTTCTTAAATTCAAAGAACAACAACTTTTAAAACAATACGCTTCCACAGAAAAGGTTCATCTTTTAACTAAATCGTTTAAAGAACTCGAACTTAAGCGTCTTCAAGATTTACCACCTAATCCCGGTAATGCAAAACAAGCTCAGGAATATATTCCTTGTCTTTATGATATGACCCTAATTGGCAAATCGAAAGAAGCACCTTATGTTCGTAGTACTAAGGAGACACAGTCACTTGCGGAAGAAACTCATTCTAAAATGATTTCAAAATTCCAAAAGATTGATTAAGCATAATAAAGATCAATTTGATAAAAAGACTCGTATACGATTACAAAAGGAATTATCTCAATTAACAGCTTTTGTGCCCCAAAGTTTGTCAACGGAAAACCTTCCTAGTACGTCTCCTACACTTGTCAAAAAGGATTTAACTAAGTTAATTCCACCGGTAAGTAAGGCATCCGTTAGCTTAAATGCGGTGCACCAACACTTAGCCGATTTTGACACGGTCATTGTGGAACGTACGACGGCTTCGGCCATAACGGAAGGTGAATGGAATTTTGAGCACACTAGAGCTGCATTTCGAGACGAAATTGTTCCATTTGTAAACAATATTACAGATTGTCATTGAAATGTTGATCAAGAATTGCTTTTGGAAATAGAAGAAGTTAGACGTATTTTCAATGAAATGGATGATGCATATGAAAACAGTTTGCTTGAAATTGAACGAATTTCACGTCAGAATGATCAGCTTCTGAAGCAAGTGATGTCTCATGATATTGTTTCCGTCTGTGTGAATAAAAGTGTTGATAATGATTCTATTGTGCATAATGTTGAATCTACGGATAATGTGGTAGATAGTACTTGTCACAAATCTGACGCTGAATTTTTAAAGCTTCAAGATTCTTATTCTTTGCTTTCAAAAAGTTTTGATGAAATTCAAAAACATTGCATTTCGCTTGAATGTAAACAACAATTTATTCAAGATCTTTTTGAAACGTATTTCGAAGGTGTTAATATAGAAGATGCAAATTTTCAAAAGAATTTTCCATTGGATTTACAATCAAAACAGTATCAGCCAAGTGACAAGGTTGCTAAATCATTGCCGATAGACATAGAGAAGTCTAAGGATCATAACTGTGTGAACGTACTTAAGGCCACTGAGAATATTAAACTTGATCTAGATAATCGATTTTCCAATATTTTGTCCAAAGTTGATAACTTAAAAAAGAAAAAAACACAACTCTTCGATTCAGTAAAGCCCGCAGGTGCTGATACCACTGCACATAATCAATCATTGATTGAATGATTGAATCGAAAGTCGGTGGAAATATCTGATTTGATGGAACAAACTTGCGATAAAAATTTGGCTTTGACTGAGTTAAAGGAAACACTTCGTACCCTAAAGGGTAAGAATGTTGTGGATAACGCAGCCACTGTCTCAGCACCGTCCTCTAGTGCAATAAAAAAGAACCTTTTCGCCGTCACACCACTTAACAAGGGCCCTAGGACTAAACCATCTCAAACATTGGTCACTAAAGATAAGGCAAAATCAAAACCAGCTTCTAATCTTCCCGTGTTTCCTTCTACAGGAGTAATCACCACTACTAAGGCTCAAAGATCTAAGCTTAAAAGAAACAAGAAGAATGATAGGATCTTACCCCCATCTAGTAGTCAAGAGAAGAAGAAAATAGAAGCCCACCCTAGGAATGTTATTTCTGTTTTGAATAAAAAGAATCATGTAGCTAAACCTAAAGGCTCTGCGGTTGTACAGCGTTCCAAGCCTACTGTGAATTCTAATTTGAAATGTTGGAATTGCAATGAATGTATGTTTTCTAGTCGTCATGATTCTTGCCTTATTAACCATGTGAATGAGATGTATGCCCAGAAAAATGGATTAGAATGGAAACCGACTGGGAAAGTGTTAACCCAAGTTGGTTGGATGTGGCACCCCACTGGTAGAACTTTCACTATAGTAGGAAATACGTGCCCTTTAACTAGGATCACTCCCACTAAAGCGAAGAAAGCGTGCCCTTTAACTAGGAGTACCAAGGCTACCAAAACACAAGCGTGTCCTTTAACTAGGAACACCAACACTACCGTAGGAACCAAGTGCCCTTTAAATAGGTCTACTCCCACTATAGTGCCCGCTAATAATCCAAAACCTTAGAAAGTTGGAACAATAAAACCTGTTCATGATAAAAATCACATTAGAAAGCGCAGGAAATCTAAGGGTCACACAGATGTTAGCAATTTTGATAATATTATATCTGTATCTGCTAACACTCCGGAACCAATAGTTTCCAATGCATTGTCTACTGTTGTTGTTGAAAACAGGTGGTCCAAATTGTTCTCTGGTATTTGGACTCTGGTTGCTCTAAACATATGACCGGAGATCGCTCTCAGCTCAGAAATTTCGTCAGCAAGTTTCTTGGTCCAGTTCAATTTTGAAATGATCATATTGCAAAGATAATGGGTTACGGTGAATATCATACTGGTAATGTTATAATTTCAAGAGTGTATTATGTGGAAGGTCTCGGTCACAACTTATTATCTGTGGGACAATTTTGTGATGCAAACCTAGAAGTTGCTTTTCGAGAGCATACCTGCTTCATTCGTAATTTGGAAGGGGTTGATTTATTGAAAGGTACTCGAGGGAATAATTTGTACACTTTGTATCTACAAGACATGATGGCCGCTTCTCCCGTATGTCTTCTCTCCAAAGCATCGAAGACTAAGTCATGGTTATGGCATCGACGGTTATCTCATCTTAAATTAATCACTTGGCGAAAAACGAACTTGTTCGTGGTCTTCCTAAACTTACATTTCACAAGGACCATTTGTGTTCCGTGTGTAAAATGGGGAAGAGCACTAAGAAATCATACAAACCTAAGACTGAAGACACCAACCAAGAGAAACTTTATTTGTTGCATATGGATCTTTGTGGGCCAATGCGTGTTGAAAGTCTTAGTGGTAAAAAGTACATCCTCGTCATTGTCGATGATTACTCTCGGTTTACATGGGTGAAATTTCTTACAACAAAAAATGAGGCACCTAAATACATCATCAGATTTCTCAAGATGATTCAAGTGCGTCTGAACACTACTGTCCGACGCATTCGTACAGATAATGGAACTGAATTTGTGAATCAAATCTTGCGTTATTACTATGAAGAAGTTGGCATTTCTCATGAAACATCTGTTGCTCGCACTCCACAACAAAACGGTGTCGTTGAAAGGCGAAATCGAACACTTATGGAAGCTGCTCGAACGATGTTAATTTACGTAAAGGCTCCATTGTTTTTATGGGCAGAAGCAGTATCTACAGCTGTGTACACCCAAAACCGGTCACTAATTCGTAAACGCCATGGTAAAACACCTTATGAGCTTCTACATGGAAAAGTACCAGATTTATCATATCTTCATGTATTTGGTTCTCTTTGCTATCCAAATAATGATGGTGACAATTTGGGAAAACTTCAACCCAAGGCTGATATTGGTATCTTCATTGATTATGCACCAACAAAGAAGGCATACCGAATCTACAACCGTAATTCTCGTAAGATCCTCAAAACTATGAATGTTGATTTTGATGAGCTGACAGCAATGGCTTCTAAGCAAAGCAGCTCTGAACCCGCACTTCATGAAATGGGACCCAGTAACATTAGCTCTGGTCGTGTCCCAAATAACCCTACTTCATCATCATTTATACCACCTACTAGGACTGAATGGGATACGTTGTTTCAACCGGTCTTTGATGAATTCTTTACTCCTCCAAGTATTGTTGCTCCAGAACCTGAGGTAATAGCTCCGGTTACCGAAGTTGTAGCTCCAGCAACCGAAGCACAATCAGACACATCTGCACCTACAATTGGTCAAGGTATACCTTCAACGAGTAATTCTCAACCAGCACATGTTTCAACTACCCATGTCATGCCTATTGATGATGAAGAGGATGATGATGATCACGATTTAGAATTCGCTCAAATGCGTGAACTTCCATTCTTTGGTGTATCAATTCCCGCCCCTAATCAAGCCGAGTCGTCCACCTCAGAGGAAGCTCCTACTACGGTCTACTCCAATCCACGGATTCGTGCACATGACAGCAAGTGGACGAAGGATCATCCTATAGATTCTATTATTGGTGACCCTAATCGTCCGGTATCCACACGAAGTCAGTTATAAGAAAATACAATGTTTTGTCATTTTGATGCTTTTCCCACTAAAGTTGAACCTAAGACATGGCAAGAAGCTTTTATTCAATCCTGTTAGATAAAAGCTATGCAAGAAGAACTAAATGAATATATACGTCTTGAAGTATGGGAACTTGTCCCATGCCCGGATCAAGTGCAATTACTCACTTTGAAATGGGTTTATAAGGTGAAACTCGACGAGTTAGGCAGAATATTGAAGAACAAAGCTCGACTAGTAGCTCATGGATACAAGCAATTATTAGGCATTGACTTTATGGAATCCTTTGCACCCGTTTCCCGTTTGGAAGCTATTAGACTATTCCTCGCTTGTGCAGCCCACATGAATATGATCATCTATCAGATGGATGTGAAGACGACATTTCTGAATGGTGAAATCAAGGAAGAGGTCTATGTTCAACGGCCGGATGGTTTTGTGAATCCTAAATATCCTAATCATGTGTACAAGCTTAAGAAGGCTTTCTATGGGTTGAAGAAATCTCCACACGCATGGTATGATCTATTGTCACAATTCCTCATTACACAAGGCTTCGCTAAAGGCAAGGTGGATCCCACATTTTTCATTCAGAAACGAGGAAAAGATATGATTATGGTACAAATATATGTTGATGATATTATATTTGCTGCCTCGACCCAAACCTTATCGGATGAGTTTGGGACACTCATGTCTTCCAAGTTTAAGATGTAAATGATGGGCAAGGTATCATTCTTCTTAGGACTTCATATATCTCAGAGTCCCAGAGGCATCTTTATCAATCAATCCAAGTATGCCCTTTAATCGCTTAAGAAATATAAGATGGAATCTTGCGACCCCGTGGATACTCCAATGGTAGAACGAACTAAGCTTGATGCAGATCCACATGGAGTTGCCGTTGATCCGACACTTTATCGTGGAATGATCGGTACCCTTCTGTATATCACAGGGAGTCGACCTGATCTTCAGTTTGCTATATGTATGTGTGCTCGGTATCAAACTCGACCTACTGAGTTACACTTGGCAACTGTGAAACGGATCTTTAGATATCTGAAAGGAACATTAATCGGGGACTTTGGAATTCGAAGGACTCTTCGATTTCACTTATGGCATATGCAGATGCGGATCACGCGGGTTGTCAAGATACAAGGCGTAACACGAGTGGAACTTCGCAACTACTAGGAGATCGCTAATCAGTCGGGCATCGAAAAGGCAGAAAAGCGCTGTAATTTCAAGTACGGAAGCAGAATACATAGCTATGTCCGGTTGTTGTACTCAAATTCTTTGGATGAGATCGTATGTCACACCCCACCATGGCGGAATATAGGGCGCGACGTATGGATATCATCACAACAATAGCGTGTCTATAGAGTTAACTAAATGAAATAGAAATGTCATAAAAAGGTGACACAATGTCATGACAATATCTCAAACAATGCAGGCGTCTAGGTAAGTAGGTAACAGGCCTACCTCTTACCAAAGACATTCAAATAACACACATCAAACATATAGGTATCAAACAATATACTAAATCAAAAGACAAAATAAAATCTAAGAGGAAAGGGATTCCTCCTAATGCAATTCTAGCAGCCTCTAAACTCTAGCCACACTTCTATTAGCATCCTTCTCAACTACCTCACCTGAAAATGACACTAAAATCTGTCAACATAAAGTTGGTGAGAACATAGGTTTAAATTATCAAAACATCTTAAGAACCCTTAACAACCGCTGTAAATAGTTGAAGAAAAACAATTTATAGTAATGGACCATAATGTGATAATCATGCTACATGCATCCACAACAAAACTCAATCCAAGTACCAATCACATCTACAATTCACAAAGCACACTATAATAGTCAAGAAGTATCCCGTCACACACGCAATAACACACACCACACTATCCGGATCTTTCCCACACCACCTGTGGAAGATGAACTATATCCCCATCGAGATATCTTGCCTCCGAAGAGACGATGCAGAAGTACTCAGGACGGATCGTGCCCCCCGAACCAAGAACTCAGGACGGATCGTGCCCCACGAACCAAGAACTCAGAACCAAGAACTCAGGACGGATCGTGCCCCACGCTCCACACACATCACAACTGGTCCCATAGACGCCCATACATCTATGTACCAATCCCAATCATAACACAATCAAGATTCACATATCATAACACATATCAAAGCACATATGAGAACAGATAAGCACGCAAGTCACACAATAACACATCTATGTCCAAACATTTATAAAAATATAGTACCAAATCATTTTAAGAACACCACAAGTGTCATCTCCATCCCATACTAGAAGAAAACATTTAAAAACTTAGTAAAAATGGGATTATGAACTCACCTGATAGCACAGTAAGCTAGCACTCCTGCAAACCTATAAAATCATACACAACACACTTAGCTCAGGTCCTAACACCCAAGTTAAGTAACAATCAAGGAGATGAATCTAATCCCCCAATCCCCACTATCTAGTTCTCCCACTACAAGCTATTCTATACGTAAAATTCCAGTTTTCCCCGGTACGGTTTACTAGTCACTAAACGATCACATGAAGTGAACTTAACACCACACTTGACTCCTACCCTACTTGAGTTATGTTGTTATATGATCTACGAAATTCAAAAGCCAATTTTACTTTCTAATTACACGTTTAACCCTTTCGTTTAGTCTCTACGGCAAAAGTCATTTTCACCAAAACTAATTTTCCGTACATGCTAAATGTTTGACACCAAAACCCCGACCTAAACACCATAAATTATATTGAAAACCTCCAGTCCTTTTATATACATTATAAAGATTTCCCAAATCAAAAATATTTGGCTATCTCATCCGTTTGGTTATTTTGACTCAAATCCCCGAAATCAAAATTTATTCCTGAACAACGCACTGTTTTTGTAAAAATTATTTGACGACCTTCCCGAACTCCATTTTCGACCAACCTTACATTTTTGAAAGGTAGACTCCCTGAACTTAATTTTTAAAAAAATAAACTCGACCAAAGGTGCTACCTACCGCCCGGAACAGTCGACACAAGACAACCTTAAAAATCAGACTATTTTACGCCTTTATGCACTAACCCTCTAAACATCATTAATTATCCCTAAATTTATAACACAAACCCTAAAATCATTTATGGATCTTAATTAATATATTTTTCCATAAAATTAATAAAACCCTAATCATCTCAATGATGGTTAATTAACAATACAATTATGATTAATTAATAAAAACATAAATTATATTAAGGTTTAATTGATCACTTACCTTGAAACAAGAAAAATTAATGAACCCTAATCATAATTTCGACTTCTCTTGATATCCATGGAAGATTTAGACTGATTTTAGGTTTATTTAGGGTTATTAGTCGTTTTTAGGGGTCTATGGGTGTTTACATAGGCCTTGGTAATCTTCTGGACAAGTTTAGGCCCAATTAGGACTTTTAAATGGTAATTATCCTATTTTTATTAATTTAATTATTAAAATTAAGGCTATGGGACCCACAAATTCGACTCCTCTCTGTGTTTTATCATATTTACACTCTCCCCCTTCTATTTTATGTTTACTTATACTCCTATACACTTTCGGGACCAAACCGGGTACCCTTTTGCTAATTTTTCGACTTTTTACGCGATTTTTGAACTAGCCTTCATTTCTAAAAGTTTCTAAATATAGAAAGTAACTATAAAACTTATCCTAACCATATTATATATACTTAATACATACATACAACATACGATACGTACACGAAACCTTATCAAAACGATACCCGAACTTTTATGCAGTTCATTTCTGAACTCATTTCATTTCATTTCATTTCGTTTCATTTCCAACTTATACCATGATTTATACATTCATGTGAACTCATGAGCACGAACCAGCCCCATCACATCATCATATAACGTACCATGTACTACATAAACAATGTCTAACATCATGATAAAGTCTCAAATATGAGCACATAACACATAAACGCACACCAAGCACATAATCAACATCAAACAGTCAAAAGTGAAAAATCCAAAATCTAGGGTTGTCACATCACTCCCTCCTAATAGAAATCTCGTCCCGAGATTTACTCCCAAACTCAAACTTATTCTCAGCAAACAAACGAGGATACATATCCCTGATAAAACCTTCACGTTCAAGCGTAAACTTAATTTATAATAAATAATCTCAACCAACAACACATGAGCCTTAACCGTCTACAAGAAAACTTATTAAAACCATAAAGTTATGTAATCAACCTAACTAAATCTCGCAACTCATCAAACGAGAACTGTCTTGAAACTAAGTTAGGAGCCATCACATAACTCGACAGGTTTAAAACTGTCACCCCGATTTCAGTCTTACTCATAAATACCATAAATCAAAACTCATCAAATATAACCAAGTATTCTAAAGTCTAAAGAACTCTCAAATTCCATCCCAACTCATCTCTATGTTAACCCTCCAAGTGTTTATTACTCCAAAATATCCAAAACACGAGTTTAAACCATGTTGTCCGAAAATTAACCTTGAACTCGACACTTGTACAATTAATTAGACTTAGCTACTGACCTTCATTTGCTAAACATTCTGAATATTTGAAAAGTACGTTCCGAGTACATAACTTTAGGCTTTTGAATCACCCAAAAATCTTTAAAAACGAATAAGTTATAACCAAAACGATTTTACCTAGAATCTGCCCAGACATTAGCGACAGTTTCTGACAGTTTAGCGATGAATTTTGACAATTTAGCGACAGTTTCTGCCTACTCCGATTTATAACCAAAAAAAAAACGATTTGAAACCCCAAAACCCCTCATTAATTACCAAATTCAAGACCTAATTTATTTTAATTCTAGAAAATTAGAAACCCTTACCCATCATATGAGTAACTACATGATTTTAACATATTTAATTAAATAAGAACAAGAATTTAACTAAAGATCATTAGCTTTAGGTGATCAACACCAATTTTAGTTTTTTTTTAAAAAATAATAATAATAAACAAGCCATACTTATATGTTAAAAAAATATATATATCCCATCTTATTTCAAACACGCTTACGACACTTAACCCTTATTTCACCGACTACCAACAACTATTTTAACTATTTACAAATTCCATTTCTTTTACCACATAAGATACAAACTAGAAGATATCGTGATCCCAAAAAAAATTCTCCACCCTCTCAATATCCTCTACACCAAAAGTACCGTACAAACAAATACGTGAAATGAGGACTCGATAGATACGCTACTACGGAAGTTGAACATCTCAAAGAGAAACGAGCTAGCAAACCATCCTAAGAATACAATCGATAAGTAGAAGGGATATATACATATATAGGCATAGGCGTACATACACTCAAATCCATACAACATATACAATACAAGCATGTATTAACCTCTTTCATGCAACCATACTTAGGAATCCATTGATGTCATGGTACTTGTATAACTATGTTGGCCACCATACTTATACCAGTCCCCTTTCACTAATGCACTCCCTTCTATGATGACACTAATAAGAATTAATACTACACATAACACATCAGTCTACCAACTCAAATAATCACATAGATCCTACAACTCATATAAGCACATAATCCACAACATAACATAAGGTCCAAAATCACATGTATTAAAATAACATAGCCAATGCATGAAACAAATAAACTCGTAGTCCAGCTGAACCAGCGTAGACTAAATTCAAAATGTATAAAGAACATGAAAACGTAATTAAATGAAATCCAACAATGACTAGCGTATACGACTATAGTTCTACCCGCACTAGTCAAAACTCGTAAAGAAAATAACATGTAGCTAAGTATGAACTTACTATGGTTCAATTCATACTAGTCAAAACATCGCAATAAATAATATCCAAACACATCAATTAATATAAAATGCACACATACTCCTATGACGCCTATATGTAGGGACCCTTAAGCTATAGATTAGGCTACGCGACTAAGCAACCTAATTCTCTATAACCTGTCTCTGATACCATTCTGTCACACCCTACCATGGCGGAATATGAGGCGCGACGTATGGATATCATCACAACAATAGCGTGTCTATAGAGTTAACTAAATGAAATAGAAATGTCATAAAAAGGTGACACAATGTCATGACAATATCTCAAACAATGCAGGCGTCTAGGTAAGTAGGTAACAGGCCTACCTCTTACCACAGACATTCAAATAACACACATCAAACATATAGGTATCAAACAATATACTAAATCAAAAGACAAAATAAAATCTAAGAGGAAAGGGATTCCTCCTAATGCAATTCTAGCAGCCTCTAAACTCTAGCCACACTTCTATTAGCATCCTTCTCAACTACCTCACCTGAAAATGACACTAAAATCTGTCAACATAAAGTTGGTGAGAACATAGGTTTAAATTATCAAAACATCTTAAGAACCCTTAACAACCGCTGTAAATAGTTGAAGAAAAACAATTTATAGTAATGGACCATAATGTGATAATCATGCTACATGCATCCACAACAAAACTCAATCCAAGTACCAATCACATCTACAATTCACAAAGCACACTATAATAGTCAATAAGTATCCCGTCACACACGCAAGAACACACACCACACTATCCGGATCTTTCCCACACCACTTGTGGAAGATGAACTATATCCACGTCGAGATATCTTGCCTCCGAAGAGACGATGCACAAGTACTCAAGACGGATCGTGCCCCCCGAACCAAGAACTCAGGACGGATCGTGCCCCACGAACCAAGAACTCAGAACCAAGAACTCAGGACGGATCGTGCCCCACGCTCCACACACATCACAACTGGTCCCATAGACGCCCATACATCTATGTACCAATCCCAATCATAACACAATCAAGATTCACATATCATAACACATATCAAAGCACACATGAGAACACATAAGCACGCAAGTCACACAATAACACATCTATGTCCAAACATTTATAAAAATATAGTACCAAAACATTTTAAGAACACCACAAGTGTCATCTCCATCCCATACTAGAAGAAAACATTTAAAAACTTAGTAAAAATGGGACTATGAACTCACCTGATAGCACAGTAAGCTAGCACTCCTGCAAACCTATAAAATCATACACAACACACTTAGCTCAGGTCCTAACACCCAAGTTAAGTAACAATCAAGGAGATTAATCTAATCCCCCAATCCCCACTATCTAGTTCTCCCACTACAAGCTATTCTATACGTAAAATTCCAGTTTTCCCCGGTACGGTTTACTAGTCACTAAACGATCACATGAAGTGAACTTAACACCACACTTGACTCCTACCCTACTGGAGTTATGTTGTTATATGATCTAAGAACTTCAAAAACCAATTTTACTTTCTAATTACACGTTTAACCCTTTCGTTTAGTCTCTACGCCAAAAGTCGTTTTCACCAAAACTGATTTTCCGTACATGCTAAATGTTTGACACCAAAACCCCGACCTAAACACCATAAATTTTATTGAAAACCTCCAGTCCTTTTATATACATTATAAAGATTTCCCAAATCAAAAATATTTGGCTATCTCATCCGTTTGGTTAGGTTTTGACTCAAATCCCCGAAATCAAAATTTATTCCTAAACAGCGCACTGTTTTTGTAAAAATTATTTGACGACCTTCCCGAACTCCATTTTCGACCAACCTTACATTTTTGAAAAGTAGACTCCCTGAACTTAATTTTAAAAAAATTAAACTCGACCAAACGTGATACCTACTGCCCGGAACAGCGACACAAGACAGCCTTAAAAATCAGACTGTTTTACGCCTTTATGCACTAACCCTCTAAACATCATTAATTATCCCTAAATTTATAACACAAACCCTAAAATCATTAATGGATCTTAATTAATATATTTTTCCATAAAATTAATAAAACCCTAATCATCTCAATGATGGTTAATTAACAATACAATTATGATTAATTAATTAAAACATAAATTATATTAAGGTTTAATTGATCACTTACCTTGAAACAAGAAAAATTAATGAACCCTAATCATAATTTCGACTTCTCTTGATATCCATGGAAGATTTAGACTGATTTTAGGTTTATTTAGGGTTATTAGTCGTTTTTAGGGGTCTATGGGTGTTTATATAGGCTTTGGTAATCTTCTGGACAAGTTTAGGCCCAATTAAGACTTTTAAATGGTAATTATCCTATTTTTATTAATTTAATTATTAAAATTAAGGCTATGGGACCCACAAATTTGAATCCTCTCTGTGTTTTATCATATTTACACTCCCCCCCTTCTATTTTATGTTTACTTATACTCCTATACACTTTCGGGACCAAACCGAGTACCCTTTTGCTTATTTTTCGACTTTTTACGTGATTTTTGAACTAGCCTTCATTTCTAAAAGTTTCTAAATATAGAAAGTAACTATAAAACTTATCCTAACCATATTATATATACTTAATACATACATACAACATACGATACGTACACGAAACCTTATAAAAACGATACCCGAACTTTTCTGCAGTTCATTTCTGAACTCATTTTATTTCATTTCATTTCGTTTCATTTCCAACTTATACCATGATTTATACATTCATGTGAACTCATGAGCACGAACCAACCCCATCACATCATCATATAGCGTACCATGTACTACATAAACAATGTCTAACATCATGATAAAGTCTCAAATATGAGCACATAACACATAAACGCACACCAAGCACATGATCAACATCAAACAATCAAAAGTGAAAAATCCAAAATCTAGGGTTGTCACATCGTAATTAACCGACTATGGTCTAGGTTTCAACAAAATTCCGATGTACTGTGACAACAAGAGTGCAATTACCTTATGCTGCAACAATGTTCAATTCTCCTGTTCGAAGCATATTGACATTCGCTACCACTTTATCAAGGAGCAAGTGGAAAATGAAGTAATAGAGCTTTACTTTGTCTGATCTGAGTATCAATTGGCAGATATTTTCACGAAGGCTTTAGATCGCGCTCGAATGGAATTTTTGGCCGACAAGCTAGGATTGAGAACTTTCTCGCCTGAGACTCTAAAGGAACTGGCAAATGAAGCGAAAGAATAGTGGTGGTAAACTATTCTACGTATCCTTGGTGATCATCTGTATATATTGTTTATATTTTTATCCACAAAAGCAAAATAAAAAAATATAAAACCATATAAAAACCATAAAAATTGAAAAATTCAGAAAAATCCAAAAATATTTTTTACTTTATTTTTCAAAGGCATGTCTTTTGGTACGATAATATTTACGGCCTTAGAAATGTTGATTAATATCGACACGGCGCCATATAGAGAGTTCGTACAAAAGTTGTAAATATTTCATAAAACATGCCTAAATGGCTTGTAGTTATTTCGGACTACAACCCGTTTTTCATATTAAAGTCAAGTATTTCTTATGAAAACTTTGGCTCACAACGGGAATTAATTTTCTCGGGCAAGGTTTACTTTAAAACCTTGTAAGGGATCAAGTTTACCTTATAACTTGGTCTAACACAAATCTATGTACGCTTCAGTGCATTTATTTGTTAAAACAAGAGAAGTCTTGTTTTATGAAGTTATCATCTCTACAACCATATCTATCTACATTTGGTATCTACATACTCGACGACGCGACTACTCAAACGAAGACTACAACTCTTTCAATAGAACACGGGTCAACAATTGAGGGGGAGCAATTGTCAAGCATTCAGAATCTTTGATGCCGAACGTGCCAAGTTCACAAGTTGGTGTCAAGACAAAAATACCAATCGTACATGTGGTGTCAAGAGATGACTTCAAACGCGACGAGGCGACCAACATTTGCATACATAACCATTTGATCATATCATATGATGTTCTCATCAATCAGGTCCAACCTTGTCTATTCATTCTTATATGGTGAATATGTGATCATGTTACAAGTCGGTATCCTATCTCATAAATTGGTCTCATGAGGATTAAAGGACTTTCATTTTTCTTCCCAAAACCTTTATTAAAAATTCATTAAATCAATTGATATTAAAAACATCGGTTGGGTTAATATTTTTAATATGGGGGAGAAAATGTGATGTAATATGGGAAATTATCACAAATTGGTTTGACTTAATGTGATAGCTCATCCCGACATGTGCGAAATGTTTTCGAATATCGTCGCATCTGTTAAGGGGGAGCAAAATGGATTTGCACATCAAAAATAGATTTCATGGTGATTTATACTTACCCACAACCCATTTATTTCACGACGATGAAGATTGTGGTGACAAAAGGATGGTAGGATAGGTTAAGTCCTATGATTCTTCCTAAACCGGAGGAATCTTCCCAAGGACATTCCATAGCTAGAAATAGTAGTCCCTAGGAAAGATGAAAAAAGATTGTGAACGTAGCTGAATGCCGACCAAGTACTTAAGTTAGCACTGGAACAATCACAACAAGGTGCTAGTTATGACGTATTGGTAAGCATTGAAGGGGTTGAAGAATGAAAAAGAATTGTAAAGATAAATGGTGTAAAGAAAGAAGCCCTCCTTACAACTTTAGGTAGAAACCGGGTCAACACATATGCTATTGAGATCATTTTAATGATGCTCGATATTGAAGATAGTCATCATGGACCCAGTGATGCAATGCACAACCCATCCCAGCTAACTCAGATATCTCTCAAAAGGTATTTGTTTTAATCACACGGAGACAACGCATTATCTATTGATTTATTCACTCCGAATAAATTGGTATTGAAATGGTGGCACTCCTCTCCAGCCTCCGATCACTAAAATCCAAAATGTACGATCGAGTCTAGAGCCATTTGAGATCATCAAATATCTCATTAGGACACACTTCCATATTTCCTTGCTTCTTCACACACTGTGAAAAGTAAAAAAGATCTTAAGAGTCCTACGCAAAATCTTCATGATCTTGCCTGAACATCCGAGTAATACGAAAGTATTTACAATTAAGATGGAAATCCTTCTTTGGCGAACATTCAAAAGCTCATGGTAGGTGACTTGTGCGATTCTTTATGAATCAAACTTGTGATAACTGGAAAGCAACAATTGTTTAATTCTTAATTGAATTTAAACACGTGCCAGGCCTCTACACAATATCTCAGTGATCTTGCCAGAACACTCAGAGTGATACCTTAGTGTTCATAGTGATGAGTGGAAATCCTTCTAGTGTTAACCTTAAACAGCACTTGGTAGGTAACTTGCAAGATTCAATATGAATTAAGCTCCTAACAACTGGAAAGAAACGATGATGCGATTCTTTAATGAATCAAACTTGTTCCAGGAATCAAAATTGAGGGCTTCAATCATGCGGATAATTTAATCCAAATGATTCACTCTTTACGTTCGCAGTCAGATTTGGACGGTCGAGTAAAGAGAACGGGTTTACCCGCGAAATCTTGTCAAGGAGATTTTTAATTAAATCTACCTGCCACAAGTACGATATTTTATATCGTCCAACGGTCTTCGCCGACCGGAGGTAAAATGCTATCGAATTAGAATAAAATGTTCAAAGCCATTTTGTTCGTGTCTACTTATGTTGCGGCATTTAAAGACGGTGGCGTTGCTGAATCCAAGAAGAAGTCGTCCCCGCATGCTTATACATTGTGCACTTAATACCTCATCTAATTCAAGAAAGCCTAAAAGTAAAGTCTTCCGCTGTATGGAACTCTGAAGCTTTCAAGAATTACAAGGGTATAAGTATGTGGGAAGTGATGTCACGAAGAGGCGAAGATCACAAGTGATGGATGCACAAGATCAAGGCAAGAGAGTAATGCTAAAGATTGATGTCAAAGATCACATCAATATGTTCACCAGAAAAGAAAAAGAAAAGAAAGACGAAGACTACAAGCTCAAGACAAGCATAGTATGCTAGGTTCATTTTTTATTGTAACTTGGGTAACGCCCTTGTTTGGAATGACCTCCCTTAGGGGGAGATTGTTGGAAATACATTTTACGTATTAGAAAGGACCGGTCACTCCAACAAGAGTCCATGTAATAGCTCGTAGTTTAGTGTATTTTCACTTATTAAACAAAGCCCAAACCGAGCCCATGAGATGTATGGTCCGGCGGCCCAATGTAAGCCCAATCCCATCTCATGGGCTTGGGTATATAAACCCTCTCCATTGATGGAGTGGGTGGTGGTTTTCTCATACATTACACATAGTAAAAGAGTGTTTTCTTATTTTCTCTCTCAAGTGTGTGTGTGAATTCTACCAAGTTTCTATCTCTTTCTCTCTCTAAAACATAAGCTAGATTTACATATCCTATAGTTTGAACGTCTCCCACGAAGGAGCATTCAGGGGTTTGAAGAACTTCGAAGAGCATTCCGCAGGAACTATGTGCAACAGAAGAAGTATGACAAAAGCCCGGTTGCACTTGCGAGAGTGAAGCAGAGGCATAACGAGAGCCTAGAGGACTTCATGGAATGCTTTAAATCTGAATGCAACCAGATTAAGGATTGCCCGGAAATTCTTAAAATTTCTGGATTCCTCGCAGGCATCACAAATCCGGACCTAATAAAAAAGTTGATCGACAGAACCCCGAAAACATTTGACGGGATAATGAAAAAGGTCCGAGCATTTATTCAAGGATAAACCGCAGCAGCAGATAGCCGACAGATGGCGTCGGGCTACAGGTACCAAGACAGGCCTAAGAAACAAACATACGGGCAAAATATCAGTCGCACGTTGGACTTCCAAGGAGCAGCAAAGCAAGGGCGCAACAACAACACCAACAACAACATCAAGTTCACCCCGCTGCAAAAAACCTCCAGAGAGATATTTCTATCAGAAGGAGCAAATTTTCCAAATCCTAGCCCAATGTTGGGACCAGTGGATAAGCGGGATAACACAAAGCATTGCGAGTACCATGATGATAAAGGGCATGCTACTGATGAGTGTATTTAGTTGAAAAGACACATTGAAAGCCTGGTAAAAGCAAGGAAGCTGAACCACCTGATAAGGGATTGGAGAAAGAATGCGGATGCGAAGAAGGTCGAAGTGAAAAAACAGAAGGATAAACCTATAACCATATACATGGTAGAGAAGGAAAAATCTTTCATGCAAAGAAGAATGGTCGCGGAATTTTCGCACGATAAAGAAATAAAATTCCCTATCCTTTCAGATATGGACTACAGAGTCGGGTCATTGACAATTGACATAGCCCTCGACGACCACACTATCGAAGGCATGTGCGTCGATTGGGGGTCAGCAGCGAACATATTAAACGAACATTGTTTCGCACAGCTAACATCGGAAATAAGGAAGGAGCTAGAAGAGACAACACTGATTCTCACAGGGTTTAGCGATGATAAGACTCGACCACTGGGGCATCTCTGCACACAGGTGACCATTGGAAACGCGCAACACTCGACGACAAAGTGGATGGACTTCATGGTTGTGCGCTCTCAATCCTCGTACAACGGGATAATTGGACAACCGACACTAAAGACGTTGCACGCAGTACCTTCCACGGCACATGGTATGTTCAAATTCCCGGTTCAAAATGGAGTAGTTACCATCCGTAACATAGACACAATCGAAGGGGGGGTAACAGTACTTCTAGCACCAGCTCTAAAAGGAAGCAGGCGGACAGGTGTCAACACGATATAGAGGCCAGTTCACAAATGAACAGATGGAGGCGTGTCTCAAAGGAATCCCAGGCGCTGAGCATATCTGTGCGCACGGACTCGCTGTCAGGGCTCCCGTGGGTCCTTTTCTCGACAGGCTTCGCAGGAAAAGGGGGGCTAGATGCAGGGTTCATCCTCGCGAACCAGGGTGACATAAAACTCATGTACGCATTGCTGTTTGAATTCCCCACTACCAACATGGAAGCAGACTTAGAGGCTCTCATAGCAGGTCTTAGATTAGCGCTAAGAATGGACATGAAGCGCCTAGTGACCTACACATACAACCCTCTGGTGGCAAGTAGAGTCAATGGGTCATGCGAGCCACGAGGGCGGGTGCTAATCGAGTATACGGAAAAGATATGGGACATGACAGCACGGTTCACAGAGTTTGCTATACGAAGGGTTGTAGAAGAGGAGGATGAAATCTCGGTGGACATGGACCAACATTCAATTGTAACCATGAATAAGCCTCCTGGTTACGTTCTAGTCGATTTTATCTTGCACAAAAGTGTGAGCGCGGACATGGAGTCACCAACATGGATGATACCTATTCGAAAGTTTTTGTCACATAACAAATTCCCAAGCAGCAGAAGGAAGGCTAGGCAGATACAGGTGTAAGCTAGGCACTTTCAAATTGTCAAAGGAACGGTGTACAGGCAAACAGGCAAAGGTCGGATGTGGCAATGCTTAGCACCAGATCAAGCACGGGCAGTAGTGGAAGCCACACACAGAAGAGTGTGTTTTCGCGGCTCGGTAGCTATGGTTGAGGAAGTCACTCGCTCAGAGTACTTTTGGCCATTTACACATAAGGATGCACGAAAAACAGTGGCGCGTTGTTAGAGATGCCAAGCGGACTCAAGACGTCGGACAAATTCTAACATGATTACTGGCCCACTCTCAACCAAAGGCGCAGAGGAAGGAGGACTATTCTCAAAGCTAGGGCGTACTCTAGGTTCCCTAGCGACGTCAATTGGAAATATGGCGCGACACGCGGTAACGCTGCTCCAGACTAAAGATAACCATCAACAGCGGCGCAGGGGAGCAATTGTCCCCGTAGCCAGGATAACTCCACATACCATACGACAGCGGGATCGTATGGGCGTACTACCAGCAGCACGAAGTATGAAGCGGCGCGGTCAGGTGAGCAAAGGATCCTCACAGACTAGGATGAGTGCGCATGGCTATGCGGAATCGCTATCTAGCCCTACAACGAATGACTTAAGAAAAGACCAGAGTTCTGGGCGATATTCTCCTCGAGATATCACATAGTTGGCATGGACCATTCTCTTGGCTACTAATAGCCCCAATAAGGATCCATGTATTTTTTTCTTTTTAATCGTTTTTAGGTTTTTTTTATTTGTTTCAAAACATTTGCAAAGGGTACGAATAAAACAATGCGGTTCCTAGCTAGTTCCGCAACCCAAATGATGTTTTTTCTTTCTTATATTTAATGCATGCAAGTGTTATTTCTTTTATATAAATTTGGCCTTCAGATGTACATGTACAATAACGTTTCCAGGCGGAATAAGAGGAATAAGTTCACCCTACTAATTAGACTTGTCGCGTAAAAGGGATGCACCCCCAGCGGCGCCGGATCAGGTATCCTTTGTTAGGCATCTTTTCACAAGATGTTGTGGTAAGTATTGCAGTCCTCATACTTTATGAAGGATATGCACAGTGTGCACGCCTAACGAACATGTCATTTTCGATGACATTGCTTATGGTAGTATTGGCAGGACCACACGTAAGGACTTTTAGACTCACTCATAAGTCCAGAGTCGCACTCCAATGGGCGTACTCATAAACAGGCGTCCTCCCTCACAACCTCAGGTGTGGGTGTAGGAACCTGGACACATATATAAACGACTACACATAAACATAATGCAGGACGTTATGTACTTACAAACATATGGGTCCTTACAAGATTAGTTCGCGTAAGATACAACAATAGATATGGTGAGGCAAGACACCTTCTATAGAAGGTCGCTCGTTGACAGTGACCTCTTTAACCTGCGATGTCGTGGGTTCTGTGACGCGCAATGCTGTGCCCATACCTCTTTAATATATCGCAGCACGCGTGTATGGTATGCATCAATGGAAGGAAGACTCACGGGTACACCGTCAGACCGGCTAGGGTGTGCTAGGCTTAGACCAATAACGGCACCTTTGGTGGAGGTGTGATTCTTCTTAGCAACACGACGCACGTGCTGATTTAATTTGTCTTCCAGCGGAATCAGTATTGGTGTGCCAGAAATATACACAGGGACTTGTAGTTGGGATAGGTCTGGTTCGCCCGTGGTTTCAGGGTCTCCTTCTCTCAGGTCTATACTATCATTTTTGGGAATAAAATGTAGCCAGTACACTTAGACGCTGACAAGAGCAAATGGGACGTATAATCGTAGCCACTTGATGACGTTAGCAGAAGAATAGACTCTGACAAGGTTTGTTTAGACGCTGACATGAATAAAGTTAACGCTGACATACAGCGTTGACATGTGTTGTCCGAGAAAGGTTTGTTCAAGCGTTGATACGCTTTGTCTGATATTGGACAATGCATGTGATTAAGAAGTTGGACAATGAAGGTTCTCGGATAACAAAAGAATAGTTGCTGTTTGAGAAAATTGATACGATTTTAGCACACAAAAGGAAGTATTTACACGCAAAGGTACATGGAATCTCTGTTTTTATACAGAATATCAATTTGATATTAATGGCTCGGATATTTTTACAAGGGGTCAATGATTTTTAAGTAAGTTAGCAACAATTCGTGAAGTAGTTGATTGGAGTAATATTTCTTATGTAATCGTGGTAGTCTTGTGAAAGAGTTATCCAAATAGATCGATTTACATACGAAGATATTGGGTCATTAAGACTCGTCATAAAGCGGTGTTAGCTTAAGGGGAATAATTCTTATGGTACGTTTGATGTTCGAAGAAGATTTTCGCGAGTTTGTGTTCTATCATATCTTTAAAGATGGTACCTAGTCAACATTATTCTTTAAAGGTAACTTGTTCATGCTTACACGGTTGGTGACGAAGACTTGTCATAACACTTGAAGGAGTTACATTATCGTGCTCAGTGTCTCACAAAGGATGAGAATATTGACAAGGGATCGAGGTCTACTTATATTTAATCATCAGTATAAGTTCTTCATCACATGGATAGTGCAAGACATGGAACACAAGGTTGGGTTATTCTACTTCTACATCAAGAATATTATATTTGTTTTTCTTCAAAATCATTACTCAGAGCCTACATTTGGAGAATCTTCAAGATTGCATACATTGTTTACTTCCCTGTTGATGTGACAAAAAGGGGAAGACATACATGCTACATTTGAGGGGAAGCAATTTGAAGATGATGTACAACTTACAAGAGATACACATAGAGTTTTTCCGACATCAACTAGGGGAAGATTATTGGGTCAAAAAGTTGATGTGGCAGAAACTCAAAAATGAAGAAAACGTGAAGGCATTTGTCTAAGCATTGACAAGTGTAATCCAAGCATTGTCAAGTGTAATTCAAGCATTGATAGAAGTCAACAACCAAGCATTGTCAAGTGTAATCCAAGCATTGACAGAAGTCAACATTGACAAGTGTTGTTGGAAGCTTTTATTTAGGATAAGTATGTAGAATATATTCTGTATTAGTTATTTAGATAGAAGATATTCATGTTTATTCATAATTATCTCTTGTAAACCCTATTCCTTACACTATAAAAGGAACCAAGGGTATTAGGTTTTATTCATATAACTTTCATTCACAATGTAAACCTAAAGCGTGTGTTGCACTAGACGTGGGATTAATGTATACACGTCTAGTGGTTGTTGATTATTAATATAATTAGCAACCCAATTGTTTAATTCATTTGTTTTTGTGCCCAAACACCTTGTTAATGGTTATTGTTCTAATTCCGCTTTGATTATGTTAATCATATGAAAAATGATCATTCCTAGTAGCTAAAAGATCGAGGAAACCAAGGTTTCCACAGTCATTCGGAAGCATAAGGCATGTCATGGTTACACTAATTGGGAGGTCGTGGTCTTTCTCGATAAGGTCTATGATGGGCATCGGGAGGTTCCCTAATCTGTGGAAGGCGGCGTCAAACATCTCCTGCGCATAATCGGAATAGATCTCATTTCCCTCCAAAGGACCCCTTCGTAAATTTTATTTGAGAGCGCGCTCCATGGCGAGGCTTGATCCAAGTAGTAGCGCGGCATCGTATACACCCTTGACCGCTTTGTCAAAAGGGGGTAATTTCAATACGCCTTTGGCAGCAAGTGGAAGACCATGTTTTACTAACCATCAATTTTCAGTGCGCACTGCGGTAAGGTACAGATATAGCTCTTCATCAAAATCCGTACTCATATACTTCAGAACTTCCGACTTCTTAGTCATGTCTTTGTGGCAGTTGGTAACAAAATTATCGCAATTCAAAGCAAGGACACTCATGCCTTCTTCTAGTTTAGCCATGGCCCAACGGTTTTCATCCGCTTGTTTCGCTTGTAGGCGGCGCTCGCAATCTAGGAGATCAGAGAGCGAGGATTTTTCGTCCTCTAAATATTGGATGGATTCGGCATTTATACTAGACACAGCACGCAAGCGGGCCATTTCGAACTTAGCACTTACAAGTTCGAGGTTTTTTGTTCTGTAACTTGGTTGACCTCTTCGTTTGCTTGTGCTAAGCGCTCGGACAGCTGGGATATCTTCCTTTTCAAGTAAGAAGCTAAAGTTACTTCTTGTGCGGCAGTTATGTCCAACTCCCTCATTAGTAGTTCGTCGGACATTTCGTGCAAACGTTGGGCGCAACCAAGGGGAGTTATGTTTTGAAGGAAGTCCCCACAAGCGTCTGCGCTATCAAGAGTGCATGAACGGGTGCATTGCCAGGGAGGAGAGAATCTGATGGGCTTCGTGGGTCTTGGAAGCAAGGGAGCTGTAAATTTGATGTCCTACGAATATTAGAGGCACACGTATTGTCTGTTTTTTGCGAAATTAAGAAGGGCGTAGTGGTATACATTGATAGCTGTATGTTTTCCCGTGGCCTTGGGAGGGCTCCCCACGATGTCGCATTGGCACGTGGTCTTGTTTGCAATGTTCTCCCCCTTTTGGGAATTTGTTACGTGGGGGAGCACGGTAATTTTTTGTAACTCGGCACAGGTATGACCTCTGCGGATGGGCATGTGTGCGAATCCTCTGTGGCACCATGTTCTTCTTCATTCCCTTAACTCATTTCTTCTGATGGAGACTCTATAGTGCATGGTACGCTTTGGATAGGGTTAGCGTTTATGGCGGTTGTCATCTCTGCATTCCCACTAGGTGAGGGAGAAGGAAACTCCAGGGCTACGGTACGTTGACCAATGCGCCATCCATCTGATAGCTCGACTGGCGTGAAGGGTCGAGCGCGCGTGGTCACGGCGCACGGATTCTCACGCTTCACGAGCTGCGTATAAGTTAATTCTGCAGTCATATGAAGGATGCGTGAGTATATGTGCAGGAATGGTTTACTTTTTCGGAAAAAAACAACCAAAAGAAGAAGGGGAAGCAAACGAAATAAGGGTTTCTTACCATGGTCAAAGTCATCAAAGTATTGAGGAAGGTGATTGGTAGAAAGAGTTGACGTATGGCTCAGACCTAGGGCGTATAGCAGCGTCTCTTGGTATTATTGCATCGGTATCCGATCAGCGCTAATTAATTGTGCGTCTGCATCGTTATACGAACCGGCAATGGGGTGGTCATCTTTTAGCATCGTCTCGGGGGTCATGAAATCATAGTCAAATGGGAAAACAACTTCGTCTACCCAGAAGAATTTGTCGGTCCACTTCTTCAGGGAATCTATTTTTCCGAGTAGCATTGTAGTTGACCAGGGTGTTTCGCGAAGGTTATCCATCCGTTCATCCATGTGGGTCTATAGAAGGCGCGAAACAGGTTTATAGTTGGGTCAACGTTTTTGAGTAAGCAGTTTATCTCAAAATTTGAGATTTTGGCGGCACCTATACAATGTAGCTGGGAAAGGTGTATACTATAATAATTTAATGAACCTGGTGTATATACCAATTTTTTCGCCGGGAAGACTTCCAATATGCGCTTTTGGGTCTGGCACAGTCGGATAAAGATCTGAAGGAATGTGGTACTTAGTGATGAAACGAGAGAGATCTTGTTGGGATATACGGGACGTCACATCAAATAGTTGGGCTACCATTTCTTACTCTTGTGGGTGTTTCAAGCAGGGGCGAAGGTAGTATATTTTGTTACGAATAGTAGTTCTTATAGTTTTCAACAATGGTGGGAAGATTTTTTGGAAAGGTGAAGAAAGTGATTGTCAGACTGCATTTATATACCCTATGGATGTATGGGATCTCGTGGCACGTGTCTATGACGTTTGGTTCATCCTATGGTGTCTGTTGATTGCTTCTTCTGACATGGTTAATGCTTTTTCTAGTTTTCAATAAAGGACTGTGATAGTGGAATCTGATGTGGATACTTATTTGAAGTCATGACTGTGCGGTTTTTTACTTTTTGATGGGCATTTATGCGAGCGGGCCTTGATGATTCATAGTCTAGTAGCCGCGGATTGGACCTACGACCGCTAGATTGGGGGGACATGATGACGTATAGTCCCTAGTCTGGTTGGATAATCCGACTCACGGGTACTACCCGCATCCATCCGGAATGGATTGGATACTTGTGAGATGTGCGCACACAGCCCAGAAGGCCCGGTAAGCCGCTATCGCACAAGAGGCTAATTACTTAGCCAAGTCCTCGTCGCATTGTGACAGGATCAAACATAATATAACTTATATTATAGTTATATTCACCTAAGGAAAAGGGATATAAACTTGCCTTAGTTAGATAATGAAGATCAGACTATTTCGAGTCATTATCTCTTCCTTAGGCCGCAAGAACAGGGAGCCCATCCTAGACTCTCTCGAGTGTAAAAGGAACCCATTCGGTTCCACAAAGGTACGATATACACAATACCTTAAACACTTACATACTCAAACCGATTACTTACTCTCCCGCTGGAGTCTAACCGTGGGTCACAAACCCACGGTAAGCCTAACGGTATCTGTTTAGTGCACAGGGTCCCCAAAACAAGTTTCACTTGGTGCAAGAGCCGGAGTCCACAAGACCTCAAATTAAGCCTAATTTGGGTCAAGCTCGGTCCATCCAACTTTTGTATCAACACCCAAAGTATAAGATCATCACACACAAACATAAGTACTGTAAAGGAAAAGGACCAAACAATGTCCATAGAAATAAGTATCAAAATGTATGATGAAATGCATAAAGTAGAGAAGGATAGAAAGCTTCTACTCCATATGCACGTACGCTTAAAGTCTACGAGCGCCCTTGAGTACCTGCCGTTTGGGAACATGAAAGGAAATCAGTTGAGCATAACGCTCAGTGCACGGATATACAAGTATGACATGGAATAGCATATGCATATAAGACTAATAGCATCGGAATAATATAAGTTCTAAGTAATCTGGATTCATGTTCATAAAACTGGTTTTATAGTTTGAAAAGACTTATGTTTCTATGAAAATCTGTTTAATTACCCAAATAGCCTATATAGGTCATGAGGTTCCATCGTGCATGAATACTTGGACGGGAGACCTCGTTATGTAATTAGAGGGGTTGCCTCTAATTAAATAGTCTGGGTAGGAGGGATCAACTCCTAGTGAAGGATACAAGGCACACATCGCATTCACTCTGATAATACTACTAAACACGTAACTAGGATGCACCCATACGCCCCACATGATAATATAATATAATGGCCAAAACTGAAAAGGGATGCCACGAGCAATCACTTCGCCGTGGGAAGTCATAGCACTGGTGCATCCAGTGTTATGGTACCTCCATAACTAGGTGACACTGCTCATGCATGTATATGGCTTAGGCTCTTAATCTAACATAAGTATCAAACATATAAAACAAATACTGGGAAAAGAGTTGGATGCAGACGGGGAAATCCTAATAAGCAAAGATGTCCATACTGAAAGGACGGGAAATCCGTACCTTGAGTCCAGTAAACGAAGAAGACGAATGAAATAGAGTCCTACTTCGATCTCACTAATTCTACATAAATAGTATACGAGTATAAGTATTCTGATTACTGAGTACGTAACTGATTTTATATCATGTCTTAGCTTGTTTTATATGTTCATGTCTTGTTTTACTCATTTTAACGTTAAGTTATGTTTATCATGTATTATGTATATTCTGATCAAGTATTACTTGTGTTTCTTGTATTATTATACTTGTTTTGTAATAATAAGTAACTTTCTAAAAATAGTAGGTTTCCTAAAAAGAAAGTTTCCAAAAAAAGAAAGTTTCCAAAAATAGATTAGCTGCTTAAAATAGATTAGTTTCTAAAAATAGAAAATTTCCAAAAACAGTAAGTTTCCTGAATTAGAAAGTTTCCATATTTAGAATTTAGCTGAATTAATATCAATAGTTTATTAATAATATTCTGTTAATTAAATAAACTATCGGTTATACGATTTAATTAAATATAAGCATGATTTAATTAAATTAAGGTGTATAAAAATACTTAGGTTAAAACATGTATTAATACTATATTAATATAACCTAAGTCATGATTATTAATTAATTATATGTCATGTTTAATAATTAATTATTACTATAATGTAAAATAAATAAATACATACTTAGGTTAAAACATGCATTATTTAATAATAATAATAATAACCTAAGTTTTATGTTTAATTAATTAATTATAAGTCATGTATTAATTAATTTAATTATCTTGTAAAATTATATTCTTGTAAAATTAATTAGATTTGATAAAAATAATCATGAACCGAACTCGTGTGTTATCTAATTAAACATGTCGTGAACCGGACCCGTGAAAACCCGTGAACCGGTCCGAACCAAACACCCCTAAGAACAGTGGCAAACCGGCTTGAACCGGTTGCCCCTGCTTTCGGTAACCTACCACCGGCTGTGTACCGGTGGTCTTGCTTGCTCTCGGCTGTGTGCCAGTAGTTCCTGCTGCAGCGCTGCGTGCTCCCCCTACTTGAGCCACAACTGCCACCGGCTGTGTGCCGGTGGTGGTGGATGCTACCGCCGAGACCTATAAAACCACAAGGACACCCCTAACGCAAGTCGGGTGCCTTGTACCTGCTGCCGACCGAACCAACACCACACCGAGACATGTGTCTTAGTTGTGTGTGAACCAACGACGCCGAGAGCCCTTGGCTCTCGGTTTGTGTGGCGGTTGAAACAAACAAACCCGAAACACCCTTAATTATTTACCCACCATGATTTTAACATGTTATTTAATCTTGTTTTTATACCCATGATCATATGTTCATCATAAAAACAAAAGAATTAAAAAGAAAAGGTTTTTACGGATTACAAAAACACGTGGAATAATTGAAGAATGATCACACGAACACACTCTTGAATTCTTGAACAAAAATCAAACCAAACACCTCCTTGTGGTGTTGTAGCCGCCGGCCAAGAGAGAGAGAGAGCAAGAGAAAGTACGGTTTTCTGATTTTATGAAAAACTCTATAAATGAATTATTCCCTTATTTGTTATTTTAATAAAACCAAAACATGGGCTGGGCCCCTCTCTTCTCTTGTGCCGCGGCTTATAGGGCCCACCAAGGGAAACCCAAAGCCTTTCTTGTGTCTATTTTATCACGTGTTCGTGTGTTCGTGTTTACGTGTTACATTATTATTAATTATTCGTGTTATTATAAATACTTGTACGTAATGATATTTATCGTATTAATATTATACGTAAATACGTAATTATATGTTCGTGATTCTTACGTTCATGATTTCATGTTCGTGATTATAACTATTATTGATAATAATTATCGTGTACTAACACGTACTTAATACTTGTCGTTATATTAATACGTACATAACTTCTGTAATTACGAATCGTGACACGTGTTCATGCTATAAAAGGAAAGTTTTAATATGTACGTACGTTTGCTAAGGGTACTATTCATGGTAAAAGCATGCGGGTTTTACACTTCATCTGATGCGGAAGACTAGATTTCGCATATGGAGAAGATTTTTGATGCTATGGGATGCGATGATGTCTACAAGGCAAGGTTGGCTTGCTATAAGTTTGAAGGTGATGCCCTACATTTGTGGAGAGCTTACAAGTTAGCTAATGGAGGTGATGTTTCGCTAGCTGCATTGACTTGGGATCAATTCAAGACTTTATTCTATGGGGAGTTCTTTCCGACATCTGAGCAGGAGGGACTCAAGAGGGACTATCACTCCATTCGTCAGAGGACTGGAGAGACTAGCACTGAGTTCATGCAGAGGTTTCTTAGGTTGGCTGGATTTCTAGGTGCGGCTGCGGGTACTGCGGAAGAACAAGCCAAGAACTTTCGCTGGGCTCTACACGCCTCTACAGCCGCTCGTTTACTTAGTGCTACTTATGCTAATGTGGCACAAGTTAATGATGCAACACGTAGCTTAGAAATGCTACATGAGCGTGACGACTACGAGGAACAAGCTCGTCCTGAGAAGAGGTATAAATTTCAGCCATCAAGCGTTATCATTTCATTTCAATCTTTATGTTCATTTATACATTTTCCTACATAATTGTATCTTTAGGCAGAAGGGTGGAGACCGGTCCCAACCGGCCACTCAGCAGAATGCCAACAAGGGCCACGGTCAATCTAACGATCGTTATGGATCTGACAAGAGGAACAGTAATGACAATTACCGTAACAACAACAGCCAGTCCAACAACAACAGGTCCCTAAAATCTTAAACTTTTCTATGTTAAGTTGTTGTATGTTTTTACATACTAACATGTCAGCACCATAAACAGGAACTCTGCGAGTGGACGTGACCAAAATGCTAAGGGTCAGCAGTCCAACAACTCGTCTTCATCTGGTAAACTATCATTTAAACTTCGGTGCAGTCATGTTTATGCCAAGTAATCATGTCTCACGCATATTTCTTAACAGGCTCTCAGGTAGCAAAGGTACCTCCAGGAGGTTACACCTACCCCATCTGCACGACTTGTAGTCGTAGACATCTCGAAACATGTCGTAAGTCAGCTGACGTCTGTTTCAAGTGTGAACTACCAGGCCACATGTTGAAAGACAGTAAGAAGGGAGACAATGCTGGTACTTCTAGTGTAAAACCCGCATGCTTTTACCATGAACAGTACATTTATAATCATACGTACAAGATTGAAACTTTCTTTTTATAACATGAATACGTTTCACGAGTATTAATTACAAGAATTGCGTACGTGTTAATGCACGATAATAAGTACGTACGTGGTAATACACGATAATTATTAATTATAATAATTATAATCACGAATATCCAAACACGATCATGTGAACCACGTATATATATTATACTCGATAAATAATCATTTTGCATTATAAATATAACATGAACATTTAAAACACGAACTACACGAATACTTAAAATACAAGAACACGTTTACGTAGTTAATTAAACACGACAAGTAACTACGTAAAATAATATTACGTATAACATGTGAAATTACTACAAAGATAATTCACGACATTAAAATACACGAACCCGAGTACATATTTTAATAAATGTGAATTATAAAACAAACGTTTTACGTGTTGGGTTCGGGCTGGCTGTTTAGACAAGGGAATATAAAAGGAGAATGGGTCGTGGCCCACATGGTGGTCTAGGGCCGGATTAAACCAAAACAGATGGGAGGGAGCTTTTATTTTGGACAACATATATCACACATAGAACCCTAAAACCAAGAAAACAACCGTCACTTTTGGGTGACCCTCTCTGCCGTCGAATGAAGGAAATGAACCAAGGGGAAAACATGGCCTTCAATCCAAGAGATCATGGTTGTTCATGTTCTAAGATTTTATAAACCCTAGTAACGAATCAAGGTAATATTTTACCTCGTTTTATTTTCTTTTCTTTTGTTTAATCGATCACAAATCCAAGATATATGATCTAAAAACATGTTATGAATAAGTTAAATAAAAGGTGGGGCGTAGTTTGTTGTTGTTGTGTTCGAATGGCCACAAACCGAGACCATCTATGGTCTCGTTGGTAAAATAAACGCACCAGCCGCACCCTTAATGGGTGTGGGCGTGGTTTGTTCTGTCAGTGGGAAACCCATCGGGGGGTGTTTGTTCTAGTAGTGGCAACCGAGAGCCTCACAGCTCTCGGTGGGGTTTTTGGTCACAGCAGGGGGAAACCCGGCTCAGCCGGTGGGAACCCCTGAGCCTACAGTGGCAACCAATAGTAACACAAACAGGGACATGGGGTGTTTGGCTGCTGGTTTTAGACAGGGTGTTTGGATGACAGTTTTAGGGTTTTAAAAAGGATGTCTGGTTTAGCAATTTTTAAGTTATTTTTAATTAGTTTAATTTGGGTATTAAATTAATCATGCAATATTAATTTTATTTAATCTAATTAATACTGATTTAATCTTGTCAAGTTAGGCTATGTTATTTAAACCTTAGTTATACAAGAATTATTAAAGTAATTCGGTCCGGTTCATAGGGTTCCGGATCCGGTTCACGCCATGTTTAAAATTATAATACACGGGTTCGGTTCATGATTATTTTCACAGGTTTAATTAATTTTTCAAGTATATAATTTTACAAGTTAATTAAATTAATTTGACATGGTATGTAATTAATTTAATTAAAACAGTGGACTTAGGTTAATTATTATTATAAATAATACATGTTTTTAACCTAAGTATTTAATTATTTATTTTATACTATAGTATTAATTAATTGTTTAAACATGACATATAATTAATTAATAATCATGACTTGGGTTATATTAATATAGTATTAATACATGTTTTAACCTAAGTATTCTTATATACTTTAATTTAATTAAATCATTCTTATATTTAATTAAATCGTATAACCTATAGTTTAATTAATTAACAAAATATTATTAATAAACAATATTATAACTACATGACTTATGATATTAATCCAGCTTAATTCTAAATATGGAAACTTTCTAATTCAGGGAACTTACTATTTTTGGAAACTTTCTATTTTTAGAAACTAATCTATTTTAAGCAGTTAATCCATTTTTGGGAACTTTCTATTCCAAGAAACCTGCTATTTTTAGGAAGTTACTTATTATTACACAACAAGTATAATAATACAAGAAATACAAGTAATACTTAATCAAAATATCCAGAATACATGATAAACACAACATAATATTAAAATCAGTAAAACAAGACATGAACATATAAAACAAGCTAAGTCACGATATAAAATCAGTTACATACTCAGTAATCAGAATACTTATACACGTATACTATTTATGTAGCATTAATGAGATCGAAGTAGGACTCTCTTCCGTTCGTCTTCTTCGTTCACTGGACATAAGGTACGGATTCTTCGTCCTTTCAGTATGGACATTCTTTCCTTATTAGGATTCCCCGTATGCAGCCAACTGTTTTCCCAATATATGTTTTATATGTTTTGATTTGCATATGTTTAATTAAATGCCTAAGCCATATACATGCATGACCAGTTTCACCTAGTTATAGAGGAACCATAACCATAACATTAGAGGCACCAGTGTTATGACTTCACCACGGCGGAGTGATAGCTCGTGGCGTCCCTTTCAGATTTTGGCCATTTATTATATTATCATGTGGGGCGTATGGGTGCATCCTAGATTACATGTTTTTACAGATTATTCAGATGAACGTGGTGTGTGAGTTGCATCCTTCACAAGGAGGCAAGGACCTGATCCCTTCTACCCAAATTTATATTAATTAGAGGCAACCCCTCTAATTGCATGATGAGGTCACCCCTCTAAGTATTCATGCACGTTGTTCACCTCATGACCTATATTGGCTTTTGGTACATTAACTAATAAGATTTTCATAAGTCGCATAAGCTATGTTTTCAGAACTAAAACTAGTAAACATGAAACACAACTAGGCTTTCCAGGGCTTATACATTTCCGTTGCTATTAGTCTTAGTTATGTTTCAGCCATTTTTACTATGTCATATATCCGTGCACTGAGTGTTATGATCAACCGTTACTTTCCTTTCCATGTCCCAAAACGGAAGGTACCCAAGGACAGACTCGAGCATTTGGAGGACGTGCATATGATGGAAGCTGCCATAGACTTCTTCTACTTTTACCTTCATATACTTATGATTGTTTAGTCTTTCATTCATTTCATTTACTTTGTTTATGTTTTGGGCTTATTTTGGGAACCGATGTTTGATTTCGGTTTTCCCTATGATCATGTATGTTTTACTACATATTACCTTGCATGCTTTGATGACACTCCATAATTACGCGTAACGGTCCACTTATCAAAGTAGGGTGTTACAATTATGGTATCAGAGCCAAGGCTTCGACCTATAGGCTCTAAAACTTGACCTGTGACTAGTGGGTAGTCATTAGGAGCTTCCTAAGCCAACGCTTGTTATTCCATGTATTTATGTTTTCAGCACCTTGTTGTTTTAACCATGATGTTTTAGCACCTTGTTGTTTTAACCATGATGTTTTCATCAGTATTGCTTTTACTAATATGGACTGAACAACCGTCATCCATACTTAGTTACGTGTGATTGTTTCATGCACGATGTTCCTTGTGAACTGTGGCTAATGTGAACTGAACCCAGTGGTTCATAATTGGTCACATAAAATTTTTTTCTGTTAAGTATTGAAAACTGAGTTTCATTTATTTATTCCATGTATCATTGTCGCAGGAATTATAACTAAGTAATGGTTGGTACAGGACTGTCCCTATTTAGTCGCATGTGCTTTTTCGAAACTTTTAACTTTGGGATCAACCCATAGGCGTCCCCTCGCCATGTCTTTTGTTTTGGGTAAGCTGACCATAGGTGTTTACCCTCGCGCATATAAAGGTTTTCATAAACTACATCATACATTCACGCATTGTTTACATGCATAAAATTTTTCTCATGATTTATTGGTATAAATTTTTTTTCATGTCCCCTCATAAGTTACTATGTTTTTTTTATGTCAAGTATATTTTCATACTGTCATGGTTAACTTCAGTTTCATGCTGATTATATTATACACTCCTTCATGTTAGGTTGTTTCATGTTTCTTCATGATGATTTCGTCTTCAGGTGATTACGTCTTATGTCTCTCGTGTTGTTTATGCTTTCATGCAAGACACTGTTGGAATTCATTTAAATCATGCTTTCACGATAGTCATGGATGGTTTTCATTAATCATGCTTTCAGGAAAATCATCGATGAAATTCATTTAACCACACGTTAACGTTTCTCTATGTAACCAGAATGAGGTATATACTCGCATTGCCAGGTTATCATGATGGTCTTTCTAACCGTTTAACCAATTATTTTTCTTTAAAATCATTTCAGATGATCGACCCCATACGAATCATTTCATGTGCATTCCATGTGTACTTCATGTACCGTATCCCATGTGCGTATTCCACTTGCTGATACTCTACAAATTGCTGATGTCGCTCATAGCTCGGAGATGTTACTAAGGGTTGATGCTGTGGATTTTAGAGACGCTACGAGATGCTGATGCTGTTCACAACCTGGAGATCTTACAAGACGAAGACAGAGGCGTTAGATCAAAGCGATCGACCGAGAAGATGCTTCACCACCAGACGATTTCCATCAATCATTGTCCCTACTTCTTAGTTACATGTCACACGTCATTCAGTTGTCGTTTCAGTCATATGAGTGAGAACCGGTACCAGCCGGCCACTCAGCTGAATAGTTACATGAATCACAGTCATGAGAATGACCGTCATGAAACTGACAGACCAGACGATAGTAACCACTACTATGAAAGAAACTATCCTAGCAATCGCAATAGAAGCTCCGGCTATGGACGTGATCAAAAATACAAAGGATCTGTAGTCCAACCGATCCGCCAATTCTAGCATAATGACCTAATATTTGTAGTTCAATTTGTTTCACATCTTGAGACACATGTCAAGACATCAGTCAAGACACATGTCTCACGAACACTTTCTGAAGACACATGTCAAGACACCAGTCAAGACACATGTCATGCTTACATTTCCCAAGACACGAGTCAAGACACATGATTCACGTCCATCTTCTACAATAGCCTTAATAAATTCAGGGCACCCCACAAGGGGTATACCTATTTTGTCGTGCCATGTATAAATCAGGCCACAAGATTTTCCATGCTATCACCGGTGTTTTATTCACGGTTGGAAACGCAAAGTTCATTCTTCGTGATGTAGGCAAAACACATTCAGCAAGATCTGTTACATTACTTCAGTACACTCTCTTTTCTTGAGTTCATATTTTGTATATCCCCGACCATAAAGGACACCATTCGTATCACCCATGTATACGAAAGTTCTCCTTCAGTCTAAGGATAAGATCCGATCCGATAACGCACTTACCTCAGACTGATGCGAGTTAAATATGATTCGGATTAGGGAATATGAACATCACCATGCTACGATTGGTTGTCACCCATACCAGATTGTGTACAGCGAGGTTCAGGCTCCTGAATACTTTTAGCATGGTTTTCCATCAGGAAAATCTGTACAAATTATGTATTACTCCATGGCTCTTGAATACTTTTAGCACGTGTTTGTTACTACATGGCTGCGAAGATTTTCCAGCTATTAGTTGTGACACACTTCTGAAGTTCCTTTTCGTATATGACCAGCTGATTATTTTAAAATTTTCCGATATAAATTCTAGAAGAACCTTCAAGAAGGAGGACGATAACATGAGATTATGCGTCGATAACCGTCGATTTAAACGAATCACCATTCATAACCATTATTCTCCTCCACGTATTGACAACATGTCCAATCGACTTTAGGGTGTCAAACACTTTTCCAAGATCGGATTCATGATCAGGCTGCCAATAGTGACGAGTGAAAGAGCAGGATATTTCCATGACTGCTATTCGTACATAACTCGGTCATGCTAGATACATGATTTTGTATTAATCTCATAAATGCTCCAGCTGCATTATGGACTTAATAAATTGAGTTTCCATGAACTCATAAACAAATTCATCAGTGTTTTCATTTAGGACAACCTAATTTTCTCTTAGTCCAGAGAAGAGAAGGAAGACCATATTTGCACTATGTTGCAAATTCTACGACAGGAGAAATTTCACCCTGAAATTTTCCAATATAGATTCGGGTTGACTACAGTGACACGCTGGATCACATGGATTCTCACGGTTGGTCTTACCACGACTAAGCTTACGCATATAGGAGAGAATCCTACACTATATTATATGTTCTTGAAAATCCTACGCTAAGAAAAGTCTAATTTGGGAGACTCATAGTTTTTCAAACTCCTATGTATCTGATTCTAGGGAACAAGATGCAGTATGTTCATATCTAATTTCCTGTCATACCAGCAGGTTAAGATAGAACACCTACATACTAGTAGCTATCTCCACCAGGAACCCTTTCCGAATGGAAATGGTACAGTATCTCCATAGAATTGTTAGCCGTTTGAACAAGTCTGCAAGATCCTTGCATCCGCAAAGATTTCATAGTAGTATACTTTCAAATATTTTTAGCCAGAGATCGTACGATCACTTGGCACTATGTCACCTATCGGACCAGTTCAAGGTTCACGAACGTGTTCATTAATTACGTTTACATCCTCGTTCAAATTTACTTTTGCGTTCACGTTCATGACATCACACACGTTCATGATCGTATTCTAGCTCACGATTTAAATCTCACTTTAGTTCTGGAAAGTTTACAGAAAACTTGGGAGACCAGACTCAAGTTTAATAAACATTCCATCCTCAGGCAGACGGTTCACGTCATATTCCACGTTTCACCTTATAGTGTTTGGCGTTACCGCCGTCATATTCCATGTTCACGATATGTTTCACATGTCATGTTCATTCCACGGTTCCCATATCACGTTCACGATATGTTACACGTATCATTGATCACGATATGTTTGCCCATATTACACTCACCATATCTCCACGTATCACGTTCATAATTGTTCACGTATCACGTTCACAATTGTTCACGTACTACGTTTCAGTATGTCCCTCACATCATTGCTAAGACGTTTCTATTATCAGTTAGGTTGGGTTATTTTGCGTCATAACGTTTCAGTTACCCTTGCACGTTAATCCTTATTCCCTCGATCAAATTCAGGGGATCTATCTTATGTTGATAACCATGAACTGTTACGTATTTTCAAGTCAAGGTCGGGAGAACCAAGATTTATCATTTGTGTCAAGATTTTGTGGAGGAACCGTTCAAAGAGGGAATCCACTTGGAAGCGGACGAGTCCATCCGGATTTTACCTCTCATCATTCCATAATTCAGTTATGTTCTTTCAGTCACGTCACGTTCCACGTCCATATTCTTTCAGTTTACATTATCTATAATTCGGGGACGAATTATTCTTTTTAGGGGGAAGAGTTGTAAAACCCGCATGCTTTTACCATGAACACTACATTTATAATCACACGTACAAGATTAAAACTTTCTTTTTATAACATGAATACGTTTCACGAGTATTAATTACAAGAATTACGTACGTGTTAATGCACGATAATAAGTACGTACGTGCTAATACACGATAATTATTAATTATAATAATTATAATCACGAATATCCAAAACACGATCATGTGAACCACGTATATATTTTATACTCGATAAATAATCATTTTGTATTATAAATATAATATGAACATTTAAAACACGAACTACACAAATACTTAAAATACACGAACACGTTTACGTAGTTAATTAAACACGACAAGTAACTACGTAAAATAATATTATGTATAACATGTGAAATTACTATAAAGATAACTCACGACATTAAAATACACGAACCCGAGTACGTATTTTATTAAACGCGAACTATAAAACAAACGTTTTACGTGTTGGGTTCGGGCTGGCTGTTTAGACAAGGCAAAACAAAAGGAGAATGGGTCGTGGCCCACATGGTGGTCTAGGGCCGGATTAAACCAAAACAGACGGGAGGGAGATTTTATTTTGGACAACATATATCACATATAGAAACCCTAAAACCAAGAAAACAACCGTCACTTTTGGGTGACCCTCTCTGCCATCGAATGAAGGAAATGAACAAAGGGGAAATCATGGCCTTCAATCCAAGAGATCAAGGTTGTTCATGTTCTAAGATTTTCTAAACCCTAGTAACGAATCAAGGTAATCTTTTACCTCGTTGTATTTTCTTTTCTTTTGTTTAATTGATCACAAATCCAAGATATATGATCTAAAAACATGTTATGAATAAGTTAAATAAAAGGTGGGGCGTAGTTTGATGTTGCTGTGTTTGAATGGCCACAAACCGAGACCATCTATGGTCTCGGTGTAACACCCCATTTTGATAAATGGAATGTCACGTGTAATTATGGCATGTCATCAAAGCATGCAAGGATAAATGTCTAAAACATTACATGACCATAGGGTAAACCGGAATCAAACATCGGTCCCCAACATAAGCTCAAAACATAATAAAGTAAATGAGATAATGGAAGACTTAAACAAGCACAAATATATGAAGGCAAAAGGAGAAGAAGTCTATGGCAGCTTCCATCCTATGCGTGTCCTCCAAAATGCTCGAGTTCGTCCTTGGGTACCTACCATTTTGGGACATGGAAAGGAAAGTAACGGCTGAGAAAAACGCTCAGTGCACGGATATAGACATAGTATGAATGACTAAAACATACTGAAGACTTAATAGCAGCGGAAAGGTATAATTCCTGGTAAACCTGGAACATGTTCATAAAACTGGTTTTATAGTTTGAAAAGCCTTATGTTTATCTTATGAAAACTGTTTAACATATTTTACCATTAGCCAATATAGGTCATGAAAATCCACCGTGCATGAATACTTTGAGGGGTGACCTCATCATGCAAATTAGAGGGGCTGCCTCTAATTTAATATACTGGTTTTGGGTAGGAGGGATCAGCTCCTTGTGAAGGATGCAAGGCACACACCACATTCACCATGAAATCTTGACTGAAACATGTAACTAGGATGCACCCATACGCCCCACATGATAAATATGATAATATGGCCAAAAGCTAAAGGAACACCACGAGCAATCACTCCGCCGTGGTGAAGTCATAACATCAGTGCCTCTAATGTTATGGTTATGGTACCTCCATAACTAGGTGAAACTGGTCATGCATGTATATGGCTATAGGTATTCTAAATTAAACATAAGCAAGTCAAACATATAAACATATAAACATATACTGGGAAAACAGTTGGCTGCATACGGGGAATCCTAATAAGGAGAGAATGTCCATACTGAAAGGACGGGAATCCGTACCTTATGTCCAGTGAACGAAGAAGACGAACTGAGAGGAATCCTACTTCCGTATCACTAATGCTACATAAATACATACATGAATAAGTATCTGCTTACTAATACGTAATTGATTTTATGTCATGTCTTAGCTTATTTTATATGTTCTTATCATGTTTTACTGTTTTAAGCCTTAAACTGTGTTTATCTTATATTCTGTTTACTCTTATTAAGTATTTCTGGTATTTCATGTATTATTATACTTACTGTGTAATAATAAGTAACTTTCCAAAAATAGCAGGTTTCCTAAAATAGAAAGTTTCCAAAAATAGAAAGTTTCCAAAAATAGAAAGTTACCAAAAATAAAAAGTTTCCAAAAATAGAAAGTTTCCAAAAATAGAAAGTTTCCAAAAATAGAAAGTTTCCAAAAATAGAAAGTTTTCAAAAATAGAAAGATTCCAAAAATAGAAAGTTTCCAAAAATAGATTGTTTCCAAAAATAGAATTACTGGTTAAAATAGATAAGTTTCTAAAAATAGAAAGTTTCCATAAATAGATCAGCTGCCTTAATTAAATAAGTTTCCATAAATAGATTAGCTGCCTGAATTAAATAAGTTTCTAAAAATAGAAAGTTTCCATAAATAGATTAGCTGCCTTATTCAAATAAGTTTCTAAAAATAGAAAGTTTCCATAATTAGATATAAGCTGGTTAAATAAGCTAAATATATAAGCCTAAGTGTTTTCATGATTATTTTCTAAGTCATAATGATATAATGTATAGTTTATTAATTATTTCATGTAATTAAAATAAACTATAGGTTAAAATATTTAATTAAAGTATATCATGTTTTTAATTAAATAAAGTTAAATACTTAGGTTAAAACTTGTATTATTATTTATTAATAATATAACCTAAGTCATGTTAATTAATTAATTATAATCATGGTTTTTAAATAATTAATTAATTATAAGTCTAAAATATAAAATACTTAGGTTAAATATTTAATGATTTTAATAATTAATATAACCTAAGTCATGTAATTAAATTAATCATGTCATATTTATTAATTTAATTTTAACATATGATTATATAAAAAAATAATCTTAACATAAACCGTGAACCGGATCTTGACTAGAAACCATGAACCGGACATGAAATCGACACCATACCCCAAACCACTTCGGGGTTCCCCTTGTCTTGCTGCTGCCGTGGGACCCACACCACCCAACCGGGACCATATGGTCTCGGTGGTGGTCGAGTAGCCAAACCGAGACCCCCTTGGGGTTCGGTTTAGGCGCCGGCCAACAAACACCCCTAAAACAACCCTTTTTGATTTACCCAATAACCCTTTTCATGTTAGATCTATGTTTTTAATTAGGTTTTAAAAACATCATGTTCTTAATTAATTATTAGATCAAATAAAAAAGAAAAAGGGTAAAAAGAATATACCGTATGCGTGGATCTAAACAAGGATGAACAAACACGAACACTTGCACCAAAAACCAAGATCAAAATCAAATAAACACCCTCCTTGGTGTGTTTATGTGTGGCGGCCAAAAAGAAGAAGAAGAGGAGAAGGAGAAAAACTTTTTGGGGTTTTTGGTGTTTTTCTGTAAAGTGAAAAATGACCAAAATCTTTCCTAATTCCTTGTTTTAGTAAAAATTGATGGGCTAAGCCCATCTTCCCTCCCTAATTTCGTGGTATGGGTCCCACATGGGGTAACCCATACATTTCCTGAGTCTAAATATTATAGTGTGTTCTCGTGTGTTCTCGTGTTCGTAATTTACGTGTTTTAATTAGTTATCGATCGTGACTTAATATATTTTTTCGTGTTCGTAATAAATATATATACGTAATTAATATTAGCTCGTGATTTAATTACGTTCATGATTTCATGATCGCATGTTCGTGATTAATTATTTTTTAAATAATTATTGTGTGTTCGTGCGTAATAAATACTTATCGTGTTCTAACACGTACGTAATACGTAAAATTCTAACACGTAAACGTAATCGTACTATAAAAGGAAAGTTTTAATCTAGTACGTACGATCTTAAGGGTACTATTCATAGTAAAAGCATGCGGGTTTTACACTCGGTGGTAAAATAAACCCACCAGCCGCAACCCTTAATGGGTGTGGGCGTGGTTTGTTCTGTCAGTGGGAAACCCATCGGGAGGTGTTTGTTCTAGTAGTGGCAACCGAGAGCCTCACAGCTCTCGGTGGGGTTTTTGGTCACAGCAGGGGGAAACCCGGCTCAGCCGGTGGGAACCCCTAGACCTATAGTGGCAACCAGTGGCAACACAAACAGTGACAGGGGTGTTTGGATGCTGGTTTTAGACAGGGTGTTTGGATGACAGTTTTAGGGTTTTAAAAAGGATGTTTGGTTTAGCAATTTTTAAGTTATTTTTAATTAATTTAATTTGGGTATTAAATTAATTATGCAATATTAATTTTATTTAATCTAATTAATACTGATTTAATCTTCCGTTCGTCTTCTTCGTTCACTGGACAGACTCGAGCATTTGGAGGACGTGCATAGGATGTAAGCTGCCATAGACTTCTTCTCCTTTTACCTTCATATACTTATGCTTGTTTAGTCGTTCATTCATTTCATTTACTTTATTTATGTATTGGGCTTATTTTGGGAACCGATGTTTGATTCCGATTTTCCCTATGGTCATGTATGTTTTACTACATATTACCTTGCATGCTTTGATGACACACCATAATTACGCGTAACGGTCCACTTATCAAAGGGGGTGTTACATCTAGTGCTGCTCTTCCTAAGACACCAGCTTCGAGACGTTTCTACACTACCACACGGGACCAAGATAATAAGTCCTCAGGTACTATCACTGGCGTCCTCTTTATGAACGGTCATGTTGCGTGTGTTCTATTCGATACTGGTGCTATTCATTCAGTTATATCCTCTACGTATGCCAATAGTATTAATAAAATCCCTACGCCATTAGAGAATATTTTATGTATATCTACGCCTATGCGAGACTCTATGCGAATTACCCAAGTGTACAGAGATATTCCACTAGAATTCGATGACAAGATTCGCCCAGTAGACACACTTCCTTTGGATATGTGCGATTTTGATCTCATCTTAGGCATGGATTGGTTATCCAAGCATCATACTATCGATTGCCATACTTATCCGGTTATCTTCAGCGATGTTCAAGCACCAGAGTACATTCACAATTTGTTTTATACCAGGAAAGTATGTACAAATGATCTCTACGTTAGACGCTCGTGCATTACTATCTCATGGTTGCAAGGGATTCTTAGCATCAATTCAGGATATCACTGTCGAAGTTCCATCAATCCAAGATCAACCAGTTATTTCCGAATTTCCCAATGTATTCCCAGAAGAACTTCGGGGTAAACCACCTACTCGAGAAGTAGAGTTTAACATCGATCTCATTCCAAGAGCTCAACCAATCTCTAAAGCTCCTTATCGCATGGCTCCCATAGAGCTTAAGGAGTTAAAAGATCAGCTACAGGAATCACTAGAGCGAGATTTCATCCGACCGAGTTTATCACCATGGGGTGCACCGGTACTTTTCCTTAAGAAGAAGGATGGTAGCATGCGTCTATGCATTGACTATCGTGAGTTGAATAAGATCACGATTAGGATCCGTTATCCATTACCAAGAATCAATGATCTGATGACCAACTTCAGGGTGCCAAACATTTCTCCAAGATTGATTTAAGATCCGGTTATCATCAGCTGCGAGTGAAAGAGCAGGATATTCTCAAGACTGCTTTTCGCACCAGATATGGCCATTATGAGTTCGTTGTCATGCCTTTCGGACTCACTAATGCTCGTGCGGTTTTCATGGACCTTATGAACAACGTCTTCCATGAGTACTTAGACAAATTTGTTATCGTCTTCATCGATGACATCCTCATCTTCTCTAAATCAAAGGAAGAACATGAGGAACATCTACGTATTGTGTTGCAGATTCTTCTTCAGAAACAGTTGTATGCCAAATTTTCTAAGTGTGAATTTTGGCTAACCAAGGTGGCATTCTTAGGCCATATTGTCTCCGTAGAAGGGATTCCTATGGATCCTGCGAAGGTTGAAGCTATCACTAAATGGCCAAGACCAACCTCTGCAACTGAGGTTCATAGTTTCCTAGGCTTAGCTGGTTATTATTGCAGATTTGTGGAGAATTTTTCAAGACTAGCTTTACCTTTGACCAAGTTGATGTTGAAAGGAGAGAAATTCGTTTGGACTGATGAGCGGGAGAAGAGCTTTGAAGAACTCAAGAAGCGGTTAGTATCTGCACCTATTCTTACTCTCCCATCTGGTACAGGTGGATTTCAGATCTACAACGATGCTTCGGGTAAAGGATTGGGTTGTGTACTCATGCAACATGGGAAATTGATTGCATACGCATCACGTCAGCTAAAGCCTTATGAGGAGCTAGTAGCAGTATTCTTTGCACTTAAAATCTGGATACACTACCTTTATGGTGAATCATGTGATATCTTTACTGATCACAAGAGTCTCAAGTATATTTTCACTCAAAGGGAACTGAACATGAGGCAGAGAAGATGGTTGGAACTACTTAAGGATTATGACATCAATCTTCAGTATCACCCTGGCAAGGCGAATGTAGTGGCAGATGCTCTTAGCAGGAATTCGGGTATGATAAACGGCATCAAAGTACAAGAAGAAATCAAACGTGAATTTGAGCGATTAGACATTGAATTCCTAGTATGTGGACAACATGGATATTGGGCTAATCTGAGAATTGAGCCAGACATAATTCTCGAATTAAGGCAGCTCAGAAAGACGATGGTGTGATTTGGGCTATCATTCAAAACCTTGATCGGCAGACATAATTTTGTGTAGACGAAGAAGGCATCGTATGGCAAGGAACTAAGCTATGTGTTCCGGATGATCAGACACTCCGAGAAGCTCTATTGACAGAATCTCACAGCCCTCCATTCTCTATTCATCCAGGATCCACCAAGATGTATCATGACATTAAACAACATTTCTGGTGGAGTGGCATGAAGCAGGATGCTGCTACTTTCGTATCCAAGTGTCTAACCTACTAGCAGGTTAAGATCGAGCATCAACGGGATAGTGGTTTACTGTAACCGTTAGAGATTCACGCATGGAAGTGGGACAAAATCTCCATGGATTTCGTCACCGGACTTCCTCTTACTCAGAGCAGACATGATGCTATATGGGTCATAGTTGATCGTTTAACCAAGTCAACTCATTTTCTTCCAATTTGCAAGGACTTCTCAGTCAGCAAATTGGTAGATATATTCCTTAAGGATATCATACGACTACATGGAACTCCTTCATACCTCATATTAGACCGAGATCCTCGTTTCACGTCAAAATTCTAGAAAGGTACGTAGAAAGCTGTTGGGTCAAAAAGTTGATGTGGCAGAAACTCAAAAACGAAGAAAACATGAAGTTATTGTCTAAGCGTTGTCAAGACCAATTTAGGCGTTGACAAGAACAAACTAAGCGTTGTTGGCTCAAGAGTTGTCGTGTGCAATCCAAGCATTGTCACATGCAATTTAAGAGTTGATAGAAATGTAAACAAGAAGCTTATGGAAGATTCTATTTGGATATATATGCAGGATATATTCTGTATATGTTTATCTAAATAGAAGATTTACTTGTTTATTTGTTATTATCTCTTGTAAACCCTAATCCTTACACTATAAAAGGAACCAAGGGTTATTAGGTTTTTTATCAATTCATTCACAATGTAAACCTAAAGCGTGTGTGCACTAGACGTGGGATTCAATGTATACACGTCTAGTGGTTGTTTATTATTAATATAATGAGCAACCCTTTTGATTAATTCATGTGTTATTGTGCCTAAACACCTTGTTAATGTATCATGTTCTAATTCCGCTTTGATTGTTTAATCATATGAACATGGTGCATTCCTGGTTGCTTAAAAGATCCGGAAAACAAGGTTTCTACAATTGCCTTTCGTCCTCAGACCGATGGTCAATCAGATCGTACGATTCAGACCTTAGAAGACATGTTGCGGGCTTGTGTATTGGAATGGTCAGGAAGTTGGGAAGACTACATATGTTCAGTGGAGTTTGTCTACAACAACAACTTGCATGCAAGTATTAAGTGTGCACCATTTGAGATGCTTTATGGAAGAAAGTGTCATGTTCTAATCTGTTGGGATCAAGTTGGAGAACGAATTCTTGAAGGACTAGAAATGATAGAGGTGACCAATGAGAAGGTTGCCATCACCAAGGCGAAGTTACAGGAAGCTCGTGCTCGACAGAAGAGCTATGATAATAAACATCACAGAGATCTATCATTTAATATCAGCGACCATGTTTTCCTTAAAGTATCACCAACACGTGGTGTTAAGCGTTTTGGACTCAAGGGCAAGCTCAGTCTACGCTTCATCGGACCGTTTGAAATCCTTGAATGTGTCGGTAAAGTATCATATCGTCTAGCTTACCTCCTCAGCTATCTCATGTACATGATGTATTCCATGTATCCTTACTCAGAGGTTATAACTACCATCCATTGCATAAGGTTACGTATCCATTCGAGCATATTCGAGAGGATCTATCGTATATCGAGGAACCCGAGAAAGTTCTCGATCGCCAAGAATGACTCATGAGGAGAAAGACGATTCCATTCGTTAAAATCCTCTGGAGGGATCATACCGAGCGGGAAGCCACTTGGGAAATGAAGGAGTCTATCTGGACTTCTTACCCTCATTTCCAGTTCTAACTCGGGTATCTCATTTCAGCTTACATGTCTTTCCTGATTTTATGTCATTTCAGCGTTTAGCATCTTGTCAGGTTATCGTATATCTAATTCGAGGACGAATTGTTCTTTTAGAGGGGAAGAGTTGTTAAACCCCCTTTAATAATCCTAAGATCATTAAATGCACGAAGTTACCGTTAAATTTAAACTTTGTAATTAATTAATATACGACATGCATCACGATCATTTAATACGAATATTAGTATACGATAAGTATGTACATATAATATTAAGAAAGCATTCAAGAAATATAACACGATATTTAAACACGAGCACACGGTAAATAATTTAACAAGAAAAACAAACATAAATAGTACAAGGGGGTGTTTGTGCGTCGGTTTAGGAAGGAAGGAAGGGAGAACGGGCTTTGGCCCATACCCATAACTAATACAAGTGTTTTAATAAAAATTACAAACGTTTCATAAAACACTTTTACAGGAAATAAATTAAAACCCTAATCTTCTCCTTGCATCTCTCTCTTGCCGCGGCACCCTTAGAACACGAAGAACAGATTGGTTTTGATCTTTGTTGATACGGTAGTGTGTTCGTGTTCATCTTTATTTAATCCCCGCATTCGGTATATCAAATCCTTATTCTTTGTTTTTATTTATTATGTTAGATCATTAATAACCAATCTAGAAAACATGTAAAATCAAGGTTTATCAAGATTTAAATAAAAACAAAGGTGGGGATGTTTATTGTCTCGATCGCAGCAAACCGAGACCTATAGGGTCTCGGTGGTGTTGTTCGTCCAGCAGCCGTAACCCCTCGATGGGATCGGCGTTGGTTTTGAACCACCAGCCGTAAGCCTTGGGCTGGCGGTGGTGGTGGTATGGATTGAAACCACAAGGACCAAGACCCAAAGCGGGTATCTTGGCCTAGCGGTGGGAACCGAGACCTACTTGGGGGTGCTCGGTGGGTACTAGACGCAGGCAGGGGGGCCCTAGCTTCGGCTGGGGGCTGTTTGGTTCGACGCTGCAACCCTCGGGTTGTGGTGCTCGGTTGCCGGGTCTCGAGACGGGGCTCGGGAACTTACATTTTTCAGAAACACGTAAATTGAACCTATTATGAAAATAAGTTATATTATGTATTAATTAATTTAGTTATTAATTAATTTTGGTTTAATTAAAACTTATGTTATGTTTATTTAAATAAAACCATGATAAAATACGTATGTACACTTATTTAATAAACTTAGGATATGATAATTAATTATTTAATTATTCATGAACATGGATTTAATTAATTAAAACTTAGGTTAAATTAATTAATATGTTTTATGATAAAGTTTAATAACATGATTTATGTAATATTATTAATTAATAATAAAATTATAATAACATGACATGACATTATTAATTAATAATAAGCTAAGTATTTATTAATGATTAAACTTTAGAATATAATAATACATGATATAAAATAAGCATATAATTAATTATGGAAACATATTAATTATGGAATTATATTATTTATGACAACATGATAAATATGGTAATATGATATTTATGGTAATATACTAAATAAGGTAACATGCTATTTATGGTAATACATTAAATATAGTAACATGCTATTTATAGAAACACGCTAAATACGGAAACTTTCTATTTTTGTCTACTTACTAATTATGGAAACTTTCTATTTTTAGAAACTTACTATTTAAGGAAAATTACTATTTTTTGGAAAGTTACTATATTTGGAAACCTGCTATTTTTGGAAAGTTACTATATATAGAAACCTGCTATTTTTAGAAAGTTACCCATTATGTTATAACAAGTATTATAACACTTAAATCATGAAATACATAAATCTAAAACACATAGAACTATAAGAAATACATGATTAAAACATGAAATAATAAGACAAGACAAGAACAAGTACAATATGTATGAACACGTCAAGTAAACCAAATAACAAGTATGTATAAGTAAGACCGACTCTTATTCATGTACCTTCATTATGTAGCTATTGTGAAGTCAGAGTGACCGTCTACGTTCGTTTTCGTCTTCATTTACTAGACATAAGGTACGGACATTCCGTCCTTTAGTAAGGACATCTTTCTTCCTACATTAGGATTCCAGGTTTGCAGCCATCTGTTTTCCCAGTAGTTTAAGTGTTTTAAACGCATCAGTATATGTATGATTATTTTAGATTGCCTGAGCTATATATATGCATGCCAGTTTCACCTAGTTATGGTGGTTCCATAGCCATAGCACTTGACGCACCGGTGTTATGACTCTTCTGCGGTGAGAGTGATTGCTCGCAGCGTCCCTTTACAGTTTTAGCCAGTATTGTTATTATCATGTGGGGCGAATGGGTGCATCCTAGGAAAAGTAGTATGATTTCATGGTAACTGCGGTGTGTGCCTTGCATCCGTTACAGGAGCTGATCGCTCCACTCATTTTATATATTAATTAGAGGCAACCCTTCTAATTGCATGACGAGGTCACTGATGTGCGGAGATAAGTATATGTGATAATTTGAGATTACGTTATAGGGTAAATTAGAAAATTACCTTTAGGAAAAAGTAATAGACTAATAATACCAATGACGAATTCAATTAAACACGTGAGTGAATCAAGTTCGTTGTAAACGAAGATCTTATGAATTTGAGACGTTTTGCTTTGATTTGGACAATCGATTTGAATTGGTTCTCGGTTTTTAAACCACAATTAAAATCTACAAATTTTAAGCTATTAAAACTTATCCTAAAGTGCATGAATCGTAAACCCCGCTAAATTTAAATCTAAAACGATTACTTACTTAAAAAATTAAAACTATTTAAAAATTAAACTAATTAAAAATATTTGAAAATTAATCTATTTAATAACTTTTAAACTAATTAAAAATCTAATTAAATTTTTTAGAACAAATTTACTTTATTAAAAATTACTTTAAAAACTAATCTATTTTAAAACTAACTTTTGTTTAAATCTAATATTATAAAAATTTAATTAATCAAAAATAAACTAATTAAGCTACTTAAATTTAAAAAAAACATTTTTATTTTTTTATTTATTTTATTTATTTTTATATATTTATATTTTTACACTATTAATAAAATTTGAAAACAAAATAAACTTCTTTTATAAAATCACTAATTAAATTTATATTAAAACGTAATTAAAGTAAAATACGTTACTAATTAAAATATGTCAAACCGAGTACACTATTTTAATCAATGAACAAGAAATAAACTAAAAAGGGCATTTAGCCCAGATGGTAAACACGCTTGACACATAACCAATGGGTCTCGAGTTCGAGCCCCATTAGTGACATTAATTTTGTGAATTATTTGTTTTTGACAGATATGATAAAAAACAGTCACATGAGTGACTTTTGAAGCTTATTATGGTTAAGCTGCTAGGAACCAGCTTAATGAGCTTATAAAATCAGTTGGATTTGATAAGCTAAATTAAACACAACTAATCAAACCAACTAAAACAGTAAACAAATTAAACAGATAAGTCAGCTATAAATTCAAAATGAAAACTGATAAGTCAGCTATTCATTAACTATCAGCAAGTAAATCTCAAAACCTAAAACAGTAAACAAATTTAGTACTATAAATTCAAACTTTCAGCTAATAAAGAAAAGATTTTATCAGCTATTAACCAGTAAAAATGCAACAGCACAAGCTATAACAACCGATTCAAACAGTGAAAACAACTAATTAAGCTACTCAAATAAGATCAGCAGATATAGAAAAACTCATTCAGCAACATATTGAAATTTGATTATTAGAAAAACCAATTCTCACAAACGAAGCAGTTTAAACATCCAACGAATCTATAACTAAAGTTTAAATAACTCATTTTAAAAGAACACACTTAACAGATTCATGAATAATTTTCCTTAAAACTAAACGGATCCCCTTATTTAAAAGATAACTTACTAAACAGATCTATCAAGCACATTTAAGTAGTACCAATAAAATGACTAAGCAGAACCATGTAATATCAGTTAACAGGTAAACATAATTTACACTAAACATTTTTAAAATCATAAACAATCACAATTAAACCTTAAGATAAGCAGAAACAAATAAGCATAAGCATCTAAAATATCCAATTCATATAAACAGTAAAAAAACAGTTTAATCTTATAAATTGAAAGATAAAAGGAGTAAGCACCTTGTGGGATATCTTTTGAGCAGTAGGATTGCGCTGAGCAACCTATGAACCGGAATCAAAACACCATTCACCATTAAAACGTTCCACCATCACAATCAAACGAACCAACTCCATCAACTAACAGATTATTTTAAGACTTTTCCAGTGGGGAAAAAACCTTGAACCAAAACTTAACTTCAAATATTAAATATAAACTATTATTTAGCTTATATCCAATATCATAAACATCATTATGTGAAATAGTTAATAAAATTAATTCATATAAAACTTTAAACAATAATTAAACGAGACACGATTGTATGAAATAAACTGATCTTTTATTAAACTTTAGATATTACAAGATTTAAAAAGAAATACAAGAATTAATCCTACAACTATTTCAACAGAGTAACTTTAAAGAAAAGTAAGGGATGATAAAATACAATATTTGGGTGGGTTTTTATAGCCATCCCAAGCTGCTGATGAGGGGTATATCCGCATCTCTTGGGGTATATTCTTCTTCAATTTCAGCCCTTGGATTAGCAATTCCTTCTTCTCTCTCATGATTGTTATCATCGGATGGTTGATATATCACAACTAGCACACGGATTGCCAACGTGGCATCCGTGTGTGCTAGTTGTGCTTCTTTTGAGGCTCTTGATTGGTGGGATAGGAAAAGTGAGGTGTCACAACCAATGATAAATCGCCACGTATCTCTTCTCTCCGCATACTCTCTTCCTTAAAGATTGGGGGTTTTAATACCCTTCACGTGAATAGCACGTGGGAGTAAAAACCCCTTGATTAATTGACTTTTTACTGGTTAGGGTTTATGTGAACAGTGGTAAATTTTACAGGTTTTGGGGGTGAGATGGAGTGAAGAAGATGGTGTTACATAGGTTATATCGAGAGTATATTTAATTTTTTGTGTGAAACGAGTGGACTAAATATGGGTGGATGAGTGCGTTGTGACGTGTGACAAAATGAGTGGAGTAAATATGGGTGGGTATGGTTATTAATTTAATGGATGGGAATAAGTGGTGAGAATAAACGTGTGGTTGGTTTAAATATGTGTGGGTAAAAGTAACAGAAAGTTACATGTTTTGAAAACGAACCCTAAAGGCCCATCTACTTGTAACTTAATCCGTTCCTCACCATGATGTTTGGGCTTTTGGCCCAAGCTTCCAATCCGTAAATTAATTCTTCCATTTTGGGCCATTTGGATTTTCAACCAACAAGTAAATTTAACTTGAATCATAAATGGGATTTTGAGCCCATTTACCCCATTGTGGGACCCACTTGGCCCGTTTTCTCGATAAATGATTGAATCCTCTAAAGTCGAGCTCGATTTTGGCTTCTTTGATCTTTTTCTTCAAACTCGTGTCGATATTTGCCGGTTTTCGCGAACTTGGTACCTACACACATTCAAACAAGAAACAAGCATATACAAGGCATTTTTGATACATTAATAGCATTATTTCATAGTTTTAAGCTACAAATGATATGAGTATGTAAGCTCTTATCAAATTCCCCCATGCTATGCAATTGCCGTGTCCTCACGCAATGATAAAATAAAACTATAACTACACCATTATTCAACTTTTGACTTTTTATTTTGCAAAGACATAATGCATTGCTTTCATTATTGAAAAATAACTTTAAGGATCATAAAACTCAAATAGATTCATCGTCCTAGACTTTTCACATTTCCATGCCAAGTGCAAAAACAAGATCATTGTTATTATAAGTTAGCAAACTAACACGAACTCATGTGGGCTAATTAATCACTTAGACTCCCTTATTCCTAGGTGTATCTCTTATATTTTATTGTTGTCTTGAATGATCATAAGGATGCATCGTTGACTTATTTCGATAGTTTATTAGGCCGAAAATAAAGTGAACGATTTAATCAATAGTTAGCTAAAGGACAAAATCTTTTAAAACTGCTTCTCGGGACTTCATAAAGTTCATATCTTGGCATAACTTGCTTCGCGATTTGAGACCTTTCTCGGACCTATCTGGCAACGACTTTATACTTCAAACCTTGAGAGACGTTCATGAAATAATGTTCTTCTCTTCATACAGGAATTTCTTCACTTGAATTTTTGAGAGATTCATACTTGGACCATGACTTCTTCATTTTTCTCAAATCTTTATTTGGGATTTTGATATACAACGATTCGCCTCCTTTTTGGACTTGGCTTCATTTATCCTCATACCTTGTTATGGTCTTTTTGGATAGACTTCTCCATGACTTTTTGGGAGTATTTGCTTTTCGTCGTGTGTCTCGATCCTTCATATTGATTTTCGATAAATGATTCTTCACATCACTTGAGATCTTTAGCAATAAAACATAGCCCTCATGTCTTGTTAGGACCTTTTTGGACTTGCCAATCTTCGCATCCCGCTTCAATAAGCTATGCCTTGGCTATGAACTCTAATCCATACCGAGCAACTTTTAAACGATCTTGGGCTAGAAGCTAAGTAACTTTTCAAATCGTTCAACCTTATTTATTGCAATTAAATTTATTAACAAGCGATGGGAGAATAGGCTCATAATTAACTCACATAAATTCCCGAAAGAATACCAAACTTATAATTGGCTCTATCATCTCTTGTTCTCCATATTGTAAAATTTCAAAAATGTGAAATCAATAGATACTTAGCCTATCAAATCAAAGTTTTGGGTTTTCAAGTCATCTATAGGATCTTGCAACTTCTTATACTTTTGCAAGTTTTAGAATTTGCGTTTTAAAGTTCCCTTGATAGACGACTTTCTAGGATCAATTATAGGAGCTTGCGAAAAGTTCTTGTTATTAACTCGTATGAATTAAGACTTTCGCGTTTTAAAGCTCCCTATATAAAAGCCTAGCAAAACTTAATTCAAATACGTTAAGGAAAAGCTAAGGTTAAAAACCGAGTCGAGTCAAAAACTATTCTTATTTTCACCAACGGAAAACCTACATTCGTGTCAAAAGCACTTATTTTATTTATTAAAACTTAAAAATAACACTAAAATTTAAAATTTTATTGAAAAATGAGAAAAACAATACGTTTAGACACGACAAAAGCAATTGCAAGCGATTATATCGATTGACTCCCCCATGCTAAAACCAAACATTCTCCTCAATGTTTCTTAGCTCAAGAGTAACACCCCCTTGCTAAAACACGAAGATTCTAATGCAAATTCCTAGCATGGAAAGAGCACGCAAATCTATAAGCCGTTTATTAATTATGCGTCAAGATAAAACGTTAGTCGATAAAAATCAAGGAATAGAAAGTGTGCCCCCTTTTTGGCATTCAAAGAATGGAAGATCAAGTGGACCGGCAAAAACCAAACACGAGAGTCTTCAAATATTAGGGTCATACCTAAGATTCACAACACAACAAATCATGAGCACGAGCTTGAAAGATCAAGCCTTATTAGTGTTACAAAATAGAAAGAAGATAGGATATATGGGACTCCCCCACAAGGCACTCGTTTTTGTTAACCGAGTCATGAGCTCGACTCGATCCCCGCATTTATTGGTCCTTAGGGAAAATGGTAAAAACCGGCATATTGGAATAAAATCCAACATAAAGCGCGATGCCGGGGTCAAAGATCTCATCCTCGTTGTCGGATGACAAACGAAAGGATAAAACTCTAACATGAATCTCCAAAAAGAGATGGTAGTCACAACTAATGGTATGGATAAAGCATGCTCCCCGAGATAAACTCGCACCAAGATGATTAAAAAGTCTTTCAATAATTGCATCGGTGAAAGGCCGAGATTTCCCTAAATCAACGATTCCGGGGTCGAATACCTCGTCCTCGGTGGAGAAAGGAATAGACAACAAGGTGGCGTCCCCCCATGCTAATCCTAAATCATATGAAGCACATGGTAATGGTGGTACAAAAGTCTCAACCATAGTGGTTTCAACTTGCATGACTTTGTTGACCTTTTCACTCTTATGAATGTGAATAAAGGGGTCATGGTACTCAAAACGAGTCGCATGAAAAACCCGCACATTAAGATCAAAGCGAGTGGGAAGGATAATTGGAGCAAAAGTAATTTCTCCCTCCGGGTCAACATTGTCATCATCATAAATCGGGTGATCAAACCAAGAGTCTTCATCACCGTCATTAGACTCTTCCTCAAATTCCGAAGGAATGTCTATGGAAAGTAACTTATCAAACTCCCTAATGAAAAGATCATCATCACAAAGGTTGTGAGATGTAGGAGGTGTGATGTTCTCAAAATCCTCTTGAAACAATGGGTTATTGTTCAATGAAGCTTCAAATAGAGGATTTGAGTAAGTCACAAAAGTGTCGTCATCCTTGTCATCACAAGAAATATCCGACAAAGTATCAAGTGTATCACACTCGGATACAAGATCATCATTCTCATTTGAAGGCAATTAATCGGCGAATTCCTCGAGAATGGTAGGTAAAACACCAGATTCACGCTCGATCTCGAGATCGGAAACGTCTTTACTTCCCCGTGTAAGTGGATCAACAAGTTCATCGGCGAACTTATCGAATGAATAATCACTAACCTCACTCGGTGTGAAGCTAGGAATCAAAGGCTCTTCAATGGAAGATTGTGCCTTAGGAACTTCAACATGATCCTTAGAAGAGAGTGAAAACGAGTCCATTTTCAAAGATTGTTCAATTAAAGCAATATCACTCTCGGGATCAAAATTCTTACTAGCAAACTCACTAGCATCAAATGGTACACTAAGGTATTCATCAATTTGTTTTTCAATCTTAGAACTTTCATCCTCGTGTGGAGTGAGTGGAGATGAGGTAACATTACAACATGATTCAACAAAATTAGGTCTATCAATTTCCACATTTTCCAATTTCTTAGGAACCAATCTTGGAATTTTTTCCGGTTTGAATATCATATGTTTATTACCATGAAACAATTTAAGCTCCCCTTCTCTCATATCAACTAAAACATTGGCCGTACACAAAAATGGTCGTCCTAAAATTATAGGCGCACGAGGATTCGGCTCATAATCAATGATAGCAAAATCGGCTAGGTAAACGAACTCCCCCACTTTAACAATGACATTTTCCGCTATACCAACCGGTCGAGTGGTGGTGCCATTAGCAAGCTCAATGATCATTCGAGTAGGCATAAGTCGCAAATAGTCAAGAGTTTTCCAAATAGCTAGGGGCATAACGTTAATACTAGCTCCTAGATCGGCTAGAGCTTTGTACTCCCCAAGCTCATCGAAAACACAAGGTATCAAGAATTGACCCGGATCATTATATTTCTTAGGAAATAAATCAAGAAAATCCGAGGTACTAATCACATTTAAAGTAGCCTTGGTGACATTCCAAAAAGTTTCTTTAGGTGGCACATAAAGCTCAAGCTTTCTTTCTAAATTATCATAAGCGGTGATAGCCTTAAGCTCTCCCCTCGGGTTAGGAACGGTATTACTAGGTAAGCAACCCGAAGAAGTAGATGGTTTAGATATGAATCCCTCAAACATCGAAAGCAGTTTATTTTGACCTTGTTCCAAATTTTGTTGCATACGATTTTGACTTTGCTCTAAATGTTGTTGCAAACGATTTTGACCTTGCTCAAACATTTGCTCAAATCTTTGTTCCATTCTTTGTTGATTAAGCTCAATCTTGTTATTTTGCCCCTTTAGCGTATTTTGAAACTCATTCTTCAAAGTTGCCATTTGTCCTTGAAAATTATTTTGAAAAGCTTTCAAATTTGCCTCATTTGACTTAATGTAACTTGACAAATCATTTTGATTATTCCCTTGAAAACCTTGATTGTTTTGAATAACATTAAACCCATTTCCTTGGTTGAAATTCCCTTGGTTACCACGGTTAAAATTATTCCCATTGTTTCCATTGTTGTACCTATTTTGAACCGGTGGAAAACCCGGTGGAGCAACATGATTTTGACGAGGAACTTGACCGTTGGAGCCATAAGTTCTCGTCGCGGCAAAAGCACTAGCTTGATCAAACCCCGTGTTTAAACAAGCATAATTAGGATGTGCTCCACCACATGATACACAAACATTCTCAACCATATTAATGGATCCATGAGGATTCTTCCTAATCTCACTCAACAAAGTCGCAAATCCACTATCAATCTTAGAGTCCAATCTAGCAATCTCGGGATTAGATGAATTCACATTGGAAACAACCGGTGTGTTTCCTGAATATTGTGCTCTAGACTTATCCTCAATTATTCTCCACGCCTCTCTCGGAGTTTTTCTTAAAAGATTACCACCCGCGGTGGCATTTAAAGAATCTTGTTCAATCATATTAAGCCCATTATAGAAAGTATTAATTTGATGCAATTCCGAGAAACCGTGGTGTGGACATTGTCTCAACAAATCTTTAAATCTTTCCCAAGCTACCCCAAACGATTCATGCACTTTTTGTTCAAATCTAGTGATCTCATTCTTAAAGTGTGTTGTCTTAGGTGGTGGAAAGAAATAATTCATGAACTTAGACACTAAATCATCCCATGTTAAGATCGAACCCGGTGGTTCTTTCTCATACCAAAGCTTAGCATTACCCTCGAGCGAGTACGGAAAAAGCATGAGCTTAATCACGTCATTCAGCACATCTCTAAACTTGAGAGTCGAGGTAATTCGATTATAATTCCGAATGTGAGAATGCGGGCTATCGGTCTCATTGCCACGAAATTGGTCGGCACGAATGAGCGATAAAAGACCCGTCTTAATCTCAAAATGATCCGCCAAAATAGCCGGCACAACGATTGCTTCCCCATACCCTTCGGTGGGTGCACAGAGCAATTCCTCCATTGTTCGGTTATCGGCCATCTCTACAACAATAGGTGGAAGCTCGGGTTCCACTATTCGTTGTTGACGATTTCTATTTCTACGAGGAATATTTTCAAGCCTATTAAAATCAATCACAAGACGAGAAGAACGTAATTGCATACACTTTAAAGACGAGAATCTAGAGGATTGAAGAAAAGAAATTAGATAAGAAGAAGATTATTTTTGGTATTTTATTTGGTATTGCTCAATCAATAATGATCGATAAAAAAACAAGGAATAAGGATAACTACTATGGAAGTAAATTACCCTCGGTCGACTTTGAAACGATAGGTGAAAACCTAAACGTCTCGAGGTTCAATAAGTAAACAACAAAAATAAGATTTATTACTACTTGAGTCGGCAAACCAATAATAGGTCGTCCCTCTCAATATACGCACAAGCAAGCGGGGAAACGAGGTGGCACAAAGCACTTAAAAACCTTTTTCCTTAGACGGCCTTTTATAGCACGTCGCCTTATACCCACCTTATAGTTTGTATAAATCGAGTTCAAACTTCTTATTAGTATTTATCTATTTTGCCTTTTATTTTTGTTTTGGATTCGACTACAATAGCTAGGTGATGAAATCCCAACTAAGGCCTTATTTGAAAGATATGTAAATTTATTGTTCTATGTAATACAATATATTATTCACAAAAAACGAGAAAAACGATACATACTATATAATAGAAAAATAACAAACTTTCCGAGGACGGAAAGGGTCTTCAAATCAACGATCAACAAATCTCCACAAAGACGAATCGTACACAAGATCCCCGGAAGCGGCGCCAAAATTTTTGATGTGCGGAGATAAGTATATGTGATAATTTGAGATTACGTTATAGGGTAAATTAGAAAATTACCTTTAGGAGAAAGTAATAGACTAATAATACCAATGACGAATTCAATTAAACACGTGAGTGAATCAAGTTCGTTGTACACGAAGATCTTATGAATTTGAGACGTTTTGCTTTGATTTGGAAAATCGATTTGAATTGGTTCTCGGTTTTTAAACCACAATTAAAATCTACAAATTTTAAGCTATTAAAACTTATCCTAAAGTGCATGAATCGTAAACCCCGCTAAATTTAAATCTAAAACAATTACTTACTTAAAAAATTAAAACTATTTAAAAATTAAACTAATTAAAAATCTTTGAAAATTAATCTATTTAATAACTTTTAAACTAATTAAAAATCTAATTAAACTTTTTAGAACAAATTTACTTTATTAAAAATTACTTTAAAAACTTATCTATTTTAAAACTAACTTTTGTTTAAATCTAATATTATAAAAATTTAATTAATTAAAAATAAACTAATTAAGCTACTTAAATTTAATAAAACATTATTATTTTTTTATTTTATTTTATTTATTTTTATATATTTATATTTTTACACTATTAATAAAATTTGAAAACAAAATAAACTTCTTTTATAAAATCACTAATTAAATTTATATTAAAACGTAATTAAAGTAAAATACGTTACTAATTAAAATCTGTCAAACCGAGTACACTATTTTAATCAATGAACAAGAAATAAACTAAAAAGGGCATTTAGCCCAGATGGTAAACACGCTTGACACATAACCAATGGGTCTCGAGTTCGAGCCCCATTAGTGACATTAATTTTGTGAATTATTTGTTTTTGACAGATATGATAAAAAACAGTCACAGGAGTGACTTTTGAAGCTTATTATGGTTAAGCTGCTAGGAACCAGCTTAATGAGCTTATAAAATCAGTTGGGTTTGATAAGCTAAATTAAACACAACTAATCAAACCAACTAAAACAGTAAACAAATTAAACAGATAAGTCAGCTATAAATTCAAAATGAAAACTGATAAGTCAGCTATTCATTAACTATCAGCAAGTAAATCTCAAAACCTAAAACAATAAACAAATTTAGTACTATAAATTCAAACTTTCAGCTAATAAAGAAAAGATTTTATCAGCTATTAACCAGTAAAAATGCAACAGCACAAGCTATAACAACCGATTCAAACAGTGAAAACAACTAATTAAGCTACTTAAATAAGATCAACAGATATAGAAAAACTCATTCAACAACATATTTAAATTTGCTAATCAGAAAAACCAATTCTCACAAACGAAGCAGTTTAAACATCCAACGAATCTATAACTAAAGTTTAAATAACTCATTTTAAAAGAACACACTTAACAGATTCATGAATAATTTTCCTTAAAACTAAACGGATCCCCTTATTTAAAAGATAACTTACTAAACAGATCTATCAAGCACATTTAAGCAGTACCAATAAAATGACTAAGCAGAACCATGTAATATCAGTTAACAGGTAAACATAATTTACACTAAACATTTTAAAATCATAAACAATCACAATTAAACCTTAAGATAAGCAGAAACAAATAAGCATAAGCATCTAAAATATCTAATTCATATAAAAAGTAAAAAAAAAGTTTAATCTAATAAATTGAAAGATAAAAGGAGTAAGCACCTTGTGGGATATCCTTTGAGAAGTAGGATTGCGCTGAGAAACCTATGAACCGGAATCAAAACACCATTCACCATTAAACCGTTCCACCATCACAATCAAACGAACCAACTCCATCAACGAACAGATTATTTTAAGACTTTTCCAGTGGGGAAAAACCTTGATCCAAAACTTAACTTTAAATATTAAATATAAACTATTATTTAGCTTATATCCAATATCATAAACATCATTATGTGAAACAGTTAATAAAATTAATTCATATAAAACTTTAAACAATAATTAGACGAGACACGATTGTATGAAATAAACTGATCTTTTATTAAACTTCAAGAGATATTACAAGATTTAAAAAGAAATACAAGAATTAATCCTACAACTATTTCAACAGAATAACTTTAAAAGAAAAGTAAGGGATGATAAAATACAATATTTGGGTGGGTTTTTATAGCCATCCCAAGCTGCTGATGAGGGGTATATCCGCATCTTTGGGGTATATTCTTCTTCAATTTCAGCCCTTGGATTAGCAATTCCTTTTTCTCTCTCATGATTGTTATCATCGGATGGTTGATATATAACAACTAGCACACGGATTGCCAACGTGGCATCCGTGTGTGCTAGTTGTGCTTCTTTTGAGGCTCTTGATTGGTGGGATAGGAAAAGTGAGGTGTCACAACCAATGATAAATCGCCACATATCTCTTCTCTCTGCATACTCTCTTCCTTAAAGATTGGGGGTTTTATTACCCTTCACGTGAATAGCACGTGGGAGTAAAAACCCCTTGATTAATTGACTTTTTACTGGTTAGGGTTTATGTGAACAGTGGTAAATTTTACAGGTTTTGGGGGTGAGATGGAGTGAAGAAGATGGTGTTACATAGGTTATATCGAGAGTATATTTAATTTTGTGTGTGCAACGAGTGGAATAAATATGGGTGGATGAGTGCGTTGTGACGTGTGACAAAATGAGTGGAGTAAATATGGGTGGGTATGGTTATTAATTTAATGGATGGGAATAAGTGGTGAGAATAAACGTGTGGTTGGTTTAAATATGTGTGGGTAAAAGTAACAGAAAGTTACATGTTTTGAAAACGAACCCTAAAGGCCCATCTACATGTAACTTGATCCGTTCCTCACCATGATGTTTGGGCTTTTGGCCCAAGCTTCCAATCCGTATATTAATTCTTCCATTTTGGGCCATTTGGATTTTCAACCAACAAGTAAATTTAACTTGAATCATAAATGGGCTTTTGAGCCCATTTACCCCATTGTGGGACCCACTTGGCCCGTTTTCTCGATAAATGATTAAATCCTCTAAAGTCGAGCTCGATTTTGGCTTCTTTGATCTTTTTCTTCAAACTCGTGTCGATATTTGCCGGTTTTCGCGAACTTGGTACCTACACACATTCAAACAAGAAAAAATCATATACAAGGCATTTTTGATACATTAATAGCCTTATTTCATTGTTTTAAGCTACAAATGATATGAGTATTTAAGCTCATCTCAGTCACCCTCCAAGTATTCATGCACGTCGATATAACATGACCTATATGGGCTCTCGGCATACTTAAAATACAGATTTTCAAGATAAATTAAACATAAGTCTTTTCAGAAATATAAACCAGTTTTATGAACTTAAACCAGGTTTTCCAGGACATACATTTATTCCGCTGCTATTCATTTCATTTCATTACTTGCTTATGTTTATGATTTACATTCTATGTTATATATCCGCACACTGAGCGTATTAATCTTTCCATGTCCCAATACTAAAGGTACTAAAGGGCAAAGCTAGGAATCTAAGAGTACGTGCATAGAATGAGGCGCCAGCTTTCTTTCATTCTTTAATGTATTTACCTACTTTTGCTTTGCTGGACGTTGTTTAGTCCTTTCCTTACATTCTATACTTATGCATTTCGTGTGTGGAGCTTATGTGGATCTGATGTTTGTTTTCGGATTCTTTTATGGTCATTTATTGTTTTAGACATTTACCTTGTATGCTTTGATGACATGCCATAATTATCCTGTCATATTCTATTTATCAAAATGGGGTTACAGTTGAAACTCTGGTTTCTTTGAACTGGATTTCTGGTGGGGCCATTTGAAAAGAAAGCAGATGTCTGATTCCTCTGAGGGGAACCAGACAAGTTTCAAGAAGAAACTCTGTGAGACTCCTCACTAGAGATGATAACATAAGCACCTTTAACATCTGGTAAAACTTCTCTAGAGAGAATAGACCTTCTAATGGCCATATAAGAGTAATCAAGTCCCATTTAGAATTGCATTAATTTCAACAACTTGTTATGATTCTTAAATTCATTAGTAGCAGTACACACACAATTAGGAAGTTCAACCATAACATCATACTGTTTCCACAAAGCATTCAAACCATGATAATAATCAAACAAATTGGAGCCATTTTGCTTTAAAGTGTTAATCTTATAATGAAGATTAAATATCATAGACCCATTAACTTTATGATAGGTTACTCTTAAAACATTCCAAACATGTTCAGCATTTTTAGAGAATATTTGACCAAAAAACAACTCATCAGATATAAATTTAAGAATCTAACCTAACACCACATCATTGGCTATGTCCTATTGTTTTCCTAAACATCATTAGTTAAGGATCTTCTGCAAGAACCATTTATAAAACCAGTTTTATTCTTTCCTTCCAAAGCTAAAAGCATAGCATTAGACCAAATTTGATAGTTCTCAGTGCCTTTAAGTTTAAAAGAAATCACAGTTAATGTGGCAGATTCATTTGGGTGAAGGTGCAAAGGGTCACTAATGTCAAGCTTACTAATCAAGGTGACAGATTCATCCCCAATCTGGTCACCTTGTTGTTCAGTGTCTGTGTCACCATGAACACTAGTCATGGTGAGCAACAAAACATAAATCACAAAACCAAAAAAAACACTTAATCAGAGTCAACAAAGTTCCCATAATTCCAAACCACTCAAGGGTGGTAGGTCAATGGAAAGACAAAGATTAAGGGTCTAGACAAACAATATACCCAAAAAAAGAACAAACAAATCAGCAAACCAGCAAGATAGAGTATAATAATTACAATAATCATCCAAGACACGTATATGAAAGCAAATAAGCAGATAATCAACAACCAAAAAAGGAGAGAGAGTGTATAGAGGTGTTACAGTGCATTCAATAAAAAGCTCAATCGAACTGTTTCTTCTAGATTCACTTAGTCTATAAGGAAAGAAAACCTCCTCACCAAACCCTAATTTTAAAAAATTAGGGAAAGGTAAAATCACCAAAAGATCTAAGCAATAGATCCAAGAACCAACTTCCCTGCAACAATAGCAAGGTTAGGACATAGAATATATCAAAACCCCCAAAAATTTTGAAACCCTAAAAATAATTTTATGGCCGATTAAGAAGTAATTAGATAGAAAATTTCAGATCTAGCTATCTCAATAGCAGATATATCCAAAAAACATATAAATCTAAAAAAACCCCAAATATTTTTGAAACCGTAAATTTTTTTTCAACGATTTCAGAGCAACCAGGCTCTGATACCATGAAGAAAACCTTGATAAATCGTATATGAACAAGATAAATAACTCAGAATCAAAACTTTATATTAATAAACGAGTTTAAAGATCAAAACAAAAAGAAAGATCACCACAGCTACAGTGGTGTGATCCTATTATCTAAATGATAATAGTTTCACAAAGATAAAAGAGAAAAAAAATGAAACCAACTGGCTTAACTCAGTTGGCCACCAAGGTTCCACTAAGTAGTTTCTTTGGGGGAGGTTTCCTGGAGGTCTTGGGTTCAAGACCTGCCAAGGGCCTTTCAGGCGAAGCGGATAAGGAGTCTAACATAACTAGGCGAGGATTCGAAGAAGACATTCTTCCGCTTAGATGTCATTGCACGACTCGACCCACTAACCACTAACATTTGCCGTTCTAAAAAAAAGATCAAAAATTGATCTGGGTTACATGTTAGAGAGAAACACTTAAGAAAACACACAGATGAAAACCCAAATAGAAACAAAGTAAGGAGTAATAAGTGTGAAAACACTTATCCTTTTACCACTTAATTATAATAATAACCAAGCCAAAACGTGTATTTTATGTCATAAATGTCGGAATTATGCGTGGTTTGTGTTTTTGTTGTGATTTAGGACTAAAATGTGAAAAGGAAAGAAAACACGGGTTTTCACGGGCTTTTATCGAAGAAAAAGACAAAAGACAAAGTCAAAAGATCAAGTGTGCAAAAAGAACGGAAGTCCAAGGCATATTCTGAAGATTTATCGAAGAAAAAGTCTAAAGACAGAAGTTTAATGAAGTCGAAGAACCAAGTCTAATTAAAAAATAAAATTATAAAACGAGTTCAATTTATATCGACAAATCCTGAGACGACGTCGAGAAAGACAAAGAATTAAAATCTAGTCGAGACGAAAAGAAAGAAAGAAGGAAGCAACCAACACCCCTTCCTCCCCTTCTCCCTATAAATAGAGACCTCCCACCTCATTTTTGAGGTGTTGGCTATTTGACACATAGTTCTTCCATTTTAATTACATGCACTTTCATATTGTCATTTACTTAATTGTCATTTAAATTCTTGCCTTTAATTCCAAGTAAGTTTAATTTTGTGTTGTTGAATCTTGATTTTTAATCAAGTTTTTCATAATCATTCTCATTCTTCTCTTCTTGTTTTTAAATATCTTGTTTTGTTTGATTAATCTTAAAGTTTTCATCTTTATGCTTATTCTGATAAAAGTTCTTATCTTTTTTTATTATCAATTTAATTCGATTCAAGGTCTTATCTTTTTTGTGTTTTTTGCTTATTTTGTGTCTAGCTTATTTTCATTTAAGAGATTTTAAAATTTTAATCTTTTTAAAAGTTGATTTTATTAACTTTGCTTATTTGGTGTTCTTTAAGTTTTTCAGTCGTAGCTTATTTTGTTTTTCTTCAGATTGATTTTGTTAAGTTTTGGTATGTTCTTATTATTAAAGTGCTTATTTTGTTCGGTTTATTTTCTTATTGTATCCCATCGTATCTTGTTTAAGGGTTTTATCAGTTCTGATCAAGTAAGTGTGATCGCATAAGCCTTAGGGTTTCTACTTGCGATCCATTACTTTGATCACCTAGTACGATCGTCCACTACGATCACAATCTACGATCCATACTGCGATCCACTTGTTGCGATCCAGGGTACGATCGAAGACTGCGATCCAGAGTGCGATCGGTTGGGCAAGATCCGTGGTTGCGATCGCTTGTCACGATCAAAGACCACGATCCAAAGTTACGATCGCAGGCCACGATCTAATAGTGCGATCCCTCATTTTTGAGTATAATCCATCATTGCGATCCATAGATCGAGGAGTACGATCGAGGAGTACGATCGTCACTGCGATCCACTTGTTGCGATCGTGGGTACGATCCAAATGTGATCTGAGCTCAGTTTTAGATTTTATATCTGGTTTTTATTTTAAGTTTCAAATTTTTACTTTTCCCGCATTTTTACTTAGTGTTATTTTATTTTTTTTGTCTTAGTTTTATTTTAAGTTCACGTTTTTATTAAGTTGTCCAATTTACTTTTTGTCGAGCTTTAATCTTTCGTCATTTATTTTTAATCATTCTTAGCTTTATTTACCTTGTAATTTACGTTAAAGTTTTGTAATTTTATTCTAAACAACGACAAATCTATTTCTTTTCACCAAAAAAAACGATTGAGTCACACGTTAACCAGTAACCAATTCGATAAGACCAATTCAAGAACAATTTAACTAAGTAAAATCAGTTACCAAGGAGCGTCTTCAAGTTTTATTCAAGGGAATGGAGCCGTTGTAGGGCTTGTGTATGGGCTTGTATATGGGCTTGGGCTTAAGCTTGTCATGGGTGGGCAACCTTTCTCAAATTGACAGCATCAGTCCTCCACGTCATAAGCATCAATCACTGAAAGTCTAAAAGTATAACTGAAATAATAAAACGCCTACAATAAGTCTTTGAGGGTTAATGGAAGTATCTAGTCCTAGAATTTAATAAATATTTCTCCCTAAACAGCCAGCCACCCACCGTTTGCTGTTGGCCCGTTGCCACGAACCATCAATAAACCACCGTTTTTCGTTGCCATCGGTGGAACTAATCGATTACCATATATCGTTTATGGATGTTTTTATCTGTTATCGTCTAAATCAATACTTAAAGGGCTCTTGATACAATTTTGATTAGGAGGAAGAATATACCCTGGATGCAGCGACAGAGCTAGAAAAAAATTTAGAGGGGGTGCAAATTTTTTTTTGCCAAGCTAAATAAAATGTAAAGAAAAAAATGATATTATTTGTAAACCATAGAGATTGTTTATTAACTTTTTATATTTCAAATAAAAATAAGTTAAAAGTGAGAAAAAAGGAATTAAAAAACGGACAAGCTACATATGCAGTTCACGTGACAAAACAAAAAGTTGTTTACTGTTTATTTTTGGAGTTTAATGCTAGGTAGTACTATATTGTACTACTATTATTTTATTTGCACCATCTCTTCTAATTGATCTCATTCCCATCTCATAAAGCTTTTTTCTGTAAACTGTTTCTACAAACCTCTTAAAAACCGACTTTTCTCTCTGTTTAATCAAGTCAGACAGTTTTTAAGAGGGGCACTTCGCGAAAATATCTCAAAAATTTCAAAATTTTGCACTCTAAAATTTTCCGGTGGGGGGGGGGGGGGGGGCACGTGCCCCTCCCGTAGCTCCGCCTCTGCCTGGATGATTGTGCGATATACACAGATTACGACTTATTGCAATAAAGTTATATCACCCTTTTCTAATAGATTCGACACTCCAAATATGCAAACATAAAACAAGTTTATTTTCTTACTTTTTTTCTTAGAAACAGTGTCCTCCAAAGATTTTGTAGCCTTGAAACATTTTCTTGTTGCACTCCCTATATATGTCATCATTATCATGAATTTATGATCAACACTATTGATTTGGAATCTTATTTGTTTTGTGATGGCCCAAACTACATGTTGATTGATATCGGAGCCTTGAAATGGGACCGAAGGGATTCATTTGTTTCTAACATACCATAACGTATAGTAGTTAGACCATAAAAGTATTAGTGATGGAACAAAAAAGGTGAGAATTGTGCGAGCAAGCTCGCCTTGTTGGTTTTCAACTTCTCACCACATGACCGGTATGAGTTTGTGGGATAAGCTTGCTTCTATATTTTTATATCAAACTTAATCGTCGTTTGATACAACAAAAAATTGTTAAACATATCGTTGTACACTACGTTGCCACAGGACCATTCATATTTTAATCGTCAGACTTCTATTAAATATAATTCACATGGATTCTTAAGATTTTCTAACCCTTAATAAAAATAAAGAATTATACAAAACTAAAATAAAAATAAGATTTCCGCCTCGTGCAAAGTGGCAAAACATGAAAAAACATGCGTTGAAAATCAGCACGTGTTTATTCCTTTTCCATTTGATACCTTCGGTTTCCTTTCACCTGAAGCGGTGGAATTTTTGAAGAGAATTCAATGCGTTATAAATAGCAACGTTATGACATTTAAATCCACAGATGTGGTTTTCAATAAAATTAGCTTTGCAATTTAAAAAGAAATTGTGACGCAGCTTGTTGCTCGTTTGCCTTCTACAATTATGTGATTAAATACTAATAAAATGACAGTTAAATAAAACTCAAGAAAAAAATAATATAAAATTAAAATTATACAAACTAAAAATAAAAATAAAACTCAAAATTTTTTTATGTAAAAACTCAACTTTCTTATAAATTAAAAAAATCCAATATAAATATAAAGAAATCTATTTAAATGTAAAAGAAAACAAAACACTATTTGGCTCAACCATGTAGCCCACTCAAGTATCGGCGCTGGGGGGAGTGCAGGCGTCATGCCACCTATTTTGCGCCACCTGTGGGTTTACCATCGATACTCAGAGCTCTAAAATGCAATAAAATTATAATTTTTTTCTATCTAACATGTATCTGCTAAGATCTTACTTACAATTTACAAATACTTAGGTAAAAAGGTAGCTATAAATCAACCGAATATGTATCCATTGCAATGTCTTGTTTTAAACCAATAATAAAAGTAGAAATTCGCTTAACTCGTGCTTAGCATGATACATTTTCCAAACCTGAAAAACAATAAGTTAGCACGATGCTAATGTTGTGACTCTAATTACACATCTTTTCTTATTTAAGAACAGGCTTAAAATGATTAAAATATCGTCAAAAGTGCACCATATATGCTTGTTTTCTTGTTTGTGTATGTGTAGGCATGGATATCGAGAAATCACATGAAAATACCAAAAAACAAGACAAAACGGACACGAGTAACAAAGACGTACAAGAAACCGAAGCCGGGTGTCGTTTTACGGGTCTTGAAACCCTAAGAGCTCAAATTACCAAAATGCATTTGAAGAATTAGATAATTACCATTTTGCCCTTCAACTTTCCCAAGTTTACACTTTATACCCTTTCAATATCATTATTTGCAAAAGGGTCCTTCAAGTTTGTTAATGCAACGATGCCTAAAAACGTTACTTGTATTTTTCGGTCTCGCTCTGTTTTGATTACGACAATATATAAAGACAAGCATTTACGAAAATAACGAAAAACGAATTCTTGAGTTCAAGTATTTTCATTTCAACCATTATCACTTAGGTAAGAACAAACAAGTTTTCGTCCTAATTAAGTGATCAAGGATTTAAGTTTTCTTAAAACTCACCTTTTATATTGATCTGATGGCGGTTTGTGAGTAAGTCTCTTTATGCTTACTTTCTTGTGTCGTCATAGCTTTGGGTGTGGTTAGGTCCATGGGGGATGGATTGGTAGTGTATATTGCTTCCCTTTGTGGTTGAATCAAAACTACCATGTATTCTAAAGTAGTTTTCCACATGAAGCTAATGAACAAGTCTATTTTTGGAGTGTCATGGATATGCAGGAGCTTGGTCTTTGTTAATAGGGATCAAGTACTATGAGATATGGGAAGCAGCTAGTTAGTTAGTTTCTTCTAGTTTCTTGTATTTGTGTTTTTTGTATTGAGCATGGGATTTGTCCATGGCCTTTATTGATAGTGATTGTATTGGTTGTTCATGATATTGAGCATGGAATGTTGTCCATGCCAATGTTTTGCTTGCTCAAGCTTGTTAGTGGGGGGGGGTGTCCCTATCTAACTTTTGTTAAGCTTGTAGCTTTTGTACTTCTGTATTTGTGGCCTTTTCTTAATAAATTAACCGTTAAGAAAAAAACTCACATTTTATTAAATATGACAAAGTTTTTTTATTAAACTTTCTTTTTAAGAAAATGTTTTATTAAATTAAATATATAAAAATTTAGAAATGGCATATTCCATATGGTTTTGAAATATCCTTTGGGGATAAATATTCCACCAGATGCGACTACCCCACTAAAAGACAAAAGGGCACGGAGTCTACTCTCACGGTTCCTTAAATGCCTATGCGGCTCCTTATCAATAAGGAACCGCGCCCAGAAATAGCCGTTGGGGATTTGTCTTATAAATAGTGGACCATTCTCAGATATCCTCCTCACCTCTTTTGCACATATAATTTTAGATTCAATCCTACTTCTTAAATCATTCAAATCCTTGATTATTTGGTTGATTACTACTTGCTTAGAAGTGAATCTTTCTCCTCCCATCTCTTCCTCTCAAGTGCAAAGAGAAGAACATTTTCATCCTTAAAGTATTGTGTCTACCTCAAAGATCCATTGAAGATCAAACTTTTATTTTTCATTCTTGTGTCATTGTTGTGAAGATCCAAATAGTTGTGTCCATTTGGAAGTTGTGTATGTAGTGTGGTTAATACTTAGTCCTTAAAGTATATTGATGTAGATTGGTTGTAACATCCCGCCTACTCAGACCACAATATTGTTCGCTTTAACCATAGGCTCACGACTTTGCTTTGTGGCCCTCTTGTAAGTACTTTCCGGCTGGTCACCCAACCTAGTACTACTCTGACATGATCACGCTTAACTGCCAGTTCCTAAGAACCCCACTTGCAGTAGACCACAAAACGCGTTCTTTCATGAGAAGGCGACTGTTATCTTATGAACCATGGATCTCTCCTGGCCACAACCGATGTGGGATTGGCCTAGGGTGTCACAATCACCCCCCCTTCGGGACTCATCGTCCTCGATGAGGTTTGCCCCATCATCCCGAACGGCTCAAGAGTGGCTCTGATACCACTTGTAACATCCCGCCTAATCAGACCACAATATTGTCCGCTTTTCCCGCAGGCTCATGGCATTGCTTTGTGGCCCTCTTGTAAGTACTTCCCGGCTGGTCACCCAACCTAATACTACTCTGACATGAGCACGCTTAACTGCCAGTTCCTAAGAATCCCACTTGTAGTAGACCAAAAACGAGTTGTGTCATGAGAAGGCGACTGTTATCTTATGAATCATGGATCTCTCCTGGCCATAGCCGATGTGGGATTTGCCTAGGGTGTCATATTGGTCCTAGCTAAGATTAGGGCTCGACTTTTAGCTTAGAGTCGGAAATTGGTTAAGCGACGTGTACGGTTTCTCCACCTTAATGAGTTTGTTGATTAGTGAACTCTCGAGTAAGGAGTACTCGAGGAGTGGAGTAGGAACGAGGAGTGAGCTTCGTTGCCGAACCACTATAAATCCTTGATGTTTGGTTTGATCTTTCTTTTCCTTATCTCTTTAAATTGTTTATTCTTTACTTGCATATACTTGTGATTATTAGTTTAGTTGCACTATCACTTGTCCATATTGTGTATAATAAGATTTCACATATTTGCTCAAGTCTAAGTTTTTGAAAAGGATTTTTGAAAACCCGTATTTAACAAGTAAATTTAAGAAACTATTCAATCCCCCCGTATAGATTCTACAATTGGTATGAGAGCGTGGTGCTCAAGCGTTTTCAATATATATTATATTTTAAAACTTGAATCTATCTATGGATTTCAACAAGTACCTAGAAGGACAATCTATACAAATACCACCTCTTTTTGAAACTGATAGTTTTATTTATTGGAAAATACATTTGAGACTTATGTGAAATCAAAAGATTTAGATCCTTGGCATGTTATTACCAATGGTGATTTTTTGCATTATTAATATAATGAAGTTTTTAAAAAGAAAGAGTTAGTCACTTTTGAAAATTCTAATGATGACACTAAGAAGAAACTTGCTAAAAATAATGAGGCTAAAATGGTGATTTATAATGCCTTACCTAAGAAAGAGTATGAAAGGATTTTCATGTGTAAAACTGCTAAAGATATTTGGAATACTCTTTTAGTAACCCACCAAGGTACTAGTCAAGTCAAAGAACGTAAAATCGATCTTCTTGTTCAAAAATATGAATAATCTGTCATCTTAGAAGATGAAACTATTGATAGTGCATTTGCTAGATTTAGTACTATTATTACTAGTCTAAAAGCACTTGATGAAGGTTTTTCTAGCAAGAACAATGTTAGGAAGTTTCTTAGGGCATTACATCCAAAGTGGAGAGCTAAAGTCACGACAATTGAAGAATCAAAGGACCTTGCTATATTATCACTTGATGAACTTATTGGCAACTTAAAAGTTCATGAAATGATAATTTTGAAGGACACGAAAATGGTAAAAACCAAGAGTGAAAGAAAGTCTCTAGAACTCAAAGCCACGGTGCAAAATGACCATAATAGCTCTTCCTCGAAAAGTGATGATGAGGAATATGCTATGGCGGTTAGAGACTTCAAGAAGTTCTTCAAAAGGCGAGGTCAACATGTAAGACAACCAAGCAACAACAATAAAGTCTTTTCCAAAAACTGATTTGTCAAGAATGACAAAGGTGATAGGAAATGCTTTAGATGTAGTGACCCAAATCATTTCATCGGTGAATGTCCCAATACATCTCGCGACAAGAATCACACGACTTTCGTTGGTGGTTCATGGAGCAATAGTGGTGAAGAATGTGACGATAATGCTAAAGACGAGAAGTGTCTCATGGCTCATTCTTCTAAAGAGGTACATTCCGAAACCGAATATTATAGCAATGATAGCTCTTCTCTAGATGATTTAGAATTAGAAGGCCAATATAAAAATCTACGCGAACTAAGTCTAAAATTTATTGAAAAGAACAAAGTGCTAAAATCAACTAGGACCAACCTTGAAAATAAGATTAGTGAGCTAAGAGATAAATTAGCTAAGCTTGAGAAAAATAAAAAAGTTGATTTAAGTTGTTTAAGTTGCGAATGTCTTAGACAAGAGAATGAAGATCTCAAGAGCACCTCCAATAACTTGGAAAAGTTCATGAAAAGTTCTAGTGCTCTTGACGATATGCTTAGTAGGAAAATCCATTCTAAAGAAAGACTTGGGTTGGGATTTAACACTAATGAATCATCTAGAAGTTAACCAAAACAAGTTAGGTTTACAGAAAAACGTCCCACTGCCCGCGGTGCTCCAAAATATGGGGCGATTCCATATCAATATGGAACTGCAGGTTGCATTCAGGAACCGCGGACAGGAGATGAATTTTGTGAAAATTCTCAACTTTCTGAAAAGTCCATTTTAGGTAAAGGGCCAAAACATCTTGTTGTTAACAATGTTAAATTACCTATAATTGATAAAAAGGAACTTGATACATTCTACAAGCCTTTAAGTAAACCTCTAATGGGAATGAGAAATTTATCAAGACAATCATATACTCCTCCAATAGTACGTAATGATTCAAGGCCTAGCAGTAGAACACCCACACCTAAAAGGAATGATCACTCTAAGTCAAGATCTAGAAGTAAAACACCAACACCTAGAAACAACAATAACTCTAGGTCTAGATCAAAGACTCCTAACAAAAACAATAGACATCAAAATGCTCATATGAATTGGAATAAATTTCAACAATGTTTTTCTCCGTGGGGCATGTGTCCTCGATTCATGCATCCTAACCAAATGAAAGGGATGTTTGGAACTAACAACTTTGGACCCATGAGATATTGGAGATCAAATGTTTGAGCTTGTGGGTTGTTACCTAGATATGCTTGGGAATCGATTTGGAGCCCGATGAGTGGATTAAGGATAGTGGTTGTTCTAAACACATGACGGGTAATCGGAATTTGTTCTCATCCTACAAAGCATATAATGGAGGTAAAGTTACTTTCGCTCGTAAGCTACGTGATAACATCATTGGCAAAGGTACGGTTTCTCTTGACTTCATGACCATCAAAAATGTTGAACACGTAGATAACTTAGGGTTTAACTTAGTAAGTATATGTCAAATTTGTGAAAATAAGTGTAAGGTCATCTTTTCAGAACATGATAGTGAAATTGTAAAAGATGGAAAGATCATTGGAAAAGGTGTTAGAAGCATGGGCGTTATGTCATGAAGGTCAATAGGAAGTCAAAGGACAACTTATGTCTAGCGACTTTAGATGATAGTTCTACTCTTTGGCATATGAGATTAGGTCACGCTAATACGCGTTTAATTCAATCTTTAGTCTCTAAGGAGTTGGTAGACATCTCCAAAAGATTATGTTTGATAGTCACTTTTTTGATGCTTGCAAAGTTGGGAAGCAAGTTCACTCAAGTCACAAGGCCAAGAATTTGGTATGGACCTCTCGGTGCCCAGAGCTCCTACAAATGGATTTCTTTGGACCTTCCGTCATACAGTGTAAAACCCGCATGCTTTTACCATGAATAGTACCCTTACGATCGTACATACATGATTATAACTTTCCTTTTATAGCACGTTTACGTTTCACGAACAAGATTTACATGTATTACGTACGTGTTATAACACGATAAGTATTTATTACGTATTAAGACACGATAATTATTTCAATAATAATTATAATCACGAACATACGAACATGAAATCACGAACGTAAATAATCACGACCTTAGTATTACGTATGTATGTATATTTATTACGATCATGAATAAATATAATAAGACACGAACGATAACTAATTAAATCACGTAAAACACGAACACGAGAACACACTTATTATTAGACACCGAAAAACATTCGGGTTACCCCATGTGGGCCCCTTACCCGTGGATAAGACAAAGAAAAGGGCCAAGCCTATTGTTTTTTTACTAAACAAGAAAAAAGGAAAAACTATTTTCATAATTACAAGAATTAGAAAATAATCAAAACCCTAAAAACCTTTCTTTCTCCTCTTCTTTGGCCGCCGGGTATAAACACACACCAAGGATGTGTTGGTTGATTTTGGTGATCGATTTATTGCAAGGGTGTTAGTGTGATTCGGCTCCTTTGATTCACGTGATCGGTATATCTTTAAACCTATTTTCCTTTATGTTTTTATTAAATCAAGAACACATAAAATCATGGTGTATTTAAAAACAAGTAACTAATGTTATAAAATCATGAGGGTAAATTTATTTGGGTTTAAGGGGTGTTTGTTTGTGGCCGACGTAAGGAACCGAGCCCCAAGGGGGGTCTCGTCTTGTTTTGATTCACACCAACCGAGACCTCAAGGTCTCGGCGTGTGTGGTGTGTCTCGGCACCAGGAACCAAGGAACCCGACCTCGGTCGGGGTATGTTTTGGCTCGGGTGGGTCTCGGCTAGAACAAGAACCACCACCGGCTTAAGCCGGCGGCTAAATAAGGAAAGCAGGGGAACCCCTAGCCACGACAGCAAGGGGAACCACCGGCTAGCCGGTGGGAACTTTTGCTAGCCGGCGGCTAGACTTGACCAAGGGTGCGTTTGTGACCGGTTCATGGGTCCCGTTCACGGGGTTCACAAATACGGTCCACGACATGTTTAGATTAAAACACGGGTTCAGTTCATGGGTGATTTTTGCAAGTTAATTATTTTACAAGGTTAATTATTTTTACAAGATTAAATTAAATTAATTAAAACATGCACATGGTTAATTTAATTTATACATGACTTAGGTTATTAGTATTATTATTAATACATGAATTTTAACCGAAGTAATTATCATTTTAAGTAGACTATATAATTAATTAATTATTAAAAATCATGACTTATAATTAATTAATTTACATGACTTAGGTTATATTATTAATAGATAATAATACATGTTTTAACCTAAGTATTTTTACCTTTATTTAATTAAATCATGTTATATTTAATTAAATACTTTAACCTATAGTTTATTTAATTCACATGAAATAATTAATAAACCATACTATTTAATTACATGACTTAGAATATTAATCAGTAAAAACTTGATCTTATATAATTAGCTTAATAATCTAGCTTATTTCTATTTATGGAAACTTTCTATTTTTAGAAACTTATTTAATTAAGACAACTAATCTATTTATGGAAACTTTCTATTTTTAGAAACTTATCTATTTTAAGCAGTAAATCTATTTTTGGAAACTTTCTATTTTTGGAAACTTTCTATTTTTGGGAACTTTTTATTTTTGGAAAATTTCTATTTTAGGAAACCTGCTGTTTTTAGAAAGTTACTTATTATTACACAACAAGTATAATAATACATGAAATACTTAAACAGAATAGACAGAACACATGATAAACACAGTATTAAGCTTTAATCAGTAAAACATGACATGAACATATAAAACAAGCTAAGACATGATATAAAACCAGTTACGTACTCAGTAATCAGATACTTATACACGTACGTATTTATGTAGCATTAGTGATACTGAAGTAGGACTCTTTTCCGTTCGTTGATGAGATGGCATTTATACATGATCTCATCGTTCTTTTCGGGCTTTAAATGCATAAAAATGTCATAAAATACCATATATATGCTTGTGTTTGTTTACTTGTGTATTTTAGGTATGGATATCATGAAAAAGACAAACGATCACAAGAAACAAGGAAAAACGGACACGAGAAACGAAGCTGTACAAAGAAACGGGCCCTAGTTCATGATTTATCCAACAATTACCCTTGAAGACTTGAAGACATGCAAGATTGATCCTCAAACAATGAAGAAATGACACTTAAAACCCTTGTGAATTAATAATTACAAGTTTGGTCCCTTAAGTTTGTCAAAATTACACAAATGGTCCTTTAACTTTGAAGAAATGAAAAAATCTAGTCCCTCATCAAATCTAATTTGTCAATTATGGTCCTTCATGGAGTTAAAGTTGCATTGAAGACCTTTGAAGATCAACAATGTCCAAGATCAGTCCTTGAATTATGGAAAAATGGCAAAACAACCCTTGATATCTTTTTACCAAAGTTTTGTGCCAAAAGTGTGAAATATGAAACTTAAATAACAAAGGGAAGTAAGTTTCATGGCTGAAAAACGTTTTGTACCTATTTCACCAAAGAACAAGGACTATAATGGCCATTCTGAAAGTTCAAATCCCATAACACGCGCCAAACACCTTTTCTCCCCCAAAATCGGATCTAAATGTTTACTGTTTACCATTCATCCACCCAAAAATTACTTCACTTAAACAAAGGGTAATTTTCAATTACCCTGGCACATGTGTGGTTCACACATGCAGAAAACCATCCCACATCAAAAACCCTCACTCCCACTCACCATGTGACCCCACACCTAAAACCGTTTCACCCATCATGTGACAACTTATTCTCCAAGGTATGCCACGTGTCAAGATCAACAGCTGAGAGCCTTTGCTTCATCCTAAAGCTAAAATGAACGTCCTTGATCACTTTGGACAACTCACAACCAAGAATCGTCTAGAAGACCTCAAGGATAAAATAGGAATTTCACTTCTAGGGTTTGTGAATAGTGCATAGCTAGCATTTGCCTATAAAAAGACTCCCCAACTTGTGAGAGAGCTTTTGTTCCAGTATTAGGCTATCAATCTTTGTAATCGCTTTTTAAGTTAATAAAATTTGATTTTCTGAATTTTGAGAAATCTTTTTCTTGTTTATTAAAAGTTGGTGTTAGAATAGCCTAATTCTGAGTTCCATTTTAATGTTTGATGGTTTTTGAGGCAAGGTTTTAAGTGATAAAACTTGGGTTTCAAAAATCAGAAAACTGCTTATTTATTTGATCTCACCTTATTGTTTGTTCATCTTAGCAGCATTGGAAGCTGGTACTTGTTCTGCTAGTACCTCAGCTCAAACAATCCAGGGCCTGGATGTAGGTCTTGGAGGTTTGCACCTTCTCCAATTTCATTTTCTCTCTTATTTTCTGAATTTTTGGTGAATCTGCATGATAGTTCTTGAATTTGTGTTTTTATGGTTGATTATTGTTCATCTGGTATTGTTTGATGTTTATGTGTTGTTATTGACTTGATTTGTGGGCTAAAACTGGATTATCCTTTGGAAATTTGTCAAAACAGGTTTTTAAGGGGTGTTTCGGTTAACTGCATAAGCAGGTTTTATGGTTTGTTAAGTGGTTTTATTGTGTTGTTTATTGTTGGTATCTGTTTACTTGGTGCTCTTGTTCATCTGTTTGTAGGTTTTGTGGTTTGAAACACCCAAATCCATTAAAGGGCTATAAAATCTTTGTTACTTGGTGAAATTGGTTAAAATTTAGAGGACACCTAGATCTAATCATAGACTAGGGTTAACAAGTGTTAAATCTAGGTTAATTAAACCAGGGAAAGAGGTTTGAGTGCCTGAATTTGGATCTGTGGTCATTTAGATCAGCAAAGTGTGCTTGAGTACTTGTAGTTCATATCAGTAACTTTAATCTGCTTTGATCTTGTTCTATACTTTGATTCAGTGTTTGATTTAAGTTTATTTGTGCTTATTCATAGTTTATATAGCTTGTGTATGCATCCTGTTGAATTTGGCTGGCTTATTCATGCTATATTTGCTTATTTGTGCATAACTGCTTATTTCACATGTCTGTGCAACATCTGGTGACTGTTTGATTATTTCTGGCTTATCGTGTGAACCAAATTGTGATTTTCTTGTTGCTATTGACTCCTTGTGATTCACTGATCACAAGGGTGCCCTTGTTTCCAATTGAATCCAACTAAATCTCTCTAAAAAGCTTGGTCAAATAGTCAAAGCAGTGGGAACCAGTTCCTACTGAAAGTTCCCCCTGCTAGTGTTAATTGGGTTTCAGCTTATCAATTAGCTATAATAGCTTATTTTAACCAGCAACAACTTGGATTTTGTAATAGGTGCTCATTATTTGACCCATTTGTTCATACTGGAGCATTTGGTGGGTTGACTTTAGGGTTTGACTAGAAAACCAACTTAATTGACTTTTTCATAAATGCTTATTGGTTCATTCTGGCTTATTGGTTTTCCTTATTGGATTTTTGTTGATTGATTTGGCTTATTGAGTTCATTTGTGACATTTTGCAAGTTGAATCAAGTTCTGAGGTGCCTTATATCTCAAACCCGACTATTTTGTCTTTTAGTGAAATTGTACTTTGCTTATTTCTTGCTTATTTAGTGTGCTTTTTAAAAATTTCTTTTTACAGATCTCTTAAGCATCCCAAAAGAAGGTTGTGTGTCAAATTAGAGCTTATGGCATTAGCTTATTGCTTAATGGGCTAAAAAGCCCAATAAGGATAAGCTGTTTGCTTAATAAGCTGTGATAAGCTCACTTTCAGCTTTTGGGCCTTTAGAGTTTTGTGTTTAGAATCAAATTTTGGGTCAGATTGGGCTTTTCTAAGTTAATTGAGGTTTGACTTTTTGGGCTAAAAAGCCCATTTGTGTTGACTGATTTTGGTTTTGGCCCATTTGAGGGCCCAATAGAGGTATTCTGGTCATTTCACTTTCATTTTCTGTTTATTTAGGTTAAAATAAACTAGTTTGCAAGTTTTAGAATTTTTTTTAATTTTTGGATTTTTAATATTATTTTAATATTATTTTATTATTATTATTCAAATTTCACATTTTTCAACTTTTTACATTTTTCTTAGCTTAAATACATTAAAATAGGATTTTTGCAACTTTTAGAGTAATTTTATCACTTCTAGATTAATTTTTATAATTATTTTAAGTTTTAATAGTTTTTAAATCATTTTAAATAGTTTTCATTAGTTTAAAAATTTCTAAAAATAGTTTTTAATCTTTTTAGGTCATTTTAGAGGTTTACCAATTGAAAAATCTTTATTTGGGCTTTTTGATAATTAATTTGATTTTTAGGGCTTTAATTAGCATTTAAAAATTGAATATTTAGTTATTTAAAAGGTTGGAAAAAGTTTTGATCATTGGTAAACTCTTAGTTTATTTATTTTGATTTTTGGTGAATTTTTGGTAATTTTTAGAATTAATTTTTATTTTAGCTTATTTTACGATTTTACGTTTTGTCGTCGTAGTAATTAATCTCACGTCTTCGTCATCCTCTTTTCTCATCCCCTTCTAAACCAATATTAATCTCAAATCATTTACATCTTAGTCACACACATATACCTCCTTGGGAAACGAACTTAATTGGGTCATTAGTGCTTGATTTTCCTAAATCATCACTTAATACTTACCGCTTTTACGCTCCTTTTCCTAAAGGTTGTAATTTACCACAATCATTTTGGCGCCGCTGCCGGGGAGGTGTGTCGTGATTAATTTGTCTTGTTGTTTTTAATATTAACCATAAATAGTATTTGTATTAGTATAACTCTACTAATACGTATTATCGGTTTATTTGGTTTTTCTTGTGAAATTATTATTACTATATTGTATTAAGTATCACAATCAATACAAAGTATCTCCAAAAGTGTGAAAACACAACCTTATTTGGGATTTGATCTCCTAATTATTGTATTCGAATCTCAAACAAAAAGAAAAGGCAAAAATAGATAAATACTTTCGTGAAGCTCGATTTTGAAAAATACGAACTATAAGGTGGGTATAAGGCGGGTATTATAAAATATACCCTAAGGAAAAAGGCTCTTAAGTGCTTCGCGTCGCCTCGTTTCCCCGCTTGCTTGTGAGTATTTTGAGATTGAAGGCTAATCGAGGGTTTTGCCGCCCAAAGTATTATTACGTATAATATATTTGCTTGGTTTTCTTTGTGATTAAACCCTCTTGAACAATTTGGTTTTCACCAAAGTTCTAAAGTCATTCGAAGGCGTTCACTCCACGTGATCGTTTTCATTCCTTTGAGGCTTCTTTAATCAAGAGTTTGATTCGAGGAGAGATTTGGTAGATTGTTGTCTACGAAGATACACCAAAATCCAAAAAAATTAAAAACAATCAAAAACACAAAAAAATTGAAAATTCACAAAACACCCAAAAAGAATCTTCTTTCCTCACCTCCCATTCTTCGTGAAGTTTATGATCACTCGTAATCAAGCAAAACGAGCTCGTAAACGTCTTCAAAAGCAAGCCAATCAAGAGACGTTGATTGAAGAACAACCTCCAATTGTTGAACCTAATGTAGAACAAGAAGTCGTCATGGCTAATCGTATTATGATGGAGTTGATACAAGCACCCACCGAGGGTTTTGGAGAGGCCATTGTGATTCCCGCTATCCTTGCGGAGAATTTCGAGATTAAGACGGGTTTAATGTCGATGTTGCAAGCTAATAAGTTTAGAGGTCATGAGAAAGACAACCCGCATTATCACATTAGGAATTTTAATCGTCTCACTGCTACTAGCAAGTTTAAGGATGTTCCACATGACGCCATTAAGATGATGTTGTTACCATACTCGTTAGATGGACCCGCAAAAATTTGACATGGGGTGATCTCGTTTCTAAGTTTGTGAACAAATTTTTTCCGCCATCTAAAACAACACATTTGAAAAATGAGATTTCACGATTTGTGCTAATAAACAATGGAAGTTTTTCAATGGCATGGGAACGCTTTAAAGAAATATTACATGAATGTCCACACCATGATTTTTCGGAATTGCATCAAATTGATACTTTTTATAATGGGCTTAATGATCATGAACGAGATTACTTGAATGCCGCCGCGGGTGGTAATTTTTTGTGCAAAGCGACCGATGAAGCTTTAAAGATTATCGAGAATAGATCTAAGGTTTATAGCCCTCGTAACACACCGAGTGTTGCCAATTTGGGTTCGTCATCGTCGTCATCGTCACGTAGAATTAATGCCTTACACGATGAAGCTAATGAGGAAAATCGGTTTTTCGATAGATTTGCTAATCTTATGTCTCATTGGAAAGCTCAAGAAGCTTCAAATTCCGCTTCGGTTAAAACGGTTGCTAAGAGTTGTTTGTCTTGTGGTGGAGCCCATGATCTTTCCGAGTGCATTACCGCGGATGGTAACACTTCGAGTGCTTATGTAGCAACGGGAACTTACAACCAAAACGGCCAAGGTTCCCGCCCAAATCAAGCTCCACCAAATCAAAATGCTAATAACTATCGAAACAACAACCAAGGTGGTAATTACCAAGGCAATTCACGTAACTACAACAAGGGGAATTATCAAAGTGGAAATGGACATGTCACTAATCAAAACCAAAACCGTGATTTTCAAAACACTACACAAGGTTTTCAAAATGCTCACACTAAAAATCTTCAAGGAGAATTTTTGTATTATGCTAAAGCAAATGATGCTAAATTTGATAACATGCAACGTGAGATGATTAGCTTAAGATCCGAGTTGAAAAACGAGCTCAAAAACGAACTTGCTAATGAACTTAAAACTCATGCTAATAAAATGGAAGGAAATGTTCAACGTCTTCAACAAAACCAACAAAAGATGGAACAAGGACAACATGAGATTAAGCAAGAATTGTTAAAAGAGGATGCTAGGCAATCAAAATTTGAGGACCGAATGGCTAAAATGTTTGAAGCAATCATGTGTAAACCCTCTTCCTCGGGTGATCTTCCTAGTGATACCATTGCAAACCCGAAGGGAGAAATGAAGGTTATTACTACACGAAGTGGTAAAACTTTCAAGGAACCAATATCTCGTCCAAGTACTTCTACGGAGAAGGAAATCGAGAAAGAACCCGAGGTGATGGTCGAAAAGGAGCACATTATAATCCCACGAAGTACCGCTCAAACCACGCCTACGGTTGAACCAATACCAATTGTGGAACCCGAGATTCCAAGGCCGTTGCCGAATGTCCAACCCACACCACCCTTACCCTACCCTCCGAGACAAAACAAAGAGAAATTGCAAGAAGGTAACAAACAACAAATCGAGCTTTTTATAAAAATGTTTCAACAAATGCATTTTGATGTGAGTTTAGCCGACGCGTTGTTGTATATGCCTCGTTTCGCTTCCACTTTTAAAAGTATGATGAGCGATAAGGAAAAGCTTTCAAAGCTTGCTAATTGTTCTTCGGTTTATCTTAACCGCATACCGGAAAAAGTTGGTGACCCCGGAAAGTTTCTCATTCCTTGTGACATACAAGATATGAAAGAATGCCTCGCCTTGGCCGATCTTGGTGCGAGCATTAATTTGATGCCATTTTCCATTTGGAAATCGCTTTCGCTTCCGGCTCTTATTCCTTCGAACATGTCTATCGAGATGGCCGATCATTCTACGATTTTAGCATGTGGAGTAGCCGAAGATGTTTTCGTGAAAGTGAGGAAGTTCTACCATCCCGTTGATTTTATAGTAGTTGGCATCCCCGCGGATCCTCAAGTTCCTCTAATTTTAGGTCGTTCATTTTTAGACACCTCGAGATCGCTTATCGACGTTCATGCAAGAACTATCACTTTGAGATTCAACGAAGAGGAACTTGTTATAAACGCTACTCAAAACTCGAAACCTTCTCATGTTTATGCAATCGCTACCATCAATCACATTGACATCGTTGATGTGGTTTGCGATGAGTTTTCACAAGAAGTGTTAGGTTTTTCTGATAGCTCGTCAAGTGGCAATCCCACTATTTTGGATCCGATTCTTGCTAATTCAACACCAAATCTCACTCCATTCCAAGGAGGCGATCTCACTTCAAATGAAATCGACAATGAAGATGAGGTGTTGATTAGTGATGATACTTCTATTTCACCATTTCTTCCGCCGATGGAAGTTATGAGTGTTGAACCAAAATCTTCAATCGAGGAACCACCTATCCTCGAATTGAAAGATATTCATTCTCACCTTGAATACGCATTCTTGGAAGGTGATGACAAGTTTCCGGTTATTATTGCAAGAGGTCTTGCTAATGATGAAAAAACCGAGCTCTTGAAAGTTCTTAAAGCTCATAAAGGGGCAATTGCGTGGAAAATTTCCGACATTAAGGGTATTGACCCAAAATTTTGTACTCACAAGATTTTAATGGAGGAGGACTACAAACCCGCAATTCAAAGTCAAAGAAGGGTGAATCCCAAAATTCACGATGTCATTAAAAAGGAAGTCTTAAAACTCCTTGACGCGGGAATGATTTATCCTATCTTCGATAGCCCATGGGTGAGCCCAATCCATTGTGTCCCTAAAAAGGGAGGAATGACCGTTGTGCCTAATGAAAACAACGAGTTAATTCCCACTCGTGTTGTGACCGGTTGGAGGGTGTGTCTTGACTACCGAAAGTTAAATGACGCCACTCGTAAAGACCACTTTCCTTTGCCCTTCATGGATCAAATGTTGGAGCGACTAGCGGGAAATGAATTCTATTGCTTTTTAGATGGTTTTTCCGGTTACTTTCAAATCCCTATCGATCCTCGTGATCAAGAGAAGACTACGTTTACGTGTCCTTATGGAACGTTCGCTTATCGTAGGATGCCTTTCGGACTTTGTAATGCACCGGGTACATTTCAACGGTGTATGATGGCGATTTTTCACGATATGATCGAGAAGTCTATGGAAGTGTTTATGGATGACTTTTTGGTGTTTGGAAATTCGTTCACGTCGTGTTTATCTAATCTCGAGCAAATGTTAAAACGTTGTGAAGAAACCAATCTTGTGCTTAATTGGGAAAAATGTCATTTATGTGTAAACAAGGAATCGTCTTAGGACATAAGGTGTCAAAAGCGGGGATTGAGGTCGATAAAGCTAAGGTAGACGTCATCGCCAAGTTACCTTATCCCAAAACCGTTAAGGGAGTTAGGAGTTTCCTAGGCCACGCGGTCTTTTATCGTCGTTTCATCAAGGACTTCTCGAAAATCTCTCGACCTATGACACACCTTCTCGAGAAGGATGTTCCTTTTAATTTCAATGAGGATTGTGTTAGAGCTTTCGAAACTCTCAAAAGAAAACTTACCGAAGCTCCCATTCTTGTTGCTCCTAATTGGGAATTACCCTTTGAAATCATGTGCGATGCAAGTGATTATGCTATAGGGGCCGTCTTAGGGCAACGTTATGACAAGCATTTCCGTCCTATCCATTATGCTAGTAAGACGATGACCGAGGCTCAATTAAAGTACACCACAACGGAAAAGGAATTCCTTGCCGTGGTCTATGCTTTTGAGAAATTCCGACCTTATCTCGTCTTAACTAAAGGCATCGTCTATACCGACCATTCGCCTATCAAGTATCTCTTAGCTAAGCAAGATGCTAAGCCGAGATTGCTTCGTTGGATGCTCCTCCTCCAAGAATTTGATGTCACCGTGTTTGACAAAAAAGGAGCCGAGAATCTAGCGGTCGATCATCTCTCTCGTCTAGAAGATCCTTACAAAGATGTTTTCGAGAACAAGGAAATCACCGAAACATTTCCTCTCGAGACTCTCAGTGTAGTGAATTCTAAAGACACCACCCCATGGTTTGCCGACATTGCAAATTACTATGCGGGCAATTTCATAATCAAGGGTATGACGACACAACAAAAGCGAAAATTCTTTCGTGACGTCAAGTTCTATTTTTGGGACGACCCTTATCTCTTTCGGGTTTGTGCGGATCAACTCGTTCGACGTTGTGTTTTTGGTGCCGAAGCTTCTAATATCCTAAGGGCTTGTCACGAGGGACCCACGGGTGGTCACCACGGTGCTAATCTCACGGCTAAGAAAGTGTTCGATGCCGGCTTCTTTTGGCCTTCTATCTATCGTGATGCACACGCACTTGTGAAGTCGTGTGATTCGTGCCAACGTCAAGGAAAATCGTCTCAACGTGATGAAATGCCGCAAACATAATTCAAGTGTGTGAGATTTTCGACATATGGGGAATAGACTTTATGGGGCCGTTCCCATCGTCTCATTGTAACAAGTATATCCTCGTCGCGGTGGAATACCTTTCTAAGTGGGTGGAAGCTAAGGCTTTACCTACTAATAATGCTCGTGTGGTAGTGAAGTTTTTGAAGCAACTATTCTCTCGGTTCGGAACCCCTCGTGCTATTATAAGCGATCGTGGAACCCATTTTTGTAATGACCAATTCGAGAAGGTCTTAAAGAAATATGGAGTTACTCATCGTCTTTCTACGGCTTATCACCCGCAAACGAGTGGGCAAGTCGAGGTTTCGAACCGAGCTTTGAAGAGGATTTTAGAAAGGTCAATTGGAGAAAACCGTGCTTCATGGTCCGACAAACTCGATGACACTTTATGGGCCTTTAGGACCGCTTATAAGACACCTATCGGTTGCACTCCTTATAAGTTAGTCTATGGGAAGAATTGTCATTTGCCCATTGAATTGGAGCACAAGGCATATTGGGCCCTTAAGCATGCAAACTTTGACTTGAAGACCGCGGGAGATCACCGGAAAATACAAATGAATGAATTAGATGAATTAAGAGACAATGCCTATGAAAATTCATTAATTTTCAAAGAAAAGACTAAAAAGTTTCATGACGCAAAAATTAAAAACCGCGTTTTTAACGTTCGTGATCAAGTGTTACTTTTTAACTCTCGACTTAAGATATTTTCCGGGAAATTGAAATCCCGTTGGTCGGGTCCTTTCACCATTACACAAGTGTTTCCTTATGGGACCATCGAGCTAGCTCAAGATGATGGTGATAACTTCAAGGTGAATGGACATAGGCTTAAGCACTACTTTGGTGGGGAAATTCCTTCAATGGTTGCCCTCGACCAAGTCACCTTCCCCAATGATAATTAGCATTGAGGGGATCGAGTCGAGCTCATGACTCGGTAATCAAAAACGAGGTGCCTCGTGGGGGAGATCCCATGCTTATCCTTTTATGCTTACTATTCACTAATAAGGGGAATTGTACCCTTCAAACTCGTTGTCTCGTGGTTGTTTGTGATTGTGTTATCTAGATCATCATCATCATCTACGATTGAAGACTCTCGTGTTCGTTTACGTGAGCCTCCATCGTTTGCTTGAAGAAGTTTTTCACGAATCCATTGACATATCCTTTATTGTTCTAACAATTATCTTTTAGCATAATTAATAAACGGCTTTGGATATATTGTTGATCACCCTTTCCATGCTAGATCCTAAGCATTCGATTCTTCGTCTCTAGTATGGGGGTGCTCCACCTTTAGACTCGAAACATTGAGGATAACGTTTACTTTTATTATGGGGGGGTGAATAGGTACTTGCTTTGCTACGCCCTCACGCTTTCCAACTTCCAATGTTTTTTTTTATTGCTAATAAGGCTAAAAATGGCCAAATTTTAAAATTTTTCTTAGTTTTCATAAGTGTTTTTAAGACACGAATGTATATTTTCCGATGGGTAGAATAAGAGCTAATTTTTGACTTGATGGGCATTTGGAGCCATTTACATTCCTTAACCCGCTCAATTCAAGTTTTGCTAGACTTTTATATAGGGAGCTTTAAAACGCGAAAGTCTTAACTCATTCGGGTTAAGAACAAGAACCTTTCGCAAGTTCCTATAATTGATCCTAGAAAGTCACTTATCAAGGGAACTATAAAATGCATTCTCTAAACTTGAAATAGTCCAAGAAAGTGCAAGATCCTATAGGTGGCTTGAAAACCCAAAACTTTGATTTGATATAGTCTTAATGAAAGCTAATCCAAATTTGGCTTAATTTTGACTTGCATGGCTAAGTATTCACGAGTCTCTTTAATTAGAGGTCTTTATATAGTGAAGAACGAGAGATGATAGAGTTAGACAAGTGATCATGCTAAACATAGAACATGAAAATGTTCTTTCAAAAACTCATATGTTTTTAATTGTGGCTTTTTCTTCCCATAAGATCAATGCATTAGGAATAAAAATAATTGCAATAAGTAAGGTCGTACGATTTGAAAGCTTACTTAGCCTCTAGCGCAAGATCGTTTAAAAGTTGCTCGTGGTTGAATAGAGTTCATAGCCAAGGCATAACTTATTGAAGCGGGACGCGAAGATTGGTGATGATCCAAAAAGGCCCTAACAAGGCATGAGGAGCCCTATTTTGTTGCTAAAGATCCAAGATGATGTGAAGTATCATTATTCCTAAATCAATATGAAGGATCGAGACACACGACGAAAAGCAATTACTCCCCTAAAGATCATGGAGAAAGTCTATCTAAAAAGACCCTTACAAGGTATGAGGATAAATATATCCAAGTCCAAAAAGGAGGCGGATCGTTGTATATCAAAGTCCAAAATAAAGATTGAAGAAAAAATGATGAAGTCGTGGTCCAAATATGAAGAATCTCTCAAAAACGTCAAGTGAAGAAATTCCAAATATATGAAGAGAAGACCATAATTTCAAGAACGTCTTCCCAAGATTTGAAGTATGAAGTACATGCCAAATATCGGTCCGAGAAAGGTCTCAAATCGTGAAACGAGTTATGCCAAGATATGAACTTAAGGAGATACACGAGAAGCCGTTTTAAAAGATTTTGCCCTTCGGCTAACTATCGATTAAATCGTGCTACTTTGCTTTCCGACTAATAACTACTCAAATAACTCAATATGAATCACTCGTGATCCATGACAAATAGTTAAAAAATGCTAGTAACCCATTTCTTTTTATAATAACTAGGATTGCGGGGAGAAAAAGTATTACACAATTTGGACATATGAGTAGTGTTAGCATTGTGACTTGTACCAACAATGATCTCGTTTTTTCACTTAGCATGGAATGTATGACAATCAAGGATGACGAAGTTTACTCTAAGGGACATTTACTTGTTTCTATTCTTTGACCCTAAAAGTCACATTCGTGATGAAAATCATACATTATGTCTTTACACATCTTCGTAGTATGTTACAAGTCTTTTACTTTTCTATAAAGGTTAATAAAATTGAACTTTGGTGATGCTTAGATACTTTATTCTAGCATTGCGTGAGGGCACGACAATGGCTTAGTATGGGGGAGTGATGAGATGGCATTTATACATGATCTCATCGTTCTTTTCGGGCTTTAAATGCATAAAAATGTCATAAAATACCATATATATGCTTTTGTTTGTTTACTTGTGTATTTTAGGTATGGATATCGTGAAAAATACAAAATATCACAAGAAACAAGGAAAAACGGACACGAGAAACGAAGCCGTACAAAGAACCGGGCCCTAGTTCATGATTTATCCAACAATTACCCTTGAAGACTTGAAGACATGCAAGATTGATCCTCAAACAATGAATAAATGACACTTAAAACCCTTGTGAATTCATAATTACAAGTTTGGTCCCTTAAGTTTGTCAAAATTACACAAATGGTCCTTCAACTTTGAAGAAATGACAAAATTAGTCCCTCATCAAATCTAATTTGTCAATTATGGTCCCTCATGGAGTTAAAGTTGCATTAAAGACCTTTGAAGATCAACAATGTCCAAGATCAGTCCATGAATTATGGAAAAATGGCAAAAACAACCCTTGATATCTTTTTACCAAAGTTTTGTGCCAAAAGTGTGAAATATGAAACTTAAATAACAAAGGGAAGTAAGTTTCATGGCTGGAAAACGTTTTATACCTATTTCACCAAAGAACAAGGACTATAATGGCCATTCTGAAAGTTCAAATCCCATAACACGCGCCAAACACCTTTTCTCCCCCAAAATCGGATCTAAGTGTTTACTGTTTACCATTCATCCACCCAGAAATTACTTCACTTATACAAAGGGTAATTTTCAATTACCCTGGCACATGTGTGATTCACACATGCAGAAAACCATCCCACATCAAAAACCCTCACTCCCACTCACCATGTGACCCTACACCCAAAACTGTTTCACCCATCATGTGACAACTTATTCTCCAAGGTATGCCACGTGTCAAGATCAACAGCTGAGAGCCTTTGCTTCATCCAAAAGCTAAAATGAACGTCCTTGATCACTTTGGACAGCTCACAACCAAGAATCATCTAGAAGACCTCAAGGATAAAATAGGAATTTCACTTCTAGGGTTTGTGAATAGTGCATAGCTAGCATTTTCCTATAAAAAGACTCCTCAACCTGTGAGAGAGCTTTTGTTCCAGTTTTAGGCTATCAATCTTTGTAATCCCTTTTTAAGTTAATAAAATTTGATTTTCTGAATTTTGAGAAATCTTGTTCTTGTCTATTAAAAGTTGGTGTTAGAATAGCCTAATTCTGAGTTCCATTTTAATGTTTGAAGGTTTTTGAAGCAAGGTTTTAAGTGATAAAACTTAGGTTTCAAAAATCAGAAAAGTTCTTGTTTATTTGATCTCACCTTATTGTTTGTTCATCTTAGCAGCATTGGAAGCTAGTACTTGTTCTGCTAGTACCTCAGCTCAAACAATCCAGGGCCTGGATGTAGGTCTTGGAGGTTTGCACCTTCTCCTTTTTCATTTTCTCTCTTATTTTCTGAATTTTTGGTGAATCTGCATGATAGTTCTTGAATATGTGTTTTTATGGTTGATTATTGTTCATCTGGTATTGTTTGATGTTTATGTGTTGTTATTGACTTGATTTGTGGGTTAAAACTGGATTATCCTTTGGAAATTTGTCAAAACAGGTTTTTAAGGGGTGTTTGGGTTAACTGCATAAACAGGTTTTATGGTTTGTTAAGTGGTTGTATTGTGTTGTTTATTGTTGGTATCTGTTTACTTGGTGCTCTTGTTCATCTATTTGCAGGTTTTGTGGTTTGAAACACTCAAATCCATTAAAGGTCTATAAAATCTTTGTTACTTGGTGAAATTGGTTGAAATTTAGAGGACACCTAGATCTAATCATAGACTAGGGTTAACAAGTGTTAAATCTAGGTTAATTACACCAGGGAAAGAGGTTTGAGTGCCTGAATTTGGATCTGTGGTCATTTAGATCAGCAAAGTGTGCTTGAGTACTTGTAGTTCATATCAGTAACTTTAATCTGCTTTGATCTTGTTTTATACTTTGATTCAGTGTTTGATTTAAGTTTATTTGTGCTTATTCATAGTTTATATAGCTTGTGTATGCATCCTGTTGAATTTGGATGGCTTATTCATGCTATATCTGCTTATTTGTGCATAACTGCTTATTTCACATGTCTATGCAACATCTGGTGACTGTTTGATTATTTCTGGCTTATTGTGTGAACCAAATTGTGATTTTCTTGTTGCTATTGACTCTTTGTGGTTCACTGATCACAAGGGTGCCCTTGTTTCCAATTGAATCCAACTAAATCTCTCTAAAAAGCTTGGTCAAATAGTCAAAGCAGTGGGAACCAGTTCCTACTGAAAGTTCCCCCTGCTAGTGTTAATTGGGTTTCAGCTTATCAATAAGCTATAATAGCTTATTTTAACCAGCAAAAACTTGGATTTTGTAATAGGTGCTCATTATTTGACCCATTTGTTCATACTGGAGCATTTGGTGGGTTGTCTTTAGGGTTTGACTAGAAAACCAACTTAATTGACTTTTTCATAAGTGCTTATTGGTTCATTCTGGCTTATTGGTTTTGCTTATTGGAGTTTTGTTGATTGATTTGGCTTATTGAGTTCATTTGTGACATTTTTCAAGTTGAATCAAGTTCTGAGGTGCCTTATATCTTAAACCCGACTATTTTGTCTTTTAGTGAAATTGTACTTTGCTTATTTCTGGCTTATTTAGTGTGCTTTTTAAAAATTTCTTTTTATAGATCTCTTAAGCATCCCAAAAGAAGGTTGTGTGTCAAATTAGAGCTTATGGCATTAGCTTAATGCTTAATGGGCTAAAAAGCCCAATAAGGATAAGCTGTTTGCTTAATAAGCTGTGATAAGCTCACTTTCAGCTTTTGGGCCTTTAGAGTTTTGTGTTTAGAATCAAATTTTGAGTCAGATTGGGCTTTTCCAAGTTAATTGGGCTAGGTTTGAGTTTTTGGGCTAAAAAGCCCCTTTGTGTTGACTGATTTTGGTTTTGGCCCATTTGAGGGCCCAATAGGGGTATTCTGGTCATTTCACTTTCATTTTCTGTTTATTTAGGTTAAAATAAACTAGTTTGCAAGTTTTTAGAATTTTTTATAATTTTTGGATTTTTAATATTATTTTAATATTATTTTATTACTATTTTTCAAATTTCACATTTTTAAACTTTTTACATTTTTCTTAGCTTAAATACATTAAAATAGTATTTTTGAAACTTTTAGAATAATTTTATCACTTCTAGATTAATTTTTATAATTATTTTAAGTTTTAATTGTTTTTAAATCATTATAAATAGTTTTTATTAGTTTAAAATTTTCTAAAAATAGTTTTTAATCTCTTTAGGTCATTTTTGAGGTTTAGCAATTGAAAAATCTTTATTTGGGCTTTTTGATAATTAATTTGATTTTTAGGGCTTTAATTAGCATTTAAAAATTGAATATTTAATTATTTAAAAGGTTTGAAAAAGTTTTGATCATTGGTAAACTCTTAGTTTATTTATTTTGATTTTTGGTGAATTTTTAGTTATTTTTAGAATTAATTTTTATTTTAGCTTATTTTACGATTTTACGTTTTGTCGTCGTAGTAATTAATTTCACGTCTTCGTCATCCTCTTTTCTCATTCCTTCTAAACCAATATTAATCTCAAATCATTTAAATCTTAGTCACACACATATACCTCCTTGTGAAATGAACTTAATTGGGTCATTAGTGCTTGATTTTCCTAAATCATCACTTAATACTTACCGCTTTTACGCTCCTTTTCCTAAAGGTCGTAATTTACCACAATCATTCGTCTTCTTCGTTCACTGGACACAAGGTACGAATTCTTCGTCCTTTCAGTATGGACATTCTTCCTTATTAGGATTTCCCCGTATGCAGCCAACTGTTTTCCCTAGTATATGTTTTATATGTTTTTGAATTGCTTATGTTTAATTAGAATACCTAAACCATATACGTGCATGACCAGTTTCACCTAGTTATGGAGGTACCATAACCATAACACAGGAGGAACCAGTGTTATGACTCCACCACGATGGAGTGATAGCTCGTGGCGTCCCTTTCAGCTTTTGTCCATATTATTATTATCAGGTGGGGCGTATGGGTGCATCCTAGTTTACATGTTTTCAGCAGATTATTCAGGTGAATGTGGTGTGTGCCTTTCTTCCTTCACAAGGAGTTGATCCTTCCTCCTACCCAAACCAGTATATTAAATTAGAGGCAGCCCCTCTAATTTTCATGACGAGGTCACCCCTCCAAGTATTCATGCACGTTGATAATTCATGACCTATATTGGCTAATGGTAAATATGTTAAACAATTTTTTACAAGATAAACATAAGGCTTTTCAAACTATAAAACAAGTTTTACTAAGATATAACAAGGTTATCCACGACTTAGTCTTTGCTGCTTCATGCTTATATGCTTATATTATTCATGCTTTACTTGTATATCTGTGCACTGAGTGTTATGCTCAGCCGTTTTCCTTTTCATGTTCCCAAAACGGCAGGTACTCAGGGACGCTCGTAGACTTTAAGCGTACGTGCATATGGTTTGGAAGCTTCCTAGCCTTCTTTACTTTATGCATTTATTTATACTTTAATACTCATTTCCATGGACATTATTTAGTCCTTTCATTTACAGTACTTATGTTTGTGTGTGATGAGTTCTACTTTTGGGGTACCGATGTTTGATTCCGGTATTTCCTTTATGGTCATGTGATGTTTTATACATTTATCCTTGTATGCTTTGATGACACGCCATAATCACGCGTGACATTCCATTTATCAAAATGAGGTTACAATTATGGTATCAGAGCCAAGGCTTCGACCTGTAGGCTCTCAAAACACGACCTGTGATTAGTGGGTAGTCACTATGGTCTTCCTAGAACTGACAGTCGGTTTTTATGCATTCATCATTTTCATGCATACATATATATGTCATTGTCGCAGGTTTATGTCTAAGTAATGGTTGGTACAGGACTGGCCCTATTTAGTCGCATGTGTTTTATCGAAACTTTTAACTTTGGGACCGACCCATTGGCGTCCCCTCGCTATGTCTTTTGTTTTGAGCGAACTGACCGTAGGCTTTCACTCTCGTGCATACAAAAGTATTCATAAAACTGCATCATGCATTCATGTACTAATTTTTCCTGCATAAAATTTTTCTCATGATTTATTGGTATAATTTTTTTTCATGTATATAGTTTATGTTTTAATCAGTTTAATAATGTATTTTATGTTATACTGTCAGATGGTTCTCACACGCGAGCAGGAACAACTCAATGCAGCAATCCAAGCTGCAATGCAAGCTATGCTTCCTCAGTTGAGGAACGAAATCAGGGCTAAGGTTCAGGCTGCCAACAACCAGCAGCAACACCCAGTACCTCCTCCTCCCCCTCCAGCAACATTGGTCACATGGCTGGAGAGATTCAATAATCTCCGCCCTCGAGCTTTCGAGAGAACATATAGCCCTAGTGAAGCTGAAAGCTAGTTGGCTCACATTAAGAAGATCTTCGATGCTATGGGCTGTGACCCCGTCTTCAAGTCGAGGTTGGCGTGCTACCGATTCGAAGGTGATGTACCATCATGGTGGATGGCACTGAAGCAGTCTGAGGGAGGTGATAATTGAGTGGCTGGTTTGACTTGGGCTCAGTTCAGGGATTTGGTGATGGGACAGTTCTTTCCCAAGGCTGAGCAAGACTAGCTGAAGAGGGAGTACCATGGGATCCGACAGAGAGCTGGGGAGAATAACAACGAGTTCATGCAGCGCTTTCTTCACTTGGCTGGTTTCCTTGGTGCAGCAGTAGGTACTCCTGAAGAGCAAGAACACCACTTCAGGTGGGCACTTCGTACATCGGTCGCAAACAACTTGGTGTGTGCTACGTTCAACACGGTGGCACAAGTGGCCGATGCAGCACGTAAGCTGGAGATGCTGCAGGAAAGAGATGAGTTCGGGGAAGTAGAGAGACCCGATAAGAGGTAAACATTCGTATTCAAATGGTGACCAATCCGTATTCTTTCAGTATATGTCAATATTTCATCTCTTTAAATTGTATCTTCTAGGCAGAAGACTGGGGACCGGTCTCAGCCGGCTACTCAGCAACAGAAACGGTCAGACTGACGACCGTTCTGCTACGGATAGGCGTAGCGGTAATGATAATTACCGTAACAACGCTGGACACTCCAACAACAGTAGGTCCTTATACTTACTCATTTTCTTATGATTACATGTTATAATTCTTAATTCTGACACATTAGCAAATCTTCTACTTGGAATCATGGTAACGGGAGGGACCAGAACCAGAGAGGTTCACAGCCTAACCGTCCAGCTATCACTGGTATTCAATCTTACGATTTATCCGCATTGTCCTTTGTACCTTTTACCATGTCTCATGTATATTGTTCTTATCAGGCTCTCAGCCAGTCAGGACATCTGCTAGAGGATATACTCATCCTCTTTGCTCTACTTGCCACCGTAGGCACCCAGGTCCATGTCGCTACGATTGCGACGCATGATACAAGTGTGGTCTTCCTGGCCATCGCATGAAGGATTGCCGCAAGGGCGAGATGGAGGGTACATCGGGACATGCTGATACCAATTCGCCTCCTACTAGTGGACGCGTTTACACGACATCTCGCGATCAGGCCAACAAGTCTACAAGTACCATCACTGGAATCTTGTATATGTATGGTCAAGCTGCATGTGTTCTATTTGATACGGGTGCTACTCACTCGGTCATTTCTATTGCTTATGCCAAGAATGTTAGGATACTCCTCATGCCACTAGAGAATATATTGAGTATTTCCACGCCTTTGAGAGACTCTGTACGCATAACCAATGTGTACAATAGCCTTCCCCTAGAGTTTGACGACAAGGTTCGTCCTGTTGACGCACTTCTACAGGACATGAAAGATTTTGACATGATTTTGGGCATGGATTGGCTATCCAAGCATCATGCTACCATAGACTGCCATTCATATCGAGTCATATTCGGTGATGTTAATGTGCCAGAGTACATTCACAACGGGTTCGTACCCAGAAGGTCTGTACAAATCATATCAACCCTGCAAGCACGCGCATTACTTTCACATGGCTGTGAGGGTTATCTAGCTACTGTTCATGACATGGATGCTGAATCCCCATCAATTCAGGATCAGCCGATAGTGTCAGAATTTCCAGATGTAATTCCAGAAGAACTTCCGGGCATACCACCCGCACGTGAAGTAGAATTTAATATCGAGCTCATCCCAGGAGCTGAGCCGATTTCCAAGGCTCCTTATCACATGGCTCCCATAGAGTTGAAGGAGCTGAAGGATCAATTGCAAGAACTTCTGGAACGAGGCTTTATTCGACCGAGCGCATCTCCATGGGGCGCACCGGTCTAATTCGTTAAGAAGAAGGACGGCAATATACGTCTTTGCATAGACTATCGCGAGCTCAACAAGATTACCATCAGGAATAGGTATCCACTACCACGTATAGACGATCTGTTTGACCAACTCCAAGGAGCCAAACATTTCTCCAAGATTGATCTTAGGTCGGGCTATCATCAGCTACGGGTTAAGGAGCAGGACATCGCCAAGACTGCTTTCCGTACACGCTATGGCCACTACAAATTTGTAGTCATGCCATTAGGCCTTACCAATGCTCCAACAGTGTTCATGGATTTGATGAACATAATCTTCCATGAATTTCTGGACAATTTCTTCATTGTCTTCATTGACGACATCTTGATATTGTCTAAGTCCAAGGAGGAACACGAAGACCATCTTCGTAAAGTACTACAGATTCTTCGCCAGAAGCAGCTGTATGCTAATTTCTCCAAGTGTGAGTTCTGGTTAGACAAGGTGGCATTCTTAGGTCACCTTGTATCAGGAGAAGGAATCATGATAAATCCAGCGAAGGTTAAGGCAATTACCAAGTGGCCAAGGCCGACATCAGCGACTGAAGTCCGTAGTTTCCTAGGCCTAGCTGGTTATTATCGTAGGTTCGTGGAGAACTTTTCCTGCTTAGCACTACCATTGACCAAACTGATGCGGAAAGGGGAGAAATTCGTCTGGACTGAAGAACGAGAGAAGAGCTTTGAAGACCTAAAGCAGAAGTTAGTATCTGCACCAATTCTTACTCTCCCATCTGGTACAGGTGGATTTCAGATCTACAGTGATGCATCGAGGAACGGACTTGGCTGTGTTCTCATGCAACATGGGAAAGTGATCGCATACGCTTCATGGCATCTTAAGCCTTATGAGGAAAATTACCCTACGCATGACTTGGAACTTGCAGCAGTCGTGTTTACATTGAAGATATGGAGGCACTACTTGTATGGAGAATCATGTGACATTTTCACGGACCACAAGAGCTTGAAGTATATCTTCACTCAGCGTGAATTGAACATGAGACAGAGGAGATGGTTAGATCTGTTGAAGGATTATGACATTAATCTGCATTATCATCCCGACAAGGCGAACGTAGTGGCAGATGCACTTAGCAGAAAGTCCGGAATGATAAACGGCATTAAAATTGAGGAGAAAATCATAAGAGACTTGGAGCGACTAGACATAGAGATCATGTTACGTGGACAACATGGTTACTGGGCTAACCTTAGAGTAGAACCTGAGTTACTCTCTAAGATCAAGGAAGCACAGAAAGATGATGGAGAAATCTGGGCGATAATTCAGAATTTGGAGAAGCAGACAGAATTTCGAGTAGATGCAGATGGTATCTTATGGCAGGGCACGAGACTTTGTGTTCCTGATGACCAAGAACTCCGGGGAGCATTGTTAGCTGAGGCTCATAGATCCCCATTCTCTATTCATCCTGGTTCGACCAAGATGTACCACGACATCAAGCAGTACTTTTGGTGGAGTGGTATGAAACAGATGTTGCTACTTACGTCTCCAAATGTCTTACCTGCCAGCAGGTTAAGATCGAGCATCAGCGATCTGGCAGTCTTCTTCAACCGTTAGATATTCCAGAGTAGAAGTGGGACAAAATCAACATGGATTTTTTTACTTGTCTTCCGCTGACAAAGAAGAAGCACGATGCAATTTGGGTTATCGTTGATCGACTTACCAAATCAGCTCATTTCTTACCGATCCGCAAGGAAGATTCAGTCAGTAAACTCGCCGATACTTATAGGAAGGAGATCACGAGACTTCATGGTGCTCCATCCAGCATCGTCTCAGACAGAGACCCTCGGTTCACTTCGTGGTTCTGGAGAAGTCTGCAGAAAGCTTGGGGTACACAACTTAAGCTTAGCACGACTTTTCATCCTCAAACAGACGGGCAGTCGGAGCGAACGATTCGGACATTGGAAGACATGTTGAGGTTATGTGAGTTGGAATGGACGGGTGATTGGGACGATTATATCTGTTTGGTGGAGTTTGCATACAACAACAGTTGGCACGCAAGTATCAAGTGTGCTCCTTTCGAGATGTTGTATGGCAGAAAGTGTCACGCCCCAATCTGCTGGGATCAGGTTGGTGTGCGAACACTTGAAGGACCAGAAATGATAGAGTTGACTAATGAGAAGGTCGCAGTAGCTAAGCAGAAACTGCAAGAAGCACGGTCACGTCAAAAGATTTATGCAGACAAGCATCGTAGGGACTTACATTTTAACGTAGGAGATCACATTTTCCTTAAGGTTTCGCCGGCACATGGTGTTAGACGTTTTGGAATAAAAGGGAAGCTCAGTACTCAATTTATCGGACCGTTTGATGTCATTGAACGAGTCGGTGAAGTATCTTACCGTTTAGCGTTACCTCCGCAGCTTTCTCATGTTCACGATGTTTCTCATGTGTCATTACTCAGAGGGTACAAGTACCATCCCCTTCACATGGTTCATTATCCACTGGAACAGATTCGTGAAGATCTCACTTTCATAGAAGAACCCGAACGAGTTCTTGACAGACAAGAACGAGTCGTGAGAAGGAAGACGATTCCATTCGTCAAAATCCTTTGGAGGGATCATACCGAGCGGGAAGCCACTTGGGAAACATAGGAGTCTATCCGGGCTTCTTACCCTCATTTCATATTTTGAATTCGGGTATGTTCTTCTTTTCCAGTTTACTTTATCTATAATTCGGGGACGAATTATTCTTTTTAGGGGGGAAGAGTTGTAAAACGTGCATGATTTTACCATGAATAGTACCCTTACGATCGTACGTACATGATTAGAACTTTCCTTTTATAGCACGTTTACGTTTCACGAAAAAGATTTACAAGTATTACGTACGTGTTATAACACGATAAGTATTTATTACGTATTAAGACACGATAATTATTTCAATAATAATTATAATCACGAACATATGAACATGAAATCACGAACGTAAATAATTACGAGCTTAGTATTACGTATGTATGTATATTTATTACGATCATGTAAGACACGAACGATAACCAATAAAATCACGTAAAACACGAACACGAGAACATTCGGGTTACCCCATGTGGGCCCCTTACCCGCTGACAAGACTAAGAAAAGGGCCAAGCCCATTATTGTTTTTTACTAAACAACAAAAAGGGAAAAACTATTTTCATAATTACAAGAATTAGAAAATAATCAAAACCCTAAAAACCTTTCTTTCTCCTCTTCTTTGGCCGCCGGGTATAAACACACACCAAGGGTGTGTTGGTTGATTTTGGTGATCGATTTATTGCAAGGGTGTTAGTGTGATTCGTTCTCCTTTGATTCACGTGATCGGTATATCTTTAAACCTCTTTTCCTTTATGTTGTTATTAAATCAAGAACACATAAAATCATGGTGTATTTAAAAACAAGTAATTACATGTTATAAAATCACGAGGGTAAATTTATTTGGGTTTAAGGGGTGTTTGTTTGTGGCCGACGCAAGGAACCGAGCCCCAAGGAGGGTCTCGGCTTGTTTTGATTCACACCAACCGAGACCTCAAGGGGGTGTGTGGTGTGTCTCGGCAGCAGAAACCAAGGGAACCCCGACCTCGGTCGTGGTATGTTTTGGCTTGGGTGGGTCTCGACTAGAACAAGAACCACCACCGGCTTAAGCCGGTGGCTATATTAGGAAAGCAGGGGGATCCCCTAGCCGCGGCAGCAAGGGGAACCACCGGCTAGCCGGTGGGAACTTTTGCTAGCCGGCGGCTAGACTTGACAAAGGGTGCGTTTGTGACCGGTTCATGGGTCCGGTCACGGGGTTCACAAATACGGCCACGACATGTTTAGATTAAAACACGGGTTCGGTTCATGGGTGATTTTTGCAAGTTAATTATTTTACAAGTTTAACTTTTTTTACAAGATTAAATTAAATTAATTAAAACATGCACATGGTTAATTTAATTTATACATGACTTAGGTTATTAATATCATTATTAATACATGAATTTTAACCTAAGTAATTATCATTTTAATTAGACTATATAATTAATTAATTATTAAAAATCATGACTTATAATTAATTAATTTACATGACTTAGGTTATATTATTAATAGATAATAATACATGTTTTAACCTAAGTATTTTTACCTTTATTTAATTAAATCATGTTATATTTAATTAAATACTTTAACCTATAGTTTATTTAATTCACATGAAGTAGTTAATAAACCATACTATTTAATTACATGACTTAGAATATTAATCAGTAAACACTTAAGCTTATATAATTAGCTTAATAATCCAACTTATTTCTATTTATGGAAACTTTCTATTTTTAGAAACTTATTTAATTAAGGCAGCTAATCTATTTATGGAAACTTTCTATTTTTAGAAACTTATCTAATTTAAGAAGTAAATCTATTTTTGGAAAATTTCTATTTTTGGAAACTTTCTATTTTTGGAAACTTTCTATTTTTGGAAACCTTCTATTTTAGGAAACCTGCTATTTTTAGAAAGTTACTTATTATTACACAACAAGTATAATAATACATAGAATGCAAGAAATACTTAAACAGAATAGACAGAACACATGATAAACACAATATTAAGCTTTAATCAGTAAAACATGACATGAACTTATAAAACAAGCTAAGACATGATATAAAACCAGTTACGTACTCAATAATCAGATACTTCTACACGTATGTATTTATGTAGAATTAGTGATACCCAAGTAGGACTCTTTTCCGTTCTCTTCTTCGTTCACTGGATACAAGGTACGGATTCTCCGTCCTTTCAGTATGGACATTCTTCCTTATTAGGATTTCCCCGTATGCAGCCAACTGTTTTCCCCAATATATGTTTTATATGTTTTTGAATTGCGTATGTTTAATTAGAATACCTAAAGCCATATACATGCATGACCAGTTTCACCTAGTTATGGAGGCACCATAACCATAACACTGGAGGCACCAGTGTTATGACTCCACCACGACGAAGTGATAGCTCGTGGTGTCCCTTTCAGCTTTTGTCCATATTATTATTATCAGGTGGGGCGTATGGGTGCATCCTAGTTTACATGTTTTCAGCAGATTATTCAGGTGAATGTGGTGTGTGCCTTGCATCCTTCACAAGGAGCTGATCCCTCCTACCCAAACCAGTATATTAAATTAGAGGCGGTCCCTCTAATTTGCATGACGAGGTCACCCCTCCAAGTATTCATGCACGTTGATAATTCATGACCTATATTGGCTAATGGTAAATATGTTAAACAGTTTTTTACAAGATAAACATAAGGCTTTTCAAACTATAAAACCAGTTTTACTAAGATATAACCAGGTTATCCAGGACTTAGTCTTTTCCGCTGCTTCATGCTTATATGCTTATATTATTCATGCTTTACTTGTATATCCGTGCACTGAGCGTTATGCTAAGCCGTTTTCCTTTTCATGTTCCCAAAATGGTAGGTACTCAGGGAGGCTCATAGACTTTAAGCATACGTGCATATGGATTGGAAGCTTCCTAGCCTTCTTTACTTTATGCATTTCTTTATACTTTAATACTCGTTTCCATGGACATTGTTTTGGTCCTTTCATTTACAGTACTTACGTTTGTGTGTGATGAGTTCTACTTTTGGGGTACCGATGTTTGATTCCGGTATTTCCTTTATGGTCATGTGATGTTTTATACATTTATCCTTGTATGCTTTGATGACACGCCATAATCACGTGTGACATTCCATTTATCAAAATGGGGTGTTACATACAGGGTTATATATGTAACCTTTATACCCTGTTCATAGTTTATGACTATTCTAGATTCACTTGGACTAGATTTTTGGCTTCTAAGAATGAATCTTTCGATCATTTCGAAACCTTTAGTCGAAGGATCCAAAATCAACTAGGATGTTCAATTGTCTCTATTAGGACGTATCATGGTAGGGAATTTGATAACGAAGTGCAATTTGGTGCCTTTTGTGAAGCTCATGGTATTACCCATAACTTCTCGGCTCCTCGCACTCTACAATCAAATAGGGTAGTTGAAAGGAAGAATACAACTATCCAAGAGATGAGTAGGACAATGTTAAACGAGTAATCTTTGCCTCAAAATTTTTGGTGCAATGCCGTAACACATCAACCTATATTCTCAACCGAATTCTTATTCTACCTTTTCTAGGAATGACCCCTTATGAGATTCTTAAAGGTAAGAATCCCTCATTAGAATAATCAAAGGTGTTTGGAAGCAAGTGCTTCATTCTCAACACCAAATACTACCTTACTAAGTTCGACCCAAAGTCGTATGAAGGTATCTTTTTAGGTTATTCTCAAACTAGTAAAGCCTACATAGACCTTAATAGAACCTCGGGTGTAATCGAAGAATCACTCAACATGACATTTGATGAAACCCCTCCTTCATCTAAGACACCACCTTTGGTAGATGATGACTTGGATGAAGTAGACATAGTTAAAGCCAAAGAGGTTAGAAAAATAGAAGTTGAAGACCTTAATGTTGAAAAGGGAGTAAACATTAGGGAGTCTAAGGATCATGCTCTCAAAAACGTCATAGGTGACTTAAATCAAAGGACCCTTATATCTCAAGTCCAAGATCAAAGTAACTTCTTTTGTTTCGTCTCATTGATTGAACCAAAGAATGTTAAAGAAGCTTTGATCGATGAGAGTTGGGTCATCACCATGCAAGAAGAATTGAACCAATTCATTGCTAATGACGTTTGGGAACTTGTTCCCCCACCTAGAAGTACTACCATTATAGGAACCAAGTGGGTATATAGGAATAAGTTAGATGAGAACGGTGTTGTGTCTCGTAACAAGGCTAGACTTGTAGCTCAAGGCTATAATTAACAAGAAGGGATTGAATGTGATGAGACATATGCACCGGTAGCAAGGTTAGAGCCCATTAGGATCCTTTTAGCTTATGAATGTGCATTAGATTTTAAGCTTCAACAAATGGATGTATGATGAGACTGTAATTATACATAGTCTCATCATCCAAATCGGGCTTAAAAAGCTAAAAATATCATTAAAATACCCCAAAATATGCTTGTGTTTGTTCATTGTGTATTTTAGGTACAGATATCGTGAATTCACCAAAAGATTACAAGAATCAAGCAAAAACGAACACGGGAAACGAAGCCATACAAAGAACCAGACCCGAATCATGATTTTCTAAAAATGTCCTTGAAGTTTGAAGATTTGTCAAGATTGGTCCCTCAAGAATTGAAGACTTGTCACCTTTGGACCTTGTAAATCTCAAATATTACAAATAGGTCCCTTAAGTTTCAAGAATGTACATTATGAGACCTTGGATAATGAACAAGTTACATGTTTAGTCCTTGATGAAAGTATTTGAAAGTCCTTGTGCCATTTTTGATAATTGATGCAAACTTATAACAAAGGGAAATGAGGAAAAGCTGGGGTAATTTCTAATGAAAACAATTTGGAACATAATGGGTACTTTCTGCCGTAACACAAAACTCCACCCACCAATCCCTGGATGCCACCTCACCACTCAAACCCATTTACCCACCCATACATTAACCAATATACCCGGTTACAACCCTGACCCAAACCAGCTTTTAATACTTAAACACATTCTTTAAAAAACGTATTATTTATTGTATCTTGGGCGCCATACAAGTTCTGTAGCACTAATCTCTCCCAAAACTCACTCAAGAACCCTAATCACCACATCTGCAAATCAAAGGGGTTATTGATGGGACCTTCCAGAACCACAATTAATGTCACTCTCACCACACCCCAAACTCTAGACAACCTTCACATGGGCTATAGGTCCCAATTCGATGGTCCCTTGCACCCACATAGACAAGAAGACAAGGGATGGCAGATGAAATCGATGACTCAGGCTTATTTCGTGCTCCCTAAAACAACTTCAAAGGTTAGATCATTTGCAAACTTGCTGGCACTCACATGTTTCCATTTTGACAAACTTCAAGCCTCGAATCAAACAACCATATTCGTTTAAAGATCCAAGGGCAGATTTGGAAGATTGTAGCTAGGGTTTTCATTTTTTATTTTTATTCTAGAATATTTATCTTATTAGTATAAACGCATCATTCAACCTGTGAATGAGCTTTGTTCCAACTTTTGTATTTTAAAATCTTTAATGAATATTTAAAGTATTGAATTTTAATCTCACAAAAGTTGTGTTCCATTTTTATTAAAGTTCTAGTTTAATGATCTTTATTTTCTGCAATACTAGTGTAAATTGTGTCAAAGATTTTTGTTCAAAAGATTTTGGGAAAAATACTTTGAGGTCCGGATTTATAAGCTTGATATTCAGAATTGATTGACAATAAATCTTGGATAAAGAGGTTATAAACATGTTTGTTTTGAGTTGGTTACGTAATTAGTATTCAAAAGTTTGAAGTTTTTTCAAGGTTTTCAGCAAATCGTATATTTTTTATGTTATTTATTTGACTACTCACTGTTACATAAGCCACTACTAAAGCTCTTGACACAGCTTTAGTTTTGGTTTTTGAAACTTGAAGTGTGAATTTGTTGTTTTCTTAGCAGGTACCCCATAAAAGACCATTTCCATTCATGTTCCCCTTTTGTTCTTGGTTCAGTTGTTGAACCTCAACAAGAATGGCTAATACAAACCATATCATAAGCTTCTTTAAGCTTGAAAACCCCCCAAGAGGAAGGCATCAGTTGTGTAAGTAGGCTTCGAACCCCTTTTGGAATATTTCTGTTTTAATGTGCTTTGTGTGATTTGTGTGACCTTTTGAACTTCGTTGAGTTTCTTGTTTATTTATAAGTATTTACAAGTTATGTGCATGTTCTTGTTGTTTTTCGGTAGTTTGAGTTTGAATGCATAGCTTAATTCTTTGGAAATCTTGCATAAAATCAGTTTTAAGGTGTTTGGATAAAATAGTCTTAAGTACATTTGGGTGACAACTAATCCACCATTTTGTCCTTCACGTCTTTTATTTTAACTAGTTTTGTAGGGTTTAGAGTTTGTTTGAATTGGTTAGGTCCATAGTTGAGTTTTAGTATTTCTTAGTTCACTACCTATACAACAAAACCATCAACAGTAGGCTTCTTTGAGTGTAAGTTGATGTGTGCAAAGTCTGCACAGTAGGTGCTTTTGGGGTTTTTGATTTGATTTTTGGCTTGAGTATTGGTTAAACATCTTAATTAGGGATAGGTGTTAGGTTATACCATCTAGTATTAGAGGTTTAGGGCTTTTTGGTAGCTTAATTAAGCCTTTAGAGTCATTGTAGGTGCATTTAAACCACCCAAAACACCCCAATTTCACTGTCTTTGCATCACAGTAGGTATCTTAGCTTTAATTTTAGGATTTGTGGTTCGATTCTTGGTCATAGGTTAGATTTTATGTTAATATAGACTTGGGTATCTGGTATTCTAGTTAGGTTAGCTTTTGATAGCTCATATAGGCTGTTGAAACTCACTGAGCTACCAAACACATCAACAAGTGAACCTTCTGCCAACACATTGCACCAGCAGCTCTTTTAGGATTATTTTTGAGCTTCGAGGATTGGAATTTGGTGAACTAGTAGCTTTAGGGTAGGTTTAGGTTTCTAACATCTGGTATTTAAAGTTTGTGTAGTTTTGGTGGCCTTTAGATAGCTTAATTTTGTTTTTAGAAGCCCATTGTAGGACTTAAGAACCAACGACCTTTATTTTCTTTGATTAATCTGATCTAGGTTGCCAAAGTGTGGTGAATTTGTGTTTGCGATATTGTTTTTTTTGTATTTGTGTGACTCCCCACAACCCAACTGGTTGTGGGGGTGCCGTTTGTGCCCAAAAACAGCAAGAAAACAGCTCAAAACGAGCCCAAAACGAGCCTAAAAACCATACAACAAGTTTTTTCTTAGTTGTCCGAGAATGCTGCAAATTTTTTATTTTTTTTGGTGTTGTCCAATATCGGACAACACTGATATTGGACAACACCTTTGTCTGGTAGGATCTTGGACAACACAGAAGTACTCCACCTTGGAGTACTTTGGGGTACTTTCGTTTTTAGCCATTTTTTTAGTTTTTTTTTAACTTTTTTTATTTTTCCCTTGTTAATTTAGTTAAAATATAATTTTTAGAAAAATAAAATTTATTTTTAGCATTATTTTATTTTTTTAATGATTAGTTTAGTTTAAAAAGTGTTTTTAGCCTTTTAAAAATAGAAAAATAGTTTTAAAAATTTAGGAAAAATACTTTTTAGTCTTTAAATAATATAAGTGATTTATTAGTTCAATAAAATAATATTTTTGGTTTTTTCTTAATTATATTTAGTTTTAGGGCTTTAATTAGCATTTAAAATTGAATATTTAATTAATAAAAGGTTTTAAAATTTATTTATTGAATTTTTATTCTTATTTATATTATTTTAGACTTATTGTTAATTTTTAATTAATGTTTAGCTTTAATTTTTATTTACGTCACGTTTTACGTATTTACGTTCGCGTTTTACGTCACTCGTCGTAGTGTAATCGTAATCGTAGCTCGTCTTTAATTTTTCTCTCTTAACCCAAAAACATCACTAATCCAAACTTTGATTTTATATAATTGGCACACTTAATTCACACACCTCCTTTGAGAACGAACTTGGACTTTATTCGACTTGTCGGTTTTCTTAAATCGTCGAGTTTAATACTTGCCGCTCATACGCGTTTTTCCTAAAACGTGTACGATTTTACTACATCAATTTTTAGAACCGCTGCCGGGGAGGTGTTTTTAGTGTGCCATTATTATTATCGTGTTTGTGTGAGTAGTGCGTTTTTCCTTTTCAATTTTTTGAAAGCGTATATAACGTACATACTCATTTTTGTTATTTTTCCTTAATATATTATAGTATTCAAATAAAACGTGTTTAATTTTCCTAAATTAAACACACAACAATCTTTACTAAATTGTAGATATCCCATTATCGTTTTCGTTTTTCTTGTGAATATATTAATATATTGTACTTACGTAGAACAATAAATATACAAGTACTCCAAAAGCGTGAAAACGCAACCTTGATTCGGGATTTCATCACTCGATCATTGTATTCGAATCTAAAGCAAAAGTTTAAAGGCAAAATAGATAAATACTTTCGTGAGGCTTAATTTTGATTAACACAAACTATAAGGTGGGTATAAGGCGGTTGTATTTCACGACCTAAGGGAAAAGGGCTCTTAAGTGCTTAGCGCCGCCTCGTTTCCCCCGCTTGCTTGTGCGTGTTTTGAGAAAGAGGGCTAATCGAGGATTTGCCGCCCAAGTATTATCTATGTATACTATATTTGCTTGTTTTCAAGATTAAACCCTCTTGAACGTTTTGGTGTTCCACCAACGTTCTAAAGTCATCGAAGACGTTCACTCCACGTGATCGTTTTCATTCCTTGAGGCTCCTTTAATCGAGAAATCGATTCGAGGAGATATTTGTAGATTTGAGTCTACGTAATACAAGCAAAAACCAAAAAAATTAAAAAACAATCAAAAATAAAAAAATATTCTTCTTACCCCTTATCAATTAATTCTTTTTTCTAACCCTCTAGTGTTTAATTCTTGTAACACCATTCTCATTTCGTCATGTCCAACGATGGATATTACTCTTGTCCATATTGTGGAGGTCCGCCCGATGGTGGTAATTGCATCAATTGCGAGATTTATGGAGGAAGGGAGGGGTATATTTACAACTCTCCTCAATGCGACCATGGTTACGGATTTCAATCCTATGACCAAACTCCACAACCGCCTTTGTCTTATTTGTGTGATTTTTGCGGTTTGGAGCATGATATCGGATTTTGTTGTACGAATTATAATGACCCCGAACCGAATCTTAATTTAGTTGACCAAAATTCGCAATATTCATCGTCGTATTCATGTGAGTCTTGTGGAAATGCACCTTATTATGGGTATGAATGTCAACCGATGAACCAAAGTACGTCTTTCGACAACCAATTCTACGGTTTTTACCAATCACCTCCACAAATTTTTTCGATGATGATCTCGGTGCGAGTCGCGTCGACAAGGGATTTGAAGAAATTAAATTTCTTTTTCAACAAATTATGGAGAAAAAGGAACTTTCAATCGTCGAAGTGATCGAAGAAAGCATCAAAGATATGGAAGATGAGAAACGACGAATCAATCAAGAAATAAACAATATAACTAATGAACTCGGCATTAGGAGATATCGTAAAGAAGAAATAAGTGGCGAGTTTAAAAGAGAGTGTGAGATTAGAACCAAACAACTTTTACAAGATTACAATGGTTTAAGCATCAAAATTCGTCATAAGAGAATAGAAATAGAAAGAGAGGAGTAATAAAAATAAAACTAAAACTAAAAAAAAGTAATGGTGGCAAATAAAAAAAGTGAACTTTTTACTCAAATAAGCAATATGATTAAGCAAACCAAAACTTAATCCGAACTAAAATCAAATCAAAAACAAGAAAAGTAGGATGAGAAAGATAAATAAAAGCTTGATAAAAGAGAAATTAAGATCCAACAATTAAATTAACTTACTTGGAATTAAACGGTACGAAATTTAAGACATGAAATTAAAGTGACAAGAAATTAAAAGGTACAAGTAATGAAAATGGTGGAAAGACTAATTTTGTCAAAATTAGCTAACAACTATAAAATGAAGTCCTAATGATTTATTTATAGGGGAGGAGGAGGATTAGTGGAAGGAAGCTTCCTCCTCTCTTTCATTTCTTCTTAATTGCGTCATTAAGTCCCTCCTTCTTTTAATCTTCATTAATTGCATACTTAGTCCTTTTCTTCTAATCTTCTTTAAACTTGGACTTAAGGGACTTTTGGCTTCGGGATTTCTTTGAACTCGTCTTTAAATTCTTCAATAAAATAGACTTGAATTCTTCGGCTTTTGATAAACTTCCGTCTTTTGACTTTTTCTTCGATAAATCTTCAGAATTGGTCTTGGACTTCCGTTCTTTTTGCACTCTTGACTTCTTGACTTCGTCTTTCATCTTTTTCTTCAATAAAAGTCCGTAAATGCCCGTAAATATCCGTGTTTTCTCCACTTCTCACCTTTTCGTCCTAAATCACAACAAAAACACAAACCACGCATAATTCCGACATAAAAGACATAAAATATACGTTTTGGCTCGGTTATTATTGTAATTAAGTGGTAAAAATGATGGGTGTTTTCACACCTATCAAATCCCCTACACTTAACCATTGCAATGTCCTCATGCAATGCATTAGTTACAAAGCACGTTTTACACTTTCCATCATAATCAACCTACCTTGGCCTTTATTAAACAACTAAGGAAAATCAAAAAGATAGAAAATAACAAGATGCAACAAGGAAGAAACTTGTAAAGAAATCTAAGACTTACATTAGGGCTTGTGTGTCATGAATGTTCATCACCCTCAAGTTTCACGTTCCCCATGCCAAGCTTAAAAACAAGATCATTGTTAGTACAAGTTAGCATAACGAACATTTACTCATGTGGTTCAATTAATCACTTAAACTCCCTTATTCCTACGAGTATCTCTTATATTTTATTGATGTCTTGAATGATCACGAGGATGCATTGTTGACTTATTTCGATAATTTATTTAGGCTGAAAGCAAAGTAGGACGATTTGATCAATAGTTAGCTAAAGGACAAAATCTCTTAAAACTGCTTCTCGGGATATCAAAAAGTTCATATCTTGGCATAACTTGGTTCACGATTTGAGACCTTTCTCGGGCCGATATTTGGCATGTACTTCATACTTCATATCTTCGAGAGACGTTTTTGAGATAATGGTCTTCTCTTCGTTATAGAGTTTCTTCACTTGGAGACTTTTTGAGGAGTACTCCAGCTTTGTTGACCACGACTTCATGATTATTCTTCAATCTCTAATTAGGATATTGAGATACAACGATCCGCCTCCTTTTCGGACTTGGATCTATTTATCCTCATACCTTGTTAGGGTCTTTTCGGATAGACTTCTCCATGATCTTTATGGGAGTTGATTGCTTTTCGTCGTGAGTCTTGATCCTTCATATTGATTTTGGGAATAATGCTTTTCACATCACTTTGGATCTTCAGCAATAAAATGGAATCCTCATGCCTTGTTAGGGCCTTTTCGGACTCGCCAATCTTCGCGCCCCGCTTCATAAGTTATGCCTTGGCTATGAACTCTTATCATTACCGAGCAACTTTTAAACGATCTTGGGATAGAAGCTAAATAATTTTTCAAATCGTACGACCTTACTTATTGCAGATAATTTATTAGCAAGTGATGGGAGAAAAAGATCATAATTAACTCACATAAGTTAATGAGAGAATACAAAACTTGTAACCAACTCTATCATTTCTCGTTCTCCACAATTTAAAATCTCAAGGAATGAGACTCGTGGATGCTTAGCCTAATAAACCAATTAAGGTCTACATGGTTAAGGATACTAGCTAGAGTGAACTTGGATAAGTAAACTCGGGTTGAGTCAAAATATTCACAACGGGCCTAATATATCTAAGATATCTAAACTTGCTAAAACCATTTTATTAAAATGCTAGAAAGTAACAAAAATAAAGGAGACTACAACTAGGCCAAAATAGATCAAAAATTTTGAAAAATGTCGAAAAATTAATTTTCCGGTTAAAATGAGGGCAAATACAAGGAAGAGACCACTTAACTTCGATAGAAGTCCCCCCTACACTTAATATAAACATTGTCCTCAATGTTTAAGCATGTGGGAGTAAACTCCCCTACACTTAGGACATTGTGCACTTTGTTTAAATCTCGTTAAGGAAAAGACAACTAAAGAGATTCCTATTTTAATATTAAGAAATATAAAATAGTGAATCGAAAAGAGTTTAGGATAGAACCGGGAAGAAGGGAACACGGAATCACGGTTCGTCAAAAGTCATCAAGAGTGTGTCTTTGAAGCTCTAATCCCTGCATATGATAAGAAAGAGAACAAGAAACACCAACGGGGCTCCCCCTACACTTATGGTGAAAACAGGAAAGATAGATAGATAATTGGGTTGCCTCCCAAAAAGCGCTTGTTTTTGTTAACCGAGTCACGAGCCTGACTCGTCCCCGAATTAAATGGTCCATGGGGAAGCCTCGTATGTAATACCGGGATCAAAGACCTTGTCCTCATTCCCGGAGGACATCAATAAAGGAGAGGCAGGAGGATAAGTCTTGAATGGTAAAAAGGTCCTCTCCATGCCAGAAAAGCAAGTGAAGTCCAGATTGACGGGAGGTGGGTGGGTAAGGGAATCACATTGTCATCCTCCAAAGACAATGGATGCATGCCAATTGGCAAAGCCGTAAAAGTATCAATCATAGAATGGTCCATGTCACCTCCCGGGTCAAAGCATTTATCCTCATGATCGTAGAGAAGGAGTGTAGAAACTCGTTTAAAAAGACCACGATCAAGTACGAAACCATCATTCATTTGTGGGGATTGTTGATAAGTTAAATCCTCACGAATGTGGTAAACATAATTCTCATAAGAGGAGTGTTGATTAGGTAACTCCTCGAGAATAGGATGTTTGGGCGTGTGAGTTGGTTCGTCATTATTATGAAAAATAAGACGTTCCAACTCATCAAGTTCGGCATCGATGTTGGAAAAGTCGACCTCGCTTGTAGGTGGAAGCGGAGGCAAAAGAGCTAGCTCTCGGTCGATAATTTCCGCAATCTCGGGCTCGAAGACGAAACCATCATACTCACCACAAGTTGAACTCTTGTTGGGAAAATCAATTAGCGCTTGTGGATTTGTGATTATGTGATCATTGACTGTCAAATCGACCTCGTCCTTAAGCTCCGCAAAAGTCGGCACATCACACAGATTGTCCGGAATACCTGCAGGCTCACATGGGATGACGACAAGTTCCTCGACACGAGACTTTAGGAATTTGTCCGATTCAGTTGCCGAGATAACGTCAATATGCTCATCCTCCACGATGAGAGAGCCAACGGGCTCCTCGGGTGTGATAGCAATAGACGAAGGAGGAAGGGAAGAAGTCTTACTTTGCTTTAGAAATTCCTCCTCGTCGAAAATAACCTCAATATCGTCATCGCTCTCCTCATTACCTAAAGGGCCAATAATAATCTCAGGGATATGAGTACTCGTCCGATCTCGCTGCTGTAATAATGACTCCATATAAGTTTGCAGCGTGTGTAAAAGCTCTTTGCTTTGTTCTTGAAAAGCTGCATCAAGATCGTTTCTTTGTGCTTGCAAGGCTGTAGCAAGATCGTCAATTGGTTCTTGGTAACTCATCCCGTGACGAGGCTGATGATCGAGTGAGTGCGGTGGGGGCTCAAGATTTTGAAAACCGGAATTATAGCACGTATGAGGCTCATAGTTGTTCATCGGTTGAGAAGAATTAGAAACCGGGTTTGGTTCATAATAATCCATAGTTGAAGAAAACTGAGGACCCGGATTTTGCTCATAATAATTCATTGGTTGACAGTAATAGGTATCGTGAGGGCCCCCACAGTTGTTGCAAACCGGGTATGGAGAAAACTCAGGTGCGTCATGTGGATAGCTATTTTCATTGTCATAATTGTACCCCGGTTCTTGCCCGTGACCATACGGGTATTGAACCGGGCACGAAACATGCCAATGAGAATCGCTTCCACAATAGATGCATGGGGGAACAGGAGGTGGGTTCAAAAAGAATGAATTAGTCGAGTTGCACAAGGGACAAAATCCATTTTGTATGTAGTCGATATCATTTCCGCACCGCTCACATGTACACCATTGACAAGAGTTGTTCCCAGATAATTGTTTCCCACACCGGACGCAATGGACATAAAAATCCATAAAGAAGGATAGATAAGCAAGAAGAATATTTTTGGTGCAAAACTTTGAAAAAGAAATGCTTTTTATGATTTTTCAAATGTTTTTGGATTTTTGAAAATTTTTGACACGAAAAATAACGTTCACAAGTGAACGGATCCCAAAAGCCAACGCGTCTCTCACAAAAAACCGTTAATCTTCACGAAAAGAGCCGGCAGCGGCGCCATTTAATATAGGAGATTTTACTAGTTGAAAAAGAGTTCGTTTTCTCGGTGTCTAATCGAATTGATTTCCGGTTCAAAGTGCGACTCAGTTGTTCTTGGTGGCAAATAAAATGGTTTGGTTATCTATTCTACTTAAAAGGTAAATGCACAAAATAAAAACAATAAACTAAAAGCGATTAATTAATGAAAACAAAACAATATAAATAATCAAACGTAAATTTAAAGCGAAACAATTAATAAAAATAAAACTAAAAGACGAAATTAACTATCGACTTGAAGATAAAGTTTACTAAATGAAAAAGGAGAAAATAAAACTAAAATGGTACTTTAAAGTTAAATGAGGCAGATCCTAAAGCGGGTACTAAATAAAATATAAAACTTGAACTTTACGAAAAAATATTAATTTTAAAATTAGACGAAAAATTCAACTAAAAATACGTAACTTTCAGAAATAAAATCGGAACAACTTTTAGATTAAACTAAACGATTACGGAATAAATAAGCAAGCTAGCAGCCAGCTAGCTCAAGCTAGCAAGCTACTAGCTTAAAAAGGCGGGAAAATAAGGTAAGCTAGCAAGCTAGCATGACATTTCTTACTACCATCGCAATGTTTATATTGTAGATCCATCGGAATGTTAATGTTAGTATCGGAATGTGTTTTTCTAATTGTAGTATCGGAATAATTATATTTTCTCTTTTTTTTTTTTTTTTTTATTTTAAACTATCGGAATGTGAAAAAGAGAATCTATCGGAATAACATAAAGTGAAATCCATCGGAAAGTGGCTAAAGAAAATTGGGCAGCATTTCGACTTAACAAAGACCTTAAGACCCGTCGGAATATGCGATCGCAATGAGCGATCGCAATCCCGATCGGAATAAGGGGGATTTATCAACCTATCGCAAAGTAGAACCCACACTTGGGTTATTGCGATACAAATCAAGAAACCGTCGGAATGTGATAAAACCCCAATATTGCGATGAAAACAACCTTAAACCGAAATTGGTGGTAAGCTTAAAATCTCAATAAACACATATAATAAGCTACCAAACCAAAACTTGAACAACTTAATAAGCATAAATTTGAAAGCTTTTTAAAAGACGAAATTCATAAACTTTATAAAAACACAAAATGAGAAAACAAAATAAGCAAACTTTAAAGAGACTAACTTTTTAAGAAAACTAAAAAGTAAATAAGCTAAGTACAAAATAAGCCAATAAGATTGTCAAACTTATAGCTTATTTCATACGAAAACTTATATAGAAGTAAAAAAAGTGAACTTTTTACTCAAATAAGCAATATGATTAAGCAAACCAAAACTTAATCCGAACCAAAATCAAATCAAAAACAAGAAAAATAGGATGAGAAAGATAAATAAAAGCTTGATAAAAGGGAAATTAAGATCCAACAATTAAATTAACTTACTTGGAATTAAACGGTACGAAATTTAAGACATGAAATTAAAGTGACAAGAAATTAAAAGGTACAAGTAATGAAAATGGTGGAAAGACTAATTTTGTCAAAATTAGCTAACAACTATAAAATGAAGTCCTAATGATTTATTTATAGGGGAGGAGGAGGATTAGTGGAAGGAAGCTTCCTCCTCTCTTTCATTTCTTCTTAATTGCGTCATTAAGTCCCTCCTTCTTTTAATCTTCATTAATTGCATACTTAGTCCTTTTCTTCTAATCTTCTTTAAACTTGGACTTAAGGGACTTTTGGCTTCGGGATTTCTTTGAACTCGTCTTTAAATTCTTCAATAAAATAGACTTGAATTCTTCGGCTTTTGATAAACTTCCGTCTTTTGACTTTTTCTTCGATAAATCTTCAGAATTGGTCTTGGACTTCCGTTCTTTTTGCACTCTTGACTTCTTGACTTCGTCTTTCATCTTTTTCTTCAATAAAAGTCCGTAAATGCCCGTAAATATCCGTGTTTTCTCCACTTCTCACCTTTTCGTCCTAAATCACAACAAAAACACAAACCACGCATAATTCCGACATAAAAGACATAAAATATACGTTTTGGCTCAGTTATTATTGTAATTAAGTGGTAAAAATGATGGGTGTTTTCACACCTATCAAGGAGCATCTAGCTAGATGTGATCTCACGCCTCCTATTTATGATGACGACGACGATAGCGACATTTTTAATCTCACCTCGTCTTGTGAAACCATAACTCTCACGCTCCCAACGAAACCCGATGCCTCTCTAAGTATGGGGGAGAAGAATATTAGCACTAATCCTAGTGTTGAGATCCCTATTCCAATCCAAAGTGAGCCTACGGTTGTCTTCGATGAGGAGTTAAATGATTTTGCTCTCGATGAATTCTTCCACGAAGATTCTAACGAGGCAAATTACGATAGTGAGTATGATACGATTTCATGTGATGATGTCTCTCCCAATGACACTTCGGGTAGAGAATCATTGACTTTTTCGAACCCGCTTTTCGATGATGATTTTTCCACTAGTGATGACGAGTCACTACTCGATGAGGAAGTTCGTGTCGACGAATTTAAAATCTACTCGAATTCCCTTTTTGAATTTGATGACGAGTTCGTTTTTGGTGACGTAAATCCTCTCTTTGATGAGACGTTCGAGGAAATCGAGAGTGAGGATTCTAAGGATCCTAAACTCGATGAGCCGGATTTGCTAGTCACCCTCCCTAAGTCTCATTTGGATGAGCCTTCTCTTTTGACTTGTGATGCCTCCATTCTCGAGGGGTTCACCGATGGATCGCCTCTCGATGAGAATGAGGATTTTAATGAGGCCTTTGCCTTTGAACCGGGAGGAGACTTTGAGACCCCTATTTTTATTGATTCTCTTTCAAATTTGCCTTCGTCTCAAAGTAGTCCTACCCACCCTCTCGGTTCTCATGACTACACGTACTTCGAGTATGTTGTAAGGAGTTTTCTTCCTTACAAAACGTATGCTCCAGCTTTGCCTTTATCATTTTCCACCAAAAGTGAGGATACGATCTTTGACCCCCGTATAAAGGCTTTGCCTCTATTATCGGTTGCTTTTGGGCCTTGATTACATGTAAGTCCCACCAAAAACGACCATATCATGATTATCCCTAAATGATCACATTTATGGGGATTCGAGTCGAGCTTTTGACTCGGTTAACAAAAACAATGTGCCTCGTGGGGGATTCTCATGCTTATCCTTGTAAATATTATCGTTTTTCTAATAGTGTAACGAGGGGACTTGTGCTCTTCCAACCTTTGTTTCGTGGTTGTTTGTGATTGTGATTTATTAGGTTCATCGTCATCATTGAAGCTTCTCGTGTTCGTTTTACGGATCACTCGAGCTTCGATCATTGCCTTTGGAGATTCCAATATCCGATGATATCCTTTTATGTTCTAACGTTTATCTTAATAGCATAATTCATAAACGGCTTTTAGGTTATCCGTTTTACCCTTTCCATGCTCGAGATTAAGCATTCGACTACGTCTCTAGTATGGGGGTGTTTCACCCTTAGACTCGAAACATTGAGGACAATGTTTAGTTTTAGTATGGGGGGCGAGTAGATACTTTACCTTACTTATGTCACCACGCTATCCAATATTCATCTTTTTGTTATCATTTTATGCAAAATAAGGCTAAAAATGGCCAAATTTTAAAAATTTTCATATTTTTCATAAGTGTTTAAGACACGAATGTAGGTTTTCCGATGGTGAGAATAAGAGTAATTTTTTACTCGACCGTTCGTGTTGAGCACTTAGCTTCGATTCCTTAACTTTTTAGGCTAAGTCTCTTAAATGAGGACGAGAAATGATAGAGTTATTTATAAGTCTCGTAATCTTTCACGATCTCATGTGTAGTAATTATTAGCTTATTCTCCCCACGCTTTTGATAATAAATTGTTAATAAATATTGATTTAGCGGTTTAGTCACCATTGTTGGTTTCTAATTTGTTTTAGTAGCTTCCATGTAATTAAATTGGGAAAACATTGAGGATTCGCCAGCGTCATGGTTTTGAAGTATTGGCAACCCGAATAATCGAAAGCTTCACCTAATAATAAGATTTCAAGTGCTCACCTAAATTAAGCAAAAATTTAAAGCTCACAAGGCCGAAAAATCTATGCCCAAATTGAAAGTGAATCAAGCCTTAATCTTTGAAGCTTTAAAGATCCAAAATTCGCTTTAACGTGAGGGTATACGTCTTTGGCCATAATAAAACCACCGATGATAGAGGATAATAAAAGGCAAGGCAAGACCGAAGTCATAATAAAAGCTCCATGGCGGAGTTGAATAAAAGATGGAGGTAAACCTATGATAATAAGGCCCTTCCGTTAGGGGGCGTATAAAAGTCTTGGTAATAAGTCTCATGTTCAAAACCGTTATAAAACCGTGTTTATCGATCCTTCTTGTTGACTTAATTTTTTGACATCGTTGTCTATTAGGGTGAATTATTAATTCGATGATTTTGGTTACACCGTTAAAACTCTATTTTTAGACTAAATCTCTATTTACGTATAAGTCAATGATGTATCCTCGTGATCATTAAGAGAAAATAAAATATAAGAGATACCAAGTAGGAATAAGGGAGTTTAGGTGTGTAATTAACACTCATGAGATATGATCGTGTTGCAAACTTATAATAACAATGATCTCGTTACACGCTTAGCATGGAATTGGGTGAAAATCGAGGACCACAAATTTATTTCTAACGAAGCATTCACGTGTTCTTGTTCTATGATCCTAAAAGTCACTTTATTGTGATGAAAACAATACATTATGTCTAAAACACATGTAGTAGTTTATTTAAGTTTACATTTTCAATAAATATCACATAAAAATAAATTTTAGAAGTGCTACGATACTTATTTCTAGCATTGCGTGGGGAAACGGCAATGGTTTAGTATGGGGGAGTGATGAGACTGTAATTATACATAGTCTCATCGTCCAAATCGGGCTTAAAAAGCTAAAAATATCATTAAAATACCCCAAAATATGCTTGTGTTTGTTCATTGTGTATTTTAGGTACGGATATCGTGAATTCACCAAAAGATTACAAGAATCAAGCATAAACGAATACGGGAAACGAAGCCGCACAAAGAACCGGACCCGAATCATGATTTTCTAAAAAAGTCCTTGATGTTTGAAGATTTGTCAAGATTGGTCCCTCAAGAATTAAAGACTTGTCACTTTTGGCCCTTATAAATATCAAATATTACAAGTGGGTCCATTAAGTTTCAAGAATGTACATTATGAGACCTTGGAGAATGAACAAGTTACATGTTTCGTCCTTGATGAAAGTATTTGAAAGTCCTTGTGCCATTTTTGATAATTGATGCAAACTTATAACAAAGGGAAATGAGGAAAAGCTGTTGTAACTTCAAATGAAAACAATTTGGAACATAAGGGGTACTTTATGCCATAACACAAAACTCCACCCACCAATCCCTGGATGCCACCTCACCACTCAAACCCATTTACCCATCCATACCTTAACCAATATACCCGGTTTAAACCCTAACCCAAACCATGTTTTAATACTTAAACACATTCTTTAAAAAACATATTATTTATTTTATCTTGGGCGCCATACAAGTTATGTAGCACTAATGTCTCCCAAAACTCACTCAAGAACCCTAATCACCATATCTACAAATCAAAGGGGTTATTGATAGGACCTTCCAGAACCACAATTAACGTCACTCTCACCACACCCCAACCTCTAGACAACCTTCACATGGGCTGTAGGTCCCAATTCGATGGTCCCCTGCACCCACATAGACAAGAAGACAAGGATGGTAGATGAAATCGACGACTCAAGCTTATTTCGTGCTCCCCAAAACAACTTCAAAGGTTAGATCATTTGGAAACTTGCTGGCACTCACATGTTGCCATTTTGACCAACTTCAAGCCTCGAATCAAACAAGCATATTCGTTTGAAGATCCAAGGGCAGATTTTGAAGATTGTAGCTAGGGTTTTCATTTTTTATTTTTATTCTAGAATATTCATCTTATTAGTATAAAAGCATCATTCAACCTGTGAATGAGATTTGTTCCAACTTTTGTATTTTAAAATTTTTAATGAATATTTAAAGTATTGAATTTTAATCTCACAAAAGTTGTGTTCCATTTTTATTAAAGTTCTAGTTTAATGATCTTTATTTTCTGCAATACTAGTGTAAATTGTGTCAAAGATTTTTGTTCAAAAGATTTTGGGAAAAAATACTTTGAGGTCCGGATTTATAAGCTTGATATTCAGAATTGATTGACAATAAATCTTCGATAAAGAGGTTATAAACATGTTTGTTTTGAGTTGGTTACGTAATTAGTTTTCAAAAGTTTGAAGTTTTTTCAAGGTTTTCAACAAATCGTGTATTTTTATCTTATTTATTTGACTAGTCACTGTTACATAAGCCACTACTAAAGCTCTTGACACAACTTTAGTTTTGGTTTTTGAAACATGAAGTGTGAATTTGTTGTTTTCTTAGCAAGTACCCCATAAAAGACCATTTCCATTCATGTTCCCCTTGTGTTCTTGGTTCAGTTGTTGAACCTCAACAAGAACGGCTTATACAAACCATATCAGAAGCTCCTTTAAGCTTGAAATCCTCCCAAAAGGAACGCATCAGCTGTGTAAGTAGGCTTCGAACCCCTTTTGGAATATTTCTGTTTTATTATGCTTTATGTGACCTGTCGAACTTCGTTGAGTTTCTTGTTTATGTAGAAGTATTTAAAAGTTATGTGCATGTTCTTATTGGTTTTAGGTAGTTTGAGTTTGAATGCATAGCTTAATTCTTTGGAAATCTTGCATAAAATTAGTTTTAATGTGTTTGGATAAAATAGTCTTAAGTACATTTGGGTGACAACTAATCCAACATTTTGACCTTCACGTCTTTTATTTTAACTAGTTTTGTAGGGTTTAGAGTTCGTTTGAATTGGTTAGGTCCATAGTTGAGTTTTAGTATTTCTTAGTTCACTACCTATACAAAAAACCATCAGCAGTAGGCTTCTTTGAGTGTAAGTTGATGTGTGCAAAGTCTGCACATTAGGTGCTTTTTGGGGTTTTTGATTTGATTTTTGGCTTGAGTATTGGTTAAACATCTTAATTAGGGATAGGTGTTAGGTTATACCATCTAGTATTGGAGGTTTAGGGCTTTTTGGTAGCTTAATTAAGCCTTTAGAGTCACTGTAGGTTCATTTAGACCACCCAAAACACCCCAATTTCACTGTCTTTGCATCACAGTAGGTCTCTTAGCTTTAATTTTAAGATTTGTGGTTTGACTCTTGGTCATAGGTTAGATTTTATGTTAATATAGACTTGGGGTATCTGGTATTCTAGTTAGGTTAGCTTTTGGTAGCTCATATAGGCTGTTGAAACTCACCGAGCTACCAAACACATCAGCAAGTGCACCTTCTGCCAACACATTGCACCAGCAACCCTTTTAGGATTGTTTTTGAGCTTCGAGGATTGGAATTTGGTGAACTAGTAGCTTTAGGGTAGGTTTAGGTTTCTGACATCTGGTATTTAAGGTTTGTGTAGTTTTGGTGGCCTTTAGATAGCTTAATTTTGTTTTTAGAAGCCCATTGTAGGACTTAAGAACCAACAACCTTTATTTTCTTTGATTAATCTGATCTAGGTGGCCAAAGTGTGGTGAATTTATGTTTGTGATATTGTTTTTTTGTATTTGTGTGACTCCCCACAACCCAACTGGTTGTGGGGGTGCCGTTTGTGCCCAAAAACAGCAAGAAAACAGCTCAAAACTAGCCTAAAAACCATACAACAAGTTTTTTCTTTGTTGTCCGAGAACGCTGCAAATTTTTTGTTTTTTTGGTGTTGTCCGATATCGGACAACACTGATATTGGACAACACCTTTGTCTGGTAGGATCTTGGACAACACAGAAGTACTCCACCTTGGAGTACTTTGGGATACTTTCGTTTTTAGCCTTTTTTTTAGTTTTTTTTAGTTTTTTTTTAACTTTTTCATCTTTACCTTGTTAATTTAGTTAAAATATAATTTTTAGAGAAATAAAATTTATTTTTAGCATTATTTTATTATTTTTATGATTATTTTAGTTTAAAAAGTGTTTTTAGCCTTTTAAAAATAGAAAAATAGTTTTAAAAATTTAGGAAAAATACTCCTTAGTCTTTAAATAATATAAGTGATTATTAGTTCAATAAAATAATATTTTGGGCTTTCTCTTAATTATATTTAATTTTAGGGCTTTAATTAGAATTTAAAATTGAATATTTAATTAATAAAAGGTTTTATAATTTATTTATTGAATTTATTCTTATTTACATTATTTTATACTTAGTGTTAATTTTTAATTAATGTTTAGCTTTAATTTTTATTTACGTCACATTTTACGTATTTACGTTCGCGTTTTACGTCACTCGTCGTAGTGTAATCGTAATCGTAGCTCGTCTTTAATTTTTCTCTCTTAACCCAAAAACGTCACTAATCCAAACTTTGATTTTATATAATTGGCACACTTAATTCACACACCTCCTTCGAGAACGAACTTGGACTTTATTCGACTTGTCGGTTTTCTTAAATCGTCGAGTTTAATACTTGCCGCTCATACGCGTTTTTCCTAAAACGTGTACGATTTTACTACATCAATGTAAATAGTGCGTTTCTTAAAGGTTTGATCAATGAGGAGGTATATGTGGCTCAACCTCCCGGCTTCATTGATTTTGAGAAACCAGATCATGTTTACAAGCTTAAGAAAGCTCTTTATGGTCTTAAATAAGCACCCAAATCTTGGTATGATAGAATTAAAGCGTTGCTTGTGAAACATGAGTATACCATGGGGATGGTAGACAATACACTCTTTACAAAGAAGAAAGGTCATCACCTTATAATCGTACAAATATATGTTGATGACATTATATTTGGTTCAACTTGTCAAAGCTTGTGATGACTTTGCCAAAATCATGCATGACGAGTTTGAAATGAGCATGACGGGAGTACTTAAATTCTTTTTAGGACTCCTAATTAGACAAATGGATGATGGTATTTTCTTTAATCAATCTAAGTACGTTAAAGAAATGCTAAAGAAATTTGGATTAGAGGACTCTAGACCGATGAAGACCCCTATGGCCTAGGATAATAAACTCACCGTAGATGATGATTGTGAGTCGGTAGATAACACCAAATATAGATGTATGCTTGGTAGTTTGTTGTAGCTAACGGCAAGTCGACCGAATATCAAGTTTAGTGTTTAACTTTGTGCTCGCTTCCAAGAGACTCTCAAAACCTCTCATCTTGAAGCGGTTAAGCGTATCTTCCAATACATTAATGGAACTATACATTTAGGATGGTATCCTAAAGGGACCGGCGTAGAAACCATAGTATACGCAGACTCGGATCATGCGGGAGACTATGTGGACCGTAAAAGCACTAGTGGAGTTTATAACTTCATGGGTTGTTGTTTAACTTCTTGGTTATCCAAGAAACAAACCGCTCTTGCTATATCCACCATGGAAGCCGAGTATCTGAGTGCAAGAAAAGCTTGTCAACAAGCTCCATGGATGAAGCAAGCGCTTGTTGATTACAGTATTTCACTTAATGATGTTCCCATCATGTGTGACAATAAGGGTGCAATAGACCTTAGCAAGAATCTCGTGCAACATTCACGAACTAAGCACATAGAGATTCGCCACCATTTCCTTAGGGATAATGTTCAAAAGGGGAACATTTCGATTGAGAAGGTGCCCTCAGTAGAAAACTTAGCCGATATCTTCACTAAGCCACTTAAGAGGGAACCTTTTAAGTACTTGCGTCTAGGTCTAGGTTTAATGGAACATATTCCTTAATTGCGCATTTTATTAATCGAGTCTTTTTCTCTTTTGAGTCTTTTCATTCTTTGAGTATCTTAAACTCTTTTTGGAAAATTCCTCTTCTCTTTTTAAAAATTCTCAAAGTTCTTTAGAAAATGGTCTAGAAATGTTTTTGCATTATTAATTCAATCTAAAAACGTTTTTTCATAGCTTCTTGCTATTGATAACGAGCATACATAATTCATATGTATGAGTCTCTCAAATATAGCAAGAACAAATATGAACTATGGAGGATCATTATGTCATGACTATGTGTCTAGATTAACACACCTCCAACATCGAATTTATTTTAAATCCATGTATTTTTGTCAAAATCTTATTTGATGTGCTCTTGTGTGTTTTCTATGTCGATTATAGCTTTTTAGCATCTCTCTATGATTAGTTAGACTAGAAAATTAGGATTTGCTGAATTGGAAAATTCCCCTTATCTACCAAAACCCAGCTTCTGTGGGCGGTTCTCCAAATAACCCGCAGATCCATATATATATGGAACCGCGGGTGGAGATAAGGCACCGCTGGCAGAGCTTCTGATTTCGAGTTTTTTGTAAGTCCAAATTTCTTCAACACTTTATGGAATCTTTGTTTCAAACCTTTGACCACCCCAAAATTGTCTTGTGCTTTCTCTATTTAACTCTAAGCATTTTGCATCTTTTCTCAAATCAAAATGTCTTTTTCACCAAATGAAATCCTTTATTCTCCTCAATTTTCCCCAATCTCTTTCAATCCAAATTCACCCAAAAACACTCAAAATCATATTTCTTCTTCTTCTAAGAATATTGATTGTGGAACCCTTTCTCTTCCACCACTAGCCTTTTGTGTTCTTACTCCCTCACATGATAATGTCATGAATCATGGGACATATTGCCATTGTTGATAATATCAACATCTTGTTATGGCTCATATCTATGAGTAATTGAATTACATCAAGACTCTCCTAGTCAAACCTCCTCTTCACTATGTGATGAGACTGCTTTTATACATAGTCTCATCGTCTAAATAGGGCTTAAAATGGCTAAATATCATAAAATGTGCCAAATATATGCTTGTGTTTGTTCAATGTGTATTTTAGGTACGGATATTGAGAAAATGACAAAAGATCACAATAAACAAGCAAAAACGAACACGGGACACGAAGCCGAAGAATGAACCGGGTCCTAGAGTTGATTTTCCAAGAAAAGTCCTGGAAGAATTGAAGATTGTCCAAGAAGGGTCCTTCATTATTGAAGAATTGATATTTTCAACCCTTGTATATTCATAACTACAAATTTGGTCCCTAAAGTTTGTCAAATTTTCAAAATGGACCCTCAACTTTCAAGAATTGGCAAGAATGGTCCCAAAAATTTGAAGACTTATCACTTTTTGTCCTCTATGAAGACAAAGAAACAAGTGAAGACCTTGAAGATTGAAGAAATTCCAAAATCAACCCTTCAAATATCAAGATATTACAAAACAAGTCCTTGTTTAAACCTTTGGAAAGTTTTTGGGGCCAAAGTCTAAAAAACAAAACTTTATTTGTGAAGGAAATCTGATTTGTGCTATTTAAAACACAAATGAAACAAGGAAGGAAGTATACGGGTTAAACATGGCAGACACAATACTTACCTTAACCAACCCAGTAGTGACACGTGCCCCACTCACCAAAATCCACCAATCACCACTCACCAACTTGCCACATCACTATCCACTTAAACTCGGTTATAACTAATTATTTAATTAGTTAAAACACGCGCTAAACACCACTTTCAAACCTAAACTAAGATCAAACACATGTTCTTCATGTTCTTAACTGGATTTGGGTATTTTCTAACCTTTGTGAATTAACCCTTAATACTATCCAGAATTGAGATTAAGGGTGCACTAAACAAAACCCAACCCTTAAACCCTTTGCCACCTCACCCCAAGTGCTCACATGAACCACCCCTGCTATACTTTGGGGAAGAAGACAAAAGATTGCCAGTGAATCAACGATCCACAATCCCTGCTTCATTTCTAAGCATGCTTAGACGTCCAAGATCACATAACAACAAGAATTGTCACATGTATCAAGCTCCTAAGTGAAATTCAGTCAACAAAGTTCAAACCTTCAGGGCAATTCAGGGACTTCACCAACTAGGGTTTATAGTTTTTATTCAGCATTGTAGGACTTGGATGGCTCTATATAAAGCCCCTAGCTCACAACATTTCAGTTTGCTCTTGGTTTTTCATTTGGTCAATGTTCTGTAAATCCTATGTTCAAGTTAATGAAATAGTGTTTGAATCTTGTGACGAATTCCAAGTGCCATCTTTATATTGTTATTTTTGTTCTATGTTTGTGATTTGGAAGTTTCAAAGTTTGGTTTAAAGGTTTATGCAAGTGTTTCAAAAATTTTCCAAAAATCTGATTTTTCCTTGTTTTAGTTCAAACACTTGAACTTTTGGATCATAAGTTGATCATAACACCCTGATAAGGAGCTTATCAAGGTGTAGTGAAGCTTGTGGTTTGGAAGGATTCAAGGAGTGGGGAACAAGCTTGGATCAAATCTTGTTCATTTTCATTATTTTTCGTATAATCTGTTTGTTTCTAACCTTTTGTTCTTAGCAGCTTATTGGAAGCATGTACCTTGTTTAGGCTTGGGTAAACCTGTTAAACACTTTTGCTTGTTTAAATTTGGATTTGAAAAGTGAAAGGGGTGTTTGGGATTACTGCTTGTTTGAAGTCTGTGTAAGTTTGAGTAGGTGTTAGGGTTTGTTTGTGTTATTTTTCTGTTATTGAGGTATTTGTATGCTTTTATCTGCATATCTTGTGCTTTGAACATCAAATCTGAATCTTTGCTTTATCTGCCTTGTTCTTGCCTGTTTTGATCTAAAAATTTGGGAACACTTAGAGTGTATGCTAATTTAGGATTAAAAAGTGTAAAAACATAGTTTGTGTAAGCTAATAAGTAGATTTGAGGGTTTAAAATTGGACTTGTGGTCAAGTATATCAGCAAAAGAATTTTGTGTTCATCATTGTTCATCAGTTAAGTCACATAGGGTTGAATCTAGTTCTAATCTATAAACCAGTGCTTGAAACCAGTTTATCTATGCTTCATTAAGTTTATTTAAGCTGTTGTATAAGTTTGGTTCAATTTGATTGGCTTAATCTGCTTATTTTGCTTATTTAATCATAAACTGCTTATTGTTCATGACTGTATCATGTCTGGTGCCTGTTTGAATTAACTGTACAAATTGGCTTGGTGTAATTATGTGTTCTTGCTTGTTATTGACTCCATACAACCCGCTGGTTGTAAGGGTGCCCTTGTTGTTCAATGAATCCAAGTAAATCTTACTAAAAACAAGAGTCAAGAACGTCACACAGTGGGAACCCTTTCCCACTGCTACTAGCCACTACTAGTGTTATTTGGTCATCAGCTTATCAATAAGCTATAATAGCTTATTTTATTGTGCAACAACTTTGTTTTGGTAATCAATCTTCCTTATTTGACCCATTTGACTATTCTGGAGCATTTGATCCTTTGACTTTTAGGTTTGACTAGAAAACGAATTGACTTTTTTTTTTCAAAACAGTTAATTGCTTTTTCCAGCTTATTCAGTGTGCTTATTTGAAATCTTTTTTATTATTAAGCATAGTTAAGTGATTTAAATCCTTTTGTAAAAAGAATCAGCTCTTGAATCAACCTAGAACTCGAAAACGACTATGTTGTCGTTTTGTGTAGAGAGCTTTTCTTATTTCAGGATTATTTCTTGGGCTTATTCAAATTTTCTTTTTACAAACAGCTTTATAATCTCATTTGAAGGATGTGTGTCAAATTTCAGCTTATGACATTAACTTATGGCTTAATGGGCCAAAAAGCCCATTAAGAATAAGCTGTTGCTTATTAAGCTGAGATAAGCACCGATTCAGCTTTTAGGCCTTTAGAGTTTTGTGTTTAAAATCAAATTTTAAGCTAGACTGGAAGTTTTGTGCTTATTTGGACAACATTTTCTTATTGGGCCTTAAATAAGCCAATTAGGTAATCTGTTTGGACTTTTGGCCCATTTGGAGGCCCAATAGGGGTAATTTGGTCATTTCACTTTCATTTTCTGTTTATTTAAGTTCAATTAAACTAGTTTGCATGTTTTTAGAATTTTTTATAAATTTTGAACTTTTATTAATATTTTATTATCATTTTATTATTAAAAATTATTTTTAGGATTTTTGAAACTTTTTATTTTTTTTTAGGTCAAATACATTAAGTTAGGATTTTTAAAACTTTCAAATTAATTTTCTCATCATTTAATTAATTTTTTGAATTATTTTAATATTTTAATAGTTTTTAATCATTTTTAAATAGTTTTAATTAGTTTTAAATTTATCAAAAATAGTTTGTAGTTTAATTAAGTTTTTGTAGAGGTTTAAAAATCGAAAATCTCATTTTGGGGTTTTTGTTAATTAATTTGATTTTTTGGGCTTTAATTAGCATTAAAAAATTATTATTTAATTAAATAAAATGTTTGAGTGATTTTTGGTTTTTTGTAAACTCTAATTGCATTTTTTATGATTTATTGCAATTTTCTAGGAATTTTTAGGGTAATTTTTAGATTTCATCACGTTTTACGGTTTTACATTTATGTCTTTCGTCGTAGTTTAATTTTATTCTTAGTCGTCATCATTTCTCTTTTCTTTCTTTCTTAATATTAATCAAAAAAATTTAATCAAGTCTTTAACACAATGCACAATCCTCCTTGAGAACGAACTCACCTTTGGGTCATTTGTGCACGGTTTTCCTAAACCGTCATACTTATCCTAATTACGCTCTTTTTCCTAAAAGGGTGTAAAACTACAACTATCATTTTGGCGCCACTGCCGGGAGGCGTGTTGTGTTTTGATTTAACAAATTTTGTTTTTATATTATCCATAAATAGTAATTGTATGTTTTAGAACTCTAAGCACACGTATTATCGGTTTTCATTTTTTGTTTGAATATTACTATATTGTATACGTATCAGAACAAATTCACAAGTAATCCAAAAGTGTGAAAAACACAACCTTGATTTGGGATTTCATCACTTAATCATTGTATTCGAATCTCAAACAAAGAAAAAAAAGGCAAAATAGATAATTACTTTTGAGAAGCTTGATTTTAATTAACACAAACTATAAGGTGGGTATAAGGCGGTTGTATTTCACGACCTAAGGGAAAAAGGCTCTTAATTGCTTAGTGCCGCCTCGTTTCCCCCGCTTGCTTGTGCGTGTCAAGAGAAAAAGGGCTAATCGAGGGTTTGCCAACCAAAGTATTATCTACGTATCTATATATTTTCTTGGTTTCAAAAGATTAAATCCTCTTGAACGTTTTGGTGTTCCACCAACGTCCTAAAAGTCATCGAAGGCGTTCACTTCACGTTATCGTTTTCATTCTTTGAGGCTCCTTTAATAGAGAGATTTTATTTGAGGAGAGATTTGTAGATTTCTGTCTACGGAATACATCACAAAATCCAAAAAAAAGTAAAAAACAATCAAAAACTCAAAAAAGATTGAAAAGGTAAAAACACCCAAAAGAATCATGTTTGCTCATCCCCACGTTGTACGTGACGTTTATGCAAACTCATAACCAAGCAAGACGTGAACGTAAACATAGAAACCAAAAGGAAGGAACGCCTTCTAGTGAAGAATCTCCTATTGACGAACCCATCGTAGAACAAGAAGCAACCATGGCTAATCGTACTATGATGGAGTTGCTTCAAGCACCCACCGAGGGTTATGGAGAGGCTATTGTGATTCCCGCTATCCTTACGGAGAATTTTGAAGTTAAGACGGGTTTGTTTTCCATGATTCAAAACAATAAGTTTCGAGGTGACGAGAAGGACAACCCTCACAACCATATCCGCCAATTCAGTCGTCTTACCGCCACTTGCAAGTTTAAGGATGTCTCGAACAACTCAATTAAGATGATGCTTTTTCCGTATTCCTTAGCGGGGCCCGCTAAAATTTGGTTAGAGAAAGAGCCACCCAATTCTATATTGACGTGGAAGGATCTCGTTTCGAAGTTCGTAAACCAATTTTTCCCGCCCTGTAAGACTACGCACTTGAAAACGAGATTTCAAAGTTTTCACAAGAGTATAATGAGAGTTTTTCAACGGCTTGGAATCAGTTTAAGGAAATGTTGCACGAATGTCCTCATCATGGTTTTTCCCGACTTGCATCAAATTGACACGTTTTACAATGGATTGAACGATCATGAGCGTGATTATCTTAATGCCGCCGCGGGTGGTAATTTTTTGTGTAAAACGGTCGAGGAAGCATTGTTGATTATTGAGAATAGGTCTAAGGTCTATAGTCCTCGTAGCACATCGAGTGTTCATAAGACTTCGTCTTCGCCTTCGCCTTCATTGTCACATACCATCGACGTTTGCCAAATCGAGGAAAATTTGGAAAACAAGATTTTTGATAAGCTTAAGGGATTGTTAATTGAGTTTAAAGTTGGTGAACAACCCACTCCCGCTACGGCTAAAGCGGTTGAGGTTTCTTGTATGTATTGTGGTGGAGGTCATGATTTTTTCCGAGTGCATTACCAACGGTGGTAACACTTCGAGTGCCTACGCGGCCACGAGAACTTATAACCAAAACGGTCAAGTTACCCGCACTAATCAATTGACTCCACCAGGTATTGCACCAAATCAAAATGCTAACAATTATCGAAACAATCAAGTTGGTTACCAAGGAAATCAAAGGAACAATTATAAGGGTAACAACTATGGGAATCAAGGGGCTAATAATCAAGTGCAAAACAAAAATCAAAACCGTGATTTTCAAAACAACAACAAAGGTTTGCAAAACTTGAAAGATCTTCCAAATGAATTTGCTGAATATGAAAACGGAAATGATGTTAGGTTAGATAATATACAAAGGGAGATCATTAGCCTAAGATCCGAGTTTAAGAATGATTTGAAAAATGAGTTGAAAAACGAGCTTGCAACTTAAGACTCATGCAAACAAAATGGAGAGTAATGTGCAAAGGTTACAACAAAACTAACAAAAGATGGAACAAGGACAACATGAGATTAAACAAGAGATGCTTATGGCGGATAAGTGGCAATCTATGATTGAGGATAAAATTTCAAGTATGTTTGAGGATAAAATTTCAAGTATGTTTGAGGCTATAATGTGTAAACCGTCTTCTTCGGGTGGTCTTCCTAGTAACACCATGTCTAATCCTAAGGGAGAGATGAAACTGATTACCACACGTAGTGGTAAGACCTTTAAGGAACCGACTCCTCAACCAATTACTCCTACGGTGGAGGAAATTGAGGAAGAACCCGAGGAGGTGGTCGAAGAGGAGCATATCCCAATCCCACGAAGTATCGCTCAAACCACACCTACAGTTGACCCATTACCATCATTGGAAACCGAGATTCCAAAGGCTATGCCTATGCCCCAACCCATACCACCCTTGCCTTACCCATCAAGACTTCGTAAGGAGAAATTGCAAGAGCGTGAAAATTACCAATTTGAGCTTTTTATGAAAATGTTTCATGATTTGCATTTTAACATAAGTTTTGCCGACGCTTTAGTCATGATGCCTCGATTTGCTGCCAACTTTAAGAGTATGTTGAACAACAAGGAGAAATTGCAACAATCGTCTAGTTGTTCATCAGTTTATCTTAACCGCATACCTCAAAAAGTCGGTGATCTCGGTAAATTTTTGATTCCGTGTGCTATTCAAGATAAGGAATAATGCTATGACTTGGCCAATCTTGGTTCTAGTATTAACTTGATGCCTCTTGGAATCTTCAAGTCGCTGAATCTTCCTAAACTTACTCCTTTACTAATGTCTATCGAAATGGCCGATCATTATACGATTCCCGTATATGGATTGGCCAAAGACGTGTTTGTAAAAGTGGGAAAGTTCTATTATCCGATAGACTTTATCGTAGTCGATATTCCCACGGATCCTCAAGTTCCTCTTATTTTAGGTCGTTCGTTTTTGGATACGTCAATGGCGTTGATTGATGTGCATGCTAGAAAAATCACCTTACGTTTCAACAACGAGGAACTTGTTATAAACGCAACTCAAAACTCTCAATTTTCTCATGTTTATTCCGTCGCGACTATAAACCATGTTGATATGATCGATGTCGTTTGCGAGGAATTTTCACAAGAATTTTTACGTTTTGGTGATGAAGAAAATAGTGGCAATCCCACTATGCTCGATCCTATTCTTGATAATTCGACACCATCCTTCACTCCATTTGAAGGAGGTGGTTTTACGTTGGAAGAATTTGATGTTCCTCGTACTTGTAACGAAGACCTCGACAACGATGAGGACTTCTCGATTATCAAGGATTTTCTTAACGATTTCCCATTTTCTCCGCCGGTGGAGGTTATGAGTATCGAACCCAAATCTTCAATCGGGGAACGACCAATCCTCGAGTTGAAAGATCTTCCTCCTCATCTTGAATATGTATTCTTGGAAGGAGACGATAAGTTGCCGGTTATTATTACGAAAGATCTTTCGGATGATGAAAAAACCACACTTATCGTTGTCTTAAAGGACCACAAAGGGGTAATTGCGTGGAAATTATCCGACATTAAGGGGATCGATCCTAAAGTTTGTACCCACAAAATCTTAATGGAGGAAGACTACAAACCCGCAATCCAATGTCAAAGGAGGGTGAATCCCAAAATTCACGACGTCATCAAAAATGAGGTCCTTAAACTCCTTGACGCGGGAATGATTTACCCTATTTCCAATAGCCCTTGGGTGAGTCCCATTCATTGTGTCCCTAAAAGGGGAGGAATGACCGTTGTGCCAAACGATGACAACGAGTTAATTCCAACTCAACTCGTGACCAGTTGGAGGGTATGTATCGACTATCGTAAGTTGAATGACGCCACTCGTAAAGACCATTTTCCCTTTCCCTTCATGGACCAAATGTTGGAGCGTCTTGCGGGAAACGATTTCAATTGCTTTTTAGATGGTTTTTCCGGTTACTCCCAAATCCCCATCGACCCTCGTGGTCAAGAAAAAACTACGTTTACATGTCCTTATGAAACGTTTGCCTATAGTAGAATGCCATTCGGACTTTGTAATGCACCTGGAACTTTTCAAAGGTGCATGATGGCTATTTTTCATGACATGATCGAGAAGACGATGGATGTCTTTATGGATGATTTATTTGTGTTTGGTAGTTCGTTCACTTCGTGTCTAGGAAATTTGAAACATATGTTGAAACGTTGTGAGGAAACCAACCTTGTGCTCAATTGGGAAAAATGTCATTTTATGGTTAAAGAAGGAATCATCTTAGGGCACAAGGTTTCGAAAGCGGGGATTGAGGTAGACAAAGCTAAGGTAGACGTCATCGCCAAATTACCTCATCCCAAAACCGTTAAGGGAGTTAGGAGTTTCCTAGGCCACGCGGGCTTTTATCGTCGATTCATCAAGGATTTTTCAAAGATTTCTCGACCCATTACACACCTTCTCGAAAAAGATGCTCCTTTTGTCTTTTGCGAAGATTGTGTACGAGCCTTTGAAATCCTTAAGAGGAAACTTACCGAAGCTCCCATTCTTGTTGCTCCCAATTGGAACCTCCCCTTTGAACTAATATGTGATGCAAGTGATTACGCTATTAGGGCCGTTTTAGGGCAACGTCATGAAAATCACTTCTTGCCTATTCACTATGCTAGCAAGACGATGACCGAGGCTCAACTTAAGTATACCACAACGGAAAAGGAATTCGTTGTCGTGGTGTATGCATTTGATAAATTCCGACCTTACCTCGTCTTGACCCAGTGCATAGTGTATACGGATCATTCGGCAATCAAGTACCTCTTGGCTAAGCAAGATGCTAAGCCGAGATTGCTCCGTTGGATTCTCCTCCTACAAGAATTTGACGTCACAATTCTTGACAAAAAAGGAGCCGAGAATCTAGCGGCCGATCATCTTTCTCGCTTGGAAGATCCTCACCAAAGTATGTACGCGAACAAGAAAATCACCGAAACATTTCCTCTCGAGACACTTCGTGTAGTGAATTCTAAGAAAGAATCATCCACCCCATGGTTTGCGGACATCGCAAATTACCATGCGGGAAACTTCATCATTAAGGGTATGACGACTCAACAAAAACGAAAATTCTTTCGTGACGTCAAGTTCTACTTTTGGAACGACCCTTACCTATTTCGGACTTGTGCGGATAAAATTTTCGACGTTGTGTTTTTGGCACCGAAGCTTCTAATATCCATAGAGCTTGTCACGAGGGACCCACGGGTGGTCACCATGGTGCTAATCTCACGGCGAAGAAGGTCTTTGATGCCGGTTTCTTTTGGCCTACTATTTACCGAGATGCACATGCACTTGTCAAGTCATGTGACTCATGCGAACGTCAAGGCAAAGCCTCACAAAACGATGAAATTCCACATAACATCATCCAAGTGTGTGAGATCTTTGACGTTTGGGGAATTGATTTTATGCGGCCGTTCCCATCATCTCGTGGTAATAAGTACATCCTTGTCGCCGTTGACTACCTATCCAAGTGGGTGGAAGCTAAGGCTTTGCCCGTTAACGATGCTCGTGTGGTAGTCAAGTTTTTGAAGCAATTGTTTTCTCGGTTTGGAACCCCACGTGCAATCATAAGCGATCATGGAACCCATTTTTGCAATGACCAATTTGAAAGAGTTTTAAAGAAATATGGGGTTACACATCGGCTTTCTACGGCTTATCACCCACAAACGAGTGGGCAAGTCGAGGTTTCAAACCGAGCGTTGAAGAGGATCTTTGAGAGATCGATAGGGGAAAAACGACAATTATGGTCGGATAAGTTAGACGATGCTTTATGGGCCTTTCGTACCGCTCATAAGATACCCATTTGGTGCACTCCTTATAAGCTCGTGTATGGGAAGAATTGTCACTTGCCAATTATACTCGAACGCAATGCTTATTGGGCCTTAAAGCATTGTAATGATGACATCGAGACCGCGGGAAAACACCAGAAAATGCAATTGAATGAATTGGATGAATTAAGAGGCATTGCTTATGAAAATTCATTGATTTACAAACAGAAAACTAAAAAGTTTCATGATTCTAAAATTAAAAACCGGGTTTTTAACATTGGGGATCAAGTTTTGCGTTTTAACTCAAGATTGAAAATCTTTTCCGCCAAGTTGAAATCCCGTTGGTCCGGAACATTCACCATTACCCAAGTTTTTCCTTATGGGACCATCGAACTAGCTCAAAATGATGGCCATAACTTCAAGGTGAATGCCCATAGGTTGAATCACTACTTTTGTGGGGAAGTTCCCTCTTTGAACTACCTCGACCAAGTCACCTTTCCCAATGATAATTAGTATTGAGGGGATCGAGTCGAGCTCATGACCCGGTAATTAAAAACAAGGTGCCTCGCAGGGGAGTCCCATGCTTATCCATGTACATATTATTGCTTTCTAATGTAGCTTACGTGAGGGGATTTGTGCCCTTCCAACCTTGTTCTGTGGTTGTTTGTGATATGTGATTTTTAGATGATCATTATCTTCACGACTAGAGCCTCTCGTGCTCGTTTTACGTGAGCACTCGATCGTTTGCTTTGAAGAATTTCTCGATATCCATATGATATATCCTTGATTGTTCTAACCTTAGGTTTTTAGCACACTTCATAAACGGCTATTGATTTAATGGTTCCAACCTTACCATGCTAGATTAGGCATTCGACTTCGTCCCTAGTATGGGGGTATCCTACCCTTAGACTCGAAACATTGAGGACAATGTTTAACTTTAGTATGGGGGGGGGGGGGGAATAGATACTTTCCTTGCCAAACCTTCACATTTTCTAAAGTTTATCTTTTTGTTGCAAAATAAGGCTAAAAATGGCCAAATTTTAAAAATGTTCTCCTATTTTATAAGTGTTTGAAGATACGAATGTAGATTTTCCGATGGCGAGAATAAGAGTAATTTTTGACTCGACTGTGCGTGTTGAGCACTTAGCTTCGGTTCCTTAACTTTATATTAGGCAAAGTCTCTTATATGAGGACGAGAAATTATAGAGTTAATTATAAGTTACTATGCTAAACGTAGAGTACTCGTATTCTTTCAAAAAATCATGTGTTCTCGTTGTTTTCTTATTCTCGCTTCGCTTGTATATATATTTTGCAAGTATTAGCTTAGCGATTTAGTCTTGATTGTTGGTTTCTAGTCTTTTCTAGTAGCTTCCATGTAATTAAATTGAGAAGACATTAAGGTATCGCCAGTGTCACGGTTTTGAAGTATTGGCAACCCGAATAATCGAAAGCTTCACCTAATGATAAGATTTCAAGTGCTCACCTAAATCAAGCAAACAATTTGAAGCTCACAAGGCCGAAAAATCTATGCGAAATTGAAAGTGAATTATGCCTTAATCTTTGAAGCTTTAAAGATCCAAAATTCGCTTTTAGCGTGAAGATATACGTCTTTGGCCATAATAAACACCTCATGGCGAGGTTAAATAAAAGGCAAGGCAAGACCGAAGTCATAATAAAAGCTCCATGGCGGAGTTGAATAAAAGATGGAGGTAAACCTATGATAATAAGGCCCATCCGTTAGGGGGCGTATAAAAGTCTTGGTAATAAGTCTCATGTTCAAAACCGTTATAAAATCGTGTTTATCGATCCTTCTTGTTGACTTAATTTTTTGACATCGTTGTCTATTAGGGGGGTTATTAATTCGATGGTCTTGGTTACACCGTTATGACTCTATTTTTGGACCTAAATCTCTATCATCACATAAGTCAAAAATGTATCCTCATTTCAAGAAAAAAATAAAATATAAGAGATACCAATTAGGAAATGGGAGTCTATGTACGTGATTAGGACATATGAGTAGTGTTAGCATTACTAACTTATAATGACAATGATATCGTTACATGCTTGGCATGGAATTGGGTGAAAATCGAGGACGACGAAATTATTTCTAATGAAGCATTCACGTGTTCTTTTTCTATGAATCTAAACGTCCCATTTTGCGATGAAAATCATACATTATGTCTAAAACGCAAGTAGTAGCAAGTAGTAGTGTAGTAAGTTTATGATTCAATAAAAGTCCATAAAAATGAATTTTCGAGGGGTATGATACTTTATTCTAGCATTGCGTGAGGGCACGACAATTCGTTTAGTATGGGAGAGTGATGAGACTGCTTCTCATCATCTAAATCGGGCTTAAAATGGTTAAAATATCATAAAATGTTCCAAATATATGCTTGTGTTTGTTCAATGTGTATTTTAGGTACGGATATTGAGAAAATGGCAAAAGATCATAATACAAGGATTTTGCCAAGTATGAAAATTTGTTCGTCTCGATTCAATTCGAATTGAAAAAGGTTTAACGTGAGACTCAGTCGTCTTTTGGTGAAAAAGAAATAGATTGGTCGTTGTAGTAAAATTAAATTGCAAAACTGTAAAGTAAAAGGCAAGTTAAATAAAGCTATAAATGACTGAAAAGTAAATGACGAGAAATTAAAACAAATAACTAATAATAAATGAGCGAAACAAATAATAAAACGTAAATTTAAACGAAACAATTAATAAAAATAAAACTAAAAGACGAAATTAACTATCGACTCGAAAATAAAGTTCACTTAATGAGAAAGGAGAGAATAAAACTAAAATGGTACTTTAAAGCTAAACGAGGCAAAACCTAAAGCGGGTACTAAATAAAAGATAAAACTTGAACTTTACGAAAAAATATTGATTTTAAATATAGACGAAAAATTCAACTAAAAATAAGTAACTTTCAAAATTAAAAACGTAACAACTTTCAGATAAAATTAAACAATTACGGAACAATACTAATAAATAAACAAGCTAGCAGGCAGGTAGCTGGAAGCTAGCAACCAGGTAGCTCTTTTTGCCGCCAAACGAGCTAAGCAGGCAGGCTGGCTACACATTCTTCGCAATCGCTACAGTATATTTCGGAATTCCATTTCTTCGCAATATTGTTTATTCGGAAAAAACTGTTTTCACAACTTTTTTTTTTCGGAATAATTTTTTTTTTCGGAACTTTTTGTTTTCAGAGTTTTCTTCGGAATAATTATTTTCACAACTTTCTTCGGAAAAATGACTTTTTCGGAATAATTGTTTTCAGAGTTTTTACTTTTTCGGAAAAATCAACTTTTTCAGAGAAATGTCATTTCGCCCAAAATAAAATCTTCGGAATAACAAACTTTTTCAGAAAAACAAAAATTTTCGGATAAACTAAATTCAGAGAAATGCTATTTCAGAGAAAGATAATTTCACAAAAAGGAAGATCTTCGGAATAATAAACCCTAATCCGAAATTATGAAAACAGATACAGTAAAAACTAAAAAAATCAGAAAATAAGCTACAAATAAGCAAATATCAAATAAGCAAATAACCAAAACTTTATCTAAAACACTTTTAAGAAAAACTAATTCAACCACAAATTAAAAACTTGAAAAACACTAATAAAACTAAAAATTAAAAATCAACTTTTAATAAAATAAATTAATAAAAACACTTAACTAAAATCAGATCAAATACACAATAAGCTATAAAATCAATAAGCTAACACAATCAAACACATAAAAACATAACAATTAATCAAATAAGCATGACAATAAGATAATAAGCATAAAGATTAACAAAAATAAGAAAGGTAGAAGGAGAGATTAATATAAAACTTGATTAAAATTAAGGATTCAACAACAAAATTAAGAGACTTACTTGAAATTAAAGGCAATAATTTAAATGACAATTAAGTAAATGACTATATGAAAGTGCTTGGAAAATAAAATGGAAAGACTAATGTGTCAAATTAGCTAACAACCTCCTAATGACACATTAGGAGGGTATTTATAGGAGGATTAGTATGTCTTGATGCTTTCTTCCTTTTCTCGTCTTTTCGTCTTTATAAATTCTTCGACTTTGTCTTGGGATTATTTGAACTCGTCTTGTAATTTCTTCATTAATTAGACTTGAGTTCTTCGGCTTTATTAAACTTCCGTCTTTAGACTTTTTCTTCGATAAATCTTCAGAATAGGCCTTGGACTTCCGTTCTTTTTGCACTCTTGATCTTTTGACTTCGTATTTTTGTCTTTTTCTTCGATAAAAGCCCGTGAAAGACCGTGTTTTCTTCTCTTTTCATATTTTGGTCCTAAATCACAACAAAAACACAAACCACGCATAATTCCGACATTTACGACATAAAATACACGTTTTGGCTTGGTTATTATTATAATTAAGTGGTAAAAGGATAAGTGTTTTCACACTTATTAAATCCCCTAAACTTGACCATTGCAATGTACTCATGCAATGCATTAATTACAAAGCAAGCTTTACATTTTCATCACAATTAATCCACATTTGCCTTTATTAAAGAGACAAAATATTCAAAGAAGAAAACAAGGAATGAAATCAAAAACTTACCTTAGGGTTTTGGAATGTCATGAATGATTATCATCCTCAAGTTTCACGTTCCCCATACCAAGATTAAAAACGAGATCATTATTATTATAAGTTAGCAAACTAACACAAACTCATGTGGGCCAATTATTTACTTAGACTCCCTTATTCCTAGGTGTATCTCTTATATTTTATTGTTGTCTTGAATGATCACGAGGATGCATTGTTGACTTATTTCGATAGTTATTTAGGCTGAAAATAAAATAGGACGATTTAATCAATAGTTAGCTAAAGGATAAAATATTTTAAAACTGCTTCTCGGGACATCATAAAGTTCATATCTTGGCATAACGCGCTTCACGATTTGAGACCTTTCTCGGACCGATAGTTGTCAGCGACTTCATACTTCAATTCTTGAGAGACGTTCATGAAATAATGGTCTTCTCTTCATAACAGGAATTTCTTCACTTGACTTTTTGAGAGATTCTTCATATTTGGACCATGACTTCTTCATTTTTCTCCAATCTTTATTTGGGATTTTGATATACAACGATCCGCCTCCTTTTAGGACTTGGATCTATTTATCCTCATACCTTGTTAGGGCCTTTTTGGATAGACTTCTCCATGATCTTTATGGGAGTATTTGCTTTTTGTCGTGTGTCTCGATCCTTTATATTGATTTTTGATAAATGATTCTTAACATCACTTTGGATCTATAGCAACAAAATGTAGCCCTCATGTCTTGTTAGGACCTTTTCGGACTCACCAATCTTCGCATCCCGCTTCAATAAGTTATGCCTTGGCTATGAACTCTACTTAATACCGAGCAACTTTTAAACGATCTTGTGCTAGAAGCTAAGTAACTTTTCAAATCGTACAACCTTACTTATTGCAATTAAATTTATTAGCAATCGATGGGAGAAAAAGCTCATAATCAACTCACATAAATTCATGAAAGAATACCAAACTTATAATTGACTCTATCATCTCTCGTTCTCCACAATTTAAAATCTCAATGAATGAGACTCGTGGATACTTAGCCTATTAAATCAAAGTTTTGGGTTTTCAAGTCATCTATAGGATCTTGCAACTTCTTAGACCTTTTCAAGTTAAGAATTCGCATTTTAAAGTTCCCTTGATAAACGACTTTCTAGGATCAATTATACGAACTTGCGAAAAGTTCTTGTTCTTAACCCATAAGAGTTAAAACTTTCGCGTTTTAAAGTTTCCTATATAAAAGCCTAGCAAAACTGGACTTAAACACGTTAAGATACTAGCTAGAGTAAACTTAGATAAGTAAACTCGGGTTGAGTCAAAATATTCACAACGTTTAAAAATTAAAACCACTTTATTAAAAATTATTCTAGCAAAGAAAGAAAATAACCATAACAAAGGTAAATACAACTAGGCCAAAATAGATCAAAAATTTTTAAAAATGTCGAAAAATCAATTTTCCGGTTAAACTGAGGACAAATGCAAGGAAAAGGCCACTTAACATCGATAGAAGTCTCCCCTACACTTAATATAAACATTGTCCTCAATGTTTAAGCATGTGGAAGTAACCTCCCCTACACTTAGGACATTGTGCACTTTGTTTAAATCTTGCTAAGGAAGAGACAACTAAAGTGATTCCTATTTAAATATTGAATAATATAAAATAGAGAATCAAAAGAGTTTAGGATAGAACCGGGAAGACGGGAACACGAAATCACGGGTCGTCAAAAGTCATCAACAATGGATCTTTGATAGCTCGAATCCCTGCAGATGATAAGAAAGAAACAACAAAAACATACTAGGGTCTCCCCCTACACTTATTATAAAAACAAAAAAAAGGATAGATATTGCGGGTTGCCTCCTAGAAGCGCTTGTTTTTGTTAACCGAGTCGTGAGCCTGACTCGACCTTGATTAGCATGGTAAGAAGCTTAAAACACATCCACCGGGATCAAAGACATGGTTTTCATCCAACAAATAGCACAAGCTTAAGGCGAACAAGGCAAGCCAAAGAAGAGTAGGCAAGGTTCCCTTAAGCAAAGATGGATCATGGTGGTAGCAAGTGTGCTGAGGTGCAAGCATATCTCCATAGTTTCCAAAAATCTTTCCTTTTATTTCATCAGATGGATACTGAGATGGCTTAAAAATTCCAATACCGGGATCGAACACCTTTTCCTTTAGGGGAAAATAACACTCGGGCTCAGTAGACCTTGAAGAGGATCCGCTCATAAATCTCATGATCTCATCCTCAGAAGGTGGATAGAGAGGTGTCAAGACATAAGTGTTGCGGATATCGGTGTCGGCCGGCTTCTTCTCCTTTGCAACGGGTTTCTTCATATCCAAAGGAGGATAAAGACCATAATCATCAAAGTCCAAAGGAGGAGCATCACTCTCATTTGGGAAGTAAGTTTTGAGAAACGTAGCAAAGTCTTCCTCAAATGAGTAGTCATCCAAAGTAGGATCAAGTGTTGTTGGCGGAGGATCTTCATCAAAAGTAGGTGCAAAGTCATCATGTGAAGAATCACTCGAATGAGTATCGACATCATCAAAGTCATCATAAGTTGGCATGTCTGGATACTCGGAAACAAAATTATCATAATCATCCCCATTGGAACTAGAATCATCATCGTAGTCATCATAGATCGGTGGAGAATCATAAATTGGTGGATGATCAGAATTGGAGAGAGAATCATCCATATCACTTTGGAAGAGTGGATTATCATAGCAAGAATCGAAAAGAGGATTGTTGTAGATGACAAAATCATCAAGTACATTAATCATATCCACTGATTCTATTCCATTTGATTTGGTTGTGATCTTCCCCATTTTAAAAACTTGTGCCTCATTCCCGACTCTTAAAATGAGCTCACCTTCAGCAACATCGACTAATGCTTTTCCGGTTCTCAAGAATGTCCGACCAAGTATTAAAGGAATACGAGGGTCCATTTCATAATCAACAACAACAAAGTCGACCGGAAAAGTGAAGGTGCCAACTTTAATGAACACATCTTCGGCAATACCAAGAGGGTAAGCGAGAGTGCGATTTGCAAGCTCAAGAGTCATCTTTGTTAGAGTAAGATCGGGTAATGATAACTTTTTCCAAACACTTAAGGGCATCAGATTTATACTTGCCCCGAGATCGACTAAGGCAGTAAATTCTTCGGTTTGGTTAAAAGTACATGGTATCACAAAACGACCGGGATCTCCAAGTTATTCCGGAAGTTCTTTAAGAAGGACGGCAGAACAATTTTCATTCAATCGAGTATTAACAAACTCGGCCATCTTCTCCTTCTTATTAAGAAATTCCTTAAATATCTTAACAAATTTAGGCATTTGTGCAAGAGCTTCAACAAGGCTAAAGGTGATAGTCAGTCCCGAAATCTTCTTCAAATAGTTCGACACTTGAATGTCATCCTTGGTTTGCAGTTTGGCCTTGTCTAAGCGAGAAGGATAAGGAATGTTGGGTTTAGATGGTGTAGGTGTAGCAGGTAAAGGTTGAGATGTTGAAGGTTTAAAGGTGGAAGGTGGGGTTGGTGAAGGGTTCTTCTTGGGTGCTTCTTCATGCATAGGTGGAGACAGTAATGGATAAATAATACTAGGCGTGGGAGTAGGAGGGATAAATGGTGGTGGAGGAGGTGTAGATGGAGTAACTGGGGGAGGGATAGATGGTCCTACTAAGGTGGCTCCACTTCGTGTAGTAATAGCACTCACATTCGCTCTCGGGTTGGTCATGGTATTTGAAGGTAGAGAGCCCGAAGTAGAGGGTTGAGTAGTTGGTAAGAAATTAGCCAGCATATTCTTAGAATCATTTGTTTGAGTGCTAAAAGATGTTTGTATATCATGTCGAAGCTCCGATCTAATATCATTCCCTTGCTTAGTGATATCCCTTTTCAAGTTGATAATTTGGCTTTGTAGATTCTTAATTTGCTCTCCTTGGGTTCTCATAAAAGCTTCAACATCTTGATTAATGGGTGGGGCTTGTTGAGCGGGTGGGTGATAAGGATTAGAAGCTCGAGGTGGGTTTGGGTTGCTTCTATTGTAGTTGTTGGGGTTGTGGTTTTGAGGAGACAAACCAGGTGAAAGAAAGTTGTTAGAATGGTAACTTAGCAAGTTACGATCACCTTGAGATCGAGCTTGATGGTTTTCCGTTGAATAGTTACCATAAACTGCATACACGTTTTCCGGACTGTCATGAGTAGAAGGACAATCAGTGTATGAATGAGGACCGCCGCAGGTCTCACAAGAAGTTGCAACAGCTTTAACTTGTTGTTGATGATTTGTAGCCAAAAGTTGCATATTCTTGCTCATATCGACCATTGCGCGGGTCAATTCGGTGATATCAGGGTTTGAAAAAGTAGAAGAAACATTGACTCTCGGGTTTGATCTTGAGGATGCGGATGAATCCCAATTTTTGTGATGAGTAGTCATGTTCTCTATAAGCTCTCTACACTCCTCGGGTCTTCTTTTCATAAATGTGCCACCGGCGGCTGTATTAATCGTATCACGATCACGAAAAGTTAAACCGTTGTAGAAATTATCAATTAAGGTAACGGGGAGCATGTTATGGTTTGGACATCGATCGATCAAAACATTATATCGTTCCCAAGCATCAAAAAGTGATTCATCAGGTTCTTGTGTAAATCCACTAATTTGATTTCGAAGGATCGTGACCATGGATGGTGGAAAGTAACGCGACAAAAAGCGTTGAGTCATCTCATCCCAAGTATGAATTGAATTCTTCGGAAGACGATCAAACCATTTTTCGGCATGATGGGATAAGGTGTGTGGAAATAGGTGAAGGCGAAGAAAATCCATAGTGACACCGGGCAACTTCATGCTTTGAGTAACGGTAATGAACTTATCGAGGTGTTTGTTGGCATCATCATCCGGTAATCCGCGAAATGGACAAGTGTATTGAACTTGTTGGATCATGTGATGCTTCAACAAAAACTCTGGAGCAGTGATTTGCATCGGCGCAATCGGTCCTCCTCGTCCGTTCATGGTTGGTTGACAAAGCTCCTCCATTGTCCGAAGATCGGGTGGGGGGACATTGTTGTTATTATTGAGGTGCGGTGGGTTATTGTTGTTGTTCACACCAGCCATATCTAAATCTTCACGAGTATCGGGCTCTGGATAAGTTGAAGATCTAGTACGCATACACCTGCAAAAGCAAAAGAAAAAGATACCAAAGAAATAGACAATACATATACACTATAAAAATAAAAATAAAATCTTTTTGGATTTTTGAAAATTTTTAATTTTTATGGATTTTTAACAATTTTTAATTTTTATGGATTTTTTTGAAAATTTTCGAGCAAGAAAAATAACGTTCACGAGTGAACGGATCCCAAAATTCAACGCGTCTCTCATAGAAAACCATTAATCTTTACGAAAAGAGCCGGCAGCGGCGCCATTTAATACAAGGATTTTGCCAAATATGAAAATTTGTTCGTCTCGATTCAATTCGAATTGAAAAAGGTTTAACGTGCGACTCATTCGTCTTTTGGTGAAAAAGAAATAGATTGCTCGTTGTAGTAAAATTAAATTGCAAAACTGTAAAGAAAAGGCAAGTTAAATAAAGCTATAAATGACTGAAAAGTAAATGACGAGAAATTAAAACAAATAACTAATAATAAATGAGCGAAACAAATAATAAAACGTAAATTTAAACGAAACAATTAATAAAAATAAAACTAAAAGACGAAATTAACTATCGACTTGAAATAAAGTTCACTTAATGCAAAAGGAGAGAATAAAACTAAAATGGTACTTTAAAGCTAAATGAGGAAAAACCTAAAGCGGGTACTAAATAAAAGATAAAACTTGAACTTTACGAAAAAATATTAATTTTAAAAATAGACGAAAAATTCAACTAAAAATACGTAACTTTCAAAATTAAAAACGGAACAACTTTCAGATAAAACTAAACAATTACGAAACAATACTAATAAATAAACAAGCTAGCAGGCAGCTAGCTGGAAGCTAGCAACCAGGTAGCTCTTTTGGGCACAAACGAGCTAAGCAGGCAGGGTGGCTACACATTCTTCGCAATCGCTACAATATATTTCGGAATTCCATTTCTTCGCAATATTGTTTTTTCGGAAAAAACTGTTTTCACAACTTTTTTTTTTTCGGAATAAATTTTTTTCGGTACTTTTTGTTTTCAGAGTTTTCTTCGGAATAATTATTTTCACAACTTTCTTCGGAAAAATGACTTTTTCGGAATAATTGTTTTCAGAGTTTTTACATTTTCGGAAAAATCAACTTTTTCAGAGAAATGCCATTTCGCCCAAAATAAAATCTTCGGAATAATAAACTTTTTCAGAAAAACAAAATTTTTCGGATAAACTAAATTCAGAGAAATGCTATTTCAGAGAAAGATAATTTCAGAAAAAGGAAGATCTTCGGATTAATAAACCCTAAACCGAAATTATGAAAACAAATATAGTAAAAACTAAAAAAATCAGAAAATAAGCTACAAATAAGCAAATAACCAAAACTTAATCTAAAACACTTTTAAGAAAAACTAATTCAACCACAAATTAAAAACTTGAAAAACACTAATAAAACTAAAAATTAAAAATCAACTTTTAATAAAATAAACTAATAAAAACACTTAACTAAAATCAAATCAAATACACAATAAGCTAGCACAATCAAACACATAAAAACATAACAATTAATCAAATAAGCATGACAATAAGATAATAAGCATAAAGATTAACAAAAATAAGAAAGGTAGAAGGAGAGATTAATATAAAACTTGATTAAAATTAAGGATTCAACAACAAAATTAAGAGACTTACTTGAAATTAAAGGCAAGAATTTAAATGACAATTAAGTAAATGACAATATAAAAGTGCTTGGAAAATAAAATGGAAAGACTAATGTGTCAAATTAGCTAACAACCTCCTAATGACACATTAGGAGGGTATTTATAGGAGGATTAGTATGTCATGTTGCTTTCTTCCTTTTCTCGTCTTTTCGTCTTCATAAATTCTTCGACTTTTTCGACTTAGTCTCGGGATTATTTGAACTCGTCTTGTAATTTCTTCATTAATTAGACTTGAGTTCTTTGGCTTTATTAAACTTCCGTCTTTAGATTTTTTCTTCGATAAATCTTCAGAATAGGCCTTGGACTTCCGTTCTTTTTGCACTCTTTATCTTTTGACTTCGTCTTTTTGTCTTTTTCTTCGATAAAAGCCCGTGAAAGACCGTGTTTTCTTCCCTTTTCATATTTTGGTCCTAAATCACAACAAAAACACAAACCACGCATAATTCCGACATTTACGACATAAAATACACGTTTTGGCTTGGTTATTATTTTAATTAAGTGGTAAAAGGATAAGTGTTTTCACACTTATTAGATCACAAGAAACAAACAAAAACAAACACGGGACACGAAGCCGCATAATGAACCGGGTCCTAGAGTTGATTTTCCAAGAAAAGTCCTTGAAGAATTGAAGATTGTCAAAGAAGGGTCCTTTATTATTGAAGAATTGAAACTTTAAACCCTTCTATATTCATAACTACAATTATGTCCCTAAAGTTTGTCAAATTTACAAAATGGACCCTCGACTTTGAAGAATTGGCAAGAATAGTCCCTCAAATTTGAAGACTTGTCACTTTTAGTCCTCCATGAAGACAAAGAAAAAACTGAAGACCTTGAAGATTGAAGAAATGCCAAAATCATCCCTCCAAATATCAAGATATTACAAAACAAGTCCTTGTTCAAACCTTTGGAAAGTTTTTGGGGCCAAAGTCTAAAAAACAAAACTTTATTTGTGAAGGAAATCTGATTTGTTCTATTTAAAACACAAATGAAACAAGGAAGGAAGTATAGGGGTTAAACATGACAGACACAATACTTACCTTAACCAACCTAGTAATGACACGTGCCCCACTCACCAAAATCCACCAATCACCACTCACCAACTTGCCACATCACTATCCACTTAAACCCGGTTATAACTAATTATTAATTAGTTAAAACACCCGCTAAACATCACTTTCAAACCTAAACTAAGATCAACCCCATGTTCTTCATTTTCTTAACCGGATTTGGGTATTTTCTAACCTTTGTGAATTAACCCTTAATACTATCCAGAATTGAGATTAAAGGTGCACTAAACAAAACCTAACCCTTAAACCCTTTGCCACCTCACCCCAAGTGCTCACATGAACCACCCCTGCTATACTTTGGGGAAGAAGACAAAAGATTGCCAGTGAATCAACGATCCACAATCCCTGCTTCATTTCTAAGCATGCTTGGACATCCAAGATCACATAACAGCAAGAATTGTCACATGTATCAAGCTCCCAAGTCAAATTCAGTCAACAAAGTTCAAAACTTCAAGGGAAATTCAGGGACATCACCAACTAGGTTTTATAGTTTTTATTCAGCATTGTAGGACTTGGATGGCTCTATATAAAGCCCCTAGCTCACAACATTTCAGTTTGCTCTTGGTTTTTCATTTGGTCAAAGTTCTTTAAATCATATGTTCAAGTTAATGAAATAGTGTTTGAATCTTGTGACGAATTCCAAGTGCCAATCTTTATATTATTGTTATTGTTGTTCTATGTTTGTGATTTGGAAGTTTCAAAGTTTGGTTTAAAGGTTTATGCAAGTGTTCCAAATTTTTTCCAAAAATCTGATTTTTCCTTGTTTTAGTTCAAACACTTGAACTTTTGGATCATAAGTTGATCATAACACCCTGATAAGGTGAAGCTTGTGGTTTGGGAGGATTCAAGGAGTGGGGAACAAGCTTGGATTAAATCTTGTTCTTTTTCATTATTTTTCATATAATATGTTTGTTTCTAACCTTGTTGTTCTTAGCAGCTTATTAGAAGCTTGTGCTTTGTTTAGCTAGGCACATAAGCTATAAATCCGTGAGTGTGGATGTACATTCATGAGGTTTGAGCTTTCTTTCCCAAAAATATGTTAAAAATTGGTTCTAAGTGATTTTTTGGATCTGCTGTTGTTTGATGTGTTTTATTGCATGCTAATTGGTTCTAAGTTCATAGTGATACTGTTATGATGCATGTTTAGGCTTGGGTAAACCTGTTAAACACTTTTGCTTTTTCAATTTGGATTTGAAAAGTGAAAGAGGTGTTTGGGATTACTGCTTGTTTGACGTCTGTGTAAGTTTGAGTAGGTGTTAGGGTTTGTTTGTGTTATTTATCTGTTATTGAGGTGTTTGTATGCTTTTATCTGCATATCTGTGCTTTGAACATCAAATCTGAATCTTTGCTTTATCTACCTAGTTCTTGCTTGTTTTGATATAAAAATTTGGGAACACTTAGAGTGTATGCTAATTTAGGATTAACAAGTGAAAAACAAAGTTTGTGTAAGCTGATAAGTAGATTTGAGGGTTTAAAATTGGATTGTGTCAAGTATATCAGCAAAAGGATTTTGTGTTCATCATTGTTCATCAGTTAAGTCACATAGGGTTGAATCTAGATCTAATCTTTAAACCAGTGCTTGAAACCAATTTATCTATGCTTCATTAAGTTTATTTAAGCTGTTGTATTAGTTTGGTTCAATTTGGTTGGCTTAATCTGCTTATTTTGCTTATTTCATCATAAACTGCTTATTGTTCATGTTTGTATCATGTCTGGTGACTTTTTGAATTAATTGTACAAATTGGCTTGGTGAGATTGTGTGTTCTTGCTTGTTATTGACTCCTTACAACCCGCTGGTTGTAAGGGTGCCCTTGTTGTTCACTGAGTCCAAGTAAATCTCACTAAAAACAAGAGTCAAGAAAGTCAAATAGTGGGAACCCTTTCCCACTACTACTAGCCACTACTAGTGTTATTTGGTCATCAAATTATCAATAATCTATAATAGCTTATTTTATTGTGCAACAACTTTGTTTTGGTAATCAATCTTCCTTATTTGACCCATTTGACTATTCTGGAGCATTTGAGCCTTTAACTTTTAGGTTTGACTAGAAAACGAATTGACTTTTCTTTATCAAAACAGCTTATTGCTTTTTCTAGCTTATTCAATGTGCTTATTTGAAATATTTTTGATTATTAAGCTTAGTTAAGTGATTTAAAACCTTTTGCAAAAAGAATCAGTTCTTGAATCAGCCTAGAACTCGAAAACAACTATTTTGTCGTTTTGTGTAGAGAGCTTTTGCTTATTTCAGGCTTATTTCTTGGGCTTATTCAAAATTTCTTTTTACAAATAGCTTTAAAATCTCATTAGAAGGATGTGTGTCAAATTTCAACATATGGCATTAGCTTATGGCTTAATGGGCCAAAAAGCCCATTAAGAATAAGTTGTTGCTTATTAAGCTGTGATAAGCACTGATTCAGCTTTTGGGCCTTTAGAGTTTTGTGTTTAAAATCAAATTTTAAG